>CM034154.1:65190501-65816762 GCA_019776745.2 Taxus chinensis
CTTTGGGGGCACATGCAATATCACTGACAGAAGAATGTGGACCCAAAAGAGGACCAACTGCACTCTAAACTATGTACCCTTAAAATTTCTTGGTAAAAACCAAGGAACACATAAACAAGAAGGCTAGCCAAAGACAATTATAAAGCAAACAATGCATCCATATAGAAAACATGTGTAAGCTACGCAAATAATTTAGTAAATGTAAACACGCAAGAAAAAAGAAAGCCAAACAAAGTGGGTTGCAAACATGGGACATCACTCACGAAGTTGTAAAAAATGCAAGGTCGTCATGGCTGAAAACAACAAAAAAGTGTGTACACAAACATAGGGAAAATCCTGCATATAATGGAAAACAATAAAATACAAGTACATACAAGCAAACAAGTAGTCATGGAAACATGTAATCCTACAAAACAAGTGTTGCACATGGAACACCCGTTAACATGTTAGAGTAATAATGAATATGTCAAAGCATGAATGGTAAATTAATGTAAGATGTTAAGTACAAAATGAAACAATAGCACCTAGATGAGACAAATGTGGATGTCCACAGTGACTAATATAGGAAGGGTTGAAGGTGAGTATCCATGCAATGTATAGGAGTCTTGTATCTACGATCACACTAAACAAAGATGTGAATGTGCATGTGTGGATGATATAGATAATGAAATATAAGAAATCAATCTAACATGTGTAGTAAAGTGATCATGCAAAACACCAGCAAACAAGAGTCAATGCCCCCAAGACAATGTAGTATGTTGTGGATGGATTGAATGGAATGTAAGATGGAATGACATGAGCTATGTGCCCCCTGAGTTAATGGATGTGTATGCAATCAAACTCATTTTATTTCCCCCTAAATATTTAAAAATGAACTATAAATGAGAGTGCTTCATTGAGAAATGGTCAAGTATTTTTTGTTGTGTTTGGCACGTTATGATGAAGGCGTATGTGTACTAATGAAATACAACATGTAGAAAGGATGTGCGTGAACTCTAGAGCTGAGGTGTATATCACAACTTGTTGAATGGATGAGTGACGATTTGGCCTAAATGTATATCATGATATGATTAATGAATGGGTGATGATTTACCACTAAGTGTATATCACTAGAAGATGATAAGATGAGTGATGATTTAACTGTAAGAATATATCATTATATGATGAAAGGATGAGTGATGATTTATCCCTAAGAATATGTCACTATACTAAGAATGTCACACGATGAAATGTTGCATGGTGAGTGTAAGGTCTATTTGATTTGTAAACCCTCGGCAGTTGAGTATGGACCAAGGAACTAAAGTGCATCATAGGGTGGTGAGTGCATTGCATAGAAGACAACGTACTATAAATGACCAAGTGATGAATAAGGTATGTAAATACGCGGTATGTATAATGGAATGTAGGAGATGTAAGGTTTGTAACATGTGTAACATGTAATGTGTATAATATGTAATGTAATGTGTGATAATGTAGAATGTATTGATGAAATGTAAAGGTAGGCTCATATATATTGTATACTAGTGAAGTATGTAAAATATAGATGATGTATAAATGTGACATGTGAAATAGCCTAATGATGTATATAATCCGTAGAATGACTAATATGTGCATGATGAGAATGTAGTGTAATGTAACATGTAGACTAAGTGTAAAATGGATGGTGTATGACATACAATGTGTGTGATAAAGTGTAAATGTGTAGTGTCTATAGTGCAGTATGTGGGGTTCAGTTTAATGGTAATTCCTCAACAGCTAAATGTGAACCGAATAACAAGAGTGTGTCATCAGGTAATGATGGTGTGAGAATGCGTGAATGGTAAACCTATAGGACAGGACAATAAATGATAGATATTATGTAATTATGCTAAAAGAGGAGAGGGCGATGTGTGATTGTTATGCTCCCCAAGAATGTAGGTGACGAAGGTAGCTAAGAGATGCTATCAAGTAGATAATTGTTATCATGATTGAAACCTATTGGAGCCTTATTAGAAATCTGGTAAGCTATAGAATGGGGAGGGTCATATAAGGACCCATTATGGTGGAGTGTATAGACATTCATAGTGTATTATTCTCCCGTAAAGGCAATCAATGGACAGCCATGTGCATTCCAACAAGATATATTTGTAACATAAATGGTAAAATAATTATTATGAATAGAAATGTGAGTGAAGAGTGAAGGGTATCTATTATACAACCAATGTAATCAAGCCAAGACTATTCATGTCAGATTCACCAAAAAGATTAACTAAAACTAACTAAGGTAGGGGAAGTTTAATGATTGTTAATCTACTCTAGGAGGACAAAAATGATGTAAATTAACGCACTAAAAAATATAAAATAATTAAAATAACGGAAATTAAACCCTAAAGTGCAAGAATAAAGTGAGGAAAGAACTCAATTGACTATAGATGACTATCATAGAGTGTCGCAAGTTGGACTGGAAATTCTAGAATCAGAAATTGCTACACAGAGGTCTTGGAAAGAGTGGATCTGGAATATCTAAGCAGAGTGGAATGCATAGGAGGGTATTGGGGTGCCCCGGGTGCCATGTTATAGTATAACAGGAATTTTGGTCTCTGAAAAATCTTGAAACTTGATTCTTCCAAGGTCGGAAGATGACCTGTAACCTTCGCTGTCTATCACACTAGATTTACTGAGTTTCACTGAATGTACTAAATAATGTGATGGAAACTTGCAAGAGACAAAAGAAGTATGAAAACCTAAAAGAAAATAAAAGATGCAAATGAATGGGTTGGATTGACCTCAGCTGCCACAATAGTGGGCTTACTAAACTGAGTGTTACACTACATTTTGGACCCAAATGTATTTCTGGTGCGTGTGTGGCATGTTGTGCCCTAGGTGCTATTGTGTCAGTCACACTATGTGAAGTAGCGAGAAATAAAAAAATATAGAAAAATGTAATAGCATGTGTACATGGAATAGAATAAAATACCTCCCCCTATGAAGTGTGTGTTGATGCAAATTTTCTAGCCTTGATACATGGAACTATGTCGATGTAAGTGATGCAATGGATGCCAGTATAGATGGAGTGATAGTACTAAGTAACGCTAGGACCCTCATTATGGTCTCATAACTTTATATTTATAGGTTTTTCTTGTTCTAATTTCGTAATTGACCTCGACATGGTTGATTAGGGAAAAGATAAGGATGAAAAATGGCTAGAAAGAGCCCAAAAATTGGAGTGAAAGTAGAAAAAGGATCAGTGCAACCCATTACAGGTCTGGGTTGCCTAGTTCAAGCTAAAATGATGGGAAATTTCTGAAACATAATGGGAATGTATATAAATGTTTTTGGGAATGACGAAATAAAAGGTAAAATAAGATGGCCAAAAACATGGGATTAATTAGTGCTTTCTTCACTCAAGAACCTTATAAATAGTAGTATGAGATCATCTTAACTAATGCCTAAATTGCATGATTTTGTCAATGAAGTCATTATTTTACCCTCAATTCCTCTTTCTAACCCCAAGTGCACCAGCATATCAGCCAACATACGCTAGGCACTAACCCAAGACACGCGCTGGTGCTGAGTCCCTCCTTTATGTGAACTTTATAAGAGAGTTCCACCATTAATGGAGGATTATTTTCAGAAACATAAGTACATGCATCTACATACAAGGCATAATATATAACTAAAATATCTACACATCAATGCATCACAAAAGGTAATTAAGCATTATATGAAGCACAAGGAACTGGATCTGGGTCATGACAATCTAAATAACATGAGGGTTCATACCCATAAACAAGATGTATAAAATAGATCCATGTCTATTGATTTAAAAGAGTTTATAGTAGCCACACTACATAAAAGGGTCATCTCAAACTATATACATCAAATGACAGAGGTCCAATTCCTATAAACTCATATGATTAGAGATCCTAAATATTTTTTCCCCATTATAACCCTTTTTAAAAACCCCTGTACCCATACATATGCTTAATGATACCCCTTACAACCCTCTTGCACCAAGAATTTTAAACCCTAACATCATGAGATCTAAAACCTTAGAATATCTTAAAATTTCTACAACACCTCGTTACCCTCCTCTTAGAACTCTCATACCTTCTAGCACCTTCACACTACCTCCTCCCTTTTTCCCCTTTATTTCAGTCCTAAACATTTTTTAAAATAGAATCAACATCCACCGCCATGAATTTTCTCATGGTCAGATCACGTGCCAAGTGTCAATGTGGTCCTCCTTTGTCAAATGCATGTCTTCTCTGCAAAGCCTTCCACTAACTGTAATGATACCTCTGGGAATATTCCCTACGTGGAATATCCTTTCCTTGGCCTCCAAGGTTCCAGGCTAACACATTATTATCATGCCTAGTCAATTCCTCACATTTCTATCCTCAACTGACTCCATAATGCCAAATATGGCTAAGTCCTTTAAACCCTTGTTCTTCCTCCTGTGTGCACCTTGGTTTCACTTAAACCCTATTCCTGTAAACTTTTCCTTGAGCACCCTTCTATTTACTGATCATGTGCATGCGCCTTTTGGTACTTAGCCAATATTTAGGGTCCAATATCACACCACACTATGCATGTTCTTTTTCCTCAGAAACATTCTATTCCTTCAAAGAATAAATAATGGAAGAATGAGAAATATGTTATTGCTACATGAGGATTGGGAAATCTTTTATGGATGCCTCAATCTTCTCCCAAGCATCCACTTCTCCCTATGCCTACTAAAGTAGTTAACCCACCAATGTGCTTAATTCATCAGAACTTAGTTCATCACTCTTAGCTTTCAGTGTATCTACAATGCTTCCTAGTTTCTTGCTAAGATCACCTAACACATCCATCCTACGAGTGACTTGGGGGTATAGTTACTTTAGTCTATTCTTAACCAAACCCCGCAAGGTTTAAATTGCTTCTAACTTATTCTCAACCTCGGCCAGGATCTTATCGCGCTCCACCCTATTGCCTTTTTTCTTTTTCTAAAATTCTTTTAGATCCACCTCCTATGTAGCAACCGATATGCTTAGTACTTTATCTCTGTTGGAACAATTTTCATATATGAAATCATCTATCTACGCAGTGTTATTTACTGTGGAAAGGAGTTCAAATTTCTGAGTCACTGTCTCCAAAATATTCATCTTTTCTTCCTCCTTTTGGCGTGCCATCTCCTCTTCTACCAACTCTAATTCGAGTGGACACATTTCCATGGTTAGGATGCGGGTCAAGTCTTCCAAGAAGTGCATGGTTGACTCATATTTCTGCTTAGGCAGGGCCATGCCTAGGTGTTTCAAGATAATGGCATCTAAAATGGCCTCTATATTTTTTTGGACTTCATGTAATTTCTCCTTTTCATCCCTCAATTCACACCTTAATTACGCATTGATCAATTCCTTTTGTTTTATCTCCTTGTCTCTTTCAATGATCTCCTCATTCTTTTTCTCAAGCTCCTCCTCCAAGACCCTTATTCTATCATTTTTTCCGAAGAGTCTTGCTTCCACCTCCACCGTTACTTTGTTGAGAATGTTAAAAACTTGTGCATATGATAGTTGTTGGGCATTTACAAGGGGGTTTACTCCCTTGGAATTTGGTATCTTCATCAATGCATCACAATTTACCTCAAACTCAGGTTCATCAACGTGGGACTCAATAGCCCAGGATAACATTTTCCTCATGCATGGCTACACACCCTCTTGAATAGAAGAATACCAAGTGAGGATTTGGTTTATGGGAGCTTTAATTTTGAAGTGTGTGTGCAAGACCTTTATTGGATCGTTAATATAAGTCATATCATATCCATGTGCCACTATTTTTCCCTTCCCACCTATGGATGCTATTATTGGGAAACTTATTTCTAAGATGGGGTCTCCGCCCATGCTCCTATAATCCTTTCATACACTTGTGCTCTCCTTAGTTTCCTTCATCACTTCTTTGGAAATTTTCTCTACTTCATTCTCCACCAATAGTTGGATAATACCCACCACCTCCCTCTCTATAGTCTTATCCATCTTCTCCTCGGTTGGGGTTGGAGTCGTCTAATATTTCATGTTTACTTCCTCACTCCCCCATTTTTCATGAGTTCCTTCCTCATTCTCATCCATCTCTTAATTTCCTTCTTTATCTGACTCATGTACATCATACACAGGATGATTCTGAGCCTCACCATGCTCTTCATCATCTTTATCGCCATTGTCGGCCTCCATGCTTTTTTTTTTATCCTAAGTCCAACCATTTTTTCACCCTTTGCTTCTTCCTCACTGGTGACTCCAATTCAAGGGACTTCTCTTTTTATTCCCTCTTGGGAGACTGTTCCCTTACCGATGAATCTTCCTTTTGGAACGAATATTTTCTAATAGGATACCTCTTCCAGTGAATGTAAGTACTTGTTCCCGCATCTGACTCCTATACCACTACTGTTTGCGCGCTTGACACCTTTTTCTCAAGAGCCTCCCCTCTTTCTCTTTACATTGCACATAATTTTCCCTCATGGTAGGGTCCTTAGGAATGGAGACATCATCTTTAACATAAGCGTATTTTTAATACTTAGGCCTTAGGCACAAATATACCCTCATTGTTGTCCTCCCTGCAATAGGAAATGTTACTAGTTTTAATATATGCACGTCATGGGAGACATAATTCTTCACATAGGCATGCTTCTTGGGGTATATTAACTTCCTACACATCTCGCGGTAATCTTGATCTACTACAGTTAGATCAATCCTAAGTTTCTTTTCCTCTTTGAATCGATTGACCCCAGCCTGGAAGTACTATGCCATGAAGGAGAAAGGAAACTTACAACAAGTACTCTTGGTGTCATCTATCAAAGTAAATTTGCTGATATAGAAATGCTGGTATAAAGTGAACTCATCCTCTCCTTGTACTAATGAAGGTAACTACTCGGGTTTTCTCCATTCATCCCCAAATGCGTCACGCATCCACTTATACCACTTTTCCAGGTGCACCTTATGAGTGGTCGTCATGGTGTCACAAATATATTGTTCGAACCTCTTGGCAGGGGCGGAGTTCTCATGTAGATATTCCCAAAAAAAAATATTTGGCCCATAAAACACTCCAATCTATGAAAATACAATGGTGACTAGGACATTACCAAACATGATCTTATCTCCATCGTGTACAGCTTTTATAATCACCTCTGCAATAAAATATGAGAGGTTATAGATGGTCCCCTCTAATATCTTGCGGCATACATTCAAACATGCCTTGTTGATTGTTGTCTTTTTCTCTTACCCATTCATCTTTTTGACCAAGAGTGTGCCCATCCTCATCACAGGGTTGGTGATTATAGAAATATCAAAGTAGCGTTAATCCTTCTTGTAGTGATAAACTTCAACAGTCTTCTTAATGGCTTTTTATCTCCCAACTCATCGTCTAATTATTCTACTTCGCATATAAGGCCGTTGAACTTTGAAATCAATTGGCGGGTTATGCACATCATTCGACCTACGAAATAGAAGTGGTCTTCATGCAAGCATAACATAAACTATTGGTATAGTTGCTCAGGCTTTCCAAAATAGGGAAACTCGTAGAGTTGCAAAAACCAAGCCTTCTCTATTTTCACCTTCACTTCATCATCATAGATATGCATTAAATCTAGTGTCCTCTTCTCTATAGGGAGAACCAATTCTAGTGTCATCTCATTTTTTGCGGTGCTCGTTTGATGGTTGTAATCACTTATGGACATATTTCTGACATGAGACACCCATTCCTTACCAATTAATATGTCGTCCGAGTACTGCATTTCCACGTACCATTCTTCATTGAAACTAGTAGAAATGACTTGTTTTCCCTTTCCCTTGCCCTTCTTCAGTGAAACATTTACTACCTTCCTTTGTGTCATTCCTTTTTCAGGTCCTTAAAAATTCTTCCTCTCTTCTGGTCTTGGATCTACTCAACATTATGGCTCCATTTTGTAAAAATCCTTTTTCCACAAGAAAATGTAACACCCATGGGATCCTTCCACATAAACTTCTTTGCTTACACCCATGTACTCCTTTCCACTTAGGTTCACTGATAAAACTAGCTATGCACACAAATATTCACCAATGTTCTTAGACCTTCTTCACAAGGATTCCCTAGTTCGTGAGAGATATTTGATAACATAAAACAAAAGGTAAAAAATAATGCACCCTCGTTCTTATATTTATAATTTTAAATTTTCTCCGCAATAAATGTCATGCCACCTACCAATGTACTTTTGCAATAAAGCCAGATTTTTCCAATGCCAACCTTCAGTGCTTTTCCTTCACGCTCAATCCTACATTAAATACTTCGGCAAACTTTAAACATGTAAAAACCCCTTATTGACCACAAATCCTTATGCACACACTTACAGTGCCAAAGGATTTCTTCTTCTGTGTCCTAATTTGGGTTCTTGACATCACCCACCTCATGTTGTTCTTGTGCTTTTCATTCTTGTACGTGATTTCTATAAAAAAATTTGACACCATCCTTCCCTTACGTTCACCTCTTATATGCATGATCTTCCAATCCATGTTTTTTTTATTTTTCAACTTGGGCTATCAATAACCATAGCTTTCAGCACTTGTAACATCACTCCAGCCCACAAAAAAATTGATGTGTGGTCATTTGAGCAAAGAAAACTTTTGAAATAAATCAGTGGCTACCAATGCACAAACACACACAAAATAAAACAAAAATAAAGGGAAACACAAAGAAACGAAACGTCACTACAGAAAATCCTAGGCTAATTGCCATTACTACCTTATAGTAGGGCTTTAACCTACTCTCATTAAATTGGCCTGACAACCGTGTTCCATCAAGCTCTTATAATTGGAAAGCACCTAAATCAATTATATAGGATATAATGTATGTGCCCAACCAATGGACTTTGAATTTCCCAGGATGGCGTAAAAACTTGGAATCATACGAGAGAATTGTTATCCAAAATTTACCTAAGGGTGATTTCGACAACTTGCACAATTTCCTTAGACTTGGATAGATAGAAATGGTAAATATAAGAAATCTAGATTTTTGGAGCACGCCTTTTCTTTTCTCTAACTTCCCCATTCAAGGAAAATATAAGGACCTTTTTTAATGTATTGCAGGTCTAGGGGTTGTGGGTGGAATGAATATGGATATAAGTAGGATTCCTCGTCCTTGACTTGGGTCTGAAATGCTAAGGAAACATTAAATTGTGGAAAAATTACGTCACAGAAGCCCAGGCAGTCCAAGATCCATCGGCCATGAGTTCCCCGAAATCCCAACTTACCTGATTTGGAGAAGGGTGGAAGTGAATTATTTGTATTATGGATAAGGTGAATTTGGATTGCCCAAATGTCTCAGGTTGGTTAGGATGTGAGTTCACAGTAAGGCTGAAATGGCTGCAAGTCTATATGGTGCGGCAATGGCGGGGTCAGGTGGTCCAAGTGGCATAAGTGCATCATGGGCCTGTAAAAGCTAATAAACCCACAATAAACTAGATGTTGTTATGGCAGAGACAATTAGCCCAAACATCCCATGGGCCTTGCATGCATTAAATGGGTGAAATACCCACAATGTATTGAGAAATATGGATTATGAGAGCCTGCGTGGAACACCTCGACCCTGATCTTAAAATAGGAATAAGTTTTGACTCAGAGCTCCAATTTTAACAAAATTGGATTTTCCAAAAATCTCTCAACATCCTCTACGCAACCTTTATCTCTATAGTTTTATCCATTTTCTCCTTGGTTTAGGTTGGGGTCTTCTGACCTTTCATGTTTACTTCCTCACTCCCTCCTTTGTCATGAGTTCTTTCCTCACTCC
Source organism: Taxus chinensis (assembly GCA_019776745.2). NCBI lineage: Eukaryota > Viridiplantae > Streptophyta > Pinopsida > Cupressales > Taxaceae > Taxus > Taxus chinensis. The sequence goes on from CM034154.1 coordinate 65,200,273, forward strand.
CCTAGAGATTTGTTATTTTTAGTAAGGGTGGGTGGATGAAAAGAAAGGAAACATCTCCAAATCCAATAAATTAAATGCTCAGTCCCGTACAATGCAATAAATCCCTAGTAAACTCAAAATAGCTACTCACACTCAAAAGTCCATAACTTGTGCCATTCTCAATGGATTTTCACAAACTTGGTCTCGTTGGAACTGTGAATCCTAACATGACGCACAAGCATCTAGAAATTTTGAAACTTATGAATTTTTGATAATTATTTTAAGGAAAATGTGTTATATTGAACAATTAAATTATTAGTGATTGGAGTCTTTTAATGAGCATGTGTTGCCATTCCTTCTCTATTGCAGGTTATGGGACACCTTGAGATTTCTTTTATAGGTCCAAAATCACCAACCATGCTCATTTATTATGACTTGTAATTTTTTCAAAAGTGGATTTCAGGATTTATATCCCTTCTCTCTCTCTCTCTTCCAAAGCTCTATAAAATGGAACACTGGGCTCATTGTAAGGGAGGATAGTTTGAGTGCCAAAAATCTATCATTCTAGTTTTGTAAAGCCAATGCACTACAAGTGTTTGTAGTGGACTCCTTGCATGGTGATCCAGTCCTTTCATTTTTAATAGTTTTGATTGTGCATATTAGTGAATCAATAGATTCATGTTTGTGGATGTATCTTCCCTTGCTGAGTTTTCTCTTTTCTCTCCACCTCTCTAATGTTATTACAAATGTTTGTGTATACTATATACTCTTGCAGGGGCCTATTATTATTTTGTATGCATGTAAATTTGTTGTGAATGTTGTTATTAGACTGTGGAGAGATTTCATCACCCTCTTTGATATGTATTTTGCTTCCATTTTCAAACATTGGAAATTGTTTGCATTTAATTATTTTGGTGCATCACCTCTATAGTGTATTTTTCCTTCATTTGGATGTAACTTATCTCTCCCTGGTCCCTCAGAAATTGTAGGATAGAGATAGTTAATATCTTCATTTCAATAGAATTATTTTACACTAGGATTAAGAAGAGGAGCCAACTTTATATGGAGGTCTATTTCAAGTAGCATTTCCAACAACTTGGAGATAGTATCCATGTTACCCAGTCACACCATGAGCTAGAGCACACACTCTAGTGTAAATCAGAGGGTGATGTGATTCAGTGATAAACAAAACCATCTTCCCAACCTCAAATTGATTGTTCTTGATGTATCTATCATGTCATGCCTTCTTCCTATACTTTTTTATTTTCTTACTCCAGCAAGGAATAGGCCACCTCTCATCTAACTGCATCAACTTTTCAATCCTCTCATCAAGCACTTTTTCATCATCTAACCCTCTTGCATATGTTATACATAGTGATGGTAACATGAATTTAATAGGTAAAAAAACTTCCGCACCAAACACCAATTGAAAAGGTGTGGCCTTGTTCAGTCTCTTGTAAGTAGTTCGTTATGAATATAACACAACAAAAACTTTTTCATCCCAATCCTTTCTTCCCACATCAAAAATCTTGGTCAATGTGTGATTCAAATTTTTTTGAAACATACTAATAGTGTCATTAGCTTGTGGGTGATGAGGGGTAGTCTTGTGATGTGCCACCATGAATTCTGCCAATAAAATTCTAACTATCTCATTTAAGAAATGAGTACCCCTATAATGTGTTAAGCTTATCGAGCATCCATAGTCATTGATCATATTTTCAAGCATGAACCTAGCTATTGTTTCCGCTATACAATCCCTTGTAGGTGTCATTTATTCCCACCTTGTAAGGTAATCTGTGCATGTAATTATATTGCGTGAACTTGACCTTCGCATGATTAGGGAAATAGGGCCTACGAAGTCAATTACTCATTTCTAGAACAACTCTGGACTAGAAATCAGTCTTAATGGAATTTAATCTCTTTTCCCTAGTTTACCAAGGTGTTAAAAATGGTCACAAGACTTGCAATACTTGATACAATATTTGTAAACCGTTTCCCACAAAAAATCCTATTAGAAGGATCTTGCGCGTGGTCACATTCCCCACATAGTGTCCTCCTTGAATTCCACCGTGAGCCTCTTCCATGATTGCAGTGCACTCATGCTCAAGTACGTACCGAAAAAAAAACCTCATCATGTCCTATATATTATAAGTCTCCACTAATTAACATGTATGGCGCAACATGTATGGTTAATTGTTCCCTTTCTGAAGTCTTCATTCCCTCCCGTGCCACACTCATTTTGAGAATCATATAAATATATTCCAAGACAAAGGGTATGGACTACAATCTGAAAATTTGTGCATCTGGAATTATATACTCAATGCTCTATAAATCTTATCCTAATTTAATCCTTGATAAATGTTCATGGCCCAAATTACTCTTATCCAGTTGTACAATACCCGTAAAATCAAACTCCTGGAACAATAGGACCCACTTGCATATGCGCCATTATAAGATAAGCTTGTTCACCAAGTACTTTAATGTCATGTGGTCCGTGTAAAAGATAAAACGTGTCGTTATTAAATACTGCTTAAATTTTTGTACTGCGTAGATCATTGATAATGCCTCAAGCTCTGTGGGAGTATAATTATGTTCTACTAGGGTTAGCTTCCTACTAGAAAAGAACAACGGATGGTAAACAATATCCCCTCCAAGTTGTGCTAAGCTCTCTCCAATCCCCATCCCTGAAGCATCGACATGTACATGGAATGGATTATCCCAAGAGGGAAAGTGTAATATGGGTGCAGTGATAATCCTATTCTTCAATGTGTCAATGCCATATGGTTCATCTCTCCAAAATAAAATGTACTTTTGTGCTTCAGCAACTCCTCCAATGGCATGATGATCTTGGCACACCCCTTAATAAATTTCAGGTAATACCCCATATGTCCAAGGAATATGTGCACCGCACTCTGGTTGGTAGGCTCCCATAATCCCACAATTCTGAAAACTTTGGCAGGATCCACCAACAAGCCTTTTTTACATATGATATGTCCCAACAGGGTGCCAAATGGAGTAGTGAAAACACATTTCTTAATGTTGAGAGATATACTTAACTATAGGCATCTCTCAAACATCATCCTCATATTTTCACAATGTTCCCTCAGTCATCCATATATTGTCCATTCATCCAGGTATCCTTGTAGAAATTTATGGATGAAGTCTTAAAATGCCTCAACCACAATGTGTGAAAACATAACAAGAGTGTTCTTCAGTCCAAAAGGCATGATGTTATAGGAAAAACTTCCCTATTCACTAGCGAAGGTTGTATTTTCTTGGTCCTCCTTTGTAATTCCAACCTGATGATATCCTTAGAATCCATCTATGAAAGAATAGATCTCACACCCAGGTACTCCATCTAGGATCTCTAACGCAAACCACATTCAAATCCATGTAATTAATGACACACACCACATTCAAATTCATGTAATTAACAAAAATCCTTATCCTCCTATCCTTCTTAATGTTGATGACCATTAGAATTATCCACTTTGATTCCTCAATAGCCTCAATGATGCCTGATGTGATCATCTTTTCAATCTCATCCTTGAATTTGATGACATATTCACATTCATTCAATAAGGTTTCTTCTAAATTGGGTGTGCACATTCCTTTAACTTGATATTAATTTCTCCCAAGGAGTGGTGAACTTCTGTATGCTCATGGTACCTGAGTAGAAACAAACCCTGAAATTCACGTAATAGATCAATAATCTTTTAAACCTCACTTTCTGTCGAGTAATCTCCAATAGTAGCTTCCTTAGGTTTTTCCTCCAAACCAATGTTAACCTTCCTTATTTTCATGGGTTTATGGTAGGCATGTGCTTGCTCATTAACAATATACATAACGTTGTGTGTACAGATGGTATGGTTAAAATATATTTTTTCCAACTCTTCACCACCTATCATGTAGAAAAACTTTCCTTTCTCCTTTTCCATGCATGCGCACTCAAGTTGTTCCTCCTCTGATTGTTCCTCATCGAAGCGCGCTACCAAGCCAGGTTCACCCAACAACTCTAGTACTCTATCCTCCACCATGGCATGATCTCCCATAGTTAGCTACTTAATAACCTATAGCACCTCATTCACTAATAGTGTAGTACTCTAATACTTGAAATCTTAAAGGAGATCAACCATCAACTCTTGCCAATTTGCTATCTGAGAGCACAACTCTGAGTGAATTTACCATGCATGTGGGAATCCTTGTAAGGTTTATTAAAGCTTATGCACCCATAAATATGAACGAAATTATTCCATGCCTTCCGTCAAGGCCTTCTCACATGCCTAGACGTGAAACGAGGTGGGTTCATTCCCATGATAATATTGTATAGCAGTAGGTGCATTGTTTTGGAGAAACCTAATTGATAACACAATTCTCACCTCATGCCACTCTAGAAGGTTATTGTGATGGGTTTCCCACCAATGTGTTACAGTCTCGAGCAAATTATAGTTGAGCATACTTCTCCTTTAGACCTCACATATCCACTGGGTCTCCATTTCTCCTAGGAAAACATCAGGATTGGCTCCTCCAGTGTAACTTGCCAACTCTTTTCCTCCCATATGCTTGACTAAGCAAGCCTTTGTTACGCTCATTACAGAGCCTCTTAACTACCTTCCTACTAACTCATATGTCTCGCGCACCCAATTTTCACATGAAATAATAGTTATATCACTTATAGATTGAGTGTATTCCCACTGTATAACATCTTCTTTTGTTGGTTACATAACGTTAGGGTCCCTGATAGTGCACACATAGCTTCTTTCTAGGTCTTCTTCTTCCAAGGGCTCAGTATAGGGTGTTGACTTCCCATCTATCAAAGAAATGATAACACGTTCCTCCTTGTTCTCAAAACTTATATACCCCTTATTCAAACGTAAGTTCGGATTGTTCTTATAGAATGAGGGGCACCTATGTATGCTGGAAATTTTTCCACCTTAGCAGGAACTAAGACTTCAAAGTCTCTAGTCAATATCACCCCTTGGATAGTGATAGCAACATCCTTTAAAAAAAAATTGGGAATTGTGTTTGTCTTATTGTCCATTTACAACACATTTGAAGATGGTTGTAATGGGGGCCTTCCCATTTCATTACATGCATCCAAGGTGGGAACATTAACTTTGGTTCCCACATCAGTCAAAATATTACTTAGGAGCCATCCATGAACTGTATTCAAGGTAATCTCCTTATCATAGTCAAGGATGTGAGGAGGTAGATTAACATGCAAAACCTACCTCTCGTGCTCTCCTCTAACATCTCTCAACCACTATCCTAATAGAGGGATGATTTTCTCTTGGCGCAATATCTTACACATGTCTCCAACATCATCTATATCTATCTGAAGGACCTCAATACTTTTCTTCTACTTTAACTTGTTGGATTTATCTTTTAGACACTTAATTTCCCCTTGAAGACTTATGATTACTTCCATGGTCTCTTGATAGAATTCCTTCTAATGGGTAGGGTCTAGATACTTCCCATGTACCAATTTTCTCTTGTAATCAGATTTCTCTACATTGGTATCTCTCTGGTGCACGTAGCCTTAGCTCACGTTGTCACCGGTATAGGTTCTAACTCTTACTCATGTGCCACCCTTGGCATCTAATGTTGATCATCACGTTTTATTCTCACCATCCCAGCACCCTTATACTTCCACTGCTTCTGAATCATGTGATCAAAAAATTATAGGCATTCCTCATATTTTATATTTTTCCCACACGAAGAGCAATGCAACATATCGAGACACTCACACTTGTAGTGTTCTCTAGATCAACAGCTATAGAAGGTTCTATGAGCGAACTACATCCTTCCACCCCCATGATTTCCATGGCATCTAAATCCTCATCGAAATCCTCTACCTTGACCTCCTCCATCTATGCACCCTTCATAATTACAAATATCATCATTCGAGTTGTTTATAATACTAGTCTAGTGCACACCAGTATCAATGGCATCATGTATTTGGCCAATCAATCTATAACCCTTGGTTTCATGAGTAGTAGAGGTGCAAATGTTTCAATAGTAATACACATTCTTACGGATCACATGCTACAGTAGCAGACACCTACTTGCATCATGATCTTTGTGGAAATATGATAGTGTACCATCATCACACGTAACAATCTCTAAGGAAAATGGTCCTTTGTATGCCCTTATACCTCACAATCTATACACCATAACCAATTCTAAGTGTCATGAGCTGAGTTTGCATATAATTTCTCCAACTACTTTACCATTACAACAATTTGGGCTTCTAGTAATGGACTAAATCTTATATCAGTGTTTCTTACTACCTCAACTCATAAGGTAGCATCCAAGGCCTCACATGGATTTGTGAAATTCTTCTGTAAAAGCATCCTCCTAAATGGTGTGATGAGTCCTCCGATGAACCACTGAACATGCTAGAAAGGTTGAATTTCATAAGATAACTTGAATAGGAGAGTCTTGAAATGCATGTCATACTTCCACACACTCTTCACCATTCCTTGTTGAATCTCCTTCAACACACTGATGTTTTTCTGTTAAAACTGAGGTATGTGGAACTCCGCCAAAAAATCATTATCCAACATAATGGAATCCACCACTATCTAGTGTGGGTCATACTTCCTATACCATCTATTTGTGTGTCCTTACAATGTGGTTGCAAACTAAATTTATTTATGTTCTAAGGTAGTTTTTCCCTTCGCGTGCCATAGTAACTCGTACATGTGTACATGTTTCATGGCATCCTCAACATTGTTGTAATCAGGTAAGTGGAGAGACATATAATAAAAAAAAAAATTGATGGTGTTGTGGACCTTTCCTGCCAGATCTAGGACCTTGATTCCCTCTGGTGTTTCCTCCACCACCATACCCACTAGATCCTCCTCCTATCATATGTAAGGGGCCTAACACAGTTGTGCCCTATGATTCCATCATCATGCTAAACTATGCATTGACAGTCTGTGATACTGAACAACTCTCAAATTTGTTTTTCATGCCACTCTTAGACATGATCTTCAAACCTTATGATCCCACACCTTACGCAATTGTTTTGTTAGAAAAAATAACTCCAAACACAGGAAACGATTGTGTAGCCATAGATGTACCAAATGAAAAATTATACCTCCTAGGTGTAGCTTGACTACAAATACCAATACCAACTAGATTATCAAAAATTATCTTAGGAACTGAAAAACTAAGCATAAGGGTTTGGTCATCATGTGGGTTAAGATGCATGCCTACGGATCTCATCCTTTCTTCATATGATGAGCGTTATCCAAAAGCCAAGGGGGTTTCTCTTATGTGTTTTCCAAGATGGGTAGCTCAAATGGATCAGGTTTAACATCCTCCATGTGAACCTCAAATCCTTCCCATAATGTTTTCCTCCATAAATACATCACTCCTACAGCTTCACATTTTCTTGCTAACTCCCTCTCTCGAGCTTCATTATACTTGAGCCACCTCTCCTCTCTCTCCATTCCACTACATGTTCCATCATCCTCTAACACACCATCTTTCACACCCTATGCCTAGTAGGAATTTTTCTAGCCATGGTAAAGGCTTCCAAACTCAAATTAATGACTAGGATCTTGATAATCAATGGAATATCATGCATGAACCATCCTCTAGCCTTCCTAAAGAACTCAAACTCAACAATCTCCAAGAAATAACACATAGAAATAGCATATTCTAAGGTATAACTAGTCAACACTCTACTCCACCAATGATCAATAGTACAGGTCCATGTCAGACTGGTATCAAGCAACCATTGATATTCCTCTTGGGTCTAAAAATGAGGTCTATGGTACCAACTTAACCTTTATGCATATATGTTGATAACCATTCATACAAATCTACATGGAAACAATTGAAAAAGGTCTCATATAACTCATGATATAGGTGATCCTCTACTCATTTACATACATCAAACTCAATTCCAGTGTTAAATATTTGAGAAAACCCATCCTCCATGTTTTTGAGCCATGCTTGACACTATCCAAGGTCAAGTGCTATGTCATTATACATTTCTCTCAATATAGCTTCAAAAGAGGTCCCAATAACAGAACCTAGATGTAGTCATTAGTTTATCCTCAATATCTCTTTCTAACCCTAAATGTATTGGCCTATCACCCAACATACAATGGGCACTCACCGAAGGCCCGCGCGGGTGCTGAGCCCCTCTTTTATGTGATATTTGTAATAGATTTCTTCCATTACTAGAGGATTCTTTGCTGAAAACATAATTACATGCATCTACTTAAAAGGTATAAGATAGAAATAACAAATCTACACATCAATGCATCAAAAAAGGTAAACAAACATTGTATGAAGCATACGGAATTAGATATAGGTCATGACAAGACAAATAACATGAGGGTTTACACCTATAAACAAGATGTAGAGAATAGATCCATGTATATTGATTTAAAATAGTTTCTAGTAGCTACACTACATGAAAGGATCATCTCAAACTATATACATTAAATGAAAAAATTCCAACCCCTACAAATTCATCTGATCAGATATCCTAACTATGTTTTCCCCATTATAACCCTTTTTATAGATCCCAATATCCATACAGATGTTTAATGATATCCCTTACAACCCTCTAGCACTAAGAAATCTAGACCCTATTATCATGATGTCCAAACCATTAGCATTTCCTAGCATTTTTGCAGCACATCGTTACCCTCCTTCTCTTAGCAATCTTGTACCTTATAGTGCCTTCACACTACCTTCTCCCTTTTCCCCATTTGTTTCTGTCCTAAGCACTTCTTTAAATAGGATCAACATCCACCACCATGACTTCTCTCATGAGTATATTATGTTCCAAGTGTCAATGTGGTCCTCCATTGGTGAATTCTTATCTTCTTTGCAAAGCCTTTCACTAACTGTAATGTTTCCTTTGGTAATATTCCCTATGTGGAATATCATTTTCTTGGCCTCCAAGGTTCCTGGATAGTACCTTATCCACTTATCAGGCCTAGTCAGGTCCTCACATTTTTCCTCAAGTGTCTCCATGATGCCAAATATGGATAAGTCATTTAAACCCTATTTTCTACCTCCCGCATGCCCCTTGGTTTCACTTAAACCATTTTCCTGTCTGCCCTTCTATTTACTGATCCTATGTATGCTCCTCTTGGTACATAGCCAATATTTATGGTCTAACAGTGACTACATAAATCATAATTTGGTAATAAAGTATTTACTAATTATATGTAGACATTTGTAATAGTCGAATCTTAAAATCATTACACGATCTCATTCTTTATAGTTATTCTACAATGTGTTCAATATCATTGTCTTGACGTTTTTTACATGTTATTTTAGTCCATAATAAAATTTCTATATAGGATCACCTCATTATATTTCTTGATTATGGAATTTTTTAACCCGTAATTAATTTTTTTTCAATTTAATTAGGTGTAGAATAGATTAGATTTGATTATATATCTTACAGAGATATAAGAATAGACATAATAACTCATATTTACAACTCAGATTAGATAGAAATAATTAAGATACATGAAACTAATCTGACATGCAATTAAATTATCTAAGCATGTGTATACAGGAACTTAGATAATTTTAGATGATTTTTGGAGAGATTTGTGGTTGTGCTATAGTGAAAATGGGAGATCAGAACCTAGATAGCATTTTCATTTATGGGACTGTAACTATAAATTCACTTAGGTCAAGACTCTGTAATAAGATTTATCCCATTTTATATGTCTTGAACCTAATCTTATTATGCTCCTCCAACTTCATCAGTTAATCAACTTCATGGATTTATTTTTAGTCAAACCATAATTGTCACACATGCAATGATGCTCTCTAGATGAGTTGAACATCACCTAAAACTTAATCCATGTATGTGGATTCCTACAAAACAAACATTATAAGGTTTGTTGGTATCCTTGTGCACCGTTGACTTTTGCACTACTTTGAATATGCATCAATGCTCATGTCGTTTGCTACCTAGCATGTGATATCTACATACATCAATCAAATTTGGAATTTAATTTGACCATGTTTGCTTTGGCTTGTCTCTTGTTAAAATACTTTTATAGAGGATGTTTAACTTTTTTTGATGAGATATATGGATTTGTTGACCTATTTTGTAGATTTATATCTGATGTCGATGCTTCCCTAATGAATTTAGGTAAAACAAATTCTATGATTTAGGGATCTTTAGATGCCTTTTACAAGTGTATGAACTAAGTCATCTAGCACATTACCTTAAGAGTTCCAATTTATCAAATGAGGTTGTGTTTACTTACTTATATAGGAATATGTAGATTATTTTTCTAAGTGTAAGGTTAATCTAAATGAAGTATAAGACCTAATGAAAGATGTTAATTTAAAAGTGTAGTTATAAGAATTTTTTTCCATGACCATACAAGTAGGTAAGGACCAGATATACAGTCAAGATCAAACTATACGATCCTAACGAAGAGGAAAAAATGTGCCAAATGAAATTTAGACTTGGTAAAATGTTTTTTATCTATTGATTTTTTGCATTATATTTTCTAAATGTGTCAACATGTTAGTTTACAAGCATAAAAAAGATAAACAATCGATCTGGTAAAGTGTTATGTGGGAAGGGATAAGTTTTATTTATCATAGAAAGAGTGTGCATTCAAATCAGGGGTTCTCAAAGTATAAATTACCAATTTTGAATGCATATATTTTCTCCGTTTTAACTTTGAAATTGAAAATTTAATTCTTAAAGGAAATTTTACTTCAGTGTGTAAACACATTTTCCATTTCCTTGAATATTGTTTTTGTAGTTGTATTAATGTGTTTCATGTTGCGATGCTCCAAAATGAATCCTACAACATAGAGTGTATACAATTTCATTAACATATATTTTATTGTAACTCAAATAAAACCTATAACTATAAGTATTTGCATTTACATATATGTGAAGTTAAAATATGTAAAAAAAACTACTAATATGTTTTCTTGTAATTTAATTATGCTTGAAGATTTTTACTACTTGAAATTTGCTAAAGGATTGAGGGTTATCTATACCCAACTAGTTCTAAGGAGAAACTAGAGTGTTATGTGCATGTAACCTAATAGAGAAATGTGCAAGATTTCTAATAAGGAAGAGGTAAAAGTGCACCTCTATAAAGGAATAAGACCATGTACAAATATTGTTCAAAAACTCTAATATTTTCCCCTTTCAATGTAATAAGATAGGAAATCATACGCATGAAGCCATTAGCTATAGCTTTGTCTTCCATACTTCCACAGATCACACCATTGCAAATGAATCTAGACTTGATTTTGTAAATAAGGACATATAGTAAAAAAATAATAACTTTCTACAAAATCTCCCCAGAAGCCGAACAATGGATTATGAACTAAAATAAATGATTAAATATTCTAAAAATGTCCTACCAATGTTGAACTAGGAAAGAGATCCTTTCCCCAAATATTCTTGAAAATGAGCCTAAAATTGAGTGTTGATGTGAACATGGAATGAAAAATTACATGATCCATGTAATGATATAAATTAATTGATGTGGATTTGAAAATTTACATAAAACATATATACGTTGCCGGAGACATGAATTTTTTGAAAAACCTGTTAAAATTTACCCTAGTCAAAAATGTGTGGGGGGTCAAGACCATAGTGATAAAAGTCTACATTTTTGACCCTTTGTAATTTTTGCCAAATTATATGTCTAAATCCATTTTTGGGTTCTCGTACCTTGTTTGTACCTACATCTTGCCCCAAAATTGTGTCATTGTCTATGTAAAATTTAGAATAAACCTAGATAGATACCCCATCTTTTGAGGCATACATGAAAACCATGTTTGAATATGTGGTTCAAAATAAATAGGTGTGTATTGTTGAAGGATATGTAAGGTAAGCTATATAAAGTGCTTAATAAGTTGCCACCCAAGAGAAATCATACATATAAACGGAAAGGTTTTCGCACATAGTTGTAACCATGAAATACAATAAAAATAATGCTAGTAATATATAACAATACTAGAAACTAAATAAACCAATAGGAACAATGCATGTAGGATAAAACAAGACCAAAATCAATGCATCGAATTGAAAAAAATTAAATATAAAAGCACACAAAAGGATTTTGGGCTTGCAAACATGGGACACTCACAATATCATAAGACAATCTAGGCCCATAGTCCTACAAATAAGAGAAAAAAAGTGCAAACAACATAGGCATGATGTTAAAAACACGGGATACCAATGGTGTTAGAAAAAAAAAACGTAGGCCACAAGAAAGGAAAATAAGAATGCAATAACACACACAAGCACATATGCATGACACACGATCATATGATATAGTCATAGACATTAGTGAAATATACGAAATAAGCGATGTCAACACTCACAAAACACATGTTTTAGTCTTATTAGTTAGAAATGTAGGAATTATACTGCATATATAATTGAGTGTAAATTAGGAATTATGAATGAACTATAGGATAATAATAGAACCTATAGGATGTGGAGGGATTTCCCCTAAACAATGAGAATGTAAGGAAACATGAGTGCTACTATAAGCGTGTACTAATTTTTGTTTCATGAATCCAACTCAATATACCAAGTGAACACATCTGTGTAAATAAATTAATCACACTATCTAATAAACCAAATTGAGAAAAAACAAGTGTAATGTAAAGTGTTAACAATGTACAAGTCTTGATATTATATTTTTGTAAATATTTGAATGTTTTTGTACTATCACAATGCATCACTATATACAAAAGGTGTTGGTAGAAAAAGAGATAACCAATGAGATTCTTCTAAGGAGGTGAATGATATTTCAAAAAATATGGAGATTTGAACCCTAGTGATGATGTAAATACTAGTATGAATATTGTAGTAACATGTTACAATGAATTATTAATAGATATAGAACTAACATGCATAGAATGTGCCATTGTTCTGGACTAAAGGAATGAGTTTTATGGCCACTAGGATGGTTTTAAGAATCTAAGAGGGTAGCATATGCACTTGAGAAATGACGTAAAACTCTAGGGGAGAGAGAATAATGAGAAATAGTACATGAGATGTTAATATTATGAGGAGACCTAGATCCATGAGATGTAAAGTGTAAAATTTAAATCCTATTAGAATACCTGATAATATCAACATATGGAGAGGAACTGTGTGCAATAAAGGTCTTAAGAAAATAGACAAACTTATAACTAGAGTGAATGAGTACTAGCCAAGAGAGTAACTTTAAAATGTGAGGACCATGAGAAACATTGTGCACAACCAAATATCTATATGTAAGACAAGGAGGAGGAATTTTAGAAGGAAAACAATGTACACTTGTAGGGGTATCCTCAAAGGGAATGCCTCTAATGGTGATAACCTGTTTATTTATTATGAAATTAACACATTTATATATAACTAAGGGAATGACCCTAACAGTACACAGTAAAAAAGACCTAACTGCAAGGCACCAAAACTCTAAAATAGATGCAACAAAAAATGAAACTAATGTATTGATATGATTAATAATGATTGGTATAGTAATGTGATGGTAGAAAGTATTTGTATCAAATGAAATATTGTGCATATAAATTCCCAAATATTGAATCATCTTGTGATAGTAAATATTTTCCTTATTGTGTGGATTGAGAGAAACACCTTGCACGGGTTTATGATTAATAAAGACAAGAATAAAAATGGTATCTAAAATAAGTGTAGATTCAATATTAGAGTAATAAAAATTATGACCAATGCATAAGATAGTGTGTAGTTTATTGTGCCAAACATTACATTTAAGGGGTGATCATAATAGGGAGGTGTAGGAACCCGATGATACACATTACATAGATCTAAGGAATATTTTATAGTTTCATTCTTAGGAAGTGGATCATTTACAATTTTCAGCATAGAGTTACCATTGGTTAGATTTTAAGATTTAGTAGGCTCGTCCCATTCAATAACTTCATAATCAATAAGATCTTAAATAACATCACCATGTGTTACATAGAAATTGGTAGAGTTCTCGACACACTGACGATAATCAAAATGCAAATTGGAATTGTGTTATCCCATAAAAGCATCAAGGGAAATTTTGCAGGTAACCCCATGAAAATTTTGTGTTGGTCCCTCGTTAGGGACCCCTTTGCATTTAGAAATTTGCAAAGTCCTCTCTAGGAAAATCTAGTTTTCCGAACTTAGCCATTTTTGGTCCTTTTTGGTTGGGCACACCTTATGTCTGTGTAACACAGAGTAACTGTGCACCCCCTTCATTTCCTTTGGCGCATCCTTCGACGTGTCAACACACATTTTGGTGCACCTCCCTGTGTTGCACCTTTCTTGCATGCGCTAAGGTGCATGCGCCTTCGTGTCAACAACATTTTTGTTGCGCCGTGTTTTGCTGCGCCAAGGGCACACGTATTTCCATGTTGATAGTATTTTTGGTGCACCAAAGGGCACAAGGTTTGAAGTGTCGACAGGTTTTTCGATGCGCCTCTTCAAAAAGTGGTTGGTGCATTTATTGCACCCTTGCGTATATATAGGCACATCCACCCTTTCACTTTCACAATAAAAAAAACACGTGATTGATTTTATTCTTCTGCACCTATCAGCGCGCTTGTCATCCTCGTATCGCGTTCGTGGACCCCGCTTCGTTTCTCACGTTATATATTCCAGGTAGGTGGTCTTTTTCCCCCTGTATTTTTGCTAGTTGTTTTTTTGTGTAGTAGGTGGCATAGATTTGTCAAAGCCCTCTTTTGCCATCCTGGTTGTCTTTCTCCCATGCTCTCCCTCCTCTTTCCAGATCTGCTGGTAAAGAGAGCTCTGCCTCAAAAACACTTGGATCTTTTTGTTGTGCCCTCTTCACTATCCAAGAAACCCTGTAGAAGAGGCTTAACACCCATGCAAACCCCTCCAGAGAAAGAACCAAGGCTTAAAAGTTGGTAGACTGCACTTTTCCTCTTTAACGCAATCGCCACCCTTGCAACATAAAGCACAGTCATGCCAATGGTGCACTGTCATCACCAATCCGGCACTATAATAATTATTCACCGGGAACTCCTCGTGCTATGATTATTTACTAATGCACAGCCTTTAGTTTGGTGGATGTAATCTGGAAACAAAACAACAAACATAACACAAGAATACCATCGACTATGATAAGACGGAATGATGACAAATCTAAAATATCAAAGTAAATTATAATATTAACATGAAATTGTTACAATCTCACCCATGAGGTACTTCAAGTGTTATTGAATTCACTTTCCTTCCACCAATACTATGGGAGAAACTTTACAATTACACCTCTTAATGCCTTCTTCAACACACCTTTAAACTAATGGCTTCCTTTACACACTTCATACAATATTTCTCACTACTTCCTTCTATGCTAAATGAGGGGGGTGGCCTCTTTATTTATAGACTTCCAGGGTTATCCATCTTATCTCTAAGATAGGATAAGAAATCCACTCTGACGAATCATATTCCATACCTTAACTCTTATCTGTACATGTAAGCTTATCTTTTAAGATAAGATAAACCTTATCATTTCACATGGGTTCCACATTTTTAGACTTTTTACAAGTAAAATATACAAAATATTTATGACCTCACTCCTTGTCCTTATTACAATATAATATTTCTAATTCCTAATCATGTAGACCCTACTTCTCTACTTACCCCAACTTTGACATTTTAACATTACTGGAGCACTTACGACAACTATTTACTTTTTACCACAACAATCCTATTGTACTTTTGACTATTTCCATACTATACATTATTGGCGGCATCGTACTAGAAACGCCATTATCTTCTATCAGACGCTACTACTAATTATACTTAACAACATCCTATTCCTAATACATACATTAATGAAATAGAAATTACGGAGGAAAATTTTAGTGTCGACATCTTCCCCCTTCCTAGCTTCTACTCTGTCCTCGGAGTAGACTATTCTGGTGCTTGAAAGATCTTCAACTTATTGTGGTTGACCCATTTCGTAATGGGAGTGCCATCCAATTCCTCCAGTCAGTACGTACCATTTTCATGCACAGCTGCTATTTTGTAGGGCCCCATCCATTTTGGAAGAAATTTTCTCTGTCTTCTTTTTTTGTATCTAAAATCATATACTAGAACCAAGTCATTCACCTGAAATGGAGACCACTAGATCTTTTGATCAAAGTATTCCTTCTGCTTCATTTTCTTCTTATAGCTTATATCCTTAGCTATTTCCCTCATTTCCTCTAGCAAATGAAGATGTACCAACCTTTCTTTTACTGAATCACTTTCATCCATTCTTTCATTTTTCATTACTCTGACTGTGGGAATATCAAACTCAATAGGAAGAACTGTATCAATATCATAAGCTAACTAAAATGGGGAGTATCCTATTACTGACTTTGATGTTTCCCTATATGCCCACAATGCTGCATGAATCCTTTTATCCCATTTATGTACCTGCAAGGCTTCATGTTTTTCTAGAATTTGACACAACATAAAATTTGTTCGTTCCACTTGTCTGTTTGTGCTTGGCTTGTATGTTGTTACCTTCATGTGCTTAATAGAAAACTTGTTGAATAGGGCTTCTACCACCTCATTAATGAAGTGGCTTCCTTGATCTATTGCAATTTCTATTGGACAACCAAATCTGGTGACAATGCGTTCATATATGAACCTTGCCATTTCATCCATGGAAGCTGTTTTCAATGGCCTAGCTTCAACCCACTTGGTTAAATAATCTGTGGCAACTGCAATATACTTATTTTGGTGTGAGGTAGTTGGAAGTAGACCTACAATGTATATTCCCCACTTTTCAAAGGGACCAAGTGAAAGAATAGGACATAATGGAGCTGATGAAGTCTTACGGTTACCATGTGTTTGACAAATATCACATGTCTTACAATAATTATAATAATCTTTAAAAAGAGTGGGCTAGTGATAACCTGCATCCAAGATCCTTCTTACTGTAAGTTGTCCAGAGAAGTTCCCTCCACATGTACCATTGTGGAATTCTTCTAGCAGTATCCTTCCCCTGATCACGTCCAACTGCCCTCTTGTACTGTCCATCAGGTCCTATTTGAAATAATACTCCATGTAGAATAGAATATGGACGACTCGCTTGAGTAATCTTTCTCTTAGTCTTTGCATTGGCAACATCAGGAAACTTGAATTCATTTAGATAATTCCAAATATCTATGTATTCACTAGGGATTCTATCAAGGGATAATAATACTGCATCGGGGAAATCATCATCATCACAAGATGATCCTAAACCATCATAGGCTCGAGAGAGTGCATCTGCATTGACATGCTTCTTTCCTAGCCTATCTATAATATCAAATTCAAATTCTTGTAGCAAAATTATCCATCTTGCTATCCTCCCTGATGGGTTAGGCTTATTTACAATATATTTTAGAGCCTGATGAACTATTACAACTATAAATTTCTACCCTAGTAAGTAATTTCTAAACTTCTTTACAGCAAAAATGATATCTAGAATCTCTTTTTCAGTTACAGTATAATTTACCTCAGCACTACTCATTTGTCTACTCCCAAAGTAAATTGGATGTTCATTCCCATTTTCATCCTTTTGGCTCAAAGTACTTCCTAGTGTTGTATCTGAGGCATCAGTGTACACAATGAATGGCTTGCTCCAATCTGGATTCTTTAAAATAGGTGAAGACACCAGGGCTTCCTTCAATTGTTCAAAAGCTTCATGTGCCTTATTTCCTGCTTCATAAGTAACATCCTTCTTCAAGAACTGGGTTAGTGGCTGTGTAATCTTTGAGAAATTCTTGATGAACCTTCTATAGTAACCCACATGGCCTAAAAATGATCTCAACTTACTTCTATTCATAGGAAATGGTAAATCTTTAATTTTTGAAACTTTATCAGGATCAGTACCAATACCATCTCTGGATACAACATGCCCTAAAAAAATACCTTTAGAACATCCAAAGACACACTTTGTAGGGTTTAGTGAGGCTTTTTCTTCATCTAACCTTTGAAATGCTATCTCCATCTAGTGCAGGTGGTCCATCTTGCTCCCATAGATGAAAAAATCATCCAGAAATACTCTGATGAAGGTCCCAATATAGGGTTCGAACACCCTATTCATCAAACGCTGGAATGTTGCTAGAACATTACACAACCCAAAAGGCATAACTCTATAAGCAAACGTTCCCCTAAGGAGTGGTGAATGTGGTCTTCAGCTGATCTTTCTCTGTTATATGAACTTGGTTGTAGCCGCTATATCCATCAGCAAAACTATAGCACTCCTGGCCAACTACTTTGTCCAAGATCTGATCTGAAAATGGAAGAGGATAATGATCCTTCTTTGTTAGCCTTATTGAGCTTCCTGTAATTAACACAAATGCGCAGCTTCCCATTCTTTTTTATTGAGATCACAATGGGAGAAACTGATTCTGAATTCTCCACAGCAAATATGAATCTTGCATCAAACAACTTATCTATTTCTTCTTTTACAGTCTTGGAAAAATTAGGATTCATTCTATATGGCATTTGCTTTATGGGCTTAGCACCATCTACCAGCTCAATAGAATGTTCTACCCAACTTACTTGATGGAGTTCCTTGTAATCAAAAGTGAATATGTGTATGTACCTTCGAAAGAGCTGGAGGTAGGATTCCTTCTCACTCTCCATCACAGCATCACCAATCTTTATTTGTTGGAGACGATCATCAACTTCTTCTTTAGATAATTTTATGGGGTCATGAGTTGGTGTGACTGGAAGGATATCCATGACTGAAACATCAACCTCACTTTCTTCATCTTCAGTGTCCACTTCACTGGTACTAGAGTAATCAGAGGATGTCCAATCATCAGTTTCATCACTTGAATCCATAGGTTCTACCTTATGATGTCGAGGGATCATGTTTATCTTCACCCTCTCTCTACCACGTCCAAGTGTCATGAAACCTTCATTCCAGTAGTTTCTTGCATGAACTCTCCTTAGCCATGGTCTTCCCAGCAGCATTGGGTACGCAACAGTACCATTTTTCATCACCTGAAAGTCTACCACACATACAACACCCATAACAGATATTGCCACATTTGAAACTACACCTTCTGGTTTAGTTTTTCCCTTATTTAATGACCTTAACATAAGTGTTGAAGGGCGATCAATTTTTAAACCCAACATATTCATTACAGACTCGGTCATTACATTAACTGCAGCACCTCCATCAACTAAGACATCATGAATTGAAATACCATTACATAATACCTCAGCTTGTGGAGCATAGGGATCCGCCTCTGCCTCCAAAACAGGGACCTCAACCTCCTTCCTTCGTCGAGCATTGAGTCCACTTCGTAACTCCCGCCTCTTCTCAGAAGACATAGCCAAGAGTTGACCATATGTAATATTTGCAGGCCTTTTGGACAGATCTTCCAAGATGGAGTATGGTCCTTGCCCCTGTGAAATCAAAAAATCCTGCACACCCAACTTTCTTCTCCTATGTTTCTTACTAGTTTCTCATTTCATCTTCTTAGGATCATTTCCATCTTGATTATCTTTTTCTTTCTTTCTTTTTGTTACAAACACATCTACTTCATTATTTATTCTCTTATCTACTACATCAAAAGAATTCACAGGTGCTTTTCCTTTATCATTATCTCCTTTACCAGATGTAGAAGCTCTATCTGGACAATTATACTTATAATGACCCTTTTTATAACAACCATAACATACAACTTCAGAAATATTTCTTTTTGGACCTCTATCTCCTCCCTGAGAACTAAATTATTTTCCTTGAAGAAGATTAATAGTTAACTGACCCATCTTTTTGAGAAGATCTTCATACTCAGTAGATGTACTAGGAGAAATATTTGTGCTCACCGGAGGAGTGGTTGTGGATTTTGGACCAAAGGTGCTGGTGTAGGCTCTACTTTAGCAACAATTTCTTTGGGCTCCTCTTCCATGCTTTCTTCTTGCCTTCTTGCAATCTCCTTTGCTTGTTCAATGGTAGCTGGGTAGTCATACTTCACTCGTTGTCTGATCTCTGGCTTCATCCCAAGAATGAAGTGCTTACAAAGGAGATTATCCATGCCATTCATCAACCCATCCGCTAATCCTTCCTTCCGGATCTGGGCATCGAGCTTCCTCCTTAGCTCTAGAACATGAGCATGATAATCCCTTATCTTCTCCTTCTCTCCTTGGGATAGCTTTGTGATCTCGATCATGAGATCTACATATTTCTGTTGTTCACCAAATTCTTCAAGAAAACTTTCAGTTAATAAATCCCATGAATTTTTCACATTTTCACCTAGTGTTTCAAACCACCTAAGTGCTGAACCATCCAAAAAGGTAGGAAAAAATTTAGTCCATTGTTCCCTTCTTATAAGGCCATTACAAATACAAGATCGTTTAAACTCTTGAATGAAAGAGGAAGCATCTTCATTAGATTGGGCTGAAAAAACATGAATCTTCCCCATTTTCAAAAGTAACCACCGTAAAATACCAACCCACAAGTACAATCAACAAGACTTATGTGCACAAATAATTGGAATCACTATAATAGAAAGTGACTTTACACCTTTCTACAGTAAAATAGAAATGACCACGGTAACTATGGTAAAACTTGACTTACTGCGGTAAAAACTGACTTTACTGTGGTAAACACTATTCACAGTAAAAAGTGAAGTTACTGCGGTAAATACTATTCACGGTAAAAAGTGACTTTACTGTGATAAATACTATTCACAGCAAAAATGACTTTACCATGGTAACTACTATTCATGGTAAAAATGACTTTACCATGGTAACTACTATGCACAGTAAAAATAAGGTTACCCTCCAATTGATTTTTGACTAAGTGGGAATATCTCTCCAGAAAATCCACCAACGAGGAATGGTCCTGGCAACGGAACCAAAATGTCATCACCAATCCGGCACTATGATAATTCTTCACCGGGAACTCCTCGTGCTATGATTATTTACTAATGCACAGCCTTTAGTTTGGTGGATGTAATCTGGAAACAAAACAACAAACATAACACAAGAATACCATCGACTATGATAAGACGGAATGATGAAAAATCTGAAATATCAAAGTAAATTATAATATTAACATGAAATTGTTACAATCTCACCCATGAGGTACTTCAAGTGTTATTGACTTCACTTGCCTTCCACCAATACTATGGGAGAAACTTTACAATTACACCTCTTAATGGCTTCTTCAACACACCTTTAAACTGATGGCTTCCTTTACACACTTCATACAATATTTCTCACTACTTCCTTCTATGCTAAATGAGGGGGGTGGCCTCTTTATTTATAGAACTTCCAGGCTTATCCATCTTATCTCTAAGATAGGATAAGAAATCCACTCTAACGAATCATATTCCATACCTTAACTCTTATCTGTACATGTAAGCTTATCTTTTAAGATAAGATAAACCTTATCATTTCACATGGGTTCCACATTTTTAGACTTTTTACAAATAAAATATACAAAATATTTATGACCTCACTCCTTGTCCTTATTACCAATATAATATTTCTAATTCCTAATCATGTAGACCCTACTTCTCTACTTACCCCAACTTTGACATTTTAACATTACTAGACCACTTACGACAACTATTTACTTTTTACCACAACATTCCTATTGTACTTTTGACTGTTACCATACTCCACATTATTGGCAGTGCACTGTACTGACGGCGTCGTTATCTTTTATCAGACGCTTACTACTAATTATACTTAACAACATCCTATTCCTAATAGATAAATTAATGAAATAGAAATTACAAAGGAAAATTTTGGTGGTCGATAGCACCTAACTCACTTGGAACACCCACTAAACCTGTGCCCTCTTGGCGCACCAAAGTTCCTATGTAACATTGCAAAAATATATGCGCCTTTGGTGCATCTTGTCATCCAGTGCAGACATGAAACCTTATCTTGCGCCTGGTATAAAAGCGTATGTTAAATGACGTAGGCATGCACTATCTACTTACAGTAAAAAATTGCCATGCAAACCTGTCATGTGCCACACCAAGTTCCCTTGTTGCACACGAAAATATGGTGTTACACACACTAAACCTGCTGCCATTTGGCGCATCCTGTACCCGTGTAACATGAAAAATATCTGCGCCCATTATAAAACGCATGTAAATGGCACAGGCACACTTTCCACTTACAACAACAAAAATGTCATGCGCAGCATACCATGCGCCTAACGCCCTTTGGCGCTGATTTGTCCCTTGTAACACCCCTTTTCTGTGAACCATTCTATTTAACCCTGTAGTCTGCAGTGTTCATGCACCTTGCACCCTGATGCCTTAAAATTGCTAACTCTTCCTTCTGTCAACGCTTTAATGGGAGATCTAACAGCTAACATGGCTCTTCTGCGTTGGGTTTCCTTCTTCTTCTTCTTGCAGATCAGCAACTAAGTTCAGAACTACATATGTCTACATCAAGCAAGAGGCCAACCAAGTCTAAGGGTAAAGCCAAGCTTACAGAGGAAGAGATGAAGTATAAATATCAGAGGGTCAGGATGCCTGAATCCCAGGCAGAATGTGACCTGGATATAAGAGACTCTGAGCTCGGTCACATTGATATGGAAGATTTCTGGGCCAGAACCAGGAGGGTCACAGGAAGTCCCTGGATGGACAAACTGGTAGGCAGTGGCCTGCATTTTGCTGGGGGGGATCCCAGTCAGTGCGGTAAACAACGAATTCATGATGGTAGTGGCCCGCTGCTACAACAAAGACATGAGGTGTGTCCAAAATGAGAAGGGCGAGGTCATGATCAAACCTCACTGCTCGGAACTTCAAAATTATGCTTGGCATTCCTCACCACTGACACTTTGTGGCCGTAAGCCAAGAAGACTGCACCAAGGCTTGGGAGGATAATGAAGACAAGTGCATGCCAACTGATGAATGAAGTGTACCTGAAGAACAAGAAGGTGGTAACCAGATGGCCACAGGTTATTCACCGTAGCGATTTCTCCGAGGAACTGAGTGATACCATCATGTTCCTAAGTAGAGTATTTGGGCTTCTTGATGCCCACTACTTTCATAAATGGATGCTCAGGTACCTGGAGACAATGAACAAGAATGTGCCAGATCAACGCTTCGAGTGGGCGGAGATCATAAGCAACACTATATCCAAGTAGCTCCAACAACTCACCACAACGGGGAGGTTCTACATGAACTCCTACGTAGTTTATGCTGCAGCCTCAGAGAGGGATTATCCAGCATTGATGCCGATGTGGGGTTTGGCCTCAAGTAAAAAATATATGAATACTACCCAGAGCTGAAGCTGGGAAACAAGTATTTCACAGTTTACAAAGATAACAACGCTTTCTTCTATGGCATCGTCTGCCTTTTGAGGCCAAACATGACTCACGGT
Source organism: Taxus chinensis (assembly GCA_019776745.2). Taxonomy (NCBI): domain Eukaryota; kingdom Viridiplantae; phylum Streptophyta; class Pinopsida; order Cupressales; family Taxaceae; genus Taxus; species Taxus chinensis. Next base: position 65,223,593 of record CM034154.1, read on the forward strand.
CGAACGACCAAGAGCATTGTTGTAGCAACAGAGAAGTGGGGGGCCTTATTCACGCAATTCCCCACCTTCACCTATCTCAGGCCAGCCAACTTCTTGGGGGAACCCACCAAATTGCCAAGATATGCTGGCCCCAAGCTGATCCTGTTGGAGCTATCCAGGCAGCTCATAACCTACCATGAAAAGTGTTTAAAGAGAAAGAAGGGTAGAACTCCTTTCCCCCTCACAGTGGGCAGGTACACTTGTCTTTCCCACCACAAAACCCGGGAGATGTTTGCAGAGCTAGAACTGCTCAATCTAAAGCACAAATTCCTAGAAAGGCCCACTTTTGACCCAAGAAATTACCTTCCCAGGGCCAAACTCAATCCAATCCACATTCCGCAGATCGAGGACATTTACATCAACCTGTATCATGAGGTCGAGCTTAGAAGGAAGGATCACTCCCGCTTGGCTTTGGCTGGGAAATCATTCAGTATGGCATAGCCATTGTCCCAAAGGGTTATCAAACTACCGATCAAGAAGTTGATCAGGTGTATCTCGACATGGATGGGGACAACTGGCTGTTTGCTGTAATTGACAGAACTAAAGCGCCTCAGACCATTGAAGAAAAGGTCAAAGAAACTCTGCGGAGAACAGAGCACTAGTGCAGAATGAATGGCCTCATCTACCTCGGGGTGGATTTCACCACATCTCCATTGGGCAACGCACCTTCCAAGCCGAAAACATCTGCCAAAGGGCAGAGGCAAAGACAAAGAGGGCGAGTCAAGCTCTGCCCAAGAAGAGGCTCCTGAGAGTCCCCCTTCCGCTACACAAGAACAAGTTGTAACTCTGGCTTCCCCAGAGAAAGAAGCGGGGCCGAAGATGTTCCGATGGGCACATCCACTCAGGATGTTGCCACTACTACAACTATTAAGGTCCCTTCTATCCCTTCTCCCTCTCCTCCTTCCCCTCCTTGCGTGACCAAGCGACCATTCCTTTGGTCGTATCTTCTCCTCTCCACTGTTCCATCTTCTCCACTGTTCCCCCTTCCTCATCATCCATCTTCTCTTCTCTCGCGGAGCATGTCCCCCACCATTTCTTCCCTCATCTCTTAGCTCCCTTCCATTCCCATGTCTACCTCCCCTGCAGTATCTCTTCCTCTCCCGTAAGCACTTTCTTGACCTCCGTTTCGATGCCACGAGCAAGTGTCTCAACGCACTTTCCCTCTCATCCATTGCAACTGCTCCCTCTTCTACCTCTGGTCACGTCTCCCTTAAGTCCAACATGGATCTCCTTAGCACTTGAGCCAGCAAGGGAGGAAATTCCCCATTGCGCCGATGGACTTCTCCGTCATCCCAACAAAGTGGGCTAAGAAGCAATAATGCCTATAACCCAATTCTCTTAGAGTGCATCGGGAGAAAGAGTAATGCAGATCAGTGTATCCTGATCCTTCAAAGGAGAAAAAAGATTTGTCTCCTACAAATTATACAGTGACCGCAGGTCACGATTGGGATGTCTTCAGAAAGCCTTCAAGGGAGAGGCCCTATTTGAAGTGGATGCCCTTTGCAAGAAGCTCCAAGGAAGCAGAGGAAGAGAAGAGGCTATTAAAAGAGAAGAACAAGCATATTCTCCACGCCCTACAGAAAATGGGCAGTGCACCTCTTACAAGCTACTGTCGAAACTCTTGAAGTCTATAAGCTAAGACAAGATAAATGAGTATGCCAAAATTGGCAAAGCAAGGTATGGAAGTTTTCGTCCCTGAAGAGAGCCAAATCCTCAAAGACAGTGAGGAGAGTAATCGTTAAGTTCATCCAAATTGTATCAGAACATTAGTCGGGTGAAACAAAGATCTCCAGGAAATTGTAGGACCTATCTCCAAAGAGTTGGACCATGCTAGGTTTGCAACACGAGACCGTTCCAGAAAATGCTTGACTGCTTAATTGAATGATTTGGGTAAAATTTGGCGTTTTCAGATCACCCCAGGGAGCCCTCAGCAAAATCTTTGCTGCGTCTAGACTACTGGGTCAATCAGATGGAATTTGTCCTGGAGAAGATTGACAAAGTCAAGGAGGAAGCCCTAGATGTAATGCATCAAATGGAGCAAATTGTTCTAAGGATGTATCCGAGCTTGCTTACTCCTTCTTTCACCTTGAGGAAGGCATATGAGACTATTCAGCTCTTTAAGGAGATCATCTCGCAGGGGCTAGGGCCAGTAGCCACTTTTGACACTGAATGCATCAACAACCTTCTGGTCTGTGCCGTGATTTTGTGGTGGTACTTGATGGAGGTAGGTAATGAATATTTTAAGCTCCCTGAAAAACTCAGAAATGAGCGGGGAAACTTGTGAGGTCTATCGGCGACCATACACAAGGGTCCTACCCAAGATCAACTTCAGCCAATGATCAGTAAATTCATTGGAATATCGGGACTCAGTTCCACATCACCTCTCTCTGAACAGTAGCCGAATCAAGATACCCCCTTTCAGCCGCGGAACGACGATGAATAGTCGTCCTTCCTCTTGGCTTTCTTTTTGTAAATATCTAAAGAGTATGTTGGTGTAAATGATGACTTCATCCATGTTGCACCATGGGATGTTGTCATTCCACCAAGGTTGCCCAAAGTCAACAATTGATTTTTAGATATTTTGTGTAGATATTTTGTAATTAAGTTGTTGGCTTTGTTTTTGCCTTATTTTCTTCTCCTCTTCTATAAATACTTGGATACTTGTTGTATTCAAAGGTGGAATAATTTTTAGATGAAAAATATAAGTGAGAAGAAAAGACTTTGAGCTTTTTTGTAACAAAAGAAAACAGTAATACAAATATTAAGACTTTGTGCTGAATATGCGTGTTACGAGCATTTTAAATCTCTCTTATGTCAGATTAATGCGTTTATTCTATTGAAACTATCTCTACTTTTTTGTCATTTATTCATCAATATTGCTTTGTTTTTCTATGCAAGTAGGTTCGGATTTGTTTACTACCAGCCCAAAAACATAGACCCTTTGACTTTTTTTGCTTTGGAGTTCATTTCTTTTCTCCCTTCAGATATATCCTATCTCCTCACCTCGTTTCTTTCCCTCCTTTTCAAAGTTGGAAATACCTCTACTGGGATGAGATCCCAAACCCCCGAAGCAGAATATTGTGAGACTTGCACAGATTCCTGCTGGTAGAATAGCAATAAACCAGTTTCACTTTTCTGACTCAAAGAGGGGCTATGCCCTGCACACTATTGGCCCGTCTGTCCATAGATCTGTCCACCTGACAGATTTTCAAACCAACAAATTGAACATATTTCCTTTAGGTCTACTCATATAAACCTCAAATGGTGGAGGGATAGATAGATATTTTACTCAAGAAAACATGAGGAGGACTAGGCAAGTGACAAAATTGATTGCACATGTGCTACGATTCTAGCTTAACATGTTGCGAGATCGAATTAAAAATTTATTTAGAAGAATATTTTACATCATTGGGAATTCATTTGAATGTGGATATCCTTGAAAACTTAGTAGAATATATGGGAGGATAGATAACAACAAACTTGAGTATTATCTTATGTAATAACTTAGGCTCATTCTCTTTCAAGGTGTGGCAAAGATGGTTCAAATATCTAAACTTATCTAACATGACTGAATCCTACAAAGGGGTTAATAAGATTTGTGTTAATAGACATTGTAATTCATTATTAGCTAAGATATTGTTCATCTTGGTGAGAAGAGTCTTATAACAAAACACAAAGACATTAAAAATATCAGTTTACCCTTGTCATACCAAGGATATTTTTGGCGGCCAATTACTCTGCTCATTGTCTCTTATAAAATCATTTCAAAGCTCCGACTTTGCGTTATATCCGCAACATGGTACCCGAATTTGTTAGTCCAGAGGAAAACAAAGTTTATCAGAAGCAGATACATTTTAGATAATATTATTGTAGTATGGGAAGGTAGGGAATGGGCTCGGCAGTCACAACAAAAATCTATGTTTATTAAAATTTTATTTTGAGAAAGCTTCTAACATGATTGAATGATACTCCATTTGGTCACGGTCAAAGTGCTTGGCTCTGATCCTACCTTTATCAACATTGTGGCCATGATTTTTTCTAATGCCTGTCCATATCTCTCATCAATGGCATTTGTTCCAATCCTTTTGTCCTTTTTCAACCTATTCATCAAGTTTCTCTCTGACACTTGCTTTGTATGTGTTAGTTGTTGAAGGATTTTCCTGTGATTGGGTCACCAATGGGATCATCACTCAAGATGTGGGACTTAGACTGAAAGGAGTTACACTACTGGAGAAGGCTACCTCCCACTTAGCTCAACTAATCGTTTGTTTTTCTGGACGATTCCTTTCTCTCCTTAATTGAAATGGTTATCTAGACCTAATGCTCAACAAGCTGTCTCTTTCTTGGATGTCTATTGACTTGCCTTGGGTTTGAGCATTTGATGGAAATGAAACTACACTTAGGGATGCTGATCCAAAAAATATAGGGTCTTCCTAGACTCCCCCAAGAAGGATCTCTTCTCTGAATGGAGGGTTTAATGCAACACATAGTCAAGATCACCTAGTTTGAGAAAGTGACCACTGTGTGGTTAGAGACAATATTGTTGACCTTCATACTAGGAACCGTCTTGATGGTTCAATCCTTAGATTAAAATCAATCAGAGATAACAAGGTGTTATCGGTATTATAGTGAAGTTAATGCGGTGAACTTCATGTAGGGTGAATATATTGCTTTTGACTTACTGCAAGTAGTATTGTGAGATAATTGAGCAGTGTGAATGAAGAACATAAGTCCATAAAATATGGACAAGGACGAGAACTTGAACTTACATAGTGGAACAGTGCACATGCAAGTCATGTATAAAGGCACAAAGAAGTATACAAGTCATGGAAATACTTATAAGATTAGTCACAAAACACACACTTTTATTACTTCAACAAGGTGCATAATGCATCATTACATTTAGAAAAGGAAATGATTACCATCATAGTCTTGAAAGAAGGCTTGAAATTTACCTCAATATACAAGAACAACTTGCATAAAAAGGAGGATTCTTTAAAAAATATGCACTTTCCTAACTGTCTAGCCTATCCAACCTCTTGGAATGAGATTCCAACTTACATTTATAGAAAAAAAAATTGAGAGAGAAGAGGAAAAGTAATAAATTCCTTCCTAAATTGAAGGTACATGATGGTTCATTTATTACAAAGTTAGTTGAACCACTTGAGAAGATTCCATCATGTGTCATTAATGGCCCATTGACTTAATCTTCTCAATTAATTAAATGAATATTTAAATAAAATATTTTAATAATAATAATAAATATTATTATTAAAATATTTTTTTAAAAATATTAATTTAATTACTATTTTTTAAAATAATAACAATTTAATGACCAACTCATGTGGGACCCCTTTAGGATTGGTTTGCACTAAAGGGGGGTCCATGAGAATAAGTCAAAAAATAGCCCAACTCGGCGGTTAGCTCTCCAAGCCAACTCACCGAGTTAGGCTCGATCTCCTCCATCGAGCGTGCTCTCCACCACCGCGACCGAGCTCTGACTCCCTATGAACATGTCGAGTTCCTAAGACACCATCTCTTCGCATATGCCAACATAACTCATTGTTTTGGTGAACCACTCAACTTTCACTTCAAAACATACTCGCCACATGCTTTTATGAAATGATACACATGTTTTCCGAACTCATGAGCTTGACATAAAACTCCACCATAATGAGCTATATCTTAACTTGATGGGCTTGACTCAGTGTTATAACATTGATTGAATCCCTTTGCGAGCCAAATATAGAAACCTTATTCAATACATTCATGCAAATTGAGTTGAGCTCTGATCTCTTCACCATGTTGAGCTGAAAAGAGCTCCCTCCACCTCTATCATTTTATCTTAGCTTTAACTCGGTTCATCAAGTTGAGATCTTCATGCATTGCACGAGCCCAAATCATCTATGCAACTTTGATCTCAACTTGGCTTCCATTGACAATCCATATAGGTAACTTGTTTACCCCATTATCCTGGTCTCACACTCCTAACTCATCTTAACTCAGGGGAATGAGCTCTCAACCTATGCCTATGGCCTATGTGCTTAGGTTGGAGAGCTTTAATGAGCTCAACTCCATCATATTGACTCATGATCATTGCTCAATGTAACTCGACCCACTCGGCTCTACCTCTTAGCTCAATGGGGTGATTTTAATCATACGCATGGTTGCACATATGTTTCTATGTCTCGTATCATTTTGAAACAAAAATCTTCTCCACTTCCTTCATTGTTGTTGATGAATTCAACAAAGTTAATCAGAACAAGTTAACAAGTGATCCCATGCTTGAGTTATTCATTCGACTCGGTTCTTATGCAAACTCGGCATTGACTCAAAAATGACTTGGTTCTATCTAAAATGGCTCGGTCAAGTCACTTTAACTCTTTCTTTTGCATCACCATGAACAACCACATTTTATACATGATTCATCTCACAAATTTCTCGAGATCCTTACCTCACTTTGACTCTGTGTGTTTTTCATCTTACTAGCTCGTTCCATTCAAACAAATTGATGCCGAAATCAAACCGAGATACCCATCTCATAGCTTGAATTTACAAGCTTTGAGCTTAAAAATATTATTTCTCTCAAGCTAAACTCTACTTCCCCCTTCACGATCTCATCTAACTCCTCTCCCTGCATGTATTCCCTCACCTAATTTGACAAACTCGCCACATTTCCTTTGTGTGTCTAAACTCATTGAGACTAGAAATATCTCTTCATAACTCAATCTCATGAACTCTGTGTGATATTTACCTGCTGATACATATTGATAAATTTTTCAAGTATTTCTCCACACTGATACATTGACAACTCGTGGGCACACCTACATTTCTGCATACTTACTATTTTTTCACAAATCCAGGTTTCCATTTCATGATGTTTTGACCAAAAGTTACTCATGTGTGTTGTATTCACCAATTTCCCTTACCTCGCATGAAGCTTACTACTCTTCTTACGAGATGTTACATGTCAAGCTTACCTATGAGCCCTAGTCTCTACCTCCCATGTGCGTGTGTAGCTAACAACTTGATTCCATACCAATCTTGAATTCATGTATAATATCAGCTCACTAATATTTCCCTTTAACTGTGAATGCATGTGATCCAAGGGACCCATCATCAGGCCAACTCACATCTATAACTTAATTTCTCGATTCAATGCTCAACATGGCACTGAATTTGTCCTTTTTATAGTGGTGTAACTTTGTCATTTTGGTTCATCTCTTTTCTCAACCATTGCCACATCACTCGGAACTTGAATTGATCCTCCACATTTGATGTTGTATCTTAATCATTTAATTACATGGCGTATCACTTGCCACGGCTTGGTCATCAACCGCTTCCTATGGCCACTCCGAGTTGGGTGGTATTTTTTTTGTAAACTTAACATTCCATCTTTCCTAGATTGGAGATAATACTCAACCTTACCTTAACATTTCTCCACCATTGGATCTTTGTGTCCAAGATCTCAACATATATTTCCCCACTTGGTCATGTTTCCTTGAATCCCCCACATCCTGACAATGTGAGTCTCAAACCCCCTGATGTGGAACCTTTATTTTAGTTTTCCATCACCAAAATGCCAACTTGGATTCTTACCTTCATTATTCCCTATGTAGAACTCCTATTTCATCTTGTCAATCTTAATATTCACACTTAGCCACAATTTGAATTTTCTCCCACAAAAACCCTCATGAGCTCCTTTCATTCGGAAATATCTTCTAATCAACTTGGTCCCTTTTTTTGAGCTCAATTCAATTTGTTTTTACTCCCAAACTTGGGCTCCACTCAACAAAGCATGTCGAGCTCCTTACTTACAATCATAAAATATCGAGCTATCTTTAGTTCGATACCATGACTCGTTCTTCATTGAGCTCTTATTAGCTCCATCCTTTATAGTATTTTTTTGAGTAACCACCATTTTAAATTCATACTTTCTGGATCCACTACTGAGCCATTTGAAAAATCATGAAAGGATTCCTTTATGGATCATGCTCAAGATTTCTTACTTGTAAAGCATCTTTTACGTCAAGCTTAGCTCACTAAGCTACTTGGCAAGTTATCCCTTAACTCATCCCCCTAATGTGGATCCTCTTGGAATGTTATTTTTTTCTGATGAGTGAATTTCTCAGGATCTTTCTTGAAACTAGATGGTAATGTAAGTATAACAAGATGCTTTAAAACTTGATTTAAGTATTTTTATCATTTCTGCATGAGTCATTTGAGAGTGAGCCTCTCAAGAGTCAATTTCCTTTCTCTGAGTAAACCCCGAGCTTTGAAAACTCGGGAAAGGGGAAATAATTAAATATGTTCATGAATCCTCCTAAAACATCATAAATATTCTCAAAACACAAAACTTTCCCATAGGCCCTTAAGTCCTTTGGTTAAGACCTAGAGTTCAACAAAACCCTACTATCCAATTTTTCCATGTGTGCAAAATTGGATAACATTTTTGTCAACCTCTCAGGGATTATTTCCTACTAAGCATGATTTGAGTAGCCTTAAGTCATACATTAGGCATGGAGTCAATTTTGAATCTTGAAATTGATTTTATCTTCTATGATATGTGTTAAAATATCCTTGGTATATGCAAGAAAATTACTAAACCCAAGAAACATTTTGAAACTTTGAACCTTCTTTTCCTTGAAAACCTTTAATGATGATAAAATGGGTAAGGAAAACACAAAACACAAAAACAAGGAAAACAAAATGAATAGTAACACACAACAATGTGTAAAAGCACTTGGAGGAAAACACCTAAATAAACTATACATGGGGTGGAATGTTCTTAAAAATAAGATTTGAGATGTATTCCATTCACATGAATGGGAAGTTCTTCTCCATTGAGTCTAGATAGATGAAATGAATTCACGTATTTGCAACTCGTGAGGATGTATGGCTCGCTCCAGAGAGAATCAAACTTGGCATGTTTTCCAGGTTTGGCTCTATCTTCATCCCAGTTGAGAACTAAATCTCCCTCTTGAAAATTCCTGTCAGATGTCTTCTTATCAAGGGGTTTCTTAACCTGAGCCTGATGTTGCTCCAAAGTATTCATAGCCTTGTTTCATACTTCTTCCAACTCCATGAGTTCAACAATTCTCACTATTTGTGAAATTCTTCTAGTATCTTACCTACCTATTTCGATCCCATGCACCGAAGGAGAAAACTATTCAAATATTTTTAGAAGATAACATTATCTACCAAGACATATGTAATAGACTGAAGATGGAAATTCTGTATTTGATTTTTATCCATTTTTACAGGAGATACTCCTAAAAAGGAAATTATTCATTTTGGATAACCAGTCAACTTGATCATCACCCTCGTCAGTGTTTAGTAGCCTCACATTCACATCACCTTTTAATTCAATGTCTGCAGCAAGTTGTTGACACAAACCTTTACCTCTGGCAAGTTTGGTAACTTTTATAGGTACATCATACTCCATCACCTTCGTGATCCATCCAGAACACTTTTTGTTCATCTCTTTGTTCAATAAAAATTTCTTGACACCTTGATGAGACACAATCAGATAAATTTAGTTTTTGGATAACATGTGCTTGAATTTATTCAAATCTTGAATAACTGCAAAGACTTTTTTTTCAATGAATGAATATTTGAGCTCATAGTATTTTTGGGAATGACTGAAGAAATAAATTGGTTGCTCCATTAGATCATCACTTTGTTGGGTGAGGATATATAAAATACTCTCTTGACCTACAAAATCATAAAGAATAAAATCTTTATCAAACCTAGAGTTTACCGGCATGGGAGCTTGAGAAATGTCCATTTTGATGGCTTTGGATCTCTCCCTTCCTTCCTTCATCCATGAGAATGGAATATTTTTCTTTAGCATGGCTATTAGTGGTTTAGCCAATGCTACGAATTGAGGAATGAATCTCTGCCTAATATTTATGGTTCCTAGAAAACTCTGGAGACCATTCTTGTGACTTGGGAGGGATAAGGACATAATCAAATGGATCTTGGATGGATCAATAGAAATTCCTTCCGCTGAAACAACATGCCCCAAAAAATTTCCTTCGTTTACTACAAAAATACATTTCTTGGGGTAAAATGAAACCCCAAATTCCCTACACCTTCGAAAAACCTTCCTTAGATGTGTGATGTGGTCTTCTACATGCTTAGAATATACAACTATATCATCAAAGTAATCCAAGATGATATCATTGATTAGGTCCTTAAATGCCATGTTCATGGCTCTTTGGAAAGTAGCCTCGACATTGCAAAATCCGAATGGCATTTTATTATAAGCATATGTGCCCCACTTGGTAGTTAAACTCGTTTCGAATTGATTAGATTCTTGGACCAAAATTTGATTGTAACTTGAATATCCATCGAGCATAGAAAAATTTTGCCCCTTTACCACCATCTGAAGGATTTTATCCATTGATGGAAGAGGGTAATGATATTTCAGTGAGGCATGGTTCAAACCCTTGAAGTCCACACATAACCGAATCTCTCTATTCTTCTTCCTTATGAGACCAGATTGGCTACCCAAGAGGAATGTTTAATGGGAAAAATTATACAGGCCTAGACAAGTTTGGTTAGCTCCTTTCTCATTAGTGGCTCAATTTTGTTATTAACTAGCCTCTTTCTAACGAAATGAATTGGCATTATGATCTAGTTCGATGGTATATTGTGCTAGAACTACATAAAAACCACATGTCTTTGTAGCTCCACGTAAAAATTCATGATAATCTTAAAAATGTTTGATGAAATATTCTTTCTTTTCGGAAGTGCATACTTTTCTGATCTTTAGAACTTTTTCATTTGTTACCTCGACTTCCTAGAAATATTCTTCTTTAACCACCATGTTAGAGCTTTGTCTCTTGGCTTGATCATCTGAATTGAAAATTGATTCAAGAGTAATTAAACCTTTTGGTAGCTTGTTTCTTTTCAATTGTATGATATGATCACCATATGATTCTTCTAGCTTATCTTGATTTTTTGCAACAAAATATGCCTCTTCTTGTAGGAAAAGGACAATTTGTTTCTACTATCAAATGCCTTCCAGCTACTCACATTATGAGGAACTACGGGTCAAACCACCATTTCTAAAGATTTTCACCCTTCTTTCATTATATTAATAGGTATGTCATATTGTGAGACAATTTTAGCAAGCCTATAAAACATCTTGATATTGATTTCTAGGAACCGCGTGGATTTCAAAAGCTTTGAAATATTCAATCAAATCTGAAACTCAGTTCTTGTATGATCTTAAAATATAATTTTTAGATGCATTACATGTCATCACTTCATGAACAACTAACTCACTGTCTCTAAAAAAATTAAGGACTTTGATTTATTTCTTTTGAGCTAGCTGGATTCCTTGCACAAGGGCTTTGTATTCAGTAACATTTTTAGTGCAAATGAATTTCAACTGGAAAGATAAAAAATACTTATTTCTTCCTAGAGAAATTAACATGACGCCAACACTGGAACCATTCTTACTCCCTGAGCCAAAAAAGAATAATTTCTACAGTCCTTTAAAATTGCTTGGTGTTTTGACTGGTTCTAGTATGATCGTACATTCTTTGTGAGTGAATTATGTACCCAATCCCATTTCCTCCAAAAGTGTTAAGAAAACATATTCCTCTTCCAACACATCAGTGTAGGGATCATACTGATGACCTCCACTCACTTCATCCAATATAGTATCAGGGACTTCTTCAGCAAGAATTGTCAGCTCATGATCAACATCTTATTCTTCTGGGTCACCAATGGTTTAATTCCAATTTATAGGACTAGCGGTGGAGGGCTCTACATGATTATGGAAGATTGGTTCCACCCTTATAGTTACTTTGGTTTCATATCAAGTCTTGAGAATTATATGTGACCAATCTGAAGATAGATAACTTCTCATCTTGGCAATGAAATCTCATGATAAGCAAATAGTAAAGAGAGGAAGGACATCAATGACTGATATGTCTTGGGTGAATGAAAAACTCGGGCATGTATGGATGGGAAGTTGAAGTCCTTTGATGACTCTAATATTTTTAATATATGTGTCATCTAAATCAATAAATCCTTTTGCAAATGGTGCATATTGTATGCCTAGTACATCTACAATTTTTTTGGGCATGTCTGAGCTACTGGCATGAGAATCGATCATGCAATTATGTAACAGGTGGTTTCCAATGATCAGGGAAATATAGAATGGTGGTGGTTTATTCACGTTAGGAATAATTTTTCATTCCAGTTGACATAAACTTATAGTGGTTGTTGTTCCATGACCCGATGATCCATCGGTTGTACCAAAACTGTTTAGATCCTCTCGCAACAAATTTATTTGAGAAGGACTTCAAAGTGTGTCCCACATAGTAATGCTCAAATTGGTATTATTCATTTGTTCTACAATACTGAAGGGAATTGATCCTACTTTTTTGACACATCTTTTGGTGTTAGAATCCTCTTTTGGAAAGTGCTTGTTGGGTACTGTGATGTTTGAAGAACCTTCTTTCCTTGCATCTTGGCTAGCAGGTTTTTTTGACAGTTTATTCCCCACATCTTTATCAACTGCCACTTGTGGATGAGGTTGTGAAGTGGATGTTTGATCATATTTAGAAGGTTGAGATTCCATTGCTCTCTTTTTCTAAGGAGTGTTTTCCACCACTGATGAGAAATTTATATTCAACCCTCAAAAATCTTTTATTGTCCAATTAAAAAAAGTGGTTTCTTCATATGCCTACGGTTGATCTACTATTTCCTGCGTAGATGAATTTCCTATTGGATCTGGAGAGGTAGATACACTTTAAACCATAAGGGCCTAGCTAAGAACTCCATTGGGGAAAATATATTGATTGTGGGGTTTATAACAAGAATAGCACCATTCGTAGTCTTGAACTAGATTATTATGGATAGGTATTATGGCTCTAGATGAGCTAGTAGAAAGAGGGTTCTGAAAGTTCAAAGGCCTGACATTCGTAGCTTGACTTGCAATTTTCTTTTGAGGATGTTTTTTCCCTTGAAAAGGAGGATGAATAGCCTGATACAATTGATATTGTGGGTGGTATGGATGATTATATTTAAATTGTTTCCTCTTGAGTGGAACAAGCTCATTCCCAAAGGTTTGTAGCAGTGACTTGACTTCAAATAGATTGTTTGAAGGGGAAGGGAAAAAATGAGCTGATTGTTTGGAGGCTACTAGAATAGGAGAAATGGTAGGATGACTATTTTTAAGATCTAGAGATAGTGAAATTGGTGGTCTTGGAACTATCTTTCCATTCTGAATAAAGGAATTATCCGCTGCTATGGGAACTTTGTAGGAATCAAGTAGTGTAGTCCCTCCCATGGACTAGATCATAACTGATACATCGCTATTCAAAGCTCATAAATCGCATAAGAATGCATTATTTTGTGAAGTATTTATGAGTTCCGAAATCATATTCAAGGTCCTATGGAATCAGAAGTTTAAATCACTCATGTATTCTTGTGGACCTCTCTTTATCATAGTGAGTTGTTCCAAAAGTGACCAGTGATCACTCATGTCTTCAAACTATTTACAAATCTTTTCTCCTAATTCATCACAAGTGGTGATAGTACCAACACTTAACCCTCAAAACCATTGAACTTTTTTTCCCTTGAAAGAGGTAGTAAGAAGTCTAACCACAACGTTTTCCTCTGTGATATTATGGACTGCACAAATGCTGACTACATCAAGAATATGTTCCACTATAGTAATGTGAATTTCCCCTATGTAGAAGGGTAAAATTTTGAGTTTCATAATAGGTATCAGGTCATGTTGAGCCAATAGAAAAGGACTGATTACATTCAAAGGGAGGAAAACTTGGATCCTCTCCAGAACAATGAGAGGTTGATTGTTCCTAGTTAGAGGAAACCTTCTGTAAGGGGGAGTTGAATAACCCCTACGAGGTGATGTTAAGATGCCTCTTCTCTATCTCCTTGGAGGAGTCAAGGATAGTTCGATATGATGGTAATTTCCTTTCTTGGAAGAATCTCTTGTTTGAATTCTTTGCATAAGTTAACGCACTAAGATTTGAAATACAAAGATATAGAGTTTCTAGGTAATTTAATTTTTACAATTGAAAAGATAAGTACCAACTCTTGGTCCCATTGGGCATGCCAAAAACTATTATCGCTAAATCACTTCACCCTCCAAATGGCTAGAATGTGAACAAGACATTCTATGTGATTGGGTAACATGTGATCACCTCTAAAGCTGTGGGACTTGGGATCGAGGTGAACCTCTGGAGAATTCTAATTTCCTCGTCCTAAATTAAGTGTTGCACTACTCTTAGTGCAATAAAATGGTTATCTAGACCTATGCTAACAATTTCATGGGTTTTAGGGAGAGAGATTTAAAAGAAATGAAACTATACTAGGGATGGTGATGTAAGAAAAAAATGGTGTTGCTAGGATTAGGAAGGGTTGATTTAGAGAGGATGTTGTGCACCACAATTCAACTTCACCTACTGCAACTTAGATAGGGTAACAAAATACCACTGACTAGGAAGCATGTGTTCCCTTTGTTAAACTCAATTAGACAAAACAATCGATCAATCTTCCATTGAACAAGGATGAACTTTAGAAGGGTGAACAAACACCACAACTGAACTACATGCAATACTCCACCACTTGATAAGCACATAAATACAAGAACCTGCAATAAAAACTTGAACTTGCATAGTGTATCATCTGAAAATAATCAAGTTTTTATCTACCTGATCTCGAACCGTTATAGGCTTTAAAAATTTGTTGACAATTTTCTCCTTTTAAGTAATCAATTTAAAATTAATTCAAGACAATAAATACAATTGCACAATGATTGATTACATAGTTCAGAAATTACCTACGTCTCCGAGTTCTTGCGAACCATTCCACTAGTCAAAACTTGTAAGTTAGAATAGTAATTTCACAAGAAAACCTAATGGAAACTATTTAGAACCTACTTAGAAAAATAACCAGACCTTTAGATGAAAAGGGTGAAGTATAGCACTTAAATTCCTCTTTCCTGCAATATTTGGCAAGCTCTGTGGCACCAGCTCCACTATTTCGAATCCTCTGGTTATTGATCAGCCTTCTAGATGCTTCATAACACCCTATGGCACTCCGGTCGATATTCCATGCTTCACAATAACTTGGTGTGGAACTATGGGAAAATTGGGTAGTTTGCATTTTACTCCCAATCACAAATATTCCATCTACTATAGCCTAAAAAATAATAGGCCAATAAACAATATTTGTCTTTAGTAATTTTAGGATTTTAATATATCTTTACAAAACTATATTAAAATTTCCCTATAACTAATCCTCCCACATCCCACAATTAAGCTTAACAAAATAATAATCTTCTCAGGCTCAAGTTCTTTTACAATTAAATGGGTTCCCTATTTATAAAAAAATAGGGCCCTTAAACTAATGCATTTAAACAATATCTTAAGGATATCATTAGCCTAGCCGTGGAATGTGGATGGGTTTATTATCCCATTTTGGGTGGCATTTTTTAAGTGGGTTATCCCACACTTGGCGGAGGAGATAATTTTTTTAGGCTTTAAATATCCTTTCCCACACATGTTAAAGTGGTCATGGGACCACTTGAGGCATAACCGCCCTACCTCCTTCTCCTCATGTGGAAGCTTTCATGCATGGGCCTTTACCCGCTACCACCACTTCATCTCCTATCCAGCCTGTGTACTTTTAGCATGTTTGGTGGTTATGTGGGTAAGTGGTGGTTATACTAATGTTTGAATAGTAATATGAAGGCTGATATATATTCGTGGTATGTGGCATAATGCATGGCATTTGGGAATAATTTGTGGTAAATAATTAAAAATTAATATGAAATTTCACCCACATGAAATACGATGAAATAAGACCACATGTCAACCCGCGATTAGAAAATAAAATTCTTTGTGGCAAGCCACGTGGTGGTTTGAGGATCCACCATGTCGGTGATAAAATAATCATCCTCACGGTAGCCAGGCTCCCCTCCATAACAAAAATTGAGCCTCTTGTTTCGACAGGCTATTCCATTTTATGATTGTCAAAGACCGGTGGTTAAAATACCTACAATTTTACCAACTCCTTTTTGCCACATGTCGCAGTGCGATTGGTCCAATATGTACTTGTTGACAAGAGTTAAATTTCCCGTTGATTGAACTTTGATTGGAAATAACTAAAGCTCCCGATGTCCATTTTTCACGTTCGCATAGTCGATGGAAAGATCTTTCAACAATATTCTACACTGACACATTTTAGGGATGTTTAGGGAACTTTTTATATCAAAAATGATCCCCTGATCACACCTCCACACTGAGAAAGGATTTTTGTCCCAAAAATCTTATATTGAAACATTTTGCCATCCTTTCCTAAATCTAGAAACTTTGTTGCCACCTCAGAAGTGTTGATGTAGTAAACCCTTTGGTCTCTTCTCCTGAAACCTTCTTACTTCAAGAACTTTTCTATTATCCTAGACTTGTGGTCTATGGCCTTATGATGCTCCCCCTATTCCACTCGGATATCCAAAGAAGACCTCCACGTCTGCATTATATGGTGTTAAGTTTCTAAATGAAACCTCTACGCTCCTTTTGTATAGTGCTAAGCTTCTAGATATCTGACAATAAGGATCTTGTTTGACTCTCTAACACATCTCCTGGCTCCGATTTGATTCCATAGAATCTAAACTAGTTTAAAGGAACTCCATGTTTTTTAGAGTTATGATTGATCCGATGTCGGCGATGAACAATGACTTGTCCCTTTTCAAAATTCAACACCTCTGTTGTGTAGTGGTAAGTCTTTTGTAGACCTCAACTCTTCCATTTTCTAGTGCTAAGTCTCTTGTAGACCTCAACACCTCTGTTGTGCAATGCTAACTATCTTGTAGACCTTAACGCCTCTGTTTTGCAGTGCTAAGTCACTTGCAGACCTCAACGCATCTACTACATGATGATAAGTATGATTATCAGATACCATTCGAATGTGTGGTTGCAATGCCTTGATTCTCAATGACATTCAGAGTTAATCTTTTGAGAGATCCTTTTGTCGACAAGAAATATCAAGTACCATTCTGCAAGGTTCCCATGATGGCCTCTTCATAGAATGAATTTCTGACCCAACCTCAATGCCAATAGTGATTCAACTATCATTCTGCTACACGATCACGATGCCTCTACAAAGAATGAAGTTCTGAGATGACTCCTGTGAACTCTATTATATGAGTTAAATCTTATATCCAAGCTATAACAGGTACTCACAAACTAATTAGGAGATATGTTTGGAGCATTAATCAAATTTTCTAAGTAAGAAAATCCACTATGTATGGTAAACCTTTCTCTCAACATTTTCTCATAGAATCTGATCTCCAAAAAAATACTACATAATATTCATCAATCTAAATTATGCAATATATAATAAAAAAATTGTTGACTTACCCATTTTAAAGGACTTTCACTTTCAGGTATTAACTGGTCTTGGGTTGAATTGTCAACTAGTGGTGGAGTAGAAATTTTCTTTTCCTTTCCAATAGGTCTCCATTCAGTCTTTGCCTTGTCATTACCCTGATGGTGAGATGGATGTAATTTCCAACAATTTTCCACCCGGTGCTTCATTCCTCTGGCAATGAGCACAAAAATTCCTCTTAATCTCCTTCTGGGATGAGGAACTCTTTTTGACATTTCTCGACTCTGTATGATGATATTGGTCTTTCTAACTTGCCTTGTTCCTGACGAATGACATCAAATTCTTCATCAATGTCCTTCTCTTCTAGCATCTGGCCACAGAATGATTATGCAATCCACAAATAGTACATGGAAATGAATTCCACATCTTCTAAAAATCATAACCATACTTCTTAAGCTGAAAAAGTGGATGAGAAATTTAATTTTGCTTATGATTATGGTAAGAAACTGGAGGTGGAATCTCATTACCTCTTTTCTGATTTCTCTTACCACATCCTACCTGTGATGATGAAGCACAAATTTCCTGTTGTGAGTCCTTTTGCAAGACTAGTGGGGTATTGACTTCACTTTCAGGAGCTTGTCTCCCATCAACATTCTTAGAGCATTATCCAATTTCCATTCCCACACTAGGATAACCCAAACATGTAAAATGAGGACGATCCTCAACCTATATTGGGTTAGATATTCCTTGGTCATTTTTGTCAAGGCCTCTTCCATCAAATCGCGTTTTATCTAATAATTTTGATCCAATGCCTCTAGTATGATTTTCAAACAAGCCAAAGACTTAATTACATAAATCCAAAACTTAATGGTTGGAGGAAGAATATTCTAGTGGTGAACAAATTACAGTGGATTCATTTGTCATGGTCACTAAATCTAAAGTTGAAGGTATTTCCTTTCTCTGATCACCACATTGAAACCTTGCCAAGAACTCATCCTTGGTTTTCCAAACTGATTTTAAGCGAGTATTCTCATCTTCCAAGGAGCATTACATTAATCATAGGAGGGAGTTCTTTTACTGGATCTGGTGATTATAACCTTCAATTTCCTCAAGCTTTTCTTGTTTAGACATCTTTCCCATAGTGTACTTGTTCCTTGTTCACAAAAATTGGACCAACTGCACCAATCTTGAAGCAATCACTCTATTAATAAGATTTTTTGAAGCAAAAATGGAGCTAAACCAGCTCTTATACCAACTTGATCCAAAAATAATCAAGTTTTTATCTACCTGATCTCGGACCCTTGTAGGCTTTAAATATTTTCTAGCAATTTTCTCCTTTTAAGTAATCAATTTAATATTAATGCAAGACAATAAAGACAATTGCACAATGATTGATTACGAAGTTCAGCAATTGGCTATGTCTTCGAGCTCTTTCAAACCATTCCACTAATCAAATATTGTAAGTTAAAATAGTACTTTCAAGAAAAAACCTAATGGAAAGTATTTAGAACCTACTTAGAAGAATCACCAGACCTTTAGATGACAAGGGTGAAATATAGCATCCGACTTCCCCTTTCCTGGCATATTCAACAAGCTCTATGGCACCAGCTACATTGTTTAGAATCATTTGGTTCTCAATCGGCCTTCTAGACAGTTAGCAACACCCTATGGCACTCCAATTGATATTCCAGGATTCACAATAATTTGGTTTGGTGCTATGGACTTACTGGGTAGTTTCCATTTTACTCCCAAGAAAAAATATTTCATTTATTATTGCCTAAAAAATAATAGGCCAATAAACAATATTTATCTATAGTGATTTTATGATTTTAATATAGTTTTACAAAACTATATTAAAATTTCCCTATTACTAATTCTCCCATATCCCACAATTAAACTTAACAAGATAATAATCTTCTTGGGCTCATGTGTTTTTACAATGAAATGGGTTCCATATTTATAACAAAATTGGGCCCTTAAAATAATGCATTTAAACAACATCTTAAGGCTATCACTAGCCTAGTCATGGCATGGGGATGGGTTTATTATCCATGTTCAGAAGGCATTTTTTTTAAGTGGGTTATCCCACATTTTGTGGAGGAGATAATTTTTGTAGGCTTTAAATAGCCTTTCCCACACATGTTAAAGTGATCATGGGACCACTTGAGGCATAACCACCCCACCTCCTTCTCTTCACGTGGAAGCTTCCACACATGGGACTTTGCTCCCCTACTACCACTTCATCTCCAATCCACCACATGAACTTAGCATGTTTGGTGGTTATGTGGGTAAGTGGTGGTTATACTAATGTTTGAACATTAATATGAAGGTTGATATATATGCATTGTATGTGGCATTTGGGAATAATGCGTTACAAATAATTAAAAAGTAATATGAAATTTGACCCACATTGAATATGATGAGATAAGACCACCTGTCGATGTGTGATTAGAAAATTGAACTCATGGTGTCAAGCCACATGGTGGTTTGATGACCCACCACATCAGTGATAAAATAATCATCCTCATGGTGGTCAGGCTCCCCTCCATAACAAAAGTTGATCCTTTTGTTCTGATAGGCTATTCCATTTTATGATTATCGAAGACTGGTGGTTAAAATACCTCCAATTTTACTAATGTCTTTTTGCCACGTGTCACAGTGCGATTGGTGACCTATTGACTAGAGTTGACTTTCCCGTTGACTGAACTTCTATTGGACATAACTAGAGCTCCCGATGTCTATTTTTCACGTTCTCATAGTCAATGGAAATATCTTGCAATGATCTTCTACACCGACACAATTTAGGGATGTTTAGGGAATTTTTGATATCAAAAATTATCCCCTGATTAGTGTACCTACAAGCATGAGAAAGACACAACAAAGTATAAAAGGATGAAAGGAAAAATATTAGTCACAAAACACACACTTTTACTACATCAACATATGCCTGATTCACCATTACATTAGGAAGAGGTAGTAGTTTCCATTACAATCTTGGAAGAGAGGCTTCAAAGTTCCCCATTCCACAACCAAATAGCTTGTAAAAAAAAGAAGATTCTTGGAAAATGTGGAAAATGTCTAACTGTCTAGCCTATCCAACCTGTTAGAATGAGCTTTCCAACTTACATTTATAGAAGAATTCCATGAGAGAGAAAAGGAAAAGTAATAAATTTCTTCATAAATTGAACATACATGATGGCTTATTTCCTACAAAGTTAGTTGAACTACATAACCCTCCATCATGTGTCATTAATGCCCAATTTGACTTTATCCTCTTATTTTAATTAAAGAAATATTTAAATATAATATTTTAATAATAATAATAAACATCATTGTTAAAATATTTTAATAAAAATATTAATATAATAATTATTAGGTGGGCCCCCCTGAAAAACCAGTTTGCAATGAGGAGAGGGGATTCCATGAGAAAATATCAAAAATAGCCCAACTTAGTGGTTTGCTCACCAAGCCAACTCACCAAGTTGGGATCAAGCTCCTCCACAAAGCATTCTCTCCACCACCGTGACCGCGATCTGACTCCTCATGAACGTGTCAAGTTCGTAAAACATGAGATCTTATCATATGCTAACATAACGCTTTTTTTTGCAAGCCAATAAACTTTCACTTCAAATTGTACTCACCACATGATTTTACTGAATGATATAGACATTTTCCAAACTCACGAGCTTGACAAAAAATTCTACCACATCAAGTTATTTCTTACGTTGATGGGCTTGACTTATCATTCTATAATTGTGCGAGTCCCTTTGTGAGAGAAGCATAAAAACCTTATTCAATACATTCACGTAAACTGAGTTGAGCTCCAATCCATTCCCCATGTCGAGCTCGAAATACCTCCCTCCACCTCTACTGATTAGCTCATCCTCAACTTGGTTCACTAAGTTGAGCTCTTCATACCCCGCATGAGCCAAAATTGATGATGTAAGTTTGAACACAACTTAGCTCCCATTGACAAATCCATATGGGTAACTTGTTTACCCCATTATCCCAATCTCTCGCTCCTTCTGACTCGGCTTATCTAATGTGAACTAGTTCTCAACCTATGCATGTGGCCTATGTGCTTAGCTTAGTGAGCTTCAATGAGCTCAACTCCATCATATTGACTTACAAACATCACTTAATGTAACTCATCCCACTCACTTGACCTATTACCTTGATGGGGTGAGTTGAATCCTATGCCTAGTTGGACATATGTTTCTATGTCTCACATAATTTTGAAACCAAAAATCTTCTCCACTTCCTTCATTTTTGTTGATGAATTCAACAAAGTTAATCAGAATGATTTAATGAGTGATCTCATGCTTGAGCTATTAATTCGACTCAGTTCCCATGCAAGCTTGGTGCCAACTCACAAACGACTTGGTTCTTTCCAAAATGGATCGGACAAGTCACTTTAACTCTTTGGTTTGCATGACCATGCACAATCACGTTTCATACATGATTCATCTCACAAATATCTCATGATCCTTTCCTCTCTTTCACTCTATGTGATTTTCATTGTACTAGCTCATTCCATTCAAACGACTCAATACCAAGCTCAAACCAAGCTACCCATCTCATGGCTCGACTCCATGAGCTTTGAGCTTCAAAATGTTATTTCTCTTCGAATAAGTTCTACTTGCCCCTTCATGAGCTCATCGAAATCCTTTCCAGTGTCATGCATGTATTCCCTCATCTTATCTGACTTGCTCACCATGTTTCGTTTGTCTTCTTAAACTCATTTACACTGACTATCTCTCTGCATAGCTCAATCTAGCGAACTTTGTCTCATCTCTACCTAGTAATGCATATTGATATCTCCTTCAAGTCTTTCTCCATACTTATACAATGACAACACATGGGCCCACCTACATTTCTACATACTTACCATTTTTGAACATATCCATGTTTCCATCTCATGTTGTTTTGACCATGAGTTACACCTGCATGCTACATTCTTTTATTTCCCTTACATATTAAGAATATTGCTACTCCTTTGTGAGATGTTACATGTCAAGCTTACTTATGATCCCTACTCTCTACCTCCCATGTGCATTTATAGCTCATGACTTGGTTCCATACCAAGTTTGAATTTATGTATAATCTCATCTTGTTAATATTTCCCTCTATCTGTGAATCCTTGTGATCTAAGCTACCCATCATCAGGCCAACTCACATCTAGAACTCATTTTTCTCAATTCAAAGCTCAACATAGCACTCAGTCTGTCCTTTTCATGGTGGTTTAACTCTACCATGTTGGTTTATATCATTTCTCAACCGTTGTCACACTGCTCAACACTTGACTCGATCCTCCACCTTGGGTGTCATATCTTAATCAATTACTTACACAAAGGATCATTTTCCATGACTCAGTCATCAATCACCTCATATGGCCATTCTAACTCGGGTGGTAGTTTGCTAGTAGACTTGACATTCCATCTTACCTAGCTCAAAGATAAGCCCTAGCCTTACCTTAACATTTCTCAACTTTTGGCTCTTTTTTCCCAAGATCCCAATGTATATTTCCCCACTTCGTTATGTTTTCCTGAATTTCCCACATCCTTCCAATACGAGTCTCGAACCCCCCAACATGAAACCTTTACTTCGGTTTTCCATAACTGAAATTCCAACTTGGCTTCCCACCTTCATTATTCCCTGTGCCGAACTCCTATCTCGTATTTCCAATCATATTATTCACACTTGGCCATAATTTGGAGTTTCTCCCACATAAAACCTCTTGATCTCCTTTCGTCTAGAAAGCTCTTTTAATCAACTCGGTCCCTTTGTTTCAGCTCAATTCTATTTGTTTTTACTCCTCAACTTGAGATCCACTTGAATAAATTTTCCAAGCTCCTTACTTGCATTAGTGAAATCCCTAGCTATCTTTAGTTTGATCCCGTGACTCATTCTTCATCTAGCTCCTATGAGCTTGGTCCTTTATAGTAATTTTTTGAGTCACCGCCATCTTGAATTTGTAATCTTGATCTCCACTACTAAGTTATTTCACAAATCATGAGAGAATTTCTTTGTGGAGCCTTCTCAGGCCTTTTAACATGTAAAGTGTCTTTTACATCAAGCTTGGCTCTCTGTGTATCTCTCCGAGCTACTTGGTGAGTTATCCCTTAACTCATCCCCCTAATGTGGATCCTTCAGAATGTTACTTTTTTCTAACAAGTGAATTTCTTAGGATCTTTCTTGAAACTAGGGGGTAATATAAGTACAAAAAGACCCTTTTAAACCTGATTTATGGATTTTGATCATTTTTGCATGAGTCATTTGAGAGTGAGCCTCTCAAATGTCAATTTCCTTGCTCTAAGTAAATCCTAAACTTTGAAAACCCTAGAAATGCAAAATAGCTCAAAATGTTCCTAAATCCTCCTCGAACATCATAAATATTCTCGAAACCCAATATTTTCTTCTAGGCCCCTAAGTCCTTTGGTGAAGAACAAGATTTTAACAAGACCCTGTTGTCCAATTTTTCCATGGGTGTAAAATTAGAAAACAATATCTTGTTACAATAGTAATATTTTTTCAACTAGTTATAAGTAGCTCGCAATGAAGTCATATAATGATTGTTGAAAAATAAATTGGTTTCATACATAATAAAACTTGTTGTAATGAATTAAAAGTGTTGTTCATTAACTTATAACAAAAGAAAAATTAAACTTCTCCTATCATAGAGCTATGTTAGGACCGCATGTGGTTCACTCTGGAGCAACAGGTTCACCTGCAAGGAATCCTGTTGTAGACACAAAAATTGGGTGACACTCCCCTTAGTCCTTCGATAAATAAATACCTTAAACACATCCACCTAGCCATGGCCCCCTTCACCTCACTATAATATTAATTTAATTATTTAAATTAAATTAATTCATTATCCTCACCATATTTATTATTTAAATCTCCTAATTGGGATAATGCCCACATATCCACCTCACTTAGACACCTCATCAAGCCACCTCACCCTATGACCTATTCTTAGTAAGTTGCCAAAACTAACTAAGACTTACCCAAACCCTAAAAATCAATTCCTACATTCCCTTTAACCACATTCTCACATGCTTAAAAGAAGCTTCCATCCTAATCCATGGGGCCAATACACAAGATCCTAAAAAATCAAGGGGATCTACCCAATTTACTAAACCTAGGAAATCCCACCCTAACCAATGCCGGTTACCCTTAACCACTACCGATTAAGCCAAACCTTTTAACCCTGAAAACAACCTTATTTTTGAGGTTGGGAAATTCTTGAGAGATATCACATCTTTTGAGAACACGTTTCAGGGAGAATACGCATGCAAAGAAGGATATCACACATTTTCTCTTGCACAGACATCCAACATTCATCCAAAAATCATCCAGCACTCACCCTAGCACAGATTTAATCCAATTCGGAAAGAATGAGAGAACATGTAGCCCATGCAAGAGCTCCCCAACATTTGCTGAGCCTCTTCAACATGCAACCTCTTATCAACACCTTCATTCCTCACTCACAGACATCTAGAGTCGGATTCCAAGTAAGTAGAACATTGTATTCCTCTGGTTCACTCATTTAATCATTGTATTTTAATCCTTTGTTCTCCCAACCACCCATTAACCTCCATTAATACTCACCCCTTCATATGCATATTAAAACTTGACCAAATCCCATCCAAATAATTTAATACCTCATTCCGACCACCCTAGTCCTTGGTGCAATCATAAGGGGGATTTAAATCTCATTCTGTGACATTCCCGGTATCCCACAGTAACTGGCACCGGTTCTTCCAAACCGGTGTTAGTCACCATTAACCAGAATCAGTCTCTGTATTTACCAATACAACCTAGAACAGTAACCTACCTACCTATTCCCGCATCACCCTTAATCACCTGTGACCTACCTAAGACCCCTGTTAGACCTGTAGAGACCCAAAACCAGTTACTTGACCTTTAGATTTTATTTTAACCTAGCCTGTTAGATTAGATCTTTCTTATTGTGTTTTAAATGAGATACCTAAATCATTTTAACTACAATAGGATTTACTTTATTATCAGCATTAAATTATTTTAAACAATGGACTGATAGCCATCTAGGAAGTATCACACTTCATAGATATAGGACACGCTAGGTAGTTCACTGCATATACTATTTAACTCTTTCTGGTGGTTCCTCCTAGCCAAAAGGAATCTCTCATGATCAGTTGTGGATTCAGAAGTCATACGTGCGCAAAAACCTATCAACTAGCATTTCAAAACATATTCCTCTTATTCCCGTTTTGCTATCTATTTTTTCACTTTCAAAGAAACGTCTAGGAATCAAGGGAAACATTTTTGCACACCCAATGGGACCCATCTGGGGTTCCTTGATTTTTATTCATTCCAAGTAAAAGTTGTGTGTTTTTTTCCCTTCTAAAAAGCATACACATTAATTTTCTTCCTTGGTAACCTTCTTTTTTTCTTTCTATTTTCTCTAAAAGAAACCTTTCTTTTGGTGTACTTATAAAGAACCATTTCTTCTTGTTTTCTACATTTTAG
This sequence comes from Taxus chinensis, assembly GCA_019776745.2. Taxonomy (NCBI): domain Eukaryota; kingdom Viridiplantae; phylum Streptophyta; class Pinopsida; order Cupressales; family Taxaceae; genus Taxus; species Taxus chinensis. The sequence goes on from CM034154.1 coordinate 65,249,522, forward strand.
TGAAAGATCATCCCTCTCCCTCTTCATCTACTTGTGTCATCGAATTCCATATTTTGATTTGGGATTAAAAATCATTACATTTCATTCTAATTTTCTACATTAGCTCACATTAATTGAGGGCAACCTATACGCTGGAAGTCATTCCCAGTTGATGGTTGACAAACGAATCATAGAAAGAACATCTGTCTCTCTCTCTTTGAGTCTTACCAAATTACACAAATTCAAAACAAATACATATTCTTAAACAACATCTTTCCTGGGAACACCTGTCAATGATCGCATTGATCTTAGGATTGGCACATACTCCCCAGTTCGTTGCTCTGTCCAGTCATACTTCAGAGTGAATCCTTCGTCCACCATAACATACCTGAAACCTCACCTTTTTTTCTTCTTCTTGGTAGGAAGCCATCCTCACAAAAAAACTCTATTCTACAGTTCATGAGTCAGTCCTTAAATAGCAAAATCTACACAAACATAATAGAAAAGGCACTCTTAGGATGGCATTTTTCTTAGTGTTTCTACTTGGCCTATGTTTTGAGGTGAGAGGTCACGTTCTTCATTTTTCTGGTTTCTCCTTGCATGCTCCTCATCACAGTTGGTGTATTCCAACTTCATCTGAGTGTGTCTGGACCATATTCTCATCATTATCATCATTCTGGGTTTGATTCCACATTAGATTTTAATTCACAACCATTTTTCTTTCATCACTATTTCAATATCACAGTGACGAATGTCAGTGCAGTGACCATTGTCAGTTCCCGGTCCTTTTGGTTAATCTACCCAAAAGGACAGCTATTCATCTTCTTCAACTATTTAGAGTCCCTGTCACTATCATCATTCTCATTGACCTGGTAAATCTCATCAGTATTTGGTATACCTGGAAAATTTAGCCTTATACCTTGTTTTTGACCAATTGTCCATTTTCCATAGTGGCCGGTAGCGGTTACCTGTGACCGGGGTTGGTTTAGCCTAACCAGCATCAGTTATCCTATGTCATTTTCCAATTGACATTTTAACCCCAATTCACCTACCACTGCCTATCTATCTTGTCACTGGTGTATTTTTGTGTCGCTTACAGAAAGTAGTCTTACCACATTAGTACCTGTTCACATGGTAGTGATGCATTCGCAAGCCAACGCCCTCGTATTCCACACCAATTGTAAACCACTCCCACCTACCCCTTCACCACCTTCAATTTTATCACCCACCTTGGAACATATCCAACCTATCACTATTGCTATAGGAGATGAGGAGTTCACACGACTCGAACAAAATGTTCTCACCTTGCAGTTTCATCTTTCACACTCATCCACTCGAGATGCCTCAGGTCAGTTGATATATGGCATGCCCGTATCTATCCCCCTAACTCTCACTCCCACTCCTACATCAGCCCCATCTAGCTCTTTCTACGTGCATCTACCTTACCCCAAGTCGTTTCGCAGCTAGGTCCTATACCTGCAATGACTTCCGCATCTACCACCTCTGTAACACCCGCCACATCCACCATACCCTTGACAAATACCCAAAATACAACCTCATATGCCCCTAATGTCCCACACATACCCGTAGCTACACTACCACCTCTGGTGTCAATGACCCCTACCCCTTTTCAGAATGTGGTACTTTCCATTCCATAATCATTAGCCCCCATTTCCACTAGGGTTAGCATGACCCTTCCACCTCTATATACATACTATCAACAACCTCTTGTTTCATTTATTATTCACTCTGGGTACGTACCCCATGTTTCACTACCTTCTTCTCAATCAACCTACATGGCAGCACCATATACTGGAGTGCCACCACCATTATATGTCCAACAACAACCCCCTCACGCTAAAGGAGGCACCTAATCATCGTGACCTACCAATGACATAATAAAATTGATGTTGGACAAGATACAGAAATTGGAGGCATTGGTTTCTAGCTCTTGCAACACTCTCACCTATGGTGAGATTTGAAACAAGCCCATCCACCCATCCATTCCTATTCATCCATACCCTATGCATTGGGAAATTCCTAATTTCAATCATTTCAATGGCAAAGAAGACCCGTAGCAGCATTTGCAGTCATTCAAACATGGGTGTTATCTGATCACTCACGTTGATGCTTTTCTCTTGAGAACCTTTCCCATGTCTCTCATTGGACCTGCATTAGATTAGTATAGTGGGTTACCTAGACACTCTATATTCTCATTCAACCAGGTAAACCAAGCCTTCTTGGATCATTTCTCCATCAATATCGTCAAGAAGGTTACCATGACTGACCTATATTCCATGCGTCAATATGAAGATGAATCTATCACATATTTTGTCACTCACTGGCATAGCTGATGAATCAACTCACCTTCCAACTACCACAAACAGAACTCATCAAACTCTTCATGTGGACTTGTGCTAGACATATCTCACTGACCTTATAGGTCTAAAACTTTCGAACATTCAATGAATCATTCACTATGGCACGAAAGTTAGAGATTCGGGCCATCAAAGAGAGGAAAATCCAATTACGCAATAAGAATTTGGCATTTTAAGTCGAATGATACCTCTTCTTCTTCCAAACCATAAAACAATTATTCAAAAGCTAAGGGCGCCGCTAACACAGTGGTACTCAAGGTTAGCCCAACTCATCCATCAAATTAGGCCACCCCCTCATCTAATCTCTCACTCGTCCAGGCTTTTCAATTCAGAAAAGAACATCAGAAATACACCCCAATTGGGGAACCTTACTCCTCTATCGTAGAAAAGCTTTTCAAAGCTAGAGCCATCATCCTTCCACCTATAAACCACACACTAGTTTTGACCCTTCTCACCCCATGCCCGTATGGTATAAAGAACATGAATTTTGTAACTATCATCGAGTAAAGGGTCATAGTGACGGCAATTGCATCACTTTCAAAAACATTGTCCAAGAAATGATCGACAAAGGTGAGTTAACCATGGATAATGATAATGCACCTACCAATCAAAACCTACACATCTTCAATAAACCATTTCCCAATCATGCCACTTCGTCTAATCAAACCGGAGAGACCTCAAATCATGATACCCATACCCACGAGGTTCACGCTATTTTTAATGATGTACCTATCACCTCCCAATTTCCCCATATTATTTCCATATAGGAGATTCTATCCCAAACTCCTCCTTCCACATCAAAACCAACCTCCCCTATTCCTCCACCCACAGAGGAACACCTTTCATCTCCCTCATCACCTACGGAGGAATCTTCCACTAACATCGAGACCATTTCACCTTTGGCTTCTCCACTTAGAGAACCAATACCCACAATACTTCTTTAGTCCACAGATGATACTAATTTATCTCCTCTACCTAAAGAGGAGCTCCCATCATCTCCTCCACCTATAGAGGAGCACCCATCATCTTCTCCACCTATCATAGACCTAGTTGAGATACCTTTGCCTCTTGGTGAGCATTCTCCATTAGCTACCCAAAATCCTACAGACCTACTTTCCGCTCTCTTACCCATGGAAGCTGAAGCTAGCCTATTCCCCATCTCTAAGACACATTTTAAGGGAATTTCAATTAGGTCCTCATCAATTCCACCTACGGACGTGTTATTCTCATGTTTGGTCGATTGCTTAAATTATGTAGATAGGGCATTACTATGGGGGTGCCTTTTACTTCCTACCTCCACGCAGATGTAGATGTCACTTGCTGATACCTCCACTATCTACCCAAAAATATTTTGACCAATCAAACCGAATAAAACCACCTCTATCACAACTCCTTCTACGACATCTATCATAGCTCAAACATACAACCTTACCCATGACCCAACCTACTATCTAAATCCTAAACCCACACCTACATGGCATCTTCCTTGACTAAACCTATTACCATTTTAGGGGTCACCCCAACCACCAGCCTTACTCATCCACCTATCAAACTAGATTTAGCTACATCCTCTAAAGTCAACACCATACCTACTCCGACACCCAAACAAAAGAACCAAACCCATAGAACTCATACCCTAGCTGTGCCAATTATACCTATATAACCTTCACCCTTTTCATCCATTTTAGGACATAAACCTCCCAACATGGTAAAAAAACCTCCACTCGTCAATAAACCAAAAACAAAATAGCACATTCCTTCCTCACACACCTCTAACATACTCAAGTGCCTGACATGACTTACACCCACAATTGCAGCATATTTACCACCCATACCTCCAATACCTGTCGAAATTAAAAATTTCCTCCATAATTTCTATTTTATTATGTATGTATTAGGAATAGGATGTTGTTAAGTATGATTAGTAGTGGCGTCTGATAGAAGATAATGGTGACATCAGTACGGTGCCGCCAATAAAGTGGAGTACGGTAACAGTTAAAGTATAATAGGAATTTTGTAAAAAGTAAATATTTGTCGTAAGTGGTCCGGTAATGTTAAATTGTCAAAGTTTGGGTAATTATAGAAGTAGGGTCTACATGATTAGGAATTAGAAATATTATATTGGTAATAAGGACAAGGAGTGAGGTCATAAATATTTTGTGTATTTTATTTGTGGAAAAGTCTAAAACTGTGGAACCCATGTAAAATGATAAGGTTTATCTTATCTTAAAAGATAAACTTACATGTACAGATAAGAGTTAAGGTATGGAATATGATTGGTCAGAAGTGGATTTCTTATCCTATCTTAGAGATAAGGTGGATAAGCCTAGAAGTTCCTATAAATAGAGAGGCCACCCCCCTCATTTAGCATAGAATGGAAGTAGTGAGAAATATTGTATGAGTAAGTGTGCAAAGGAAACCATCAGTTTAAAGGTGTGTTGAAGAAGCCATTAAGAGGTGTAATTGTAAAGTTTCTCCCATAGTTCTTGGTGAAAGGAAAGTGAAGTCAATAAAACTTGAAGTACCTTATGGGTGAGATTATAACAATTTACATGTTAATATTATAGATTTACTTTGATCATTTCAGATTTGTCATCATTCCATAGTCGATGGTATTCTTGTGTTATGTTTGTTGTTTTGTTTCCAGATTACATCCACCAAACTAAAGGCTGTGCATTAGTAAATAATCATAGCACGAGGAGTTCCCGGTGAAGAATTATCATAGTGCCAGATTGGTGATGACATTTTGGTTCTGTTGCTGGGACCATTCCTCGTTGGTGGATTTTCTGGAGAGATATTCCCATTTAGTTAAAAATCAATTAGAGGGTAACCTTATTTTTACTGTGCATAGTAGTTACCATGGTAAATTCACTTTTAACCGTGAATAGTATTTACCGCAGTAACTTTACTTTTTACCATGAATAGTATTTACCATAGTAACTTTAATTTTCACTGTCAATAGTATTTACCACAATAACTTCACTTTTTACCGTGAATAGTGTTTACCACAGTAAAGTCAAGTTTTTACCACAGTAAGTCAAGTTTTACTGTGGTCATTTCTATTTTACTATAGAAAGGTGTAAAGTCACTTTCTAGTATAGTGATTCCAATTATTTGTGCACACAAGTCTTATTGATTGTACTTGTGAATTGGTATTTCACTATGGTTACTTTTAAAAATGGGGAAGATTCCTATTTTTTCAGCCCAACCTAATGAAGATGCTTCCTCTTTCATTCAAGAGTTTAAATGATATTGTATTTGTAATGGCCTCATAAGAAGGGAACAATGGATTGAATTTTTTCCTACCTTTTTGGATGGTTCAACACTTAGGTGGTTTGAAACACTAGGTGATAATGTGAAAAATTCATGGGATTTATTAACTGAAAGTTTTCTTGAAGAATTTGGTGAACAACAAAAATATGCAGATCTCATGATCGAGATCAAAAAGCTATCCCAAGGAGAGAAGGAGAAGATAAGGGATTATCATGCTCATGTTCTAGAGCTAAGGAGGAAGCTCGATGCCCAGATCCGGAAGGAAGGATTAGCGGATGGGTTGATGAATGGTGTGGATAATATCCTCTGTAAGCACTTCATTCTTGGGATAAAGCCAGAGATCAGACAACGAGTGAAGTATGACCACCCAACTACCATTGAACAAGCAAAGGAGATTGCAAGAAGGCAAGAAGAAAGCATGGAAGAGGAGCCCAAACAAATTGTTGCTAAAGTAGAGCCTACACCAGCACCTTTGGTCCAGACATCCACAACCACTCCCGGTGAGCACAAATATTTCTCCTAGTACATCTACTGAGTATGAAGATCTGCTGAAAAAGATGGGTCAGTTAACTATTAATCTTCTTCAAGGAAAAGAATTTAGTTCTCAGGGAGGAGATAGAGGTCCAAAAAGAAATATTTCTGAAGTTGTTTGTTATGGTTGTTATAAAAAGGTTCATTATAAGTATAATTGTCTAGATAGAGCTTCTACATCTGGTACAAGAGATGATGATAAAGGAAAAGCACCTGTGAATTCTTTTGATGTAGTAGATAAGAGAAGAAATAATGAAGTAGATGTGTTTGTAACAAAAAGAAAGAAAGAAAAAGATAATCAAGATGGAAATGATCCTAAGAAGATGAAAGGAGAAATGAATAAGAAACATAGGATAAGAAAGCTGGGTGTGCAGGATTTTCTGATTTCACAGGGGCAAGGACCATGCTCCATCCTGGAAGATCTGTCCAAAAGGCCTACAAATATTACATATGGTCAACTATTGGCTATGTCTTCTAAGAAAAGGTGGGAGCTACGAAGTGGACTCAATGCTCAACGAAGAAAGGAGGTTGAGGTCCCTGTTTTGGAGGTAGAGGCAGATCCCTATGCTCCGCAAGCTGAGGTATTATGTAATGGTATTTCAATTCATGATGTATTAGTTGATGGAGGTGCTGCAGTTAATGTAATGACCAAGTCTATAATGAATATGTTGGGTTTAAACATTGATCGCCCTTCAACACTTATGTTAAGGTCATTCAATAAGGGAAAAACTAAACCAGAAGGTGTAGTTTCAAATGTGGCAATATCTGTTATGGGTGTTGTATGTGTGGTAGACTTTCAGGTGATGAAAAATGGTACTGTTGCGTACCCAATGCTACTGGGAAGACCATGGCTAAGGAGAGTTCATGCAAGAAACTACTAGAATGAAGGTTTCATGACACTTGGACATGGTAGAGAGAGGGTGAAGATAAACGTGATCCCTCGGCATCATCAGGTAGACCTGTGGATTCAAGTGATGAAACTGATGATTGGACATCCTTTGATTACTCTAGTACCAGTGAAGTGGACACTGAAGATGAAGAAAGTGAGGTTGATGTTTCAGTCATGGATATCCTTCCTAGTCACACCAACTCATGACCCCATAAAATTATCTGAAGAAGAAGTTGATGATCGTCTGCAACAAATAAAGATTGCTGATGCTGTGATGGAGAGTGAGAAGGAATCCTACCTCCAGCTCTTTCGAAGGTACATATACCTATTCACTTTTGATTACAAGGAACTCCGTCAAGTAAGTTGGGTAGAACATTCTATTGAGCTGGTAGATGGTGCTAAGCCCATAAAGCAAATGCCATATAGAATGAATCCTAATTTTTCCAAGACTATAAAAGAAGAAATAGATAAGTTGCTTGATGCAAGATTCATATTTGCTGTGGAGAATTCAGAATGGGTTTCTCCCATTGTGATCTCAATAAAAAATAATGGGAAGCTACGTATTTTTGTTGATTACAGGAAGCTCAATAAGGCAACAAAGAAGGATCATTACCCTCTTCCATTCTCAGATCAAATCTTGGATGAAGTAGCTGGCCAGGAGTGCTATAGTTTTGTTGATGGATATAGCGGATACAACCAAGTTCGTATAGTGGAGAAAGATCAGCTGAAGACCACATTCACCACTCCTTGGGGAACGTTTGCTTATAGATTTATGCCTTTTGGGTTGTGTAATTCTCTGGAAACATTCCAGCATTTGATGAATAGTGTGTTTGAACCCTACATTGGGAACTTCATCAGAGTATTTCTGGATGATTTTTACATCTATGGGAGAAAGATGGACCACCTGCACCAGATGGAGACAAGATTTCAAAGGTTATATGAAGCACAAGCCTCACTAAACCCTACAAAATGTGTCTTTGGATGTTCTAAAGGTGTTTTGTTAGGGCATGTTATATCCAGAGATGGTATTGGTACTGATCCTGATAAAGTTTCAAAAATCAAAGAGTTACCATTTCCTATGAATAGAAGTAAGTTGAGATCATTTTTAGGCCATGTGGGTTACTATAGAAGGTTCATCAAGAATTTCTCAAAGATTGCACAACCACTAACCCAGTTCTTGAAGAAGGATGTTACTTATGAACCTGAAAATAAGGCGCATGAAGCTTTTGAACAATTGAAGGAAGCCCTGGTGTCTTCACCTGTTTTAAAGAATCCAGATTGGAGCAAGCCATTCATTGTGTATACTGATGCCTCAGATGCAACACTAGGAAGTACTCTGAGCCAAAAGGATGAAAATAGGAATGATCATCCAATTTACTTTGGGAGTAGACAAATGAGCAGTGCTGAGGTAAATTATACTATAACTAAAAAAGAGGCTCTAGCTATCTTTTTTTTGTAAAGAAGTTTAGAAATCACTTGCTAGGGCATAAATTCATAGTTTTAAAAGATCATCAGGCTCTACAATATATTGTAAATAAGCCTAACCTATCAGGGAGGATAGCAAGATGGATAATTTTGCTACAAGAATTTGAATTTGATATTATAGATAGATCAGGAAAGAAGCATGTCAATCCAGATGCACTCTCGTGAGCCTATGATGGTTTAGGTTCATCTTTTGATGATGATGATTTCCCAGATGCAGCATTGTTATCCCTTGACACAATCCCTAGTGAATACATAGATATTTGGAATTATCTGAATGAATTCAAGTTTCTTGATGGTGCCAGTGTAAAGACTAAGATGAAGATTACTCAAGCCAGTTGTCCATATTCTATTCTGCATGGAGTATTATTTTGAATAGGACTTGATGGACAGTACAAGAGGGTAGTTAGACATGATCGAGGGAAGGAGCTAATAGAAGAATTCCACAATGGTACATATGGAGGACACTTGTCTAGACAACTTATAGCAAGAAGGATCTTAGATGCAGGTTATCGCTGGCCCACTCATTTTAGAGATTGTTATACTTATTGTAAGACATGTGATATTTGTCAAACACATGGTAACCGTATTACTTCATCAGCTCCATTATGCCCTATCCTTCCACTTGGACCCTTTGAAAATTGGGGAATAGATATTGTAGGTCCACTTCCAACTACCCCATGCCTAAATAAGTATATTGTAGTTGCCACAGATTATTTGACCAAATGGGTTGAAGCTAAGCCATTGAAAACAACTTCTATGGAAGAAGTGGCAAGGTTCATACATGAATGCATTGTCACCAGATTTGGTTGTCCATTAGAAATTGTAATAGATCAAGGAAGCCACTTCATTAATGAGGTAGTAGAAGCCCTAGTCAATAAGTTTTCTATTAAGCACAGGAAGGTAACAACATACAAGCCAAGCACAAATGGACAGGTGGAACGAACAAGTTTTGTGTTGTGTCAAATTCTAGCAAAATATGCAGCCTTGCAGGTACATAAGTGGGATAAAAGGATTCATGCAACATTGTGGGCATATAGGGCAACATCAAAGTCAGCAACAGGATACTCCCCATTTTAGTTGGCTTATGGCATTGATCCAGTTCTTCCTATTGAGTTTGATATTCCCACTGTGAGAGTTATGAAAAATGAAAGGATGGATGAAAGTGATTCAGTAAAAGAAAGGTTGGTACATCTTCATTTGCTAGAGTAAATGAGGGAAATAGCGAAGGATACAAGCTATAAGAAGAAAATGAAGCAGAAGGAATACTTTGATCAAAATATCTATTGGTCTCCATTTCATGTGAATGACTTGGTTCTAGTATATGATCCTAGATACAAAAAAAGAAGGCAGAGAAAATTTCTTCCCAAATGGATGGGGCCCTATAAAATAGCAGTTGTGCATGAAAATGGTACATATCGAATGAAGGAATTGGATGGTACTCCCACTACGAAATGGGTCGACCATGACAAGTTTAAGATTTTCCAAGCACCAAAATAGTCTACTCCGAGGATGGAGTAGAAGCTAGGAATGGGGAAAATGTTGACATTTAAAACTTTCCTCCGTAGTTTCTATTTTATTATGTATGTATTAGGAATAGGATGTTGTTAAGTATGATTGGTAGAGGCATCTGATAGAAGATAACGATGTTGTCAGTACGGTGCCGCAATAAAGTAGAGTACAGTAACATTCAAAGTACAAAAGGAATGTTGTGGTAAAAATTAAATATTTGTCGTAAGTGGTCTGGCAATGTTAAAATGTCAAAGTTGGGGTAAGTAGAGAAGTAGGGTCTACATGATTAGGAATTAGAAATATTATATTTGTAATAAGGACAAAGAGTGATGTCATAAATATTTTGTGTATTTTATTTGTGGAAAATTCTAAAAAGGTGGAACCCATGTGAGATGATAAGGTTTATCTTATCTTAGAAGATAAGCCTACATGTAAAGGCAAGAGTTTAGGTAGGGAATGTGATTGGCCAGAAGAGATTTCCTATCCTATCTTAGAGATAGGGTGGATAAGCCTGAATTCCTATAAATAAAGAGGCCACACCCCTCATTTAGCATAGAAAGAAGTAGTGAGAAATATTGTATGAGTAAGTGTGTAAAGGAAGCCATCATTTTGAAGGTGTGTTAAAGAATTCATTAAGAGGTGTAATTGTGAAGTTTCTCCCATAGTTATTGTTGGAAGGCAAGTGAAGTCAATAGAAATTTCATGTTGATATTATAATTTACACTTATTATTTAGATTTATCATCATTCCTTCGTATCATAGTCTATGGTATTCTTGTGTTATGTTTGTTGTTGTGTTTCCATATTACATCCACCAAACTAAAGGTTGTGCATTAGTAAATAATCATAGCACGAGGAGTTTCCGGTAAATAATTATCATAGTGTCAGATTGGTGATGACATACCCTCAACAACTTCTTCACTACCCACTACACTTCAGTCTCTGTCCCTCATACCCCCTGCATGACCCGTGGCATCTACCTTCACAACACATTCGTTATCTCCTTGGGTAACTTTCCCTCTTCCCCCATCTGATTTTCCCTCTAGATTTCGTACACCCATATCACCTTTACCCAGGAAGGTGCAACCCAAAGACAAAAATCCACTACCCTCTAATAAGGTAGTCAAAACATCCATACACCATCCTACTTGTTCATCTACCATATCCCTACCCAAACAAACATGACCAACACCCAAGACCACTCCAGTACCCAAAACCATGGCTCGACCCAATCCCCCTCCTGCAAGGACCATTCCTCAAAAATCAGTCGTACCTACACCCAAACCCACTTTCACTTCCCATTGTGATCTACTAGCAGGGTCCTATGCCAAAATATTAACCAACCTCCTTGAGACTTCTTTCATAGAATTACCACCACTCAGATCTTATGACCATCGTGTGCCAAGGCATGATGTGGAGAACTATAAGGATTTGAAAACCATCCTTATCCATTTGTGTCCTCCTGAAGCCAACTTTGACGATGAAGACCTTCTTAATGAGGACCCTAATTCACCAAAATCCATTTCCATGGTCCTTCCCTCACCGGCTACTTAATAACCATGATCTCCACCCCTCAACTCTTAGAGCCACCCCCAAGATTCAAAATTAACATGGTTCATATCAGAGAACTTTCCACACCATTACATAAATGTTGTTGTGCCCAGCTCACCTCACAAGGATTTTTTCCCCTAGTAGGTTTTTCCTGTCATGTCATTATACCACTCATCCTACGCCTTCTCCATTTTCCAACTCCCCTTAGATCAACATGATCCACATTACTACCCGTGATTAGAAGGAAAAAGGAAAGGAAAAGGCAACTAACCCACCAACCAATCCTTTACCCAACATACCATTTGCAGCCACACCTAAAATCACTATCTGCGGCCCCACATACCCTATTTCTAATGGGTTAACACATCGCACCATGCTCAAACATTTACAATAATCTCCCCTCAAAATGTCCCTATATGACCTCATCCAAAGCTCAGAATCCAATCATCAAGCTCTCATGGAAGTCCTGTAATCTATTGAGGTTTTACCTAATGACCCTACACCTATAGCATCCATTATCACACCCCATCATGTAGCCTCTCTTACCAAATTGCCACCTTTATCCACAACACACCCAAGTATCCTCCCTTAGCTTCTCAGAGGAAGAGATCACACCACACCAAATAGATGACCCAGACCCAACCCTCTTCATCTTTTTCCACATTGATGATATACGTGTACAACGTGTAATGATCAATGGGGGTGCTAGCAGTAATATCATTTCATCCCATGAATTCACTCAAATGTCCATACCTGACAATTACATGCACAAACATTTTGTCATGTTGTGTTCATTCAATGATGTTATAACCTCTACACTACGCACCATTATCCTCCACATTCACGTGGGCCCCCACATGGTTCTAGAGTTATTTTACATCCTGGAAGGGGAATTTCAATATAACATATTGCTTGGAAGACCCTGGATTCATGTCATGGGTTGTGTTCCTTCCAATTTTCATTGTTGTGTAAATTTTGAGCATAAAGGGCACACCTATACTATTCCAGCTAATCCATCACCTTTCAAAACATACAACATGCTTTACCGACCCAATGTTGTGCTCATACCCATTAAAGAATCTAAAACCACTACCATTTCACCTACACCTCCACTCACTAGTGCCACCACTACCTCGACTGTACCTACATCCTCCATTCCTTTCATTGCCACAACCTCCATCACTGACCTATCATCCTCCCAATCCGTTAGCTCTACCTCCACATTGACCACCGACACATCCTCTATTCTATCTACCCATATACCAACCATTGATCCCTTGGAAGGCATTTTTTAATGCCTCACTCTGGGAGAATATCACTTATATAGTGTCAACACATTCCTTACTCGACAAGAGTATGGAAGTCTTCATCAGCACCCTCGCTACGATCACCACATAGGAGAACACCTCCTTTATGGTCCTCCTCATCTCCGTACTAGTCTCACCTATGGGGGACTTGAAACTACCACTTACACACCTAAACCACTGTCACAACCCTGCCCATTTTCCGTTGACTTCCAGTATCTCACCAACCATCGTTTCACCCCCACCTTCTTGCACCGATATGCGTGGAAGGGTTTTTTTTTGGATTTTACGAGCAAGGCCGCCATACTATCATTCCATGTACCACCTACAAACATAAAAATTGTAATGTTATCAGCTTTTCTGAACCACCTACTAAGCAAGCCCACATTGAACCCATTGAGAAAATCAGCCCTTCTCTGCCTTCTTCACCACGTTCGTCGACGAAGTTGATGGATCCTGAATCTATCCCTCCTAACTTTTTTTTTCATAAACACCGTTTCCTTGGGGCCTTTGACTTATCAATACAAGGGCGAGGCCCCTTCCTCTCTTCCCTTCCTGTATCCTGAAATTGTTGATGACGATACACCTTCAATTAACATCGTTCAATGTCAGGATGCTGAATTTATACTCACCTACCTTTTTGCAAAAGAATCATATATTCACCAGTCATTACCTTCTGAGACACAAACCATGTTGAATGAATCAACGATTGAGATCAAAATTTATACTCAGGATGACCTACACATCCTAAAGATTAGTCAATCTTTAAATGTTGTTGAACAGTAATCCATCACTTCTTTTCTCAAAGATCATAACCACGCTTTTGCTTGGTCTTATGTAGACATGCCTGGTATTGAACCCACCATAGTGGTCCAAAATATCGTAAATGTTCCCAATGCCAAACCCATAAAAAAAGCTGAGAAAAATGCACCCTCGCATTGCCCTTCTCATCAAAGAAGAACTTTAGCGCCTTCTTTCCATTTCCTTCATATTACCCATTGATTATCCTCGTTGGATTTCTAACATTTTCCCTATCACTAAGGTGACAAGGGGAATCCACATTTACACAGACTTCTGTGACCTCAACCTTGCCTACCCCAAAAGACAACTTACCTCTACCCGTTATTGACCAATTGGTTGACCATACATCTGGTCACGAGATGCTATCACTCATGGATGGCTTCTCGGGTTATAACCAAATCTTGTTTTCCCTAGAGGATCAACACAAAACCTTGTTCATCACCCCCTAGGGGACATTCTTCTACTGAGTGATGCCTTTAGGTGTTACAAATGATGGTGCCACATATCAGCAAGTTATGAATTATATCTTCCATGACATCATGCATCATATATTGGAATATTATGTGGACAATCTCCTTGCCAAATCTAAATGCCGCTCTGAGCACCTTGCCATCCTCAAAACCATTTTTTACCACCTCATTAAATATTATGTTCCCCTTTAGCCAAAGAAGTGTGTCTTCGTAGTTCTCTAAGAAAAGCTCCTCGAATTTATCATTTCCTTACATAGTATAGAAGTTGACCATGCTAAAGTCAAGGCCATTCTGGAAATGCCTTCACCCACTAACCGTAGACAACTCCATAGCCTATGAGGTAAGTTACAGTCTATTCATTGTTTCCTTTCACAATTATCTGATCGGTATCAACCATTTAATCATCTTCTCAAGAAGGATGTCTCCTTTAAATGGGATGATGACTAGCAGAAAGCTTTTGAGGCCTTAAAACAATACCTTCTCCAACCACCCATACTTAATCCACCTAAATACGATCAACCTTTCTACCTATACAGCTCAACTACGGATCATTCCTTGGGAGCCATGCTTGCTCATCGAGATGAAAAACATAGAGAGTAGGGGGGTTATTACATAAGACGTACTCTTTTGGACTATGAAACCCGATACAACCATCCTGAAACACTTAGCTTAGCCTTAGTTTTTGCTGCCACAAAACTCTGCCATTACCTACTCAACCATAAAACCTATGTTGTGACCAACACCAACCCCTTACACTTCATGTATGCCAAACCTTATCAAAATTAGTGTGTTGTATGATGGATTATGCTTTTAGCTAACCTCAACCTTGAGTTCATTCATCAAAAGTACATCAAGGGTCAAGCCATCACCAACCAATTTTCTGATGCACCTATTTCAAGGGATCAACCCTCTAATTTTGAATTTTTAGATGAGTCAATTGCTACCCTTTCCTTGGACGAACCCACTTATCAAATGACGCTCTTCTTTTATGGTTCTAAGTGTCAGAATGAGAGTGGGGCTACTGTTATCCTCATTCCTCTTGATGGTGAACCCATGCCTTTGTCTTTCAAACTTGATTTTGATTGTACAAACAATATTTTTGAATACGAAACACTCGTATTAGGTCTCCAAGCTGCCTATTCCATCGATGTCAAAAAATTAACATCTTTGGTGATTCCTAATTGGTCATAAACCAATTCAATGGTATATACCAATGTCGTAATGAGATACTTCAAAAGTATAAATGTCATGTAGACATAATTTTGACCACTTTTGACCATTATGCCCTTCAAACTGTCCCCCATTCAACCAACAAATTTGTAGATACCATGGCTTTCTTGGCCTCCCAAATACCTACATTGCCCATTGATTCTAATATCTTTGTCACCATACAACGTCTCCAATCACCCTCCTATTTACCTAGCGACATTTACTCTATCTAAACCGCTACCCCCAATCTGAGTGACCTTTGGTATAAACAATACTTCAACTATCTTTCTCTCTCCATCATACCTCCTGATCTCACCTGTAACGGACAAGGAGCCTTCGTTAAAAAATTATCTCATTACGTCATCATGGGGGGCTTCTCTATAAGTGCGGCTTTGATGATATTCTCTTATGATGCCTCACGAGTTCTGAAATTACTTATACCATTAAGGAAGTTCATGATAGCATATGTGGAGGTAGCTTCAGTGGCCTAGTTGTTGCTAAGCGTATTCTTTTCCTAGGCTATTACTAGCTGACCCTTAACCATGATTGTTGTGACTACGTCAAACGTTGTGTAAAATGCCAACAACACGCTAACCTTCATCATACACCCAGTCACGCCTTATAGGTTTCCCGTGACCTTTGGCCCTTCTCTCAATGGGGTTTGGATATTGTTCGAGAGATCAACCCCCATTCTTTCCAATGACATGAATGGATCATTAACACTACCGAATACTACACAAAATGGGTGGAGGTTATACCACTAATCTCCATGAAAGTCGAGAAAATATGTGAGTTCATCAATCACCACATCATTTGTCACTTTGGTGTTCCTCATCACCTCATCACTAATAATGGAAAAAATTCAAAAAAAAATATTGCAAAAACTTTGCGATGACTTCGGCATTTAGTTAAGTTTCTCCTCACCTTATTACCCACAAACCAATAGCCAAGTCGAATCCACTAACAAAACCTTAAACAAAATTCTCATGAAAGTGATTAACGATACTAGGAAGGACTTACATACACACATTTCTTTTGCGCTATGGGCATACCACACTAGCATATGTACTTCCACTGCTGCCACACCATTTTCTCTGGTATACGGTGC
This sequence comes from Taxus chinensis, assembly GCA_019776745.2. NCBI lineage: Eukaryota > Viridiplantae > Streptophyta > Pinopsida > Cupressales > Taxaceae > Taxus > Taxus chinensis. The sequence goes on from CM034154.1 coordinate 65,266,008, forward strand.
CGAGGCTATTCTACCCCTCAAAGTCCAGATTCCCTCACTCCACATTTTTCTCCATGACATGCTCAATGATGATGAATTTCATCAAGACCTTTTATCACAACAGGAGTTGTTAGATGAACTCCATCTTAATGCTCCTGACCACCTCCATGTTTACCAAAAATGTATCAAACGTGCCTATGACAAATGTGTCTATAAAAAAACCTTCCAAGTTAGTGACCTTGTCCTAAAAGAAAATCAACATATAACCAAAGTAGAAAAAACTAAACGGGGAAATTTTTCTCCTAATTGGCTTGGACCATACATCGTGACTCATACTTAAGGATCTGATGCTTATCATTTATCTTTCCTCATTGGTAAAACTGAGCTTGAGCCCCTTAATGCCTTGCATCTTCGACTGTTCTATTGTTGAATTTTAGTCCTACGTCAATTTTTCCTCTTTCCATGCTCATCCCTTGAGCATTATCCACTTCTTACACCTCACCAATGATTAAACCAGAATCATGTGTGTTTCATTACTTGTTATCTTCACTTGAATATGTGTACCACGGCACTGCACATAGCATGATTCTCATTATTCTCATGGATACTTTTCATCTACCTTTAGATGAGATCCCATGGTCGTTTCACCCTGCTATCTAAACAAGAATCCTTTTCCTCACCTTGGTCTTGTCCATGACTTCAAAGCCCCATATGGGACCCAAATCCTTGAGTCAAACTTCTAATAAAAGATGAATCCCTCAAAAGGACATCTTCCTCTCGATAATTACTGCTATAAATAAACTTCTCCCTTGAAGGACAACTCTGTAAGACTCTTTCAAAAAAAAAATGAGGCAAGAGAATTTGAATCTTCCCGCATCGATCAACTTCATGAAGACCTCAAGGAGTTAATTTCATCATCCCATATAGACTTCCCACATCGATCAGTCTATCTCAAATACAAGTCAAAACAAGAGAATTTTAGTCATGGAATTTCCCATTGTGACCTCAGATTTCTTGCCCGAAGACCATGCTATCACATATCATATAAAACTTAACCACCTTTCACCCCTCTCACCATTTGTACTCCCATTTTCATACCACCTCAAGGGACCTCTTGGAGTAGTGACATTTGGTGATCATGTGACTACTTTTCACCCTTAGAAAAATCAATCATGTAATGTCTTTAGGGTCTTACATTCATCACCTTTTCCAAGGTATGACCTACTCACTATGATCATAACCAATCAAGTATCTTTCTCACCTCCTCTTACCTTTTAACCTTTTTTTATTACATATTGATTACCTTATCCAGGACTTGGTCTTCAACGCGTATCTTTTGGGTAATCTTCTTCTTTTTTCACAATTGACATCACCTATACCATTTTTCCTACAACCCACTCACACCTAACAAACCTAAACCCATCATGTCTAACACCTACCGGCTCATTTTCATACCTCCTCATATTCTTCCCTAGCTTATGGGAGAACTACATCGGCCTGAGGTCCCTTTTCACTGAGACTATGTAGGTAGCACTCCAAGGGCATGGAGCCCTTGGGGGTTAGCTCAGTCACTTCTACCCACCCAACATTGCCTATAACTCCCCTACACCTCATCCCCTCCCCTCTTCTCCCACTTATCTATCTCCCTGCTCCTATTGTACCTGATTTACCCCCCCATTTCCAAATTTTATTTTCCCCCACCCAAAACAAAAAAAAAAACCCAATTTACTAAATCACCTAATCTATCTAAAAAACACAATAAGAGTTGAACACTTACCTCATCATGCTACCTTCATCATGGTGGCACATCTAGCCACTGCACCAGTGGCCCGCCCGATCCCTCTCTGGCCTTTGCCATCACCAAATTGCTACTTGCACCTCCAACCAATCAAATCACACACACCAATCCCATGGACCCACCTCTCACCAACCAATCACCCCCCGTTCGGCTCGCTAACTCAACTCTCCATTCTATCTAAACACTTTTCCCTTTTCTCTCTCTCTTGTATCATTTTCTCAGTTCACTAAATGACAATTGAATAACAACAAACATGGATTTTTTTCATTTTTATAATAAACCCAACCTAACCAATGCCATTTTTTCCTTCACTAACATTGGTCTTGTTCCCTACCTTACTGTGGTTAGTTACACTCTACCAGCATCAGTCACCCTCTCTTATACAATGCCCTTAATTTTACCCTATTACCCTGCCCATCACTCTTTTTTTCTACACCTAACCTTTACCCTGACCATTTACCCCACCCCACCTTTACCCAAACCATTTACCTCACCCTCCTGACCTCATCAATTACTACCTAACCACATCCTCCTTTGCGGAATCATTATTTTACCCATACCTCGGCCCTACTCATGTCGTGACCTAGATTCTTAGACCTGGAACATCACTAGTGACCTTTGACCTCATGTGTTCACTATACCTTGTAGCACGGTTACCTATGTTGATTGACCTAATGACTTTATCTTGCCTCTTGCCATGACCATTTATCCTAACCCTACCTTTGGTGTTCCGAAACAAACCTAAAGTTTCTCCACCTGACTTGCGTTGTGTTTCCTGACCATATCCTATACCTTGAATACCGGAATCACTTCAACCTTGTTTGGATAAACCTATTGACCTTAGGCAATGTAGAGTTTTCCTACTCTTCAACCTGGTATCATGCTGTAGTTTATACATGTGCATGTGTTTTACTATTCCTACCTTTGAACCTGACCCATTACCTAGATTACTCAAGTATACCTTGCTCCCTTTTCCCCTATTACCCACCTTCCTTTTCATCACATTTACCTTTTATCAAACCACTCACCGATTTTTCCTTCTACCTCATCGGTTCCTGGTTTAAAGGGGATCACCTCCACCCACACATGGGGAAACCACATCTTATTTTTGTCAGCATCGCTTACCAGTACAAGCTACGCAACAAACAGGGGCAAAATGTAGACACCAAAATTGGGTCACACTCCCCTTGGTCCCTCAATAAATAAATACCTTGAATAAATCCACCTAGCCATGGCCCCCTTCACCTCACTATAATATTAATTTAATTATTTAAATTAAATTAATTCATTATCCTCACTATATTTATTATTTAAATCTCCTAATTGGGATAATGTGCACATATCCACCTCACCTAGACACCTCATCAAGCCACCTCACCCTAAGATCTATTCTTAATAAGTTTCCATAACTAACTAAGACTTACCCAAACCCTAAAAATCAATGCCTCCATTCCCTCTAACCACATTCCCACATGCTTAAAAAAATATTCGATCCTAATCCACAGGCCAACACACGAGATCCCAAAAAATCAAGGGGATCTACCCAATTTAGTAAACCTAGGAAATATTGACCTAAATAATGCCGGTTACCCTTAACCACCACCAGTTAAGCCAGAACCATCGTCGGTAACATTTTAACCCCCAAAAAAACCTTATTTTGGAGGATGGCAGATTCCTGAGAGATATCACATCTTTTGAGAACATGTTTCAGGGAGAATACGCATGCAAAGGAAGAGATCACACATTTTCTCTTTCACAAACATTCAACAACCATCTGACACTCACCCCAACACATATTTGATCTAATTTTGCAAGAAGGAGAGCACATACAACCCATGCAAGATCTCCCCAACATTTGGTGAGCCTCTGTAGCATTCAACCTCTTATCAACACGTTCATTCCCCACTCACAGACATCCATAGCCTGATTTCAAGTAAGTAGAACATTTTAGTTCTCTAGTTCACTCATTTCATCATTGTATTTTCATCCTTTTCTCTCCCAACCATCCATTGACCTCCATTAATACTCAACCCTCCATATCCCTGTTAAAACCTTGCCAAATCCCATCCAAACAACTTAATACCTCATTCCAACTAGACTAGTCCTTGGTGCAATCATAAGGGAGATCTAAAGCTCATTTTGTAGCATTCCCAGTATCCCACAGTGATTGGCATTAGTTTTCCCAAACCAGCATTAGTCACCCTTAACCAACATTGGTATCTATATTTATCAATATAACCCAGAACAATAACCTACCTACCTATTCCCGCATCACCCTTAATCACCTGTGACCTGACTAAGACCCCTGTCAAACCTTTAAAGACCCAGAACCAGGTACTTGACCTTCATATCTTATTTTAACCTAGCCTCTTAGATTAGATATTTATTAGTGTGTTTTAAATGATATACCTAAATAATTTTAACTACAATAGGATTTAATTTATTACTAGGATTAAATTGTTTTAAACAGTGGATTGACAGTTGTCTAGGCAGTATCACTCTTTCTGAATCTAGCACACCGCTATTCCCGCATCACCCTTAATCACCTGTGACCTGACTAAGACCCCTGTCAAACCTTTAAAGACCCAGAACCAGGTACTTGACCTTCATATCTTATTTTAACCTAGCCTCTTAGATTAGATATTTATTAGTGTTTTAAATGATATACCTAAATAATTTTAACTACAATAGGATTTAATTTATTACCAGGATTAAATTTTTTTAAACAGTGGATTGACAGTTGTCTAGGAAGTATCACTCTTTTTGAATCTAGCACACGCTAGGTAGTTCACTACATATACTATTTAAATTTTTTTGGTGGTATTGTGTTCCATTGCAGGTAGTTCCTCCTAGCAAAAAGGAAGCTCTCACGATCAGCTATGGATTCATAAGTCATACGCGCAGAAAAACCTTTCAACCAACATTTCAATAGGTATTCCTCCTATGCTCGTTACCCTATCTATTTCATCACTTTCAAAGAAACATCTAAGAATTAGGTGAAACACCTTTTATAACATTCTTACCAGTGGTGTGCAGGTTACAAAAAATTCTAGAATGCCGCTGAGCATGAAGAATAGTTCGTTTCTTACTATTGAAGATCACATAAGACCTGTAGCCATTGGTCTTCTCACGAACGGCTGCGTAATTGCTTAACTGAGCTTGTGGGAAGTCGCGTGTGAAAACCCTTTCCCTGTCAACAATCACTTTATATTTATCATCAGTTTTCGTGGAGTTTGGCATCCGGATATCAACGGCTGTTGTACCTCCCACGTGCGTGATTTTCAAATCAGGATGACTCCACTTGAAGTTTCTTAAATAGATCTTGCTATTATTTGAAAAAGATATTATTTGCCTTGCCATATAGAATAAAGCAGCACTTGTGAAAGAATTGATGATTTTGATTTTCCTCCAAAGATTAAGGCTTATCTCTAGAGATTGCTTACTTGTGAAGATCTGCATGGATGCTGTTGTGAAGCTGATTAGGGATACTATCATTATCCCAGACAGTAAAATTTATATTAATGCCATAATTGGCCAGTGCATCCACCAGATTGTTGCCCTCCCTGTAAGTATGTATGATTCTGATACTATTGAAGGTGTGGAAAATGCTTATGGATTCAGAGATAAAGTCTTTAATACTCCAACTGGGAGATGAGGAATGATTAAGAAGCTTAATGATATTAAGAGAGTCCCCTTCAACAAAAAGGTTCTGAATATTTTGAGCCCGTACAACTCTCAATCCCCAGAGAGTAGATAATGCTTTGGCAAAATGATTGGTTTGAATTCCCATTTTTCCTACATAAGCAGCAATCAAATTACCTTTGTGGTCTCATATTGCTCCTCCTCCAGCTGTTGTCCCAGGGTTTCCCTTAGAGGTGCCATCAAAGTTCAGCTTGTACCAATTAGAGTCAGGAGGATGCCATTTAATCAAAGATCTATCAACACTATTCCCAGGGTTGCTCCAATTTCCAATGTGCCAATTAGATAAAATGTGTTCTTCATTCTTAGGATAACACTTGTTCTTGGGAGGTTTAAATCTGGCCATGTCCTCTTTGATACCTTGAGAAATTTTGCCAATATTGATTTTATAATTCTGCTTCTTATTTCTGAAAATGATATTATTTCTGTCCTTCCAAATCCTCTAGATTGAGTGTGGGATTGTTGTTTCTTACAATGTTTACTCATTTTTCTCTAGCTCCAAGTATGAACATGGAATATCCCATATTCAAATACTTAAAGATAGCTTGCATAAACTGATTCAAAGCAATATGATGGCTCTTGTGGGTAAGTTCCTTGGTTACAGGCTAAATATTGATGTTTCTAGGAAATGAGATGCTAGGAAATATAATCCCATGGGTGAAATGTGTGTCTCTTCCATGGCTAATGGATTAATTTTTATTAATTTTAGCCTGCAATATGATATTGATTTTGTTCTCTTGGGGGGGCATGGTGTCTGAGTAACATGGGCCTATTTATTAAAATATGGTACCCTAGTTTTGATCCTAGTACAAAAATATCAACAACATCTTTATATGGTGTAGACTGTTAGGTTTACCTCTTCAGTTTTGGGATGATCAAATTATGCTAAATATTTTTAGATCCATTAGGTCCCCAATTTGTTTGTAAATTTATAACAAGAATAGGTCTAGAATATCCTTCGCTATATTCTCTATTTCCTCAAACATGGATCATGACCTACCGAATCATGTAATGATTCAATCTAAAGTGGGATCTTGGAAGAAACCAATCATTTATGAGGCTTTCCGGATGAGATGTTCCAAATGCTTTAAGCTGGGTAACTTCACTAGAAAGTTCCCTAACACAAAAAACTTGGAAGGGAGGAAAGGAAAATATGTCATGGCCTCAGACTCTCAAAAATATATGAGATCTAACAACAAGGACCACTTGGTAGATAATGCTGCAAATAGGGGGATTGTGTCTTGTATTAAGACCCCTGCACAAAAGCAAGATAAAAGAGGGAACTTTAAAACCCTTACTAAAAAAAATATGGTTTGCAGATCTCTTTGAAACCCAGAGACTCCTCAAATCAATTTTGATAAAAAATTTATCTCTGACAATCAAGAGGGGTCTGATTCTGAGAAACTGGTTAACCTCAAATACCTAATTGATGAAGAAGAGGAAATGGTTAAGGTCTTCCTTACTCAAACTAAAGGCATCAGTAATGAGTGCATAAAATGCAATGAAACCACTAAGAAAACCATTTTGGAGTTTGATAATACACATAAATCTCCATTAGGAGAGTGAAACAAGTGAAAAATGTAAAAAGGACATTCCTTCAAATGAAATTCAGGTAAATGTTGAAAATATACTTATTTTTCAGACAATCTATGGGAGATTTACAACTTCATCAATTGAAGAAAAAAATCAAAGGTACCCCTCAAGTTCTTTATTGGGAGGTGAAGCTAAGGGACTCCTAATTTCTCCTCTCTCGAGTGAGAAACTTGCACCATCAGGCCCAAATAGTAGTAACATAGCTCCTGAACAACCCTCTATCGACAAGGAAAAAACCATCCTTCTACCTGACCCAATGCAGTCTAATATTTTCGTATTGTAGACGCCTAACTGAGGTGAGAGAGAAGAAGGGGAATACACTCCCACTAAAAGAAGGATATTGATTGAAAGCACAAATAATCATACCTATTCTTTCATGAAATCTAAAGTCAAGACTAGAAGAAGGAAAGGCTTTGAAATTAGTTTTTATGCCTTGTTCTTCGACAAGAAAAAGTTTCTAGGAAATTGCGAAGCTTCTTATTCCATAATAACTAGATCTTCCAAAAGGAAAGCTAACACAAGAGCTAACACTTCCAAAGGGAGACATTCAAATAATGATCCGAGAAAGAAGGAAACTGACAAAACTATTACAGATTGAACCCAAAGCACTTTGGACCATATGGAAAATTTCTACCCTTCTCTTTTTAGATGAAAATTGTTTCATGGAACATAAGAGGTCTTAATAGAAGTGGTAACCAAAAAAATATTTAAAAACTACAGAAAACTTGCAGACCCTCTATTATGACTATAGAAGAAACAAAAATGAACGATAAAGTTTTGAGTAATTGTAGTAAGTATAAAGGAAAAAATATGAGTTGGCTTCTGTAGACTCCACGTGTGCATCTTATGGAATAGCTATTCTTTGGGACCTTGTTGTAATCTTTGGTAAAGTTATTTTCTCTTCCTCGAGTCACCTTGTTGTGGTTTATCAGAATGTTGATGATTATTTACATTAGATCCTCTCAAGTATTTATACTTCTAACATGTTACATGGTAGAAAATTTTTTTGGAAATAGCTCAAATGTTTTGGCTCTACCTACCAACAGCTCCATTGGATGATTATTAGTGATTTTAACACACCACTAAATCCTATAGAAAAAAAAGGTGGCTCTTTTATGCTCTCTTCAAGGATGGAAGATCTAGAAGACTTCATATCCTTCTCTAACCTTATAGATTTGGAGGTTCATGGTAATTCATACACATGGTCGAACAAGAGAGTGGAAGGTGATATAATCTAAGGCAAACCTGATCTTTTCAACATTTCAAATGAATGGTTCTTATCCCAAGGTTTACACCTTTCCTCTCTTCCCATGATTGGTTTTTACCATGACCCCATTGTGTTGAATTTTTTAATACAGATAAGCCTTCCTAATCTTATTTTAAATTTTAGAAAATGTGGCTGGACTATCCTGATATTACAAATAGAATCAAGGAATGGTGGGGATTACAAGTGGAAAGAATTTCTCAATATAGACTGTTTCAACAGCGCAACAATTTTAAAAATAAAGTAATAATATGGAATAAATATGTCTTTGGTAATGTCTTTATCCAAAATAAACAAGTACAAGAAGAGTTGGTTGCTCTAGAAAATAAAGTATCCATCAAAGGCATGACGTAAGAAGATTAAATTTTGGAAAATTAACTTTTGACTGAGTTTCATGGACTTTGTGCTATAGAAGAATCATATTGGAGACAAAAGTTTAGGGCTCTAAGGCTTAAATCTAGAGATAGGAATATTAAATACTTCCACATGACCACTCTTAAACATAGATCACACAAAAGGATCTTTGAATTTTCCCTTTCTTATGGCACAGTCACAATGGATCAGAATAGCATAAGGGGAGAAGCTTTGAGTTTGTACAAAAATCTCGTTAATGATGGTAACCCTTTTTATGGAGAAGTTGCAAAAAATATTCTTCAATATATTCATAGTAATCTCATCAATCTGGAGGAGTTTTGATGCCTTAGAAAACCTACCACCAGTGAGGAACTACACAAAGCTATTTTTTCTCTAGAGAGTGATAAATCTTCTGGACCGGATGATTTTTCTATAAATTTCTTTCAAAGATTTGGGGATATTTTCTCATTGAATATACTCAAATCTAAATATGAATTCTTTATAACTTGGAAGTTTTTGAAGGATATTAATAACACTTTCATTTTGTTAGTTCCTACGAAATCATGAGCGAAGGAATTCAAACACTTTAGGCCCATAATCCTAGATAATGTGCTTTACAACATTTTCACTAAAATCCTTGCAATCAGATTACAACCCATTCTTCCTATCATCATTTCTAAGTAGAAGGGGTGTTTTGTTAAGGAAGAATTATTTAGAATGGCATTGTGATGGTACCTAAAACCATTCCTCAATCAAGAAAAGAAAATAAACATGCATGGCTATAAAACATGATATGAACAAAGCCTTCGACAAGGTTTCATTGATTTTTCTGGACAAAGTCTTAGAATTTTTTGATTTAATGAGCATTTCAAGAAGATTATCACATCGTGTATCTCTACTCCAATATTCTCAGTCATTTTTAACACTTCCCCTATTTTTTTCTCTAGTAGAAGAGGTATCATGCAGGGAGACTCTATTTCTCATCTCTTCTTTATCATTATGGATGACAACCTTAGCTGGTCCATATATAAGGCCATCTCTTTGGGTTATTTGAAAGGATTTAGACCTACTTCAGATATTTCTATATCACATCAGTAGTTTCGTAATGATACTATCCTTTTTCTTCTATCTTCTCTCCTAGAAGAAAATATGAAAAAAATCATTCTTGTACCTTATGAGGAGGATTAGGGACAACAAATAAAATTTGATAAAATATCAATCTATTTCTTCAATACTCCTCTCAATATAAAATGAAGAATTGCACAAATTTTGGGCATTGAGATCAACTCCCTCCCCACCACTTATCTTGGTTTTCCTTTATGCACCAAAAAACTCTCTATGGATGTTTTTAATTCTTTGTTTGAAATATTTCAAAATAAATTAGCTGGTTGGAAGGGGGTCATCCTTTCTAATGGTGGGAAATTCCTTCTCATTAAAATAAAACTTCAAAACTTTCCTACCTACATCATGTCCATGTTCTTCATTTCGGATGCTATCATTGAAATAATACAGAAGCACTTCTTATGGACTGACACTGAAGAGAAAAACATATTCTAGCTATTTTCCTAGAACAAGGTTTGTACTAATAAAATGGTTTGGGGATTAGGCATTAAAAATCTCAAAACAATGAATATTTCTCTCATTTATAAAATGAGTTGGAGAATATTGAAAGAAGAACAATATTGGAAAATTCTTACAAGATCCAAATATTTAGATCAAGAAAACCCACAAAGTTTTCTGAAGCTTCAAACTCTTCCTCAAGGTTGTATCTTTTGGGATAATCTTATCAAGAATAGGATATCCTTGGCGATTTGTTGCAAATGAAAGTTTTGAAATTACAAATACATCTTCTTATGGGAAGATAATTGGGTTGATTTCAAAGATATGTAGAATCACTCTTCCTGGGAACAACTCAATAGAAACTTCATTATAGTTTTTGGACATATTATCAATGACTACATTTGCAGCATCAATGGGAGACTTCAATGGAAGAAAATCATCTCTATTCTTCCATGTTTTGAGGATATTTTTGAGGAAAGCCTATTAATTCTTAATTTCATTCCTATAATCGTATCTCAAGCTCAAGATTAGTTCATATGGTTTCAATCTTTCGATGGTGATTATAATGTCAAAATAGGGTATATTTTGTTCACATACAACATCTCTTGTAGCTTTGATTGGGGGAAAATCTGGTATAAGGAGCTCACCCCCAAAATAAACCATTTCCTCTAGATTGTTTTAAATAGGAGCAACCTTGAAATTGATAATCTTATCAAAATGGGATCTACCCTTCCTAATAGATGTTGCTAATGTAAGCTAGAGTCTTAATCCATTCAACATCTCTTTTTGCAATGCTCTGCTGACTTAGCTCTTATGAATATTGTTTTTGAGAGATTTGACTTAGTCTCGAAATTTCTAAATGACATTGTTCAGTCTTAGGAACTATTGCAACCTCCCTTTAGATACAACTTACTTTGAAGGCATTAGATTCTCATCTTTCCTCATACTATTTGGATGATATGGAAGGCTATAAACTCTAATATATTTAGAAACATCAATAAAGCCTACAAGAGACTTCTAATTGAAATTACAATTGATGTCAAAGAGAACATATTGAATTTTAACCCTCGCAAGAACTCCATGTTACCCAAATAAGAGGAGAGGCTTCTAAGCATCTAGAATTATGAGATTGGTAGTGCTAACAATCAAACTCCACGTGTGGAAAAGTCTCTTATCCAATGGATCCCCACTCCTAAAGGGTGGTATAAGCTCAATTTTGATGGAGCTTCCAAGGGAAACCCAGGGAATGCTAGTGTGGAGGAGGTATCATTCGCAATCATCTGGTTCAACCCATTGTAGATTTTATAGGACCAAAGGGTGTCTTATCTAATCACTTTACTAAGGCACAAGCCGCCATATGGGGGATAAGAATAGCTCAGGATCGCAATGTAAAAAAATTAATAATTGAGGGGGACTCTCTCAACATTATTAATAACATTAAAAATACCCATCCCCCAGCTGGACAATTAAGGTCTTCATTAATGAAACCCAAGAAATTTCTAAGGAGCTTGATAATGTAATAATATGTCATACGTACCGTGATGGAAATGGTGTAGTAGATACTTTAGAAAATGAAGGTTTTTTCTCTAATTAATAAAAAGTATGGTGTGATGCCATTTTCATCCCTCACACAACTCAAATCATCATTGCTAAATATTCCCGAGCCACCTGTCAAGACTAGAAGTAATCGATGGTAATCTAGACATGTGTGGAGTCTCATCTTGGGGTACACCACTCTTATGAATTTTAACTCTTTCAAACGATCATCATCCGTAATATGGTTGGGAATTTATGTGAAGGATAAAGTTGTTGAAATTCCATTATGTTTTTGCAATTTTTTCTCTAGAGTGTTGCATGTGTTTTCTTTCTCAACTATCGACACTAGTGCTGTGGGGAATATTTCATTGAGCAGTTCTTGAGACATCATTGTTATTATTTCAAACATGGGTGGCCCTTCCTACCTCGTTGAGCAAACTTGTGATCCGACATGGAAAATAAAACTAACTTGTGGAAGATCCTTAATGTAGACAATTTTACTAACTTTATGCAAAGGATCAAAGGACATGATATCCAAATTTCCCTGACCTTATCGTAAATGGAATTATATGGTCTTCACTTTCAGCATAAAATAATTTAAAATTAATAAGAACCTTATCTTCTTCATCATGGGCTTAGGAATGGAAGGCATAAAATTTTACAGGAATTAGTTCGATAAGGATGTTCAAGAAAAGAGGTTAGTGGAGGGAGATGAATTCTTACAAATTGGTAAATATGGATTTCTTTTCTCTTCTCTTCCCCCCCTATAATGAGGTTTCCAAGATGGTGGTTAGGTATGTTACTTTGGAAGGGTTCTACTCCATGTTTCCTATTCATCATCTAGTGTTGTTGAATAGCTTCAGGCACTCTGCTAAGGTTATTCTTTCTCACTACATTCTTCATTCCCTAGAGAATTTTGTTTTAGAAGTGCAAGCCCATATCAGATCCTATCCCTCACATCAAGGAGAAATTTTCCTTTTGCACCAGTATTTTTATAACTCTTCACTCAATGAATCAACTCCCTATCTTGCTCCCCCTCCCCCTAACAACCCATTATTACATCCAAGAACACATGTTTCCCTCTACACCCCCCTCCCCTTGCTAAAAGACTACTTCATAGTATGGATAACGGAAAGAATATTTTGGTTGAGGGCCTCGTAAACATGGGCCACTTTTCCCCTAAACCCAATCTTAGTACTGGCATTCAAGCCTAGCTGAAGCACTAGTCTGACACCATTAAAAACAATGAAGAAAAATTGGATTTCCTTCTCAAAGATAACAACATGAGTGACTCAAGCACCACAGATTTTTCCAAACTAGAGGAAAATATGGAAAATCTTTCTAAAAGCAACAATACTTAGAGAAGGTCGTGCACCTGATGTTAGAGTAGGTATTTACCTTAGCTCATGTTCACCTAGGTACATTATTTACCTTTATTGTATTTATCCTCACCCACTTATGTGTGTGGATATTTATTTTTCTTTATTTAGATATTATGAGATATTATCTAGCTATTAGGTATAGTTCTTTCCATGATCTATGGTATTGACTAGTTATTTCCTAGATCTATGGTATTGACTAGATCCTTGATGTCTAGTTCTCTCATAAATCTATGGACTTGACTAGTTCTTTGATGACTAGTTCTTTCCATGATTTATGGCTTGATCTACGACCTTGACTGGTTCTTAGATTTTTATTCCTTGCATATATAAGAAAGGCCCATTATCATTGTATTTAATTGAGTTCTATAATAATATATGATATTGTTGCTCATTTGTTTGCAAAGGTTTATGTAAAGTTATTCTAGAAAATTTCTTTCATCTTATTCATCATGATGTTTGATTAGCATCTGTGTTCTTGGCTTGGCATGATTTAGTTATCGTTCCTTTTATGGTATCAGAGTAGGATATTTCTATTGACATCTGTCTAGAACCATGGTGTCTTGCCTCAGGATTCGTGTCAGATGTTAAGGAAAACCAACAAATTTTTTTCTGGGTTTTTCACATTTTTTGAGTTCGGATCTAGGTTTTAATTTCTATGGTCATAGCATTCTCAGTTCATGTGTAGTAGAAGGTTTCATGAAGGAAATTTCGTTCCTCTTTCCGTAGGGGTCCATAGACAACAATGCACGTTTTGGTATTTTGGGAAAATCCGCAAACTACTATTTTGGGTGGCGAAGGTCACTTTCAACATAGTCTAGAAATAGTAGTTTTTACTAGAAGAAGTAGTTGGATGTGACTTTCTCGAAAACCAATGACACACCCCAAAATTGTAAGTTGCACACACCCATTGAAATTCTTAGCCCCTGGTCATATGAGGGCTTAAAGCTTGTGATTCCTACTAGTAGGTGCTTAACTCCAGCCCCCTTTCATTTTATTTGTGTGGTGAAGGTAAGAGCATTTTATTCCTTTTAGTGGCAACTAAAATAATAGTAGAGCATAATATTGAAAGACTTGTATCTTTTGATCGGTAACTCGGTTTTGAGTGTTGTTTTCTATGCTCTTTCCTTGGAAATATTTATTTTGAGAATCGCACTATAAATATAAAGTTCCATATTGTAACATGCACTCATTATAAAGTGCCAAAATCTGGGGGGCTCTTGGTTCCTTGCTTGGTTCTTGCATTTCTTTTGGTGATTTTTTGAGGATGGCATCTTTATCTACTTCTGCATTAGATCATGTTAATCCATTGACAACACATAATTACCACACATGGAAACCAATAATGGAAACAATAATTAAGTGGAAAGGATTATGGGCTTTAACTTGTTCAGAACAACCAGTGTTCACTAGAGAATATCAGAAATTTCAGTACCAATGCAAATTTGATGAGTGTATGGGTTTGATAGGAACTTATGTAAGTGACAGTCTTTTATTTCATTTAGAAAAGTGTGACTCTCCTTTCAAAATATGGGATAAATTGGAGGATTTATTTGGTAAGGTGGATCATATGAGAGCCATGCAACTTGAAATTGAGATCACCTCTCTTAATCCTGAAGATTTTCCAACAATTATAGACTATCTTACCAAGTTGAAGCATTTGTTGACATAGTTGAAGGGGAGTGGAAGAGGTAAGAAAGATGAAGAGTGTGTTTACTTGATTCTATCCAAGTTGAGAGGACCATTCCAAATTTTTTCTTCTACCTTTTTCTCTAGCATGGATGCCTTAGGTGACACCTTCAAAATGCCTCACTTAGAAACATTTTGTGAAAGACTTACTAGGGAAGAATCCAAATTATCTCACCTTGAGTCTTCCACCTCTCAAAGGGAATTAGTTGCATCTAATCCTAAGGGCAAGGGAAAACCAAACAATAAAATCAAATCCACACCTTCTCCATATCAAAATGCTCCTAAACCAAAAGAAAATAACTCAAAACCCAAGGAGTCTTCTAAATCCAAGAATAAGTCTAGCCATTCATGCTCTTTTTGTAGGGGTAGTAATCATGAAGAAAATAGGTGTTATAAGAGAATGAAAGCCTTAGAGGATGCGATCAAGAAACAAAAAATTTCTATCTCCACTCCACCTCCTTCTAATCAGCATGGAAAAGCACTTAATGTTGTTGGAAGATCTCAGTCACCACTTGCAGACAATTGGGTTATAGATTCTGGTGCTTCTCATCACATGACTTCTTCTAAGGAGTCTTTGTTTCTCTAGGTTTGAGTTCTACTTCCAAAATTGAGATTGGAGATTCTTCCTTTATTTTTGTTGAGGGAAAAGGTGATATACAACTTGATGGTGGAAATATCCAAGATGAACTATATGTTCCTAACATCACTACAAATTTACTTTCTGTATATCAAATTTGTCATTCTGGTCAAGGGAAAATAGTGACTTTTACACCACATGGGGTAGAAGTAAGAACTTTGTTGGATCCTTATTCACTTGTTGCTCAGGGTATTGTTGATCATAGTTCAATACTATATCACTTTGAGGGTTTTGTGACACATCTTCTATAGGGATAGGATTGGTTTCTTATTTAGATTCAGAGAGTAAGATTTGGCATGAAAGATTTAGACATCTCAATTATAGATATTTGAAGGAGTTAAGCACTCATGGTATGGTAGATGGTATTCCTAGAGTTTCTTATCTTGAGGGAGTTTGTCATGGTTGTGCATTAGAGAAATAACACCAAGATCCTTTTCCTAAGAATTTTTCTAAGAGAACTTCTTCACCACTTGAGCTTGTACATAGTGACTTGATGGTTTTTCCTACCCCATCTTTCAATGGAGCTAAGTATGCACTTACATTTATTGATAATTTCTCGAGGCGTACTTGGGTTTATTTTCTCAAGTAAAAAAGTGATGTTTTTTCACACTTAAATTTCTTCAAGGCTTTGGTTGAGAAACAATCTTCTAGTAGCATAAAGAACCTTCACATTGATAATGGCGGGGAGTACTTAAGCAACGAGTTTTCTAAATTTTTGGCAACTCAAGGAATTATTCACCAGCATTTTGTTCCTGATACTCCACAACATAATGAATTAATAGAAAGGAAGAATAGAACTTTCAAGGAAATGGCTAACTGTATGATGCATTCTAGAGATATAGCTCCTATCTATTGGGCAGAAGCAGTTAATTGTGCTAACTATATTCAGAATCACACACCACACAGAGCACTTGAGCATTTGACTCCAGAGGAAGCTTGGTCCAACACTAAGCCAGATGTCTCATTTTTTTTTATTCTTTGGGAGCCATGCTTGGGCCTTTGTGCCAAATAAGAAAAGGAAAGCTTTGGATAAGAAGAGTAAACCCTTGATTTTTTTAGGGTATTGTGAGGACATGAGAGCTTATCGTCTTTTAGATCCTGATACACATGATGTTCTTTTTTGAACACATGTTCAATTTAATGAGTGTTTCACTCCTCATGATTCTTCATCTTCTTCCATTCCTTCTTCTTCATCTCATCTTGAGGATCCTTTCTTTGAGGAGATTGATGAGGAGGTTATAGATGCCATTGAGGATCCTATTCCCATTGATGTTGTCACTATGTTCAAGTGGGATTGTACTATAGTTTTTGACGCAACACCTTTCATAGAGAATCTTCTACCCACTAGGCATCATCACACACATTCTATAGGTTGTGGACTTTTGTGTCAGGCAGTTTCTGAGGATCCAGTCTTTTTCAAAGGCTCATGGGATACAAGAGTAGGATGATGTGATGACAGTTGAGTATTCTTCTTTGATGAAGAATCATACTTGAGATTTGGTATCTCTTCCTAAAGGAAGAAAGATGGTTAGGTATAAGTGGGTATACCAAACCAAATATGCAGCTGATGGGTCCATTGAAAAGTATAAGGCTTGTCTTGTTGCAAAGTGTTTTTCACAAGTTAAAGGTATTGATTACTCTGAGACTTTTACACCCGTTGCCAAGATGGATTATGTACACCTTGTACTTGTTATTACTACATCACAGGGGTGGCCCGTTTACCAGATGGATGTGAAGAGTGCCTTCTTACATGGAGATCTACAAGAGGAAATATACATGGAGTAGCTAGCTGGATTTTTTCAAGATTCTTCTCTTATTTGTAGGTTCCGAAGGTCTCTCTACAGTCTCAAACAAGGCCCTTGGGCATGGTATGAGAAGATGGATTATTTTCTTCTATCTATTGGTTTTGTTTGTTGCCATTCCAATCATACAGTGTATCTCCAGCATGTCAGTGAGGATATTATGATACTTGTCTTGTATGTTGATGATCAGTTACTTACTGGTAGCTCTTCTTCCCACATTCAAAGTATTTTGAGGGCTCTTTCTACATAGTTTGACATGACAGATCTTGGGCTATTGCGTTATTTCCTTAGTTTGCATATTTCTCAGATAGATTCAGGGAT
The DNA here is from genome assembly GCA_019776745.2 of Taxus chinensis. Classification (NCBI taxonomy): domain Eukaryota; kingdom Viridiplantae; phylum Streptophyta; class Pinopsida; order Cupressales; family Taxaceae; genus Taxus; species Taxus chinensis. The sequence continues at coordinate 65,283,619 of CM034154.1, forward strand.
TCATTTGAGTCAGAAAAAGTACACCCATGATCTTCTTAGGCACTTTGATATGGTTGATTGCAAGCCAAGTCCATCTCCTTTTCAGTATGGGATTATTCTTACATCCACATGTACCACACCACTTTTTGATCCTACATTATATAGGAAGTTGGTTGGGAGTCTCATGTACTTGACCCATACTTGCCCTGATATTTCATTTTTAGCAGGGCTTGTATCTCAGTTTACACATTCTCCTCATAGTAGTCATTGGCAGGCTGTTAAAAGGATTTTTCACTATTTACAGGGCACTTCCCACTTTGGCCTACACTACACTAGGGGTTCTACTCAATTGGTTCGGTATATAGATTCATATTGGGTAGGTTCTATTGATGATAGACATTCTACTTCTGGATATCTTTTCTGTCTTGGTTCTTCTCCAGTTACTTGGGTGTGCAAAAAGAAACAGGCTATTGCACTTTCATCTTCAGAGGTAGAGTACAGGGTAGCAATTACAGTGAGTCAACAAATTCTTTGGCTTCACCAGTTATTGACAGAGTTTGGATTCCCACAGGATTCACTGGTTATAATTTGGTGTGACAACCAAAGTGCAATTCACATTTATCATAACCCAGTTGAGCACCAGCAGACCAAGCATATCGAGATACACATCCACTTCATTCGGCAACACATTCAGGATGGAGTTCTTTGCTTGGAGTACCTTATAACTCAGCAGTAGGTTGTAGACATCTTTACAAATCCTTTTGCATCACCTTGCTACCTTGAGTTGCATGGTATGCTTGGGGTTTCAGAATTTTTTCTTGGGGGGTGTTCATGAGAACATCTTCCTTCTTCTTCTTCCTCTTCTTTCTCTTTCCTTATATAAGGATTCTTTCCTTCTTTTGGTTCGAGATTTCTTCATGGATATATTGTACATGAGTACCTCATCAGGCCTAGTTTCCAGGACTCATACTGTGGACATGTCACTTCTATTTTGGCCCCTAGATTCACTTGAGGGGGAGTGTTAGAGTAGGTATTTACCTTAGCTCATGTTCACCTAGGTAGATTATTTACCTTTATTTTATTTATCCTCACCCACTTATGTGTGTGTATATTTATTTTTATTTATTTAGATATTAGGAGATATTATCTTGTTGTTAGGTATAGTTCTTTCCTTGATCTATGGTATTGACTAGTTCTTTCCTAGATCTATGGTATTGACTAGATCCTTGATGTCTAGTTCTCTCATAAATCTATGGACTTGAATAGTTATTTGATGACTAGTTCTTTCCATGATTTATGGCTTGATCTATGACCTTGACTGGTTCTTAGATTTTTATTCCTTGCCTATATAAGAAAGGCCCATTCTCGTTGTATTTCATTGAGTTCTATAATAATATATGATATTGCTGCTCATTTGTTTGCAAAGGTTTATGTAAAGTTATTATGGCAAATTGATTTCATCTTATTGATCGTGATGTTTGATTAACATGTGTTCTTGGCTTGGTATGATTTGGTTATCATTCCTTGTACCTGATAACTAAATAAAAAATCAGTGAATTATCCATGCATAAATCTTTCCTCGATTTCATTCAAACCCACATTAAACAAAATTGTGAAATTAGTGGTATCTCGAAGGATATTTGGAAAGAGGGTAAGGCCAAGAAGAAGGAATTAAGAAAGGGAATAAGGAATCTAGAAAATCAAGTGACTCTCAACCTTTTCAAGGCCCTAGAATAATCTCATAAGTTCTTCAACAAGTTTCTAAAATAATTATCTCTGGTTTTTTACATCTCAGTGTGCTTTTGCGGTGTATCATCTACTATTGAACTATTTTTTGACTGTTTTTGGGCTCCTTGTTTGTAGTTTTCCCATGCCATGATTTTCATTATTCTATCTAGCTTTTATAGGCTCTCTGTTAGGGTGTGGCCCCCACTTATCAAAAAACCACTGATCTCTCACTACTATTTCTTGTTTTTGAGCCTTTTGTTCCATAGGGTATGGTCCCCTTTAAAACCATTTATCAATAATAAAAAAATAGTAATATTTTTTCTTGCAAAGTATGAACAAGGGATTCAAGAACTTGCATGTTACAAGAAGATACATGTGAACCATGAGGAGTAGATTTGGGATATGTAGTAATACTTATCCTTATAGTAATATACATAAATACATTTGTCATTGATAAATGAGGTGCACCCAAAGGGGAAGGGATCATGGACGTCAAAATAATAGATGTGAGTAAAGCTAAATAAGGTTTGGATTTCTTAACAAGGGACTCTTTACTAGACATCCAAACACTATCAATCTATGTAAAAAGAATACTCTTAATTATAGGATCAATATGGTGAGAATTTTGATGAAGTTATTCATGATTTTTTTTTACAAGTTTTACATGATCAATTTCCATAATGTTATATTAATCGTTGCAAAATTCAATGGAACCTCACTAGCTTGTGTAAGGATAGAAGGATTGATAGTAATTTACATTGGAGATGAGGCCATGAAATTATAAAGTTTGTGAATAAGAGGAAAATATCAAGATGTTCAATGGGATGATTGGAAAGATGAGTCTATGACAGAAGGGCATAGGAGTGAAGCATGTGTACTTTGAAATAATAGAAGCCAATCTAGAAGGAATAATATCATTACTTCTAGGGTTGATAAATTGGTAGAGATAATACACAAGTAACTAAGAAATTTCTATAATATGTGAAGAATTTGAAAAAAAAATGGTTCGCTAATATGTTTAACCCATAATTAAAATTTAGATCAATTTAATTACCTATGGAGAATAAGTTAGAGTTAATTACACATCTTACAAAGATATAACAATAGATATTAAATCAAATATACAAATCATATTAGATAAAAATAATAAATGCACAACAAATTAACCTAGTATGTAATTAAAATCTGTAAATGAGGACTTGAAAATTTTTTGAGGGGTTAGACCATATATTGACCCCAAGTTGCATTTATTCCCTTGCGAAAAGCACTTGTTTAAATTAAAAAATTGTTGAAAACATCACCAAAACATCACTTAATTTAATTTTTAGAAAAATTCTTAATAGTTATGGCCACATTTTGATCTTTGAAGATTATTTTACCCATCACCATTTCATGGTTAAATTTCTCTTCATTGTCATGATGGGAATTCATCCCTTTAGAATTTAATTTCAATTAGGTTCTTGATGTTTCAGATCATTCACAGACCTCGTGATTTTTCTAATTATACCCATTATTCAAGTGACTGACTTTAGCACATATTGACACCATGATCTATTACTTTTAACAATTTTATCCCCATGATGTACATCCCTTTTAATGAATTTAATTAAACAAAATGACTCCCTTCTTCCATAATTAGGATGATGTACCTCTTATCCCCCTTGCACCATCGGAACATAAGGGATAGTGAGGACACCTGAGACTCCTAAGTGTTCACAATGTGACTTGGGGAGGAGTAGGAAGTTGTAATTTGGTGTCCCATATATCCCCCTTGTCCCTTTGGGGAAAGCGGGGACACAATAATGTTCAAATTATGATTGTTCCTGATTTGGAAAGCCAATTTTACCTTTGATTTCCATTTTTAGTCACCTAGCTATGGTTTTTCATGATAGAAGCTTGAAAATATGGTTCAGGGTCATATATTATATGATTTTGACTCAATATAACATTTCAACTTCAATGGAAGCATTCTAAATTTTTTTTTCATCAACTCAATATTTAGGGTGTATTAATTCTTTAACAAAGTGGGGTAGTTGCAGAGGAAAGAAATATGTTAGGAAATAATTATGTCTTAGATAAATTTTTATATTTAAACCTTGTATAGGATTCCAATATATTTCTGATGCATATTTGCTTCCCTCTTAACTATTTTGGTATCTCCTAGAATATTCTAGAAAAGAAAACATTCACCATTGAACCTCTCATTCCCTGCACCCTAAATACCTCGTATTGAACAAATGGCTCCTAAATGAGATTTTCCTTCTTTAATTTTCCTAAATTTATGCATACACTTTTAATTATCACTGAAATCACACTCATATTTTATAATTTTAGTGAATATTTGCAAAGGGTATTCACTAACTACAAAATGGCCAAAAATTAAATTTTTAGACCTCCAGAGGAACTTATCTTTCACGAAATATTTTTGAATAAATTTATCACCTTTGGTAATCATCCCTGCATAAAAAAAAATTGAAAACCTTGTTAGGACTTTCTTATGATTCAGGGTGAAGGTTTTACTTAAGGCGGGATGGTTAGAGTAAGGATGCATAGTGATTGGGAAGTATAATTTTCAATTAGAGGCTTAGTTTTCATGCTTAAGATTTCTCAAATTTTCATGTAGCCTATATGGTTACGGGTTTCCTAAAGTATTTTTAGAATTTCATCTAACTTCACAACCATTGAACCTTCAACATTTGTTGAACCAATTCTAGCTTCATGGTTCACCCTTGTTCTAGCCATCATATCATGTTGATGAAAGGATAAGATGTTTTTTAGTGTTATGAACCCATTGATTCTAATAGGTGATAAACCCACAACTATGATAACTAAATGTAACACCCAAGTTATGATCATCTAAACTAAGGGAAATGTTTTAAAAAAAAATATGCTTAACGTATAATTGATGCGAATAATGATTGACATAATTATTTATCTTGATACTAAATAATCCATCATATTTAAATATTCATAATCCATCTGATAACACATTAGAATCATGTGCAGTTGTAAGGTTACATCCCAATCTCCATGATCTCCCTTAAATTAGTATAACCATGTGTATATACTTTGTATACTTGGTTAAACCTTTTATATACTATGAGAAACATGTGCATATACTTAGTGCCTACCTAGAATATATTTATGTAAATTCCATTTAGTAAAAAATAATATTTATTTAGGGGATTGGTTAACAAACAATGTAGTCAACAATTACGTAACTTTGGCCAAAGTTTTCAATCATTTCTTTACAACCTTAGTTTCGATATTACATGTTATCTTATGAAACTTGTCTTCCATCACCACACAACCACCTCAATATAATTATTTGGATTCATTTTCTTTAATAAGGTGATTTAGTTTATAGGAGGGAGAGACCATTGTTGACTTATTTTACTAAATGATAAGATTCCCATTCATACCATCTTAGGATCCCTAAAGGAAATATAGGGACAACGTAATGATTACCATCATTACATCCTCAATACCCTTCCCGTAGCCATCCTAATTTGGCATAAACCAGGATATAAGTGAGAAGATGAAGGTATTTTACTACTAAATTTATTATATTCATAGGTTACCTTAGTTAGATACAGTACCTAGATGTTTCTTAACGACACATTAAAAGTATTGTTTCATAATATTTAACATATTATAAGAGGGTCATAGTAACCCATTGAGTTACTAAATATTGTTAGTTTCTCTTATCATACTTTTACATCTTAGTATTCATCATTAGGATTAGGTTCATCATTCATTTTACCTATCTAACCATTTAGATACATTACTTGTCAAGATAAGTCCATTTAATACCATAAGGTAAAATAATATCCTTATTTCATTTTCATTGTTATCCTATTCAGTTTAAATTTTGTCATTAATTTTTCTTTGATTAATCAATAAGAATTTATGCAATCAAATTAATTAAATGAATTAAATACAATCATATTATTTATAAATAATTTTAATAATAAATATATCCATATTTTCAATTCAAACATGATAATTCATAACCCAGATAAGTCACATAATCCGATTTCAAATAAGTATTTACCTTAATCTTGATCAATAATGATTTACATCAATAAGAAATAATAATACATTGGACCATAATGCCTATTATAATGTTCGATGACATTCCAATTGCATTATAAATTTATTTAAATAATCCTTATATGATTTATATCAAAAGAATCTTAAGAAGTAAAACATTCAAAAATCAAATCCAAATAGTAACATCAAGTATGATGGCCTTTCTTCAAAAACTATCTGAGAGAGATGGATATCAATTAGTTCATATGAACTGGCATGATTTTGCATACTCATTGTTTATGTTGTAACTATAATCAAATAATAAAATAATATATGGCTAAGATTATTCTTAATCAGAATGTTATAATTATAAAATTCCTAGTTTATATTAAGAAATCTATCTCATACACATAAAAATGATACTTCATAGTTATATATAGACATTATGTCCACTATCACTATTTACAACCATCTTAGTACATATTATAATTTTAGACAATATTAATAGATATACTACATCATAAAGAGAAACTACAAATGTAATAACTCACAATGTTCTCAAACTATCATAGAAAAGCCATGTTTGGCAACTATATAATCAAATCGTTATGCATATATAATTTAAAAGTGGTTATCCAAATACTTTCCTATATTTCTATATTTCTATATTTCAAAATTTTAAACATCCAACAACTAAAAGGAAGACAATTCTTGTTAACTAAACATTCATTCTTTTCAATTTTCCAAACAACCAACAATTCAGACCATACTTCCTCTAAACCAACAATTAGGATGGTAACAACAACAATCAAAGAAGGAGCTTAAAACTATAACTTCTTTTCTGAAACCAAAACTAAAATAAATGTGTTCTATAATATAATAATAACATCAATGTACAGAGAAGAATAAATTAGCCAATTGATAGCAACTATTCTCACAAATGGAGTTATGAACTATATAATGAAAACAATGCTCAAAAATATCTTGAATACTAAATATTAACCGAAATGCCCAAGAAGGAGATCTGAACTAATATGTATTCCATTTTATAATCATAAAAACCTCAACCTAAAAATGATTTATGAGATGGTATGATAACAAAAATAATCCAAAAAGGAGTTTATAAGAACTAATTAAAACAATAGTTCTCTAGAAGATTATGTAACTTAACCAAATTGTTTCCATTTTCCTACAATTTCTAAAATCTTAATAAGCAAAATCCACCAATGTGTGTAGAGGAATAATGATAACAATTGTGCTCTATAAAGAGTTGTAAATTGATCCTGTATTTATTTGTGTAAATCATGCATAATAAATCCAAAATACCAAAACATATTTAGAGATGGAGCAAAAATAGCAATGCTCTTAAAGGAGAAATAATTTAAAACATTTTTTTTTACTTCCCACAACCTCCTATTCTAATTATACAGTTATCTAATAATTATAAAAACCTAACATATTTATTTAACATATTTATCATAACATTCCTGTTAGCATAATTTAGAATAGGCATATTTATTGCATTTTATTGCATTGTCTTTTATTTAATAATGTGCAACATGTGCACTCTAGTCTAGTGGCTTGCATTCAATATTGTTATGTTGGATAACATTCAATATTGGTATTAGTAGTAATTACATGTGCATGTGAGATGGGTCTTATCATCTCGTAGCTGGTGTCTGCTAGGGTGTCATCTCTATCCATATGAGGCTGTCTAATATCTATAAATATTACAGCTCTTGCATTGTAATGTAATCTGATTTCATGATCAATAATATTTGTGAGGCTTTCGTCCCTCTTTGGTCATTGCAATCTTATTCTATTCTATCATTTGGTATCTAAGTTATACCATTATTATCATTTGGTATCAGAGCAGGTTCTATCCAAGCAAGGTTGAAGAGGAGCACTATTAGAGAGGATCCATTGGAGAAGAAGATTTGCATCAAAGGAGAGCCATTGAAGCATCCCGCAGCCTCCATTCCTCCCAAGCATCCATCAACTAAAATTTGACCTATCCACTTATTTGGAAGGTAACTTTTTTTTTATTAGTCATTGGCATAGCCAATTGATCTAACATATTGGCGGAATATTTCAGATTTGGAGATCTTTAAAAAAAAAGGAGAAAGATTTTGGAAAAAAATGCAGATCTAAAAAAAAAAAAAAAGATTTATGAAAAAAAAAAAAAAAAAAAAGGAGAGAGATCTTGAAAAAAATTGTAGATCAAAAGAAAAAAAAAATCAGATCTAAAAAAAAATTCAGATCTGAAAGTGGAGGTGTGAAGAATTCGGGAGCAAAGGTTGAAGCAGTCCCGTCAACAAAATTTCAGCAGATAGCTCTTATAAAAAAGGACGTAACATTTTCATACAATGTCGGATTGATGTGCCATTTTTTTCTGGAAAGATAAGAAGGATGCGCACAACTTTTCAGTTTACATCATCTTCAGATTCGGCCTCTACATGTGACGAAAAGTCTGTACAAGTCGGATCATTTTTTTCTGAAAAAAAAATCAGATCTAGCTGGTAAATTGGTAAGATCTAAAAAACTAAGATTCTGATTCTTCTGAAATTTTGTGGGTTTTAAGAAAAATATTGTATGATGCTGCTATCAAAATTTTAGAAAAACTCATATTACGGTTTGTGAGAAAAGGTGAAAACAATATTCAGATTATTTGTTTGGATCTTGGGAACAAACAAGTCAACGGTTCAATTCCCACTCTTTCCATATTTTTTCTTAAATTATTTTTTTGGAAAATTTGGAGAAATTAATAAATTTTGGGAGATTTCCAAATTTAGAAGCTCACCAAGCACATTTAGAGCCACCGCTAGATTTAGCGGAAAAACACCTATTGGGGGTAAAAAAATTATTTTTGGCCTAAATTGTGTATTTTGTGATTCTAGACCCTTTTTTCTAAAGAGGGGGGACACAAAAACTTCATTTTGATGTAATTTTGGAGCATGTTGTACTAATCTTGGTGCATAAGGTGAAAAAAAAAAGTACAAATTTTTCATTTTATGTTTGGTTCTATCACACGAGATCTTTGATCTCATAGCAGCGTTCGGTATATACGATACCTCTGGGAAGCACTTATGGGTGATATCGTCGTGACTACTACTGCACTTAACGCCTAACACAGCTGCCTAAACTTCGTCTAGGCATTGACCCTATAAAATTGACGGGGAGTAATAAGGACACAATACACACACATTTGAGCCCTTCCATTTGTTTGTGCTTGCACAAACCCCTTTCCGTATTGTCTAAGTACCATGTACTAAATTATTTCACGTGCGTTAACACCTCTTTCCGTACTGACGGGTATATTGAAAGGGTGATCTTCTTTGATGTACCGACGGGTATATCGGAAGGGAGCATATATAGAAAGGTTTGGTATATCGGCCTGACGGTATATTGAGTGGGAGACCATAAACTTGGAGTGATAAGAGCCTTATCCTTTGTCAGAAATTTAAAGTTTCAAAAATTCAGATTGCAGAAATGGGTGCACAAGCACCAAATTTCTTCTTGCCAGATTCACAACTGCTTAGAGGAGACAACTATGCTGCATGGAAACCGAAGATCAAGATGTTACTTGAGTTTGAAGACCTATGGACAGTTGTAGATGGACAAACAACAAGATCACTTGATGATGGAAGACAACAAGTTCAATTTGACAGGGCAAATCAAAAGGCCAAGTTGATCATCTTGTTTAGTGTAACAGACGATGTGCAACCCCACATTAGAGATGCCACATCGGCCAAGGATGCATGGGATAAGTTGAGCATAGTCTATGAGGCAAATAACAAGAATGCCATCCTCAACCTACTATCATAACTACATACTCTCAAGTTCAAGCACAATGGAAGGTTGAAGTTTATTTGAGACGAGTTGCTACTTTGAGGGCATCTCTATTGGCATTGGGAAAAGAGATAAGTGATGAAGACCTCATACCAATTGTGTTGCAAGCACTTCCTCCTTCCTACAGAATCTTTGTGATAACTATCAATATAAGTGAACACACAGTCACATTTGAGAAGTTGGTCAATCTACTCCAACAAGAAGAGGCAATGAACAACAAAGATCAGGAAGATGAGCAAGCACTATCTTACAATCATAAAGGAAAGAGAAAATTTCAGTCCAATCATAAGAAGTCCCAACAAAACCAAAGTCAACGAGACAACACTAAGAAGTGTCCCATTTGCAATAGAGGGGGACATGACATCAAAGATTGTTGGTACAATTCCTATAAAAAGGGTTCATCAAGTAATTAAAAACCCAATAACCATCAGGGTAACAATAATTCAAATAACGGGAAGTCCAACAACAACAACAATCAAGGGCAGAAAAAATGGTAATTAGCAAAGAAAACCCAAACAACAAGGGTACATTGTTGAACATGAGGATGATTCAGATGAAGGACACCACATGTATTCTGCTCAATTTGATGAAAAAACCAAGTCCACACAAGATATCTGGTATGTTGACTCGGGTACAACTCGACACATGACTGGATGCAAGGATTGGTTCTACACACTACGTGACTCACCTAACAAGAACCATGTGTCATTAGGTGATGACTCATCATATAGTGTCAAGGGGATTGGAAACATTTCACTACCTCTTGGAAAGCATGACTGCAAAATCACAAATGTATTGTATGTACCTGGGTTGACCAAGAATTTGCTATCAGTTAGTCAACTCCTTGATCACAACTTGAAGTTAGATTTTGACAGTAATAATGGAGAAAAAGTGTGCTTGATAAGAGATAAGTCAAGAGGTTCCAAGATTGTAGCAAGAGCCTCCAATGTGGGACGCATGTTCCAACTTGATTTTGTCCATAAGGATGATCAAGATCTAGTGGCCAAAGACACACAATCTGCAGAACTATGGCATCACAGATATGGTCACATCAGTTTTGGCTATCTCCAAAAACTTCAAAAGGGAAACATGGTGAAAGGATTGCCTACACTCAAGCAAAACACTAACAAGTGTCACAATTGCCTAGCTGGAAAGCAACACAGAGTACCCTTCCAGAAGAACACATATAGAGCTAAGGGAAAGATTGATTTGGTGCACACCGATCTTTGCGGGCCCATGCAACTAAGTCATTCTGGATGTCAATACTTCATGCTTTGTGTTGATGACTACTCAAGAAAGATGTGGATATATTGTCTAAGAAACAAGAGTTAAGCCTTTGAGACATTTCAGAAGTTCAAAGCAGTTGTTAAGAATGAAGTTGGTCACAAGATCAAAACTCTCCGCTCAGATCGAGGGGGGGAATTCACAAGCAATGAGTTCAATACTTACGTGGAAGCTCATGGGATTCGTCGACAAATGCCTCCTACTCACACACCACACCAGAATGGTATAGTTGAGAGAAGGAATCGTACTATCATGGAAATGGTGCAATGTATGATTGATGACTCAGGTTTAACAAAGACATTTTGGGCAGGAGCTGTAAGAACTGCAGTCTATTTGTTGAATAGAGTACCCACAGTAGCTCCTGAAGGAGTGACACCTCAAGAAGCATGGTCAAATCAGAAACCATCAATTACACACCTAAGAGTATTTGGGTGTAAAGCTAGCATGCACATACCCAAGAAGAATAGGAACAAGTTGGATATGAAAGCTGAGAAACTGATATTCATTGGATACAGTGAAGAAGCACTTGGGTATAGATTATGGGATCCGAAAGCAAAGAAAGTATACACAAGTTGGATGTTGAGTTCTTTGAGAAGAAACAAGCAGATGCTCCACTCAATGACTCAACAAACATGCAGAATACACCTCTTGTGAAGACAAAATTTGATGTTCCCACTGAAGATGATAGTGATGATTGTGGATGATGGTGATCCACCACAATCCAATGGAATAGCTAATAAGTTACCTAAATGGTATACTCAATTAATAAGAGATGCAAATTTGGATGAAGCACCGAGCACATCGTCCAATCCTAGACCTAGAACTCGCAGTCAAGCTCATGAAGAGGTCAATTATGCCCTAATGAGCAGAGTTGTTGAAACAGTTGAGCCATCTACAGTTCAGGAAGCCCTACAATCAAAATCTTGGAAAGATGCCATGGATTCAGAGTATCAGTCAGTGATGAACAACACATGGCAACTTGTCGACCTTCCACCAAGGAAGAAACCCATTGGATGCAGATGGATATTCAAGACTAAGTACAAATTAGATGGGACTATTGAAAAGTATAAAGCAAGGCTTGTAGCAAAGGGGTATGCATAACAAGAAGGCATTGATTATGAGGAGACATTTGCTCCCACAGCCAAGATCAAGACAATCAAGATGATCTTTGCTCTAGCTGCACAATTTGGTTGGAAAGTCCACCAAATGGATGTCAAAAGTGCCTTTCTTAATGGAGATTTGCAAGAAGAAGTCTATATGACTCAGCCAGAGGGTTATGTAATACCAGGAAAAGAGATGATGGTATGCAGACTCATAAAATCTCTATATGGCCTAAAACATGCACCCCGGACATGGTACATCAAAATTGATGAGCATCTCATAAGTCATGGATTCGAAAGGAATCCTTATGACCCCAATCTCTACCTCAAAAATCAAGGGGGGAGATTGTCATTGTGGTTGTTTATGTCGACGATCTAGTCATTACAGGTAGTTCTGTGAAGATGATCGATGTAACAAAGAAGGATTTTAATCGATCGTTTGACATGATAGATCTCGAGCTCATGCACTATTGTCTTGGGTTGGAAGTATGGCAAAAAGAGAATCATATCTTTGTGTCACAGTTGAAATACACCAAGAAAATGCTCGATAAATTCAGGATGATGGACTACACTCCTATTGATACACCTATGGAAGCGAGACTTCAGTTATCTCGTTCCGATCCATCACCACCGGTGAATGCAACTCTCTATCGGCAGTTGATCGGGAGTTTCATTTACCTGACATATACTAGACCATATATCAGCTTTGCAGTCAGCTATTTATCACGCTTCATGCAAGAACCAAAAGTATGTCATTGGAAAGCAGCAAAGAGAATACTAAGATATCTAAAGGGTACATTTGACCTTGGTCTAGAGTACAAGAAGAATGACAATTTCTTCTTGACAGGATATTCAGATTCAGATCATGCAGGAAACATGGATGATAGGAAGTCAACATCAGGCTTCGTCTTCTTTATGGGATTTGGACCGATATCATGGGGAAGCAAGAAACAGAACTTTGTTTCTCACTCTTCTACAAAAGCAGAGTATCGAGCTACAGGTGAAGCTGTTTGTGAAGCAATATGGCTACGCTGAATACAGGAAGGAATTGGTCGACCACAACAGAAATCTACTCCAGTATATGTTGATAATGAAGGAGTTCTAAAGCTTGTTCGCAACCTAGTATTTCATGAGAGAACCAAGCATATTGAAGTACATGTTCATTTCATACGCGAGCATGTCTTGAAGCACAACATATAGCTCTAGTTCTGTCTTACAGCTGAACAGAAGGTAGATGTTTTCACTAAGTCACTTGCATGTGACAAATTCACACTGTTCAGAGAGTTCCTCTCCACTTCATTGGAAACTATGCAAAAATAAGGGGGGGAATGTTAGCATAATTTAGCATAGGCATATTTATTGCATTTTATTGCATTATCTTTTATTTAATAATGTGCAACATGTGCACTCTAGTCTAGTGACTTGCATTCAATATTGTTATGTTGGATAACATTCAATATTGGTATTAGTAGTAATTACATGTGCATGTGAGATGGGTCTTATCATCTCGTAGTTGGTGTCTGCTAGGGTGTCATGTCTATCCATATGAGGCTGTCTAATATCTATAAATATTACAGCTCTTGCATTGTAATGTAATCTGATTTCATGATCAATAATATTTGTGAGGCTTCCGTCCCTCTTTGGTCATTGCAATCTTACTCTATTCTATCATTTGGTATCTAAACTATACCATTATTATCAATTCCAATACCCAAAACTATATTCCAAATGATAATATTAAATCCTTAAGAAGAAATCTGGATATCTCATCATATTTCCCATATTTTGAAGAGAAACCCCAAACTCAAAATGTATTCAACTTTCGAATAATGAACCAAAGTGAAAATGGTTTCAGATTCCTAATTTTTTTCTAGATTTCACAATAAAAAAGAGAAGTATTGATATTTGAACACAATAATATAAAAACCCAAAATGCATTAAAATATTTCTCCATTATTTTTCCAAGATTGGTATAAAGTTCAAAACCCAAAATGCATGCAGTTACCAAATATTTAATATCAAACAAAACCCCAAATGTATTCGGTACAAGATCTCACAAAATCATAATGTACTAAGCCATTTCATTTTCTTTTTATTTACATATCTATCAACACCGAAACACATTTGTCATCCAAATTCTATAAAAATCATAAAACCAAAAGCATTCATTTACCAGTTTTCAAACAAAATAAAAAAACCAAAATATTGTTCAGATATTTCATAATAAGAACATAAAAGAGTGAGAGAATGAAACCCATGCTTGCATTTCTTCCATCCAACTTTCCTACAATCTTTTTACAATTATAATGCTTCCAAATTACCATCAAACCTTATAAAAAAATATTTAAATAATATGAACGACGTGTTTAAAATAGGTTTACAATAATAAATTTGCATGCACAGTCTCACAAAATAGATTCCATGAAAGACTCCTTACACAAATCCATGCAAATCTCGAAACAAACAAATGCAAATGAAATGGTGAGAATAATGCATGTTTTGGCTTCTCATGGAAGGTCCCACTTCCCAAGAAGCTTCATTAATTTCCCACCAACTCAAAATAAATTTCCATGTCACGTTGTGTCTACAACTAACCCAAAACCATAAATATTTCAAAATTTTCAAAGTAACTTAACTTAAACTAAAGTCTATTTATAAGTTAACAAAATAAAAAAAACTTGTATGGTGGCTCGAATATCAACCTTTCGCCATCTCTTTAAAAAATTCCATGAATACCAACTTAACTCCATAATAAAGCTTATACTGAGTGGTCAATGACCAACTTATATGTTGAACAACATAAACCCATGGTGGTCATACGACTAACAAACAAAACACTTATATCTATATTAATGCACACACACACAAGTATATATATGTGTGTGTGTGTGTGTGTGTGTGTGTGTGTGTGTGTGTGTGTGTGTGTGTGTGTGTGTGTGTGTGTAATTTTTTATGTCATCAACCAACACATTGGTACATGACAAGTTATAACACAACCTGATTAAACACACCTTAGCAAAAGGGAAGGAAAACTAAGGATCTTATTAATTGAATGATTGTATTAAGTCGGTATGTTATATTTAAAGAGAGAATAATATAGAGGTTTTTCATCTTCACCCTCCAATTGGGTAATGTGAATATTTATAGATTAGGAAATGTTTAATATTTACTCAATTGGTCACATCATATCTCCCCAATACATTCTACTAAATCATTACCTACAATAATAAAGGTCTACCATGGTTTTAAAATATCATAAATTTAATAGTCACATATTTTATTTATTAGGTTTTTTATTAATAAATAAATGGTTTAAAGGGTTCCTTACCCTTTTCCATTAAAATATAGAAATTGTTTACAATTTTCTCGTACTTAGGTTAAACAACAATTGGAACCAATTCAAAAATCAGCACATACATTAAAAACATTTTACATGGTAGCATCTTATAATTAAAAAAATCTTATGGTATCATGATCAAACAAAGACAGTAATTCCTCTCCCTCCCTTTCAAGCTAGATTGCTTCTATAACTCCATATCATGTATTAAATTCTAGTTTATTTATTTGTTTAATAAATCTTGGTTAGTTCCCTTACCCACTACTCCATAAAATTACATGGTAAAGTGTGGGAAAGCTCTTGAGGAGAATGGAACCCTTTCTTCTCATGAACTAGTACCCAAATAATTTGACATTTTTGGGGAATGGGAGGAATTATTACTTTCCAATTCATAAAAATAAACATAATGCAAGAGCATCAAAGTGATAATCATCCTTCTTATCATGATCTTGAGTTATTGGAGTGTCATACAGTTCTTACAAAAATAATTTGAATCATTTCAAGCTATTGAAAAGGCTTAAAATTTAAATTTCCTTCTTATTATATTTTCCCTCCAAATTTGTAAATATTGTAGAGAGTGAAAATATGACTTGTTAAGGTTTTCAAAGAGGAGAAAGGAGTTAGAAGGGTATTTTAAAGAATATAATGGTGAAATAGGTCCTAGAATGTGGTGTGATTCATTGAAAAGGACAAAAAAAAATGTAATATGCATGTATGGGTATGTATTCATATCAAGGGTCATGAATCATTTAGGGATTACGAAATAGAGAGAGAGAGAGAGAGAGAGAGAGAGAGAGAGAGAGAGAGAGAGAGAGAGAGAGAGAGAGAGAGAGAGAGAGAGAGAGAGAGAGGATAAATTCAAAGAGGGAGTTAGTTATACATCATTCCTAAAGGACATGGAGGATTAAGGAGAGGTAGATCAAATAAGAACCATGAAATTTTTTATGATGTACTTAGCTAATATGATGAAAACTTTGTTTTTGAATGATTCTTATGTTGTGATTTATCATCAAGAACTTTGTGTACTGTGATTATGGTTTAAACATTTAATGATTCATTTTCAAATATTTTATAGAGTGTTTGAAGGCCATTTCAATACTTTATGGTGGTTTAGTATTGAATCCCATGTTTCTAGAAAGAGGTTAAATCTTTGACTATGTAGGAAAGTGAACGAGTGCTTAATAGGTTCTTGGAGAGTTATTATTTTGATCATGCTAATAAACATTGTTGTGGCAGTATCCACGTGAATAATGGCGATGAAGTATGATAAGTATAAGCTTTGGTAGTTTTAATAACTTGTTACTTAAGAGCACATGCATGAAAAACCCTTTAGGAACAAAGAAACTGTAACTGTGCCTTTATGGTTGATCAACTTGAGTGATTTTCATTGTTTTAGGTGAAGAGAAGGTATGTTTCCTTTAGTAAGATCATGTGGTCCAGTATACCCTTGAGAAAATAATAAAGCTTACATCAAATAAGTTCTCTAATCTTATCAAGTTGAGGATTAAGGATTTCTTATACTCTACTCCACGTATATACAGGTAAAAAGATTCAATAAGATCATGTGGGAGTATCCCCTTAAGAAAATAATAAAGCTTGCGTCAAATAAGTTCTCTAATCTTATCAAGTTGAGGATTAAGGATTTCTTATACTCCACTCCACGTATATTACATCTAACTGATAGTCCAGGTTCAAAGAGGGAGAAATAACAGGCATGTGAACAAAATTTTGGGTTTTGAAAAATCATGTAATGCATGTTATGGATATTTGAAATCTTTAGAGTTAGCTATAGTGACATAGTGAGGGTTTGGATGAAAAATAGCAATTGAAGCCTTTATCCTTGGATTCAATCTTGAAAATTTCTAGAAATCATCTAAGATACTTAATGTGAGTGATGAATCAATTTTTGAGCCCTAAGTTACTTCCAATATGTGTTTATCTTTGAAAATTACCTACGTTAAGACTGTCATAGGTTATTGAGACCTAATTTTTTACTGTGGGAGTGCATTTAGGACATTTTTCCTTAAGAAGAGACCTTGAAAGTATGCTTGGTAAATATTATCCAAAAATGATATTCAAATATGGTTCAATTTTGTTTGGAAATGGTTTGAGTTGAAAGGTATGTGGGAATAAAGACCTAGACAGGGCTAGTGGAGGTTAAGAATAAAGAAAAGTGAAAGTGAGAATTGAAGGAGAATTTCAAGAAGTTAAGCTATAAGCCTTACCCTAAAAAATATTTTCATAAAATGGTTCTTGAAATTGTTTTCATTTTGGATGGGGAGGTTACAGGTATCTGTAACCATGAGCATACCAAGGTCATCGTCTTACAAATTCTAAAAGGAAAGTTTGGATCAACAAGAAGAATTCAATGATTTTCTTGAATTCCTCCAAGATTAGGGATGATATAACATTGGTTTGAATGTGGAATAGGGTATATAGGTTTAGAAAGTGATAAATAGTGGTTAAAGGACAAAAGTTACTTTATTGACAATAAGTTCTTTACTAGCTAATGAAGGTCTATTTGGATAACGAAGAACGATTAACCATTCCCTTTGTTATGAATACGTATTAAAGCTTACTTTTCATTGCATGAAATAGATAAATAGGTTTTAGAGCACATCGAAGATCTCTAAGGTGAATTAAGTCAAGTTTTTTTATTAATTAGACTAAGAACAAACTATCTAAAACATAATATAAATTGATAAAAGTTATTCTTGTCTTGATAAGTGATTGATTTTCCATTGAATGTCATAAGACCTATGTTCCATTTAGTATCAAAGTAGAGGAATGATTATTTTTTGATTGCTAAAAGTGAATTTTGAGTGTGAATGCGAGATTGAGTGGTAAAAGTGAAGAGTTAAGAGGAAGTTAAGTTAAATGGCTAAGAAGAGTGAAAGAAACCAAAATACGAGGTTATAATCCTAGGTGAGGTGTGGAGGACAGCAAGGTGAAACAGACTTGTTCAAGAGAAGAGAATAAATATATGGACAAAGAATAGTTATTGAATGATTTATTGAGGATACTACGCCACAAGAAGAAGATTTAAGATGAAAGAGAGAGAAAGAAGAGTGAAGAGGTCAAGAGGAAATAAGAAACCAAAAAAATAGATATATGGGTTAAAAAAGAGTTGAGATTACTTAGGAAAGATGTAGAAAAGTTTGAAGAATTGATATTGTGCATGGAAGAATAAAATTCAAATGAAGAAGACTCCATAGAAGCTGAAAATTAATGGGAAAGTGAAGAAGAATATGGACAAGAATTTAGTGATGAATTGGTAATCTATTTCTACCCTAGAGAAGGTGAACTACTTGAAGATATGGATGAGTTGGAAGAGGAAAATGAGGACCAAGCAAAAACAAATCAGTAGGAAGATAATGTATGTAAACAAATTTGTATGCCTATTGAATTTTTCTTGTTTGTAAATACACATAAAGAAGAGGAGATTAGATTTGATAGTCGTAAATATGATGAAGATAACAAAGATTTAAATTATTTGAAGATAAAGGAAGAGATAAAATTTATTGATGATTTATTTTCTCGTGTTAAAAATAAGTAGTAGTTTAAATGAGGTGGAAACATGTGAAGAAGAGTTGTAATAGAAAGTATAAGAAGATGAAGAAGTAATGCATTCATGTGAGGAAGGCAAGGTAAAAAAAAATCCAAAAAAAAATCTTGTTTAATAAATGAAATTGATGTTTAGTTGGGTGAATTCCTACAAATTTTATAAAATGACTCCATTAGTGAATATGGAGAGAGAAAAGACAGTTATGTAAGCAAGATTGAGTGAATTTATGACCATGGGAAGCATGATGATAAGTTTTTTAATAGGTGAAGTGGATGATTTAGTACATGATTTGTTGTGTATAATGGATGAAGAAAAGAAAGGATAAGGTGTAGCATAGAGAATAATGACTTTTAGGGAAAATTAAAATGTAAATGTGGACAAATAATAAATAGATACATCCTTGGAACAAGTTGAGATGATGATGAACATGAAGGAACGATCATGCAAGAAACAAAAGGAAGAATATGGGTAGTTTTCAACCCTTTATCTTAAAATAAATCTTGAAAACATGAGAATAAACGGCTATAAAATAATGAAAGACATAAAAAAACATGAGGAAGAATGAATTTTTGTTATTTTTGGGTTTTTTGTGCAGGTAATGTTGATTGCAGACTAAATTTGAAGAAGCTAAAGATGGAAGTCAAGAAGAAATGAAGAAGTTTCAAGGAAAATGAGAGGATTAAGAACACTATATGGGACCTAGGTGGTTATGAGACAAGTAAAGGTACTTGGAGTACAAGAGAAAGAGAAATAACACATCATGAATATAAAGAAACATTAAAAGAAGCAAGGTTGCAGTATATGCCTCGTTTTCTCCACCCTAGGAGTATGATGCAGAAGCATAAGAGAATGAAGAACATCCAAGTGATAATAATCCTTATTATCATGATATTGAGTTTTTAGAGTGTCATAGAGGTTTTATGGAGACAAGTAAATCATTTCAAGGCATTGAGAAGGATTAAAATTAAAATTTCTTTTTTATAGTAATTTCCCTCCAAAATGGGATTTGAATTTGTTAAGCTTGTAGAGAGTGAAAATAAGATTTGTTAAGATTGTAAAAGAATGAAAATGAGTTGGAAGGATTTTTTAAATAATGTAATGGTGAAATAATTCCTAGAATGTGGTACAAGTCATTAAAAATGATAAAGAAAAGTGATGTAATATTCATGTATGGGCATGAGAGTCAAATCAAGGGTCATGAGTCAATTAGGGATTAAGAAATAGAAAAAGAGAGAGAGGATAAATTGGAAGAGGGAGTTAGTTATAGATCATTCTTTGAGCACAAGGCAAACTAAGTAGAGTAATACTAAACAAGAACCGTGTAATTTTTTATGATGTACCTAGATAATATGATGAAAATTTTGGCTTTTTATGGATTCTTTTGTTATGATTCTTCATCAAGAACTCTATGTATGATGATTATAGTTTAAACATTTAATGATACATTTTCAGAGAATTTTAAGAGTGTTTGAATTCCATTTGAATAGTTTATGGAGGTTTAGTATTGAATACCATATTTCTAACAAGAGGTTAAAGATTTGAATTTGTAGGATGATGATTGAGTGCTTAATAGGTTCTTAGAGAGTTATGATTTTAATCATGCTAACAAAACGTTAATGGTAGTATCCATGTGAAGATAGATGATCAAGTATGCTAATTACAAGCTTTGGGAGGTTAAATAACTTGGTAATTCTTAGTTCATGCATGAAAATCCCTTCAAGAACAAAGAAATTATGATTGTGCCTTTATGGTTGATCAAATCTTAAGTGATTGTCATTGTGTTAGGTGCATGGAAGGCATGTTTTCTTCAGTAATATCATGTTCGATTAGATCCTTGAGAAAATAACAAGGCTTACTTCAAATACGTTCTATAATCTAATCAATTTCAATATTAAGGGTCTATTATACTCTTCTCCACGTACATGTTGTAGACACCTAAATTTGGTTACATTCCCCTTAGTCCCTGATCAGATAACCAACTTAAACATAAGTACCTAACCATGGCCCCCTCTCACCCCAAATTAATAATTAATTTAATTATTTTAATTAAATTAAATACCCATCCTAATAATATCCATTATTTTATTAACTTAATTGATCTAATTTCCACCTCACTTGGACACCTCATCCAGCCACCTCACCCTAGACCTATTCTTGGCATGTTTCCATAACTAACAATAACTAAATCTTACTTTCCTTAATGAGATAAGATTTGGTCTAACCCTAAAATCAATGCCTAAGATTTCTCTAACCACTTTCCCACTCATTAGAAGGGAAGCTTCCACTATGATTCATGACAACAACCAACTTGGCCCAAGAAATTAAAAAGATCTACCCATTTTAGTAAAACCTAGGGAATCTCACCTTAACCAATGCTGGTCAAGACAGAACCATCGTTGGTTACCATTTATTCACCTTACCAGCCTTGTTTGAGGGGTTGGCACATTTTGAGATCAAGGAAGAGAAAGAGGAGCTGCATGCAGGTAGAACCAAGGTCTTTTCATGCATCCAGGCATCTAGAACCATTATCCAGATAGATCTAGAAGAATTACAACCACTGTAGCATTTCAGGAAGCACCTCCATGGCACAAAATACCATTCCTTCGATCAACCATCAGCTCCATTCATCCATAAAACCTATATCACAGTAAGTATCTTGTTAACCAGCTGTTATCCAAAATAAGCTCATGCTTATTTCTAGTTAACTGTACCCATTTTTCCTCTTTTAGTGCTTTAATATAATTTTTAGATATTCTAATCACTTAAGGTTTCTTGAAAGCATCTTCATTAGATGGGAAATTTATTCCCCTTTCCAAAAATATAAATAATTCCTTCTAACTCCTTATATTTTGCAAGTTACGTGCCGACGGACCTTGGAGACACTTTTTGCCGAAATGCAAAATACGGGCCGGTGGGCCCAAAGACGATTTTTTTCCCAAGTGAATTTCGGGCCAGTGGGTCTGCGAGGAGTTTTGGAACTTTTTTGCTTTTTGAAAATAGGGTGCAAAGTGAATTTTGGGCCCGCAATCCTGCGAGGGATCTTAAAGAAAAATAAAGAAAAAGTCCTAAGGCCCACAAAGGGGCACGTGGCCATGTTGGAAAGTCAAAGCAGGCCGAGGGGTCATTGGAGGCAATTTGAACTATTTGCCCCAAGAAGGCGTAAAGTGAAAAAATGATCTGCACCTCCACTAAAGCCCAAGGAGCCACGTGTTAAGCCTCAATTGTAAGCTCACCGGCGGGCCTGGGAGAGAATTTTCACCCAAATGGAAAATGCGGGCCTATGGACCCGAAGATGATTTTTTGCCAAAAGTGAATTACAAGGCTACAGGGCAATTTTTGTATTTTTGTATTTTGATGCCAAAAGGCAACAAGTGAGTTTTAGGCCCGCGGACCCGTTCTTTTAACTTGTTTTCATCATTTTTATATGGACTCGACTCAAAACATTCAAATGGACATATCTTTCAACCTAGTGCCTAAAACTCAACAAATTTGGCACCATTAGAAAGGTCTCGACCTCGTCTAAACCATGGAAACCTGAAACTTTAATGTTGGTGACATTGGTTGGGTGAAAAATTGGAAAAAATATTTTTTCCATTAATACGTGATCCGATTGCTCCAACAACTAGATCAAATTGGATTTGATATGTCATTCTTCTTTCTTCGATATGCTGAGTAGACATAGAGCAGAGGACTCGAAATATTGTGGACAGATTTATAGGGGCATTAATGGCTGGTAGCTAAGCTTCAAATTAGTTTCCCCTCCTCTCTCCTTCTTCTCTTAGTGCAACATCTATAAAATAAGGAGCTGGGCTCATTGAAAAGGGTTGGACATTTCTATTTTGCACCCTCCCTTCTCCTCTAGTCTACAGATGAGTTCATGGAGTCCTAACTTCCGCATTCAAGATTGTTGTCCACTCAAAATTTCCCCGTTCTTAAGAAGTCATTTTCAAAATTTTTTGAGTTGAAGTGTTTTCTCTAAAGTACCTAAGTCGTGAAATTGAGAAAATCTATGTTTTGGGTCATTTTGTATGTATTTCGGGCCTGTCAGACATTTTTGTCCCGCGTGTCCCAAGTTCAGAAGTGCGTTCTGTTCCCCAATCGGCTGAAATCCCTGAAGTTGTTCCATTTTTGGGCCCATTGAAACTTTTCGTCCCAAGTGTCCCAAAACTTATTGTGCGAGTTGTTCCATTTTCGGTCGAAACACCCAAACCGCGTACTTCACACTATCGTGTTCCAAATGTCCCAAATCAAAAGTGCAAGTTCTTCCATTTTCGCCCGAACTGACCGAGTCGCGTACTCTGGAAATTTTTGTCTCAAATGTCCCAAGTTCAAACAGGCCTTTTGTTCCAATTTTGGCCGAAACACCCGAACCACGTACTTCACACGTTTTCGTCCCAAATGTCCCAAAATGCATTTGTGCGTCTTCTCCCTGCTTCGCCCGAATCGGCCGAGCCGCGTGTTTCACGCATTCATGTCTCACATGTCCCAAGCGTACCAAGTGTCATTCATGCTTATTTTTACCGCTCTACCTGAATATCATGCTTATTCAAATTGGTGGGTATGTATTAAATGCGCATTTATGACCTTTCTCCCTCCTAAACGGCTATATAACGAGCATTTCCCCTTTGCATTTTTCGTACTACTTCCATGCTATCTTTTGCTCGAACCCTTGCAATTTGAAAACCTACGCGTGTATCCCCTCCCTCTGTAATTCCTTTCCGAGTTTAGGTTACAGCTCTGAGACTATCAATATGAAGATCAAATTTCAGGGACAGGAACAAATTTCTCCACTTGAGTCTGTTGTTCACAATATTAGGGACAGCGAAGCTCGTCATCTTGATTTCAGTGATTTTTGGACAAGAATGGTAGACGCAAACCCTACACCAATGGTGCAGATGATTCACGATAGTGGTTTGGCTTTTGCTGGAGGTTTCCCAATCTCAGTACAGTGCGCTGATACTGTGCTTTCATGCGGAGCTCACTTCGACCCCGCTTCGAGTGAATTGACTAATATACATGGGGAACTCATCACCAAATTGGATGCTACTGCCATTAGCACTGCTCTGAGGATTCCAGAGATGGATAATGCCATAGTCATTTCCCGGGATCAAGCACAGGCCCTGTTCGACCAAGACAGTGACAAATATAAGGCACGAGTGGCGAAGTCTTGGCTTAAAAACCCTAGGAAGGGAGCTTCTTGTCTGACCAAAACCCTCTTCCAAGCAGATTTCAATGAAGAGTTGTCAGACTTCATAATCTTGCTGGCTCGGGTTATGGGTTTTCCCTCTACCAATGAATTTCACTTCTGGATGTGCCCGCTCATCAGCATGGTGTGCGAAGGAATGCAAAATATCAATTGGGTGGAAATCATAAGCATGAATTTGATGGAGCAGCTGTCCAATGTGCAGCAAATGAAGAAGTTCTATATGACTTCGTACCTGATGTATACCCTAGCAGCGTCACGGCAATGGTTTGGTTTTTCTTACATCGATGCTCACAAAGATGATCCAGTATATGCTTACTGCCCGTAGTTCACCCTGGAGACCAGCAATCATAATTTTAGAAGGGTCAATGATGCTTTTACCATGTACGTGGTGAGATTGATCGAAGGTGACACTGCCAGGAGATTTTCAGATGAAGCTATGACTCTAATATCGCACTACGGTGCTTACTTCATCTAGTTAAGGAAATTCTCTTATATCAGGCTCGCCAGCTATGAGGGCACCCCTCTGAGACTGCCCATGTTCTGCAATGATAAAATGGCCTTGATAGAAATATGTAGGCAACTAGACAAGTTGCACAGAACTTGCAGAGATAAGAATATTTCTGGCTTGCACTTTCCCATCTCTTTGGGAAATTACACTTGTAAAACAGCTCTGGATGCTCAGAACATAGAGAGAGCCCTAGTTCCTATCACTGTTCATTTCTTCAAGCCAAGAACCTGCTTTGTCTTGAAGAAGTTTATTGAACAGAACATCAAGATAATCTACCATCATAGGGCAGATATAGAAGACTACTGGGTTGACTATGCAGATGATTTTGAAGCCAGGAGAAGGCATTGTGGCAGGTTCTCCCTGCAATTGATCCAAGAACTCGGTCTGTACCAAGTTCCTGAAGGTCTCCAGGATGACAATTCTAATCTATACTCGTATGAGTATGAAAATGTGGTTAAGCACACTCCTTTGGAGGACCTGGATTGGAACAGGAAAGAGAGGGATGATCTGGCTGAGATCCTTGCTCCAGTCTTAGTCAGGACTAAGGTCTGGTTTGACATGATGGTTCGAGAATTCAGGAGGCATTCAGGAGAATCCTCTTCTAAGGATGCTTCAACACCAAGAAGAGAAGAATCTATTCCAAGGTCAGAAACACCAGTGAAGACCCCTCCTACCTCATCAATACAAGGACCTGCAGCTTTTACTCCTTCTTCATCCACTCAAGTGTACCAGAAGAAGCTCAAGGAGGTTAAGGAGCCTGTGGAAAGTGACCCTCAAAGAAAGCAAGCAGAGTTACCTATGGGACCAGAGAACATCATTGTTCTCAGTGAAAGTGAAGAAAGCAAAGTACCAACTCTTGCAAGTGCTCCTGAAGATCCAGCTGATAAAGATTAAGAAATCCAGAGCACTGAGCTTTCAGGTGATGTTGACTCTTCTGCCGCAATTTCCCCAAGTGCCCCACTCACCTCTCAACTCGAGTCAACAGCTGCGTAGACCTTGAGCATCATGAGCTCTCTGTCTCTTGGTCCCCTTGCTCCTCCTGCTGATTCCTCTTCCTCTTTTGCATGGGTGCAACCTTTGGTTGAGAAAAGGAAGAGGAAATTTTCCTCTCGGAGTTCAGGGTCAAATTTTGATGTTATCGCAGCCTTGCTGGGCACCAGTCCTTCTCGTGCCAAGAAAGCCAGAGCTATCTCTAGAATAGTGTCTGATGCTCAAGGTCAGCAATTCCTGGAGATTTCCAGGCCTTCAACAGATAAATCAGAACAGGACTTACAGGTATCTGACTTAGAGCTCTCGAGAATCCCAATGGGAGAGTCTACCCCTGAAGGTGAAATTCACAACCTCCAGGAAACAGTCACAAGATTCACTGGGAGGGTAGAGAAAGGGCAACAAACTATTGAACAGTTGGAAGAACAGGCCCAAGTTCTCACAGGCTTCATCAAGTCTCTTTTGTCTAAGGACAAAGTTTTGGACCCTACCCCATTGACTACTCTCCCACCTCCTGTAATTCTAAGCCAAGATGAAGTGCAGAGTATCAAAGATATGCACAAGTATTCTGTCTATGGCAGAGCTATTGAAGCCCTGGTGGATGACATGCTTGTTGCTGGATTAAACTTCATTGATGAAGCTTTCAAACTCCACGAAAAGGTGAGCAATGTGCAACTGAAGCTCTCCTCTACTATTGGAATCATTGATAAAGAGCTCAAACTCTGGAGCAGTTGGATAGTAGACCTCCGACTCATGGGACAGGCAGATGAGAACCTTTTGTTGGCGAGTAAAGTCTTTGATGATGCAAAGGATAATCTATCAAAGTCCTGGGTCTACAGCGTGGAGTGGAAGATCAGAGTCCTAGAGGAGACTTTCGGAGAACTGAAGAACAGTTGGCAGAAGGGCGAAGCTTTCAAGACACTGGTTATCTCTGCTTTCAAAGACATACACTGTCATCTTCAGGATGAGACTTCTGGTACTTCCCTTTCCTTGCAAGAAATCAAAGCTCAATTCAGAGCTTTTGTCAAAGATAACTTATTCAAGGAAAGTTCCATCTCTAAGGAGAAAATGAAGGAGATTTGCTCTCTTCAATCTGTCATTGAAGAAGCAAACAAAGATTATCATACTCATGTCGAGTTTGATAAAGAGATGGAGAAGTGTCTGGGATTTTGGACTCATTCTACGACTAACACATCAGTCCCTCGTGGCAGAGATATAGCCGAGTCATTGAAGAGATTCAGGCAGTGAATTCTAAAGTCAGTGGGTCCCTCTCATTGACCGACCACCTGTCTTCTTCTCCTTATTCTTCTCTTCTTTTCTATTTCTTTTTCTCGGATTCATTGTAATAAGTTGAGGTATTGCGATTGGCAATCCTTAACTAATCTTTAGTTAAAAGAAGTAGTTACAAAGAGTAACTGACTTGTAAGCTATATGATGGCCTTTCCATGCCATTTTGAAGAAGGAAGAACTTGGCATATTTTCTGAAAAGTGTAAATAGATTATAAAGAAATCAATACAAAAGGACTTTTCCATTCTTTGTCTATCTGATCTCTGTTATTCCTAAGCTTTCATTTATTTTCTTTGTGAAGCTCATTTGTCTCAAATTTGTTAGTCTTACCGATTGCATACTCTTTAACTTTGCAAGCACGGTGATCTTGTATAACCAAGAAGGAACTTTGTTTCCTTGATTAATGAATCTATGTTATGTTAAGAAACTTTGTGTTCTAAGCAGATGTTATTTACAGAACTTTGTGTCTTTAAATTCCATCTTATTTATTTGATACAAATGATCTTGTTTCAATTCACTGTGACTTTCGCATACATAAAGAATTACTCTGATATCTATAATTCTGCATGTTGCCTTTCTGCTCTTTCCCATACTCTCATTTCCTCAGTCCTTTTGTAATTGATGATCTTCATAGAAAACACTTTCGTGATATCCAAGTTTAACCAACAAATCATGTTTTGTACATTTGTAAATAAGTTCGTTTCTGAATAAGGGAACCTCTCCCATTAAAGGGGAGGGACTTCTTGTCCCCTGACTATTGCTCTTCATAAAGTCCTATCTGACGACCAACAGTTTTTGGCGACTCCGCTGGGGAAAATCATATTCCAGTTCTGTATTTTTTTTTACCATCTTTTGATCTGGTGACTCCGCGTTTTACTCGAGGGAGAAGGACCCTTGGTATTGAAGATTCTCAGTTCCAGATTTTGGAGCAACAGGGTTTTCCTTTTCCTTCAACAAGAAATAGAAGAATTCGTTCGACAAGCACTCCACCTGCTCAAGATAGAATTCCTACGGACGGTACTTCTTCAGAGCCAGCTAGCCCTAATCTACGAGCTTTGATTCTTGCTGGTGTTGCAGTTCCTCTCCAAGCCGTTTTTCCAAGAATGGCGGCACCATTGCCTTGGGGTCATCATGTCAGGCCCCTTGCTCTTCCTCAGCCTTTGCATGAGTTACCCAGAGGTAACCGAAAGAACTTCCCCAAGTTCAAAGGTGATGGCAAAGTGCATCCTGATGAACACATCACAGCCTTCATTATTGCATGTGGAGTCCTGGGAGTTGAGCACGAAGACGTCTCCATGAGACTGTTCGTTGAGACGTTACAAGACAATGCTGCTGATTGGTTCTATCACCTTCCAGCTGGTGCTATCATTGATTGGGACACAATGAGAACTCAGTTCGAAAACCGTTTCAAGCCGGCAGAAGATGTGCATGCCTTGCTTGCCCAAATTTCTCAGATAAAGAAAGATTCATCAGAACCCATGAGAGAATTTGTGGCCCGATTCAACAGACTGATCAACAAAATTCCTGTAAATACTCGACCTGTTGATCAGATCTGAAAATGTTTCTTCTTAAATGCCCAATCGTCTGAAGTCAGTTATGTGCTGAGAAGGGCTAATCTCGCAACATTGGTGGAGGATCAAACTCTTGCTGTTAGTGTCGAGGATGATCTGATCATGTCAGGCAAGTTGAGGAGAGACCCTTTCAAATCTAAGTCTGTTGCTTCCTCCTCTTCCACTCCTGGACCTAATACTGATCCATTAGTCCAAAAGCTTGCAAATGATCTCATTGCTATAAAGAAACAATTGGCTCAGCATGCCCCTTATGCAGATGTTCCAAGGAGGAATTTTCAGCCAAGAAATCGTTTACCTCCTTCTCAAACAAGACTAGCACTTGAAGGACCTCCTGTTAAAGTTCTTGTGAATGCAACCTGTGAGGTTGAAGAGCCAGATGATGATGAGGATAATGAAGCTTGCGAGGAGTATGTGGAGGAATTTGATGATGAGGCAGAGGAATTTGAGGGATCTCGGGTTAATTTCTTTACCACTGAGGGCATTGATGATGGAGATGATTATGATGAAGTGGTAGCAGACATGAATAGTGAATCATTTGCTGTCATGACTCGAGAGCAGACACATCAGAGGGAGAAAGTGACGCAGCCCATAAAGAAATCTAAGGAGTAGTTGGCAACTATTCCTGTAATTGCAAAAAGAGGATCTCCTATCCCTACTTCATCTACGCCAAAGGTGAGTCCTGCCAATCCTACTAGCAAAGTTCCTTCTTTTTCTCCTAAAGTTGATAAGCCTAGAATTTCAGATGATGATGGTCCGTCTACTTCTGGGTCTTTTGATATAATTGATCATCTGAAAAAGACTAAGGTTCAAATCTCAGAGGCCGAGTATTATCAAACTCATCCCAAAGATTTTGCCAAAATGATTCAATTTGTTAATTCTCACTCCAAAACCACCTCTAAAGGCCTTTTACCTACTCCTCCTTCTGCACCACAGCCTAGTCTGGTAGCTGCTTTCACCTCGCCTGGTGACAAAATTAAACCATTTTATGTAACACTTCTTATAGCTGGTCATAGGCTCAGTAATTGTGTCATTGACTCAGGAGCCTCAGATAATGTGATGCATGCTAAAGTAGCTCATGCTTTAGGCCTGACCCTCACACACACTTATGGATCTTGTTACTCCATGGAGAGTAAAGAAGTGCCCCTGGTAGGAAGAATTAAAGATGCACAAGTGGCTTTTGCTACCTTTCCTAAAAAGAAAGTGTTGGCTACCATCTTAGTAGTAGATATCCCTCCTTCATATGGGATGTTGCTGAGTAGGAACTTCTGCAAAGATGTGGGTGGGGAAATCCTAATGGACTTATCGCATGCACTCATACCTGTTAATGGACAAATTAAGAAGTTGATGCCTGAGAAGCAATCTGAGTATATTGTGCAAAAAATGGATGATCCTAAAGCACAAATACTCTATGAGGATATGGGTCATGGCAATTACATGATTATGTCCCCTCATGAAATCCAGCTTCCCAGAATGTAACCTAAAGATCCTAATGGTGTTTGGATTTTAGAATTTGATGGAAGTTGTTCCTCAGCTGGTTCTGGAGCTGGTGTCCTGCTAGTGTCACCTGAAGGATGGCTACATCCTTTTTCATTTAAGTTGCAGTTCGAAAATACTAATAATACAGCAGAGTATGAGGCTCTCATTCTTGGACTGCAAGTGGCCAAAGAACAAGGTGTGAAGAATCTTCTGGCTCGTGGTGATGCAGAATTGATTGTAAAGCAGGTCAGAAACCTTTTTCAAGTAAAAAATGGAAGGTTAAAGCATTACCGGAATCAGGTTTGGGATTCCATTGAATTTCTTGATGCTTTCTCCATTGAGGCAATACCTAGGGAGAAGAACAACAGGGCTGATTTGCTAGCAGTCTCAGGGTCACTACTGATTCCTCATCCTGACTTCTCTCAGGATAAGTTCACCATTGAGATGGTCCATCGGCCTAGTGTACCTGACAATACCAATAACTGGCATGTTTTCAATGATGATCAACATTTGCTTTCCTTCCTGGAGCTCAAGGGTAATTTCGAACAACTGTATTTTGAGGGAAGTGACAACCTACCTCGTGAGAGTGTGCCCTTTGACCAAGCAGTCGCCCAAGGAGAAGAAACAGATCAAGATGGATGCCTCAATCTCAAAGGAAACAAGATTCCTAAATGTTTGGTGAGTTTGGAGGAACTATTCGATAAACATGACAGGTATGTGAAATCTAGAGCTTCCACTGGACTTCAGCAATCAGCTGAATATGATAAGATTGATATTGGGAGTTCTACTGACCCCAAGCTCATGAACATTGGAAAATGTTGCACAACAGATGAAAGGAAGAAAGAAATTTCTCTTTTAAAGAGGTATAAGGATGTTCTCGCTTACTCTTATGAAGATTTGAAAGCTTTCAAACCAAAAGATATGCAGCACTCTATTCCTCTTAAGCCTGGAATTAAGCCTTTCAAGCAGAAACAGAGGCAATACAACCCCAAAATTGCTGACACCATCTTTCAGGAGATACAGAAGTTGTTGAAGGCTAAAATTATTTTTCCCATTCACCAGTCAACATCGATTGCAAATATTGTGCCTGTTAGGAAGAAAAATGGTGAGATCCACATCCGTGTTGATTTCAGGAACCTGAATCAGGCTTCTCTGAAAGATAATTATCCTTTGCCCATGATGGATCAAGTATTGTAAGCAATAACAGGATCTGAAATGTTATCTATGCTTGATGGATTTTCTGGATATAATCAGGTAGAGGTTGATACTGTAGATCAACACAAAATAGCTTTCACTACTCCTTGGGGTACCTTTGCCTACAAGAGAATGCCTTTTGGGCTTATTAATGCTGGTGCCACTTTCCAGAGAGCTATGGATCTGGATTTTGGAATATTGAAAGGAAAGTGTATTGTCATATATCTTGATGACCTGACAGTGTTTTCCAAGACAAGAGCGGATCATTTTGATCACCTAGAGACAGTTCTGCTGAGATGCAGAGAGCATGGGATCTCTCTGAACCCTAAAAAATATGTCTTTTGTGTCACTGAGGGAAATTTATTAGGGCACATCGTTTCCAAGGATAGTATTAAGATTGATCCTGAACGAGTTCAAGCCATCCAGCAAATTCCTCTCCCAACCAGTAAAAAAGGCGTGCACTCCTTCGGTAAGATCAATTTTTTTAGAAGATTCATCCCTAATTTTGCAGAGTTAACTTTGAATATTTCTCAGATGATGAAAGGGAAGCAAAATTTTGGTTGGTCTTCTGAAGGAAAGGAATCCTTTGAAGGTATCAAGAGAGCTATCGCTAAAACTCCTGTTTTAGCCTGTCCTAATTTCAATAAAGATTTCATCATCTATTGCTATGCTACAGATAATACCTTGGCTACTGTGTTAACTCAAGAAGACTCTAATGAGCATGAGCTACCAATCGCTTTCATGAGCTATATTATGAAAGATCACGAGTTGAAATACACCATGATGGAGAAACATGCTTTTGCAGTGGTTAAAGTTGTCAAGCAGTTTCACTTTTACATCCTCAACTCTCATTCCATGGTATTGGTCCCGGATAAAACTGTTAAGTCAATTCTCACGCAGCAAGAATTTGGATCTAAGAGAGGGAACTGGGTTGCTAAGGTCCAAGAGTATGACATTGACATCAAGCCGACCAAGCTGGTTCGTGGAAAAGGTATTTGTGAGCTCATTACTGAAGGAGCCAAACATGAGTTGCTAAAGGAGAAAGTTGACCTTCCTACTATTCTGTTCCTTAGTTCAGTTGACAAATGGTATGCTGACATTGCCCATTTTCTCACCTATGGGGAATGCCCTTCTCATTTAACTTCCAAAGAAAAGAGGACTATTAAATTGAGGTCAGTGCAATATGTATTATGGGAAAATGCTTTGTTCAAGCGTGGCTTAGATGGGAGATTTTTGAAGTGTGTGGACAAGGAACAGCAGAGAAAGTTGCTCTCAGCTTTTCATGATCAGGCATGTGGAGGGAACTATTCATCAACGGTTACAGCTCATAAGATACTCCGTGGAGGATACTACTGGCCTTCCTTGTTCAGAGATGCATCCAAGTGGGTGGATAAATGTGAGGCTTGTCAGACCTTTGTGGGAAGACCTAAATTGGCTTCTTTGCCTCTCAAGCCAGTTGTGATTGAGGAACCATTTCAACAGTGGGGTTTGGACTTCATTGGTACACTTAATCCTGCTTCTAGTGCTGGTCACACTCATTTACTAACTGCCACTGACTACTTCACTAAATGGGTGGAATCTATTCCAGTCAAGAGCACTACTTCTGAAGTGGTATGCAGCTTCATCAAAGAGAACATCTTGGTAAGGTATGGTGTACCTAACAAGATTGTAACAGATAATGTCTCGAATTTCTCTTCAGCTGAGATAATGGACTTCTACTATGGGTATGGAATTTCTTTGGCTCACTCTTAAGATTACTACCCTAGGGAAATGGGCAAGTAGAATCCACTAACAAAAATCTGGTGACTATCATAAGGAAGTTGGTCAATGAGTCTCAACGAAATTGGCACAAGAAGCTCTATGATGCTCTTTGGGCAGACAGGATTACACCAAAGAGAGCTATAGGAATGTATCCTTTTCAAGTGGTATATGGAGTAGAAGCTCAATTGCCAGTGACAGTGGAACTGCCAGCCTTGCACCTAATGAAGGCCATTGAAGATACTAGTTTCAGAGATGCTTCGGACAAGAGAATTATGTACCTGCACAAACTGAATGAGGACAGATTGATGGTTTCTGATAGGATATCTGTTCACTAGCAGAAGGTAAAGGTCCTATTTGACAAGAAAGCTAGGTTCAGAGATTTCCAAGTTGGAGACACTATGCTGTTATGGGACAAAAGACATGAACCTCATGGCAGCCATGGAAAGTTTGATTCCCTGTGGCTCGGACCTTTCAAGATCAGACACTTTGTTGGTGAGAATTCCTTTTATCTTGATTACATGGATGGTTCTTCTCTCCCACTTCCTTATAGTGGGCAGTATCTCAAGTTGTTCAAGTCCTAGGTGATTAGGGAGTCCCTTGTATATTCTGTACAGTGTTTTTGTTTTTCTTTCCTTTTCTGTTTTGGTGTGTTGTCCTCTGTATTGGTCTGCTTTTTGACTCCGTTGCCCAATGGATAAGGTACTGGTCTACTTCACCGAGTTTATCTAAGTTCTTGACTTGTCTCATCCCTTGAATTTATGCCAAGTCATCCCCAGAAGGAGCCAGCTGTTGTCCACTCAAAATTTCCCCGTTCTTAAGAAGTCATTTTCAAAAAAATTTGAGTTGAAGTGTTTTCTCTAAAGTACCTAAGTCGTGAAATTGAGAAAATCTATGTTTTGGGTCATTTTGTATGTATTTCGGGCCTGTCAGACATTTTTGTCCCGCGTGTCCCAAGTTCCGAAGTGCGTTCTGTTCCCCGATCGGCCGAAATCCCCGAAGTTGTTCCATTTTCGGGCCCTTCGGAACTTTTTCGTCCCAAGTGTCCCAAAACTTACTGTGCGAGCTATTCCATTTTCGGTCGAAACACCCGAACCACGTACTTCACACATTCGTGTTCCAAATGTCCCAAATCAAAAGTGCAAGTTGTTCCATTTTCACCCGAACCGGCCGAGTCGCGTACTCCGGAACTTTTTGTCTCAAATGTCCCAAGTTCAAACGGGCCTTTTGTTCCAATTTTGGCTGAAACACCTGAACCGCGTGCTTCATGCATTTTCATCCCAAATGTCCCAAAATGCATTTTTACATCTTCTCCCTGCTTCACCCGAATCGGCCGAGCTGTGTGTTTCGCATATTCGCGTCTCACATGTCCCAAGCGTACCAAGTGTCATTCGTGCTTATTTTTCCCGCTCTACCTGAATATCATGCTTATTCAAATTGGTGGGTATGTATTAAATGTGCATTTATGACCTTTCTCCCTCCTAAACGGCTATATAACGAGCATTTCCCCTTTGCATTTTTCACACTACTTCCATGTTATCTTTTGCTCGAACCCTTGCAATTTGAAAACCTGCGCGTGTATCCCCTCCCTCTGTAATTCCTTTCCGAGTTTAGGTTACGGATCTGAGACTATCAATATGAAGATAAAATTTCAAGGACAAGAACAAATTTCTCCACTTGAGTCTGTTATTCGCAATATTGGGGACATCGAAGCTCATCATCTTGATTTCAGTGATTTTTGGACAAGAATGGCGGACGCAAACCCTACACCAATGGTGCAGATGATTCACGATAGTGGTTTGGCTTTTGCTGGAGGTTTCCCAATCTCAGTACAGTGTGCTGATACCGTGCTTTCATGTGGAGCTCACTTCGACCCCCGCTTCGATCGAATTGACTAATATACATGGGGAACTCATCGCCAAATTGGATGCTACCACCATTAGCATTGCTGTGAGGATTCCAGAGATGGATAATGCCATAGTCGTTTCCCGAGATCAAGCACAGGCCCTGTTCAACCAAGACAGTGATAAATATAAGGCACGAGTGGCGAAGTCCTGGCTTAAAAACCCTAGGATGGGAGCTTCTCGTCTAACCAAAACCCTCTTCCGAGCAGATTTCAATGAAGAGTTGTCAGAATTCATAATCTTGCTAGCTCGGGTTATGGGTTTGACCTCTACCAAAGAATTTCACTTCTGGATGTGCCCGCTCATCAGCATGGTGTGCAAAGGAACGCAAAATATCAATTGGGCAGAAATCATAAGCATGAATTTGACGGAGCAGCTATCCAACGTGTAGCAAACAAAGAAGTTCTACATGACTTCTTACCTGATGTATACCCTGGCAGTGTCACGGCAATGGTTTGGTTTTTCCTACATTGATGCTCACAAAGATGATCCAGTATATGCTTACTGCCCGCAGTTCACCCTCGAGACCAGCAATCGTAATTTCAGAAGGGTCAATGACGCTTTTACCATGTACGTGGTCAGATTGCTCAAAGGTGACATTGCCAGGAGATTTTTAGATGAAGCTATGACTCTAATATCACACTACGGTGCTTACTTCATCCAGTTCAGGAAATTCTCTTATATCAGGCTCGCCGGCTATGAGGGTACCCCTCTGAGACTGCCCATGTTCTGCAATGATAAAATGGCCTTGATAGAAATATGCAGGCAACTAGACAAGTTTCACAGAACTTGCAGAGATAAGAAGATTTCGGGCTTGCACTTTCCCATCTCTTTGGGAAATTACACTTGTAAAATAGCTCTGGATGCTCAGAACATAGAGAGAGCCCTGGTTCCTATCACTGTTCATTTCTTCAAGCCAAGAACCTGCTTTGACTTGAAGAAGTTTATTGAACAGAACATCAAGATAATCTACCATCATAGGGCAGATACAGAAGACTACTGGGCTGACTGTGCAGATGATTTTGAAGCCAGGAGAAGGTATTGTGGCAGGTTCTCCCTGCAATTGATCCAAGAACTCGGTCTGTACCAAGTTCCTGAAGGTCTCCAGGATGACAATTCTGATCTATACTCGTATGAGTATGAAAATTTGGTTAAGCACACTCCTTTGGAGGACCTGGATTGGAACAGGAAAGAGAGGGATGATCTGGCTGAGATCCTTGCTCCAGTCTTAGTCAAGACTAAGGTCTGGTTTGACAGGATGGTTCGAGAATTCAGGAGGCATTCAGGAGAATCCTCTTCTAAGGATGCTTCAACACCAAGAAGAGAAGCATCTATTCCAATTTCAGAAACACAAGTGAAGACCCCTCCTGCCTCATCAATACAAGGACCTGCAACTTCTACTCCTTCTTCATCCACTCAAGTGTACCACAAGAAGCTCAAGGAGGTTAAGAAGGAGCCTGTGGAAAGTGACCCTCAAAGAAAGCAGGTAGATTTGCCTATGGGACCAGAGAACATCATTGTTCTCAGTGAAAGTGAAGAAAGTGAAGTACCAACTCTTGCAAGTCCTCCTGAAGATCCAGCTGATAAAGATAAAGAAATCCAGAGCACTGAGCTTTCAGGTGATGTTGACTCTTCTGCCACAATTTCCCCAAGTGCCCCACTCACCTCTCAACTCGAGTCAACAGCTGCGCAGACCTTGAGCGTCATGAGCTCTCTGTCTCCTAGTCCCCTTTCTCCTCCTGCTGATTCCTCTTCCTCTTTTGCGTGGGTGCAACCTTTGGTTGACAAAAGGAAGAGGACATTTTCCTCTCGGAGTTTAGGGTCAAATTTTGATGCTGTCGCAGCCTTGTTGGGCACCACTCCTTCTCATGCCAAGAAAACCAGAGCTACCTATAGAATAGTGTCTGATGCTCAAGGTCAGCAATTCCTGGAGATTGCCAGGCCTTCAATGGATAAATTAGAACAGGACTTACATGTATCTGACTTAGAGCTCTTGAGAATCCCAATGGGAGAGTCTACCCCTGAAGGTGAAATTCACAACCTCCAGGAAACAGTCACAAGATTCATTGGGAGGGTAGAGAAAGGGCAACAAACTATTGAACAGTTGGAAGAACAGGCCCAAGTTCTCACAGGCTTCATCAAGTCTCTTTTGTCTAAGGACAAAGTTTTGGACCCTACCCCATTGACTACTCTCCCACCTCCTGTAATTCTAAGCCAAGATGAAGTGCAGAGTATCAAAGATATGCACAAGTATTTTGTCTATGGCAGAGCTATTGAAGCCCTGGTGGATGACATGCTTGTTGCTGGATTAAACTTCATCGATGAAGCTTTCAAACTCCACGAAAAGGTGAGCAATGTGCAACTGAAGCTCTCCTCTACTATTGGAATAATTGATAAAGAGCTCAAACTCTGGAGCAGTTGCATAGTAGACCTCTGACTCATGGGATAGGCAGATGAGAACGTTTTGTTGGCGAGTAAAGTCTTTGATGATGCAAAGGATAATCTGTCGAAGTCCTGGGTCTACAACGTGGAGTGGAAGATCAGAGTCCTGGAGGAGGCTTTGGGAGAACTGAAGAACAGTTGGCAGAAGGGCGAAGCTTTCAAGACACTGGTTATCTCTGCTTTCAAAGACATACACTGTCATCTTCAGGATGAGACTTCTGGTACTTCCCTTTCCTTGCAAGAAATCAAATCTCAATTCAGAGCTTTTGTCAAAGATAACTTATTCAAGGAAAGTTCCATCTCCAAGGAGAAAATGAAGGAGATTTTCTCTCTTCAATCTACCATTGAAGAAGCAAACAAAGATTATCATACTCATGTCGAGTTTGATAAAGAGATGGAGAAGTGTTTGGGATTTTGGACTCAGTCTACGAATAACACGTCAGTCCCTCGTGGCAGAGATATAGCTGAGTCATTGAAGAGATTCAGGCAGCAAATTCTGAAGTCAGTGGGTCCCTCTCATTGACCGACCACCTGTCTTCTTCTCCTTATTCTTCTCTTCTTTTCTATTTCTTTTTCTCGGATTCATTGTAATAAGTTGAGGTATTGCGATTGGCAAATCCTTAACTAATCTTTAGTTAAAAGAAGTAGTTACAAAGAGTAACTAACTTGTAAGCTATATAATGGCCTTTCCACGCCATTTTGAAGAAGGAAGAACTTGGCATATTTTCTGAAAATTGTAAATAGATTATAAAGAAATCAATACAGAAGGACTTTTCCATTCTTTGTCTATCTGATCTCTGTTATTCCTAAGCTTTCATTTATTTTCTTTGTGAAGCTCATTTGTCTCAAATTCGTTAGTCTTACCGATTGCATACTCTTCAACTTTGCAAGCACGGTGATCTTGTATAACCAAGAAGGAACTTTGTTTCCTTGATTAATGAATCTGTGTTATGTTAAGAAACTTTGTGTTCTAAGCAGATGTTATTTATAGAACTTTGTGTCTTTAAATTCCATCTTATTTATTCGATACAAATGATCTTGTTTCAATTCACTGTGACTTTCGCATACATAAAGAATTACTCTGATATCTATAATTCTACATGTTTCCTTTCTGCTCTTTCCCGTACTCTCATTTCCTCAGTCCTTTTGTAATTGATGATCCTCATAGAAAACACTTCCGTGATATCCAAGTTTAACCAAAAAATCATGTTTTGTACATTTGTAAATAAGTTCATTTCTTAATAAGGGAACCTCTCCCATTAAAGAGGAGGGACTTCTTGTCCCCTGACTGTTGCTCTTCGTAAAGTCCTATCTGACGACCAACAAAGATGTAATGCTAAGTTTTGCCTCTTGGCCACTATAATATACTGTATCAACTTTGGAGCAATAATATATGTCTGTGGATGATGCTCAACCCTCTCATGTGTTTATTTTTTTCATTTTTGATCTCTCGTTATAGTTTGGTTACCTTTACATGCTGTTTTTATTGCATTTCTATGGTCTGTGTTAAATTGCAAAGAGACTGTCTAACATTCCTTTAGTGCATCACATCGTTAGCTTAGGTTTATTTATTTTTTCTTCTCAACCATGTCTCCTTGGTAAGATAGAGTACATTTTAGAATAGATCTTATGTAATTTATTTGTGTGTACCTGAACAGAGGAATATGAACCGACCTTAATCTAGAGAGCTCTCTCAACTCGTAAGGTCACACACTTTGAGAGATGCTCCATGTTGTGAATTCACACTAAGAGTATCAACCCATCTGGTTTCAGATATTCAGGAAGATGAGGTAAGAATATGCCCGATTAACGTATAATATATGGTCTCATCTTACTCTCATTTTTATTAAGTTTGATTGCATTTTGTGACTTTTATTTCATCTGATATGATTTAGGATGTAAT
This sequence comes from Taxus chinensis, assembly GCA_019776745.2. Classification (NCBI taxonomy): domain Eukaryota; kingdom Viridiplantae; phylum Streptophyta; class Pinopsida; order Cupressales; family Taxaceae; genus Taxus; species Taxus chinensis. Next base: position 65,322,730 of record CM034154.1, read on the forward strand.
TGTCTGTATTTTGATTGATTGCGATTCTAATGTTTAAAAGCTCTGAAATTCCTGATGAAGTGTGTGTTTGAAATTTAGTTTTGTAATAAAGGAGGTCTAATCAGTCTAAGAAATGAAGTGTGTAGCGTTCAGTATGTTTTTGGTATCATCTATTCCAACACAATTTAGTTCTGGAACTCCATTACATAGTCATCATCTAGTTCTGAAACTTTCGAACTTAGTTCCAAAACTCTAGTATTTAGTTCAGGAATTTTCAAACTTAGTTTTGGAACTCCCAGGTATAGCTCCGGAACTCTCACAGTTTTGATCCTTAATGATTTCCTATGGTTCTAGAACTTCTCTAAAGTTCCGAAACCGATGGAATTCTATCTATTCTAACTACATCCGGAGATTTTACATTAACAACCCTTTTAATCAAGAAAGGATGAGAAGATTCCTGAATGCAGATCCATGGATAGTTATCTTACAACTGTCTGATCAGCCACAATCCAACTCAGCATCTATTCTAGGCATGATTTGATTTGATCAAAATCATAGAGACAACTATGATTGTAAATGTATATAAAATCAGACCTATAGTAGATAAATATATAATTAAATAGAGATAGAACAAAGAAGATAGATATACAATAAGTAGACATATCCATCACATTTTGTAATACCAAATGTTCTTATCAATAAATATCCATTCATGTTTGAGAGAATTATAAGTTGTTAAATCCTGATTCAAGGAGGAGAAATGGCCAACTCCCTGAAGGACTAGGATATTTGTCTATTTGGTATTTATATTTCCTAAGAAAATAGTTTAGATCTGTTAATTCTGTATCACTTTTAATTCTTCGACTTAAATTTTTTTGTATGCTTGTTCTTGTAGGTGTCTAAATAGATTCTTATTTTTCTTACAATCGTTTTCAAGCATTCTAAGTTGTCTGTGTTTATTTCCAAAAGTAAGTGTGTTTACTTTCAGAATCAAGTTTGTTTATTTCCAAAAGCAAGTGTGTTTATTTCCATTCTGCAAAGTGTGTTTCCTTTCAGCAAAGTTTTCATAGTATGATTTAAATAAGGTTTTACTAAGAAGTCCTTAAGACATTGAAAAGATCCCCCAAAAAATACAACAAACAACTACAGTCAACTACTAGATCAATAGGATTACACTTGTTGCATATAGGTTTAGACACACCCCTGATTTGATATGACATCAAGAAGAAGTTTATTAAATGAAGGGAATAATGACACCCATCATTTTTGGCACCATTTTCAGGGATACGCTAGTTGGAATTTTCTAATTAAGTGTTAGCAAGAGAAACAATCATACATCTAGTAGTTGAAGGATCTTCCATCCTATATCATAAAATATATGAGTAGACCAAGAGACTCAAACGGTAGATTCCTCCCAAGGACATCTTCACAAGAATTTAGAACATCCTCTACTCCAAATAGGGAAATTGATCAAGAATTGGAGGCACCATCATCCCCTGTCATACAAGAAACAAAATTTTCACCTTTGTAATTCTTAGATCAGTCACCTGAAGGAAGTAGAACATTTAGGAAAAGTCTTATTACTCAAGATATTTTTAGGGAAATTTTTTATTCTCAATTGAGTACTCAACCTCCTACTCCTAATTTTTCACCTTCCCTAAGGAATACCACATTGATTGGGAGGAAAATTCATAAAATATTTTTAAAATGGCACAAGAAGCTGAAAGAGCACTTGATAGGACATTTACTTATCCAATCCAATTGGGAGATGATGATACATCAATGAAAAATATCTCACTTGCACATTTACCTACATTTCGAGGGATGTCATCTGAAGATCCTGACCAATTTATGTTTGAGTTTAAGGTATTATGTCAGACCTATGACTACAAAATGGATAATCAAAAACTCAAGTTTTTTCCATCCACTCTGAAGGATGCAGCAATGAGGTGGTTCATGGGATTACCATCCAAATCTATTACCACTTGGGAACAAATGAAGATTTCCTTCCTAGAAAAATACTAGGATTATTGTAGAGGGAGAAATAGGAACGAAGAATTCTTCAAAATCAAGCAGGAGGAAGATGAAAATATAGAAGACTATTTAGACAGCTTCCTCTTTGTGAGAAAAAGGTGTGGATTTGTATTTCAAGAGGAGTTAATTAAAACCATTTTTCTTAAAGGTTTGGATGATGAATCTAGGGAAGCCCTTAACTTAATTGGAGGTGAATACATTTATCAGTTAAGAATGAATGAAATTAAGGAGATTTGTAGAAGCTATTCTAGAATAAGGGGTGGACTTAGAAAAGGAAAATCAGTGAAAAGTCTGAATCTAGATATGAAAAAACTAATGGATGAGTTAGCAAACTTTAAAATAGACATTTCAGTTCAATTAACCTCTACTATGGATGGATTACAAGCTAAAGCAAATGTCGAAACTAAACCATTGGCTATGTATTGTCCTAGATGAATGAAGAAGCATGTAATAAGAGATTTTCCTTTAAATAAAATAGAAATGTGTCTTATCTGTGAATCTAAAGAACATGATACTAATTCTTGTTCTCTACTTCCATTCATAAAGAATCAACTTAAAAAAACCAGTACATCATCCACAACAGATGAATTGAATTTTATTCAGAAACAAACTAACCAAGGATAGTTTATACCAAGATCAGTTTCTAATCACTGTAAGATGCCATGGGCTACTCAGGAAGCACCACAAAATTGGGCACAGCCACCTTGGGTGCCTCAACCAAGTTAGAACCCTCAAAATTAGACAATTCAAGCTTGGTATGCTCAGGGACATCAACAACCATGGGATGGTCAAGGAAATCCTTATGCTTGGTCACAACCTAGATGAAACCCTAGTAATTATACTCAAGGAAGAACATATACAAATCATAATCAACAGGCCATGATGGGATCCCCTGCACAAAATTCAAAAACTGAGAATGTAGTCCAAATGCAAATACCAACACAGCTAGTATCAAACCCCAAAAACAAGCAAAAAACTCTTTTTTATGGAATAACACCATAAAAATTAGTTTATTTACATGTCATGGATTGTAAGGATATTCAAAGTAGATTAGGGAAAATCATTAGCAGTCCCCCTATTATAATCACTGAAATGAAAAAATAAAATGAAATCTCTAGCATTGTTGTTCCAAAAGAGGATATAGAAAAAAAATAAAATGAGCCATATAGCAACACTACTGAGACTCTATTTCTAGAGAGATTTAAATAAGATATAGAAACCAAGGAGTCTGAATTGGTACAAAAACTAAACAATTAAATATTTAATGAACAAACCAGTGGTTGGAGGAAGAATAATTAGATGGTTATTAATTTTGCAAGAATTTGATATTACTATTATGGACAATCCAAGTAAGTCTAATGTGGTAGCTTATTTTTTGTCAAGACTAACCACTCTAAGGGAACATGATCCAGTCAAGGATAACTTTCCAGATGAACAATTGTTTGTTATCTCAGCAAGTACACCATGGTTTGCTGATATGGAAAATTATCTTGCAACAGGGAAGTTTCCTCCTCCTTTCACTAAGAAAAACAAAAAGTTAATCAAAACCAGTGCACAATTCAAATATTTAAATGGAATGCTATTTATATGTGGTCCAAATTTTGTTTTGCTCAAGTGTGTAAGAGAAAGTGAAATATTTGACATCCTCAAAGCATGTCATGATGAACCAAGTGGAGGACACTATTCAGTGAAACGAATAACTCATAAGATACTTGTCATTGGTTATTATTTGCCATCTTTGTACAAGGATGTGAAGAGATATATCCAGCGGTGTGATCTTTGTCAAAGGATGGGATAGCCAACTTTCACCAATGGAATGCCTCTTCAACCTCAAGTAGTGATTGAACCATTTGAGAGATAGGGATTGGATTTTTTTGGTCCCTTTAATCCTCCTTCACAAGGAAAGGAATATATTCTTGTGTGTACTGATTATGTGACAAAGTGGGTAGAAGTGCAGGCATTGACAAATGCCACTGGATAAGTAGTTGTTGATTTCCTTTGGAACAGAATTATGGTAAAGTTTGGAGCACTGAGGAGCATAGTTTCAGATCAGGGACCACAATTTATGTCTAATATGATCCAAACTTTCACTATGTATTACCAAATCAATCATAGGAAGTCATCTCCTTATCACCCCTAGTCAAATAGACAAGCTAAAGTAACAAACAAAGAATTGGAAGACATCCTTACCAAAATAGTAGAAGTTGGGAGAAAAGATTAGGTAAAGAGACTACCTAAAGCTATTTAGGATTATAATACAACTTGGAAAACTACAACAAGGTTTTCACCATATGAGTTAGTGTATGGGAAAAAGGCCTTGTTGCCCATAAAGTTTGAACTTAAGACATTGAGGACAATAGTTAAGATGGGAATTGAGTTGGATGTAACTCAAAAAGAAATAATCCTTCAACTCAATGAGTTGGATGAATTGAGGATGGAAGCACTTCAGCAGACAAAGATAATCCAAGATCAAAGGAAGCAATGGCATGACACACATATCAAGAGAAGGTAATTCAAAGTAGGAGACTAGGCATTGCTGTTTGATTCTAGGTACCAACAATTCAAGGAAAAATTAAGAACTAGATGGTTGGGACCCTATCAGATTGAGCAGATATTTGACAATAGTTCTATTCAGTTACTTCCCATTGATGGAAATAGAAGAACACTCTTAGTCAATGGACATAGGTTGAAACTCTATAGAAAGCCTCCCACTAAGGATGAATTCTTGAGGAAGATTGAAGTAGAAAAAGAATTTGATCATATGGAAGAACCCATTTCTTCCAAAATGATCAAATAACCAGATGATAGATCAAGAATAAAGGGAAGAAAATGAAAACTAGTAAATGGCATTTTCTTTCCCAAAAATAAAAATAAAAAATAAAAAAATTCTCTCGAAGGTCAATTGAAAACCAGCAATGGGGGTTAACCTCTTCTTTTGGCTAATTCAAATAAAAAGAAATTCTTTTGAATTCCAGCTTTCTTATCTATCCATGTTTTGTTCCACTTTTAGGAATGACAAGTCATCATAACAAAAGGATTACATCATCAAGGATGGTAATTATATCTTTTAACTTATTTAGGGTTAAATTAAGTGTTTGCATGTGTGATTTGACTTGATTTAAAAGTTGGTATGATGAGTCATCTATTTATACATTATGCTTACAAGTGAGTAATCATGAGATGATATGGATGGAATAAGTGGTAGCATGGTTATTATTGGTAATCATTAAGTGAAAAATCAAATGAAATAAGTTGCAGAGAGATTTTGAGAAGCAACTAACTAAGCTTGTGTTCTGCAGCTAAGAACAAAGGTTCCACACCTAAGAACAGAGGTTCTATAACTAAAATCATCAGTTCCATAGGTAAGCAAGAAGGCCTGCAGCCGATTTACACAGAGTCATTAGAAATAGAACTCGTCCCAATATGGGGATTAAAAATAAATCAGAATGAGAAGATGATTCTAAACTGCTCAAGGACGAAAAAGTGGAATCTATATTTGAGCATGCAGGATGGCTAGAGTTTCTGAAGAAGTTTTCAAAGTATAATGACAAATTAGTAATAGAATTCATCATAAACCTAGAGCAATCTAGGAATAAGGTGAGAAATATCTTTATTCCTTTTTCTATAAATACAATAAGTAATGTGTCTGGAGTGCCAATTGTGCATGTCCCACATCCTACCAAAGGGACCTTAAAAGAATTATTTGAAATCTTACTACAAGAAGGAGAAACTGAACCCTAGTACATTTACAATACAAAGAAAATCATTAAAGGAATCAGAAGGGCCAATTTACCCAAACCCTTTGACAGGGTAGCATTTTGGATAGTGAAATATTTAACCTATGATGGTCAATTTGGGTCTATAGGAAAAGAAGTCCTAAAAATTCTCATATATCTAAAGTATGGAGCCACAAAACCTGAGTACATAATAAACCTTCCAGGGTTTCTTTTTTATTCTATCCAAACCATGGCCTAGAGGTATTCCTAGGCTGTTGGGACAATTAGGCATCATGGGCTAGTTCATTTAGTATGCCAACACCATTTTCTGTCAAAGAAAAATGGAGAAGAAATTTGGGAAAAGTTTCTTGGTAAGTTCAAGCAAAACCCTAATATTATCAGAAGGATAATACCAGATCCATTTTCTCCTTCAACTAATTTGGAAATTGATGCCCTTGTAGAAGAAAAGAAGGAAGTGGGAAGAGAGAATATACCAAAAAGAAGAAGGTTTGTAAGAAAGATCAAAATAGTAGAGCCTTTTGTGCCTTTGAAGGAAATTCCTTCTTCTGCAGCAGCTTCAGGGGAGCTAATATCTATCTCTAATGGTGATAGCTCACCCATGCAAGAGCAAGAAAGAAGAGTAAGAAGAATCTCTAGAAGGAAATCCATCACTGGGCATGTTGAAATTCCCCAAAGAAGAAAAATTCATAAGAGGTCAAGGGAAACCCCAGAGGGAAGAAATGAATAGGAAAGGATGGAAAAGGAAGCTGCTGATCTTTTGGGAAGCATGGCCATGAATCCTCTTGAACCAAGCCAAGATGAGATGGACAGAGGAAATGAGAGACTTGAAGAGTAGTATTTTCAAGAATTGGTTGAACCATCATCATTGCCACATGAAGAAGAAGAGTTGGAATATTGGAGACGAAAAGGTAAATTTCCTTTGATAGAAGAAGAATGCTCAACTCCTTAAGTAATTTCAGAGGAAGAAGAAAGACATCAAGTTAAACAAGCTTTGTTCTTATCTAGAGCAGAGATCATTATCAAATAAAAGGATGATGAATTGGATTTCCTCAAACTCAAATTATACAAAGGGAAATGCTCATTGGAGAGCTAGCAACTCAACTCACAGCTAGTAGTGGCGAATTTTCAGTAATTAAGAAACATCTGATAGAAAAGGAGGAAGAATGTCAGATTTCCAAAAAATAGAATGTTGTGTCCATAGTCTCTGCACAGACTGAGTTAACATATTTTCCACTCAAACAACTATGGAATGACACTTGTAAGGAACTTAAGGAAGATAAAACATCAAATGAAGATTTGAAGACAAAGATGGAAGAAGAAAAGAAGGCAAGAAAAGAGTGGGAAGAAAAGTTTTATAATAAAGAAGGAAAAAAATATAAATGTCTTGCAAAAATTCATATGGTCTGCATTATGAGTGAAAAATTACTTGCCTACAGGAGGCCCTCTCCTACATATAGTGTGTTTTTATAAGATCAGTTCATTTGCTGCAAGCTTTCAAGGATTGCATGTGGAATTCCACATGAACTAAAAGATGAATTTGAATTCAGGACAAGTTATTCTTTATCCAATCCTGAGCAAAAAAATCTTCCATGTGAATTTTATCTTTTCAATTTTATGCTAGAGAAAAACATAAGATTTATGATCAATGTGTATGTGGGGGAATGTCAGCTCAATGAATTTTTCTCTATTCCGCAAAACAAAATTACATGGATGGAAAGGGAATCTGAGTTTTTATTGAAAGCTAGCTCAACTGGTCTCTGCATGAGAGCTCAATATGGTAAACCTTCTTCCTTCCTCATACATTTTAGAACTCATTCCTTTGATGAGAGATTCAAAAAACATTATTTTTCCATCTTACAAAAGAGTATTGATACCTTTACCACCTATGAGGAAGAGAAGTTTGAAGATATTTATGAAGGGTGCTCAAAAAGGTGGGAACTCCTTACTGTTTCCTTGAGAAAAAGGGAAGTAATATCCCTTACAAATCTGATCTGGAGTTTAGAAAGAAAAAAGGTGTTATGCACAATAATTCCTCAAATCAATGAAACCTACAGGAAAATATGGATGGGAATGTGAACAAGAACCCCTCTACTTCTCACCCCCATGTCTCTGTTGCAAAATAGAGAACCTCAAGATCCTACTGAATTTGAAGAGAGGGAGAGGAAAATAGAAGTAGGAGCTGGGTATAGTACCTCTAAGTTTAAGCATTGGAAGATATAGTTTCATCCATTTGATCTGAGAAATCAAATGGAATGTAGAAAATATAACCCCAGTTTTGAAGAATGAAGTTTTTAAAGGGACTTACAAACAATTAAGTTTGGGGGAAATGGTGAGGCCAGAATATGCCCGATTAATGTATAATATATGATCTCATCTTACTATCTTTTTTATTAAGTTTGATTACATTTTATGACTTTTATTTTATCTGATATGAGTTAGCATGTAATTGTCTATCTTTTGATTTATTGTGATTCTAACTGTTTAGAAGCTCTGAACTTCCTAACGAAGTGTGTGTTTGAAATTTAGTTTTATAATAAAGCAGGTCTAATCACTCAAAGAAATGAAGTATGTAGCGTTCAATATGTTTTCAGTATCATTTGTTCCAACACAGCTTAGTTTTGAAACTTTCAAGATATTTTCAAAACTCAATTACACAGTCATCATCTAGTTCCAGAACTTTTGGACTTAGTTCCAGAACTCTAGTATTTAGTTTCAAAATTTTTGGACTTAGTTGCGGAACTCCCAAGTATAGCTCTAGAACTCTCACGGTTTTGATCCTTAACAATTTCGTATGGTTTTGGAACTTCTATGAAGTTCTAGAACCGATGGAATTTTACCTATTCTAACCACATCTAGATATTTTTCGTCAATGACCCTTTCAATCAAGAAAGGACGAGAAGATTTCTAAACAAAAATCTAGGGATAGTTATCTTACAGCTATCTGATCAGCCACAATCTGACTCAGCATCTATTTTGGGCACGATTCGATTTCATCATAATCGTAGAGACAACTATGATTGTAAATGTATATAAAAGCAGACTTGCAGTAGATAAATATATAATGAAATAGAGATAGAATAGAGAAGATAAATATAGAATAAGTACACGGATCTAGTACGTTTTGTAATACCAAATGTTTTATCAATAAATAATCATTCCTGTTTGAGAGAATTCTAATTTGTTCAATCAATATTCAAGGAGGAGAAAGGGCCAACTCCCCTAAGGACCAGGATATTTTTCTACTTGGTATTTATATTTCCTAAGCAAATAGTTTAGATCTGTTAATTCTATATCACTTTTAATTATTCTAGTTAAACTTTGTTGTATACTTGTTCCTGCAGGTGTCTAGATAGATTCTTATTTTTCTTGCAATCATTTTCAAGCATTCTAAGTTGTGTGTGTTTATTTCCAAAAGAAAGTGTGTTTATTTCCAAAAACAAGTGTGTTTATTTCCATTCTACAAAGTGTGTTTCCTTTCAGCAAATATTTCAATGTGTTTTCTTTTAGCAAAGTTTTCATAGTATGATTTAAAAAAGGTATTACCAAGAAGTCATTAATACATTGAAAAGATCCCCCAGAAAATATAAAAAACAACTACAGTCAACTACTAGATCAACAGGATTACTCATTTTTCATATAGCTTTAGACACACCCCTGGTTTGATATGACATCAACAAGAATTTTATTAAATGAAGGGAATAATGACACCCATCACAGGGGTATTTTGATTCTTCACTAACAGTTTTGGCACACCCGGTGGGACTAAGAAGTCTCCATCTTTATTGCAACAAGATTGATGTGCACTTGCTGTAATTTTAGATTTTAAGAAGCTTTGAAATTACACATATGGTGACACCAAAAGAATTAGAATCTGTTGGTTTCAATAGTCCAAGCTTTTCAAGTTCATGAGAAGAATACAAACAAGGTCAAGAACTAGAGAAGATGAGCTATTTATCTACTTACATTTATCCCCAGATGGAAAAAGGAGGGGGAGAAGATCCCAAAGGTCCCCACCTCCACCAAGCAAGAAATTGTCAATGCCTCCACCTAGTAGGCCCTTCTTTCAATCAATTAGAGTCCTTCAACCAATTAGGATGGCACAACCAAATCCTTATGTCAATTTCACTGGCAGCAGTCCACTCACCCTTAATGTATAAAATCTAGTTCCAGTTGCAGCATTGAAGAGCATTCCATATTTCACTGGAGAGAACTAGACTACTCCTAGTGACCACATTCAAGACATTGCAAATGTCTGTGTAATTCATGAGATTGTTGAGAAGGACGTTGCTGTTAAGTTTTAGGCATCCTCTTTTAAAGGTAAATATTTGTAATGGTTTAGGAGTTTAATAGCAAGGTCTATCTATAATTGGGACCATCTGTGCACGGCTCACCACAATCATTTTGGTGAGAAGGGAGATAATCTATCCTTGTTGGAGCAACTAACAAAAATCAAGAGGGACCCTAATGAGCAGTTGATAGATTTCAACCTCAAATTTCAAAGGACATGGGATAGAATTCCATTGGCTGTAAGGCCCACAGATGAAGGTGCTTTCTTATACTTTCTTAGAGCTCTAAATTCTGATATTTCTTTAATGGTTCAATCAATGGGAGGCACCACCTTACCTGCAACCTATGATATTTCCATAAGAGCTGAAAATTGTGTAATGTCAGGCTGGAAAACTTTCTCCTTGGCCACCCATGCCTTTATACCCAGAACTATCAGCCTCATGCACTATTCAGACACCCACATTGGCTTTTATACCTACTCATAGGAATCAGAGTTCGGTTTAAGCCTCTACCTCATCCTCTATCGACCTCAAAAGAGCTTCAAGAAGTCATGAAATAGCTGTATAACCTAGGTAATGAGTTAATAACTATCAAAAGGAAACAATCTCGGAGTTCTAGGCCATATCAACCTTAAGCTCACTATCAGGCTAGACCCTCATATCAACAAAATAGGACAACATCTCTGGCTGCAAATCAGAACCAGAACCAAGGACAACCTCAAACTACTAGGCCTTTCTGGTCATATGATCCAAACACAACATCAATATCAAGGGCCTTGATTCCAACACAAAACAACATGGCCCAATAATATGATTGGTGTTTCCCATGCAATCATCCACATAACCAATCAATGTGTTTTAATGGTGCACTAAACCAAGCCTTGATGGTACAGACCATTGGTGTGTCACAAGAGTCTAGCCAAGAAGAAAATCAGCAGCAAGGAGTCTCAACAAGAAGCATCTCCAAGTGAGACTATGCTTGTCAATTGGCAGGCTTAAGACTTCTGTGGGATGAATCAAATATCTTCTCAAAGTGTAGCTTGTCAATACACGGTCCAAGAAAAGGAATATTAGAGAGCAACAATCAACAAACTCGGGTAATCCTCAACCCTCCATTACTCCACAAGGTATTGACACTCAGAATGCAACTTACAATATGCAGAGTCATTCCAAGCCACCTTCCAAACCCACTTAGGCACTAATTATAATGACCCATGTGCAAGAGAAAAATGTACCAGGAAAGGGGCAGCAAAATGATAGCTCATTTAACATCATCGAACAAATGAAGAAGAAAAATGTGAATATTTCAATGTGGAAGTCCTTGGATATTCCAAGATAGAGATGTTTTACAGACTGCTATGGCCAATTGGTCAAGATGAAATCTTCCCCCTAACCAACAAGAGAAAGTGTTTACCAATGCAACTCAGACTAGGAGAAATCATGGAGGACAACAAGGTAAGAATTTTAAGCCCCCTCTATTCTATGTTTCATTGATCATTGGGGACAAATTAGTACTTAATTTCATGATTGATTCAGGATAAAGTAGCTCTGTAATGCCAAAGCAAATAGCTGATCATCTAGGTATTCAATATGAAGTCATCTCTGAGGGTAATGTAATTGGATGGGACAATAGTGACAACTATTGGAGTCATCAAAGATTTGAGCCTCACACTACACACCTGCCCCGATGTGACTGTGTTGCAGAATGTATTAGTCATAGACATGCCACCATAGTTTTCATTGTGATTGTCACGAGACTTCACTTCTAATATTGGGGGTTATCTATTTGTTGATTGGTCACACATGCTCTTTAAAACAATGTATGGAGCTAAGGCCACAATTAGATTCGAGCCCATTCTAGATTACCATATTGAGTCTTATGTACCCAACCCGATCAATGCCAATTGTTCAACCTTTGATCAAGAGGACCTCCCAAGCACTTGTGAAGAAGATACCAAGGTTGGTTATATTCCAAACTTGACTCTCGACGAGTGGGTGAACAAGAGGTATGCTTTTGACCCTTATAAGGAGATGGAGGAATCTGAGATAGGAGTCTACTGTTTGCATGAGGATAATCACCCTCTTTCTGACATCATTAAGCTAGAACACAGATAATAATGAACTATGGTAGTTGTTCTTTGATGGCTCAAGGAGTAGATAAGGAGCCAGAGAAGGGGCTATGCTTGTTTCACCTCAAGGTATGAAATACTACTCAGCTTTCCGTTTCCAATTCACTTGTTCAAATAATACAATAGAGTATTAGGCTTTGGTCCATGGACTGCATTGGGCAAGTAAAAGGGATATAAGAAAATTACAAGTGTTTTGCTATAGTGAGCTAGTTACAAATCAATTATGAAGAAAAAATGCCGCTAAGAATGACCTATTAAAGAGCTACAAGAACCGGGTATGGGACCTCATCAAGAATTTTGAAGCATTCAACATCAATTCCATCCCAAGGAAGAAGAATGAAGCAGCAGACATACTGGCAGTGATTGGGGCAGCCTTTGACATTGTGGAGAGTATCAAGAGTGATAAATCCCAAACCCATATCTAGTTGGTTGTGAGGATAGCTATCCCAGAAAACAACACAAGATGACAAGTTTTTGAAAATGATCAACAAATTATCAACTTTCTACAAGAAGAAGTTGAGTTCTCCTCCAAAAACCAAGACAGGTTGGAGCAGCAGTATGGCAATCAAGTGTTGCAGTTGAGGACCAAAAAACTACCAAAGGGTCTTGTCACTTTGGAATCAATCTTCAACCCAAATGAAAAATTCCAAAAGGAGAAGGCAAATATTCAAGTAAAAGGTGAAGATTCAGAGCCCGTTTTCATAGAAGAAGGAAAAACGTTGTAGATTAGAAAGGTAAGCACTCAACAAGAAAAATCTCAGTTTATTTAACTTTGTCAAGAATTCCTAGATGTCTTTGCCTGGACTTACAAAGATTTAAGAGGTTTTAACCCAAAGTTGGAACAACACACTATTGAGCTATATCCAGGATCTAAGCCTTTTAGACAAAAGCAAAGGCCAGTAAATCCTCGCATAGAGCCTCTCATGAGAAAAGAATTGAACAACCTAATTAAGGCCAGCATCATCTTCCCTATCAAGTATTCAAGTTGGGTTGCAAATTTGGTCCCTGTGAGGAAAAGAAGTGGGGAAATCAAGTTATGTGTAGACGTCCATGATCAAAATAGAGCATAACTTAAATATCACTATCCACTTTAATCAATGGAACAGATCTTGTAGGTTGTAGCTGGCACTGAGAGTTTTTCATTGCTAGATGGATACTTAGGCTATAACCAGCTAATGGTGAAAGAGGAAGATCATATCAAGACATCCTTCACCACCAAATGGGCCACATATACTTATAAGAAGATTCCATTTGGATTATCAAATTCTGGAGTAACATTTCAGCGAGCTAAGGACATGGCATTCAAAGGCCTAATCAACAATATTTTCCTAATGTATCTAGATAATATCACCATCTTCTCAAAGAATGTTGCAGACCATCTCTTCCACCTCAGACAGGTGTTTCAGAGGTGTAGAAGGTTCAGAGTATCACTGAACCCAAAGAAGTTTGTTTCTTGGCTCATGAGGGGAAATTGCTAGGCCAAATTGTCTCGAGAGAAGGGTTGAAAATTGATCCTGAAAGGGTGGAAGCCATTTGGACACTTCCATTGCCACAACACAAAAAATCTCTCCAAAGATTCTTGGGGAGGATAAACTTTGTTCACAGGTTTGTACCTAACTTTTCCACTCTTGTGAAGCCTTTAACAATGATGTTAAAGAAGAGTCTTGCATTTAAATGAAAATTAGAAGGAAAAGAGAGTTTTGAGGCCATCAAGCTCGCAATATCATAGGCTCCAACTCTTATTAACCCAAAATTCTCAAAAGACTTTATGTTATATGCTTTTGGAGGGTCAGACACCATCTAAGCCATCTTTTTCCAGCCCAATGAGGAAGGTTCAGAACAACCAATAGCCTTCTTCAGTCAGAGCTTGGAGGACTATGAGGTAAAATACTCTTTCATTGAAAAACATGTCCTTGTTGTTATTAGGAGCTTGAATAAGTTTAGACACTTTGTCTCAAACAATAAGATTCAACTACTAGTGTCCCATGTTGGTGTCAAGGATTTTCTCCTGAACAAGGACTTAAATGAGAAGAGAGCATGTTGGATCACTCAGGTAATGGAATATGACATTGAGGTCAAGGTGACCAAACTTGTTTGAGGGAAGGGTTTGTGTGAACAGCTCACCTCCAAGCAATAGGCTGAGTCAGTGGGTGGAAAATAGGTTGTCCTATTTCTACAAAATGACCAAGATAAACTAGCTAATGACGCACCTACTACATCTTGGACCCAAGTCTTAGTGCATTACCTCTAAATAGGTTTTTTCCCCCCATAATAGAACAAAGCAAAGAGAATATACTTTAGACTACAAGCCATTCCATATGTGTTCGTTGGTGGTGTCTTGTTTAAAAAGGATATCAATAGTGTTCTATTGAGGTGTGTTGAGACATGAAAAATTAAGAGAGTTTTGTATCAGTTCCATGATGGAGAAGTGGGAGGTCACTTTACCCCTCGAGTGACAGCTCTCAAGATCATGAAAGATGGTTATTATTGGCCTAAAGTGTTCAGGGACTGCTACTCATGGGTCAAGAAGTGTAAAAATTGTGTATTCTTCATAGGAAAGTAGAAGCTAACAGCCCTGCCCCTTCATCCCATTTCAGTGGATCAGCCATTCATGCAATGGGGACTAAATTTCATTAGGGTGATTAACCCAAATTAAAGCCAAGGCCACAAGTGGATACTTATTGCAACAGACTATTTCACCAAGTGGACTGAAGAAGTGACACTAAAAGATGCAAATGAATCCAACATCTTGGATTTCTATGAAGGAATTGCCACCAGGTTTGGATTCCCTGCCACCATTATATCTGAAAATGCATTGGCATTCCTTGGTACAAGGACCACTTACTGGGAAGTCAAGAATTTTGTGTACCTCAGCACTTCATCAAACTATTACCCTCAAGGTAATGACTATGAGGAGTCCACAAATAAGAACCTACTAAGGATTATCAGGACTCTTGATGAAAATCAGAGAACTTGGCATACAAAGCTCAAATCATCTCTATGGGCTGATAGGATCACATCCAAAAGGTCCACAAGTAGTTCCCCATATAAGCTCATATACGAAAAAGAGGTAGTATTTTCCATATCATTGGAGTTTCACACTTTGGAGCTCATAAAACAGTTGGAACTAGCTGAGTTTGAACCTATGGTAATCAGGTATGCAAAGCTAATGGAAGTAGGAGAGGTAAGAGAGCATATAATGTAGGTAATGGAGAAGAATCAAGAATTGATCAAGAATACCTTTGATAAGAAAGCAAGAACAAGGACCTTTCAAGAAGAGGACTTAGTTCTAAAGTGGGATGCAAATCAGTAAAAACTAGGAAAGCATTCCAAGTTAGATGCCATTTGGAGTGGCCCCTACATGGTCACAAGATGTACAAGTAGTAATGCCTTATGACTGGCTGAGTTGGATGGCGAAGAATTACAAATCCCAGTCAATAGGATCTACCTCAAACACTACTACTAAAAGGAAGAATTCCTTGCCCTTGTAAAATATTAGCCTAGGTTTTTAATTTCCTAAAGTGCGTATGCACATTGCTTTGTTATAGCGTAGGTTTTATTTCCCTAAGTGTTATGGCACATGTTATTTGTTTATCCAGGTTTGCATCGTTAAACAATTCGATGTGCCTCCAGGTGAATGCACCAGGCCCTTTAGCATTTGCATCAAGAAGACCCATGGTCACCATGACAGTTGCTAATTTTAAAATAGAAAAAATGCAGAACAACTAAAATTGAGTCTTGAAGGCCCCATTCAAAAAATATTCAGGGTCATCTCTTGTTCCAAAAATTTCATAGTGCCTCAGGGATCGGATTTCTAAAGTTCAGATCAGATCAGGCTATCAATTATGACTCCATGCCCAATGGATGCTTAAAAAGGTAGTTGATCTCTTCATCTGGAAAATAGACATCCCCACGAGACGCCAAATTGTTATCTCAATTTTTCCCTGAAAAATTGATCAAACACGACCATGTGCAGGAATAAATCCAAGGGATGGTTCTGTCTTATGATCCCACGCTTCAAATCTAACAGATAGATTTTAGACGTGCTCTAAAATGGAGGAGCAGGGTCAGGAAAGGACTAAATAGTGTCTTAGAAGACTAGAGGATCAAAGGAGAGAAACAGAGAAAGACTCAAAGTCTTCAGGCTCTACAAATTATTTAGTGCGAGCCCCAAAATTGGGTAAGTATGGAAGAATCAGTGGAAGCCTCCACGTGCCTCATCGGTGCTTCTCCAAGGATCAAATCCAAAGGCAGAGACTCAAACTTGCGCCAACCCTTCATGTTGCCCATATCAGTTAAGAATAAGAGTGCAAGAAGAATATGCCATGTTTCTTAACTATGCACATCCAAAAGCATGGCCCAAATTGGAGACTTAGATAAGCGCCAAGTCTCCATGTGTCTCAGGTCGATATATGGCCCCGCCAAATAAAAGGACTTAGTTAACAACATAGAGAAATAGAGAATGGACATGGAAGGAGCCACGTGTCATCCCAGCACATCTTCAAAAGTAAAATCCAAAAGCTATCCCCAGAAGTGTGCCAGCCCTCCACGTGGCCATGTTCCAAATTGAAGTGGGAAGGCGGGTCTCCGAGAGTAAGTTTTACTTTCTGGCTTTGTTCCCAAGAGACATAGAGTATAAAACTGAGTGGTGCCTCTACTGATGCCTGAGGAGATATGTGTCAGGCCTAAATTACATGCGGGTTGGTGGGCCTTGTAGTGATTTTTTGCCCAAATGGAAAATGTGGGCTGCCAAACCCAAAGATGGTTTTTTGACAAAAAGGGCATAACAGGGCTGCAGGGCAAATTTTGCATTTTTTTATTTTGGTGTAAAAAGGCACAAAGTGATTTTCGGGCCCGCGGACCCATTCTGCTAACTGATTTTTGCCATTTTTGTATGGACCCAACTCGAAACATTCAAATGGACATATCTTTCGACCCAAGTGCCTGAAACTCAACAAATTTGGCACCATTGGAAAATTCTCGACCTCATCTACACCATGAAAACCTAAAACTTTAATGTTGGCAAGGTTGGGTGGGTAAAAAATGGGAAAACATCTTCGTTCCATTAATACGAGATCCAATTGTTCCAACAACTAGATCAGATTGGATTTGATCCACTGTTCTTCTTTCTTCGATACGCCGAGTAGACACATAGTGGCATACTTGACATATTATGGGCAGATTTGTAGGGGCATTGATGGCCGATAGCTGAGCTTCATATTAGTTTTCCAACCTCTCTCCTTCTTCTCTCTATGCAGCATCTATCAAAAAGGATTCGGGCTCATTGAAAGAGGTTAGACATTTCTGTTTTGCACCCTCCCTTCTCCTTTGGTCTGCAGATGAGTTCATGGAGTCCTAACCTCCCCATTCAAGTTGCAATGCTAAGTTTATCCTTTTGGCTACTATAATGTACTGTATCAACTTTGGAGCATTAATATATGTATGTGGATGGTTCTCGAACCTCTCATGTGTTTCATTGTTTCCTTTCTAATCTCTCATTATAGTTTTGTTACATGTGCATGGTGATTATATTACATTTCTTTGGTCTGTGTTAAACCATAAAACGATGTGTTTAAAATTCCTCTGGTGCATCACCTCGTTAGCTTAGGTTTATTTTTTGTATCTTCTCAACCCTATCTCATTGGTAAGATAGAGTAGGTTTTAGAATAAATCCTCTATAATTTATTTGTGTGCACCTAAACAGAGGAATAGAAATTAGCCTTAATCCCAAGAGCTCTCTCAACTTGCAAGGTCCCACACTTTTAGAGATGTTCCATGTTGTGCAATCATACTGACAGTCTTAACCCATCTATTTATAGACATTAAGGGTGTTGTGATTCTATACTAACACCAAAATTCTCCTATTTTCATTCTAGTAGGATCAGTTACCTCTGTTATTAGTTTCTAGTTGAACTATCACTTCCCCACCATTTATCTCCATACGAGTTTGATCATTCCTTCACCCACACCATAAAATAGCCCATACTGTGACCGTTAGACATCTGCTGAGTATTTCCAACATCTCCCTATACTTACACCCACTCATCACCATCCCCGAAGTTAGTCTCAGATAAATCCCTAAGCCAAAAAATATTGAGTTATTGAAAATCCACAGTAGCCATCGTCGGTTATTACTAAACAGTCGTCAATCATACAAGACCGATGCCTGCTCTATATGTTTTATGCATTGCCCAACAACAAGAGCCAAACAACCTCCTACCAAATGACCTAAACAACCCAGTATCAAACCTTGACCAGTCCCAGTACCTTGACAGTTACCTCATCCTTTAAATCCAACTCTAGCCTAGCATGTTGTGATTGGATTTTCTTATTGTACTTCAACGAGCCAAATCATATCAATTACAGTACGAATTTACTTATTTCTCGTATTAATTTATTCTAAACAGTGGACTGAAAACCATCTAGGAAGTATCACACTGTCATATATCATTTAACTTCTCTTTTGTGGTCTTCTTTTCTATTACAGATAGTTCCTCCGAGCCAAAAGGAAGCTCTCACAATTGACACTAGATCGAGAATTCTGAATGCATGCAACAACCATCAACCAACCCATTTTACAGGTATTCCTCCTAGCCCATAACCCTATCTATTTTTTCATTCAAAAATGTAAAGAAAATAGTGAAACATTTTGGCATGCCTAGTGGGACCCATCAAGGGTTCTATTGCATTTTCTTCATTTCTAGGTGAAAGTTGTGTGTTTGTTTCCCTTTAAAAGACTTACACATTAATTTTCTTCCCTAGTAATCCTCTCTTCTTTCTAATTGCTCTAAAATAAACATTTCTCTTGGTGCATTCAAAAGGAATCATTCTTCTTTCTTTCTTTCTACATTTAGTGAAAGAGCATACCCTCTCCTATTCATCATTTGCTTCATCAAATGTGTTGGTGCTCAATTTGTTCTTGCCTCATATATCCTTGAAATTATTCACTTTGCGGGCTCTGTTGTCTTTTCTATCTCCCCTTATTGATGCATGAAAATTCTATCCTCCATTTGGTTGACATGACCAGTCCCTTCCTTTGGTCAAGGATCACTTTAAATCCAGAGTTTTTTTTCCGTTCCTCTATCCATGAGAAAGATATGTAACTTGGGTGAAAACTCGGGTTTTTTCCCTTCCTTCCATTTTCCACAGTCATGTTTTGTTTTCCCTGTAAATTTTTGTCCCAATATCTATGGAAACGTGATTAGATGTGGCTCAAAGGATCACATTTGGGCCTTATATCATTTCCAAATTCTCTATCTTTGAAGAAAGATTCATTTCCAAACGTAAATGGTGATTTCTGTGCATTTTACGATTTGACAGTTGTGTTTTTCGCAGTCAAATTTATATCTCAGCATCTGTGGAAACATGGCCCTTTTTGGTTGGATGCAGCTTAGAAGGGCATTTTAAAACTCTAGGGCCCGCTTCAACTCAAAAAATTTCCACGTGCAGGGACGACGCTCATATGAGGATCTGCCTCAGAGTCCCACCTTAGCAGTTTCATCGGGGAGACACATGGAGGCTTCCGCTATCTCTGCTCTATACTTCAAATTTTCAAAGTAGTTTTCTAAGGCCTGGGACATGTGGAGGGACTACACCTATTTGGGGACTTGCCCCTAAATTTTATTTTTAAAAAGTGCCAGGTGGAAACTTGGAGGCTTCTGATCACTCTGCCCTTACTTGGACTTTCCAACAACCAAAGAGAACTATCTCGGACCCTAAACACATGGTGCCTTCTGTTGGTCCTTCAAAATTTTCAAACAATTTTTTTGCACTGAGACACATGGTGAGCCCACACTTGCTTTGAGTCTTCACTTTTGGGGACCAACTCAAAGTGCGCCATTGAGGCACATGGAGGCTTCTGCTAGCTCCTTTTTAGAATGAGATTTTTCAAAGTCCAAAAGGCATTTTCCTTAGGCATAGGGCATGTGGAAGGCCCGTGCTTATTTGGAAACTTACCTCAGTACCTCACCTTTGTAGTTACATCAAGAAAACACGTGGATGAATCTAATATAAAGTTGAGAAGGTACAAAATCATGGGTTTTTGTGCATTGCATCTGTTTTTTGGCCATTTTTACTCGAAGACTCCTTGAGATGTGAATACACACTATTTTTCATCATTTTTGATGAAATTCCTTGTCATTTTTGTTTGTAAAGTGCTATTGAATGGATTTAGACCTTAATTTATGAATCCAAGGATTGTTAAGGTCAATATTTTGTATTTGGAATTGTTAGAGCACTTAAAAAAACTTGAATTATTAGAGAAGCCGGAGGTGGGACACAGTTGCATAGGAAAGAGAGGGAAAAGGATGAAATGATGGAGGTTATAGGTGTAAAGGATGAAAAAGGTGTTGCCTTGAGGGAAAAAAGGATTAACTGTCAGATCTAGTTGTACAGAGTCTCTAGAAAATGATTAAAACAGGGATTTCTCACATGACAGAATCAAAATGATTAGAAGGACTACCTAAAAGTTATGGCATGTCATCCTAGTCATTAATCAAGGGTTTGAGAAACGTGATCAGTTCGTAATTGGTCCACCTGGCAACTTTCATATCTAAATTTGTTAAACATCACTTTCTGAGGCAAATTGGTAACAAGTAAAGGTCGCTCAAATATTTTTATTTTTCGGGGGGAAATTTGTGATGAGTGAGCACGTGAAATGTATAAATGCAATGAGAATACTCTTGTAAATGGTCAGGGGTTAAATCCTTGAGAGAAAATTTGAGAGAGTTTGTCTTCCTGAGAGAAAAATCCCAGAAACCTATTAATTTCCTATCTTTTAGATTTCAATCACGTCAATTTGGTTGCGAGTGTCGAGCTATTCACAAGCTCTAAGACTATTTAAAGAAACTTTCCCCTGCTGATGAATCTAACCAATTTCAATTTAATCTGTGTCAATCTTGGATCAATTTTTGTCTTATTTATTTTAGAAAGTCTGCAAGTATTTTTTCTTATTCCTATTGCAATATTGTGCTAAAGTCCCTCCGAATCACACAAGATTTTGTCCCTGTGATAGTTTAGTAGCACTTGAAATTTCATTTCAAGAAGAGCCTTCATCCTGCAATGAGATAAATAGTTTAAAATCACTTCACTATCATGTGTTGATAAATATTGTTTGTAAGCCTTCGAGTGTATCTTAGGTGTGAGGAATTTGTGGTCTTTGATGTTTTATTGAGTCTTTTACTCGAGCCTTTGTGTTAAATTATTGGATATTGTGTGAAACAATGCAAATCTGGGCCTTGATTGATGCACACCTTCTGGTTGAAGGAATATCTTAGCTATTCCGAAGCTTTCTATCATTTATGTTTCCAATTCTTGAGAATTCTCTCAAAGATCTGGTATAATCAATTTTATCATGCTTAATCTCCCACCAAAATTATTCAAAAACCATGAATCCATCCTCAACTATGAAAATATTACACAGGTTGAACACAAAAAAATAATTGATATATTATTTCTATATCTCTGCACAACATTTTTGGCTAATATATAGCCAATATAATAGAAGAACTACTTCCTAGAAAATAGAAAGTCAACAAACAACTTACCCGTTTATAATTTTATGGGTACAACAAAACTCTATAATAATATATTGTTGAAACAATATATTATAACAATATGAATTGTAATATCAACTCAATTATATCACATAATTATAATCTAACTTTTATAATAATGTGAGCACTAATAATATGAAATCCTAACATTCCCCCCCTTAGTGCGAACATGGGAGAAAAACAATTACACTTCCTTCTGCAGCGTGCCGCCCATGCGTGCTCATGATCTAGATGGTTTTTCAGGACAGCCAACAACCTCAACATGGATGGTTTTACAGGACAACCAACAACCTCAACATGGATGGTTTTACAAGACAACCAACAACCTCAAAAAGGATGGTTTTACAGGACAACAACAACCTCAACAAGGATGGTTTTACAGGACAACCAATAACCTCAACAGGGATGGTTTTACAGGACAACCAACAACCTCAATATCATGATGCTACTTTTCTTGTGTGCTTTTATCTATCCACAATGCTTTTCCTTCAGGGAATTATGTAGGAAATACTGTTCACTGATAACAAATATGGAAAAAGAGAAAATGGAACATTGAGACCATGTTCCCCCCCTCAATGTGAACATTTTACTTATTCAAACTAAAACAGGAACACTGAAAAAGAATCATGCTGCACACAACTGAAATCAACTGCAACTCTGAAAAGAAATAAAACTCACACACACACTATCACCATAGCTTTGTGCGGCCCCATCATTGGTGACTGACGAGAGGTCGCTAAATGACCTCCAGCCTCCTATGCCTCTATCCTCTAGTAATATGCTACTTAACTTAGCAGATTTGGAATTTGAGGCTCAAAAATTACACACCTTACCCGAACGTCGGATTCCACCGAAAATGCGTTCGTAAGGCAAATTCATTTTTTATTTTTCGAACTTAATACAATGACACGACTTTAACACTTGACAAGACAATAATCCTAAAATCACCTATTTAACATTGACTACCTATATTCACCTAAACACAATATAACAATGTTGACAATACAACTTTTTGACTATGGACCCAAGAAGACTTGACATCGACTTTGATAATTTACTGAAAAATGTATTTTAACAATGAAAACTTAAGAAAATATATATATTGACAGTGAGATGCCAATGATTTTTAATATTGACAACATCTAATAGAATTTTGACACTTTGAATACAAGACAATATTGCATAGAGAACATATTACATGACTCCTTTGAATTTGATGACACTATTACAAATTTAGTTTAACTCTAATGCCTAAGACTATATTAAATTGTTTTGATATGAATAAAAAATCAAATATCAATTAGACACCAACGACTAAAATGACACAAATGTGTAAGACTTCACAACCTAGACACTTGTCAAATTCTCTAATCAAATGAAACTACGGAAAACGACTGCCTCCACGTAGTCACCTATTCCTGGAAATGTTTGGTGATACAAGGGAGATTTGGTAAGATATGAGTTCTCTGAATGCCAGATCTGGAAGAATGCACTCTTATAAGGTGTCTATCATGATCAGAAGACAGATATGCATAAACTAACTCCTTCGTTGATGTAACCCCAAGAATATGTTGTTAATAGTAAAGAACCAAAAATGACAGATCTACATGCAACCGCAGTAATAGAGGATCAGATTCTTACTCTGCATGGCACTGATGTAATGTAATATCTTGATATAAACAGATCTATAGGCTCAACGACTTGTTTGAAGAAATTCTGCATAGATATAGAGAATTTTGAGCTTGAGTCTGAGCTGTATAAGAGGAAATAAGATGCTACAGTCAAAATCATCCAAGTCCACCAAGGATCTCGGCAATGTCAATGCAGGTTGTAGATGCAAATCAATACATGCGTCTGAGAGTAGTATGTAGTGAGGGCCGTTCAGTGTAGATCTTGTTATGTGTAGTAGTAATGGCATTAACAATTTGATATAATCTTCAAATTACATAGCACAACGCATGGGGAAACTGTTTAACCAATCTAACAGATGATGGCACTCAAAAAAGATATGGAGCAGGAATGTAATATCTCATATCTTAAATCCAAAATACCAATAAAACCTCACAATAGGACCCGAATTCCAATAGATCTCATGGTTTGCACCTCCTTTGGATGATTGTAGATCCTCTGCTGTAGATGTCTCTTATGAGAAGACCTCGGCCTTAGGAAGATCGAAGGCCTGTGCTTTTGGATTGACTATGCACAATTACCTGATGTGAAACCTTCACTCCTATGATGCTACCCTTTATGAATGAATACACCACAGTCACTAAAAGCCTTCACCATTATTGCAATGTAAGAAGGATCTCGACACAATGTAGCAGTAGCTAGATCTGGTCACGTGCTCCAATATGCAGCGCCCTCTGCAAATCTACAAAATTAAAAAACTAATTAATCTGAACTTATCAAATTAATATACTTCATATACCAGGGCAATAGAATAATCAATTTGCCCCTCTCCAATTTTAAGACTCCATGCCATACACAAAACCTACTCTGATGCCAACTGAAAATATTACACAGGTTGAACACACAAATATAATTGATATATTATTTCTATATCTCTGCACAACATGTTTGGCTAATATATAGCCAATATAATAGAACTACTTCCTAGAAAATAGGAAGTCAACAAACAACTTACCCATTTATAATTTTACGGGTATGACAAAACTCTATAATAATATATTGTTGAAACAATATATTATAACAATATGAATTGTAATATCAACTCAATTATATCACATAATTATAATCTAACTTTTATAATAATGTGAGCACTAATAATATGAAATCCTAACAAACTACCCATGTTTTCCCTGTGTGTCCACAAATGTATAAATTCTAGTTCTAAATATGCAGAAGAAATTAGGATTCCATAATATCTTTAATAACCTTAGCCCTGTCTAGGAAATATCACCATTCTTTAGAAGTGACAACTTGTGAGAGTTAAATTGTGGTGAATTGATCATATTTTCTTAGGGTTCCCTTTCAAATTTGTGAAAAGAAGGATATATTCATTATGTTTCATCAAACAGAGGTTACACTAAGGGTCCTTTCACCCTGGTTGAAGAGGCGTAACCTAAAGTAGTGAGGATAGGTCAAATCCTTTTGAAGGTGTTATTCATCTCTCCACAATCTAAGTGACAAAGGGCCAATTAGATCTCATCCCCAGCTACAAAATGAAATACATTATGATATATCTATCTCTAAGCTCCATGTCAAATATGTGATACTACTCAGCTTGAAAAGGAGAAAAAAATTTGATACCAACACTCATGGTGTCATTGTTGGGGATTATTTGAGCTTCCAGATCTATTTGTGGGGCAACAACACTTGTGGTGTTGTTACGGGGGATTATTTGTGCTTTGGGATCTATTTATGTAGTAACAACACTCGTGGTGTCATGTCTAGGGAAATGAAGTTGTGTGCAAAGTTTGAATGTACCATCAGCAACACATATAGACCCTAGTAATGCTTCTTACAAATTTTAAAGTGCAAATACATTGCTGAAACATCATTATTTGTTCAGATATGTAAGAATTGTTCAAAGTTGTAAGTTCTGAGTGTAATATTTCTAGCTTATATAGTTATTGCACTAAATTTTGTATCATCATTGAAAATTTTGGGTAGAAGAAGAGAAAATGTTGAAAGCTTTGCATGAATCTAGTATTGACAGACACTTGATAGTTATTTCATTGTGCATTTACACAAACTAAGGTGAAAATCCTTAGTCATGACTCCATGTTGTTTAAATTCTTAATAAACACCAGTGTCTTAACATATATCAAGTAAGATTTGTCATCAATCTCTGCAAAGATAGAAGGAAGAAGATCATTCCTTGCCAAGGATCCTAGTAGAAGGCTGTTTCTAAAGTTGAGAAAGTTTAATTCAAAAGGAAGAAGAATTTGGAAGGTCGTTGGAGATCAAGCATCAAGAAAAGAGATCTCCATTGGTGAAACTAATTAGCCTATGATTGAAAATTGTAATACTTCCTCAAGTGAATCTGAATCAGATAGTCTCTTTGTTGAATTAAATTCTCCATCTGGAGAAGGGCCTTTATTTTTATTTGAAAATTTTTCTTCTCAATCTGCCCCTGTATTTTCCAAATTTGATAGATTTTTCCAAGAAACAGAGCCTTTAGAGGGTAGTAATTCTAAGAATTGCATCCCTATACCACACAAACTTCTCACTCCTCATTAGTTTACATCTCCTCTAAGGTCACCTACTCAAAATAATATGGCTCAGCCTCCACCGAGACCTCCATTTGTTGTTAATACTTTTGGTCTAATCAATTCTAGAGGTATGGCTGGCTATCCAAATGTTGTGCCACAAGATGTAAGAAACAGATTGCCTAAGTTTCAAGGAAATGATGTAATCACTGGTGATCAGCACTTTAAGCTCTTTTTCAATATGATGGAGGACTTTGAAATAGAATTTGAGGATGTGTACATTAAATTGTTTATCCATACTCTAGAAGAATATGCAAGGGAATGGTATAAATATTTTCTAGTTAATTTCATTGATTCTTGGATAGAGATGAAGAATGCTTTTAGATTGCAGCATGGAGATAAAACAGACCCTAGGTTTCTTTTATTAGAATTTGAAAATATAAAAAAGAATCCTAATGAATCAATGCATGATTTCAATACAATATTTAATAGAACATTGAGAAGACTACCTGTTAATTTGAGGCCATGCGATGAATCATGTCTGATAAAGTATTTAAATGCATTTGATAAGAAAGTTACTTACTATTTGAGGGATAAGAACCCTGGAAATTTGAGGCAGGTCTTTACCAAAGCTCTATAGATTGAGAAAAACATTAAAGTAGTTGGGAAACCTCCTAAGAGGGAGGGTGTTAAACTAGTAAATCCATAGAATCCTCAATCAAGTAAGGTTGTGGATCTTGAGGAAGTTATAACGACTTTGGCCGGAGGTATCAAAGAAATATCTTACAAGCTAGCCAGGGTAGAGAAAGGAATTGGAAAAGGTTCTCAAGATTAGCATAGGTAACAAGGGTAAGAGATATTTATAAATCATCCTAGAAATGATCAGAGATCTGATGACAGAGGTAAAGGACCAATGGGATCTAGACAAGTCCAAGCTAGAGAAAATAGAGTATTGCCTTATCCTCTAAATGCCAGAGTTGTTGTTGAAGAGAAAAATGAAATTGATTGGTTTGAAAAATATTGCTTACCCCACCTGCCATGTGAAGTATATCAACAAGATGAAGAAGATGATGACGATGATAATAATGATGATGATGCATGCCTGGTGGATCACTCTACAAGCTCACAACAAGGAGCAAATTCAACTGAAGTAGTAAGTACAAGAAATGCTACAAGTTTTTGGGATTGCATTAATCGGGTACCTCTTCTTCCTCCCTCTCATACTTGAGAAATAGATATGGTACAAGATTTTGAACTTCCTAATAATGATTTTTATTACCTAAGAGATCTACTGATTAAGAATTATGATGGATGAATCCCATTTGAAGAGGATAGAAAGCTATTAATAAATGTTGTTATTTCCCATGAAAAATAGTATAACATAAGAAGTAAAGTTTTCAAAGGGGAAAGGCCTCAAGATAAACCAAAAACCCCAATTCTCACCAATATCCCAAATGAAAATCCAAAGAAAGATGCATCTGGAAAAAGCCTTGTTGTCTCAAGTAGAACTAGTGTTCCCACCCATGCCCAAGTTGTGAAAAATCTTTTGTCATCCAATGAGTTTTTCACTCTTTATCCAAATGTTTCTTTTCCCATATACATTCCTTGTGACATTTCCCAAGTCTTGAGTCAGATCAAGATTTCTGTTCCAATTGTTGAGCTGCTTAGGATTCCTGAGCACAAGAAAAGGGCCTTTGAGTATTTGGGATTGAAAGAAGAAAAGATTACCCAAGGCAGAAATGTAAACAGTATTAAGACTCTTCCTACCATTTCAGAGTTGAAAAAACCCCAAGTGCTGGAAGAACTAGGTGAATCACCTGAAGTTTACTTGGGAACATCTTTGGTTGAGTCTCAATTAAATGTTGATCAATTTTTACAGTGCTGATTATTAAGGACAAACTGTTGCACGATTGTATGTTTGATTCCAGAGCATCATGCAATGGTATTCCTCTAGAGGTCATGAATGAATTGAACATTAAATTGATAGCAACTTATGGCAAGTGTACTACAATGGATTCTAGAGAGGTGCCAGTTATAGGATGTGTAAAAGGTTTGGTGGTACAACTTGCAGCTTACCTAGGTAAGAAATTAAAACTTGATGTTATTATTATTGATTGCCTTGCCAAATGGGGCATACTATTATAAAGAAAGTGGGCTAGAAGTGTTGGTGGAAGTGTTCAGAAGGATATGTCTTTTTCCACCATTCTAATTGAAGGTAGCCTTGAAAATTTGTATGGAGAGAAGAAGATGTTGCACCTCATTGAAGATCTCAATAATGCTTCTTATGAAGTGTTGTATGCTGATGTAGATGCTGATAACTTTGTTGGATTTGATGATTGCAAAGAGCACAAGATTGATCAATGTAAATGTCTTGAACAAGTAGGTTTTCCTTGAACCTTGTTATTCGATGGAGCTTGTTCCAAGTTTGGAAATGGTGCTAGTATTGTTCTGATTTCTCCAGGCCAGGAAGAGTTTGTTTTTTCTTTCAAAATAAACTTTGAATCCACTAACAACATTGATGAATATGAAGCATTATTATTGGGTTTGATAATTGCATGGAAATATGGTGTAAAGGATATCATTGTCAAAGGAGATTCAGAATTGATTGTCAAGCAATTTAGAAAATTGTATGCGACTAAAAATCAAAGAATGAACCAATACACAAATGAAGTATGAGATTTGATTGAAATTTTTGACTCTTTTAACACTGTGCACCATGATAAACATTTTAATGTTGTTGCAGACAATTTAGCAGTGCTAGGATCCATATTTGGAAATTGTATAGTATCTCCATTTTTTGAGTATGATGTTGAAATAATAACAAGGCCACATGTCCTTGACAATGTTAAAAATTGGCAAGCGTTCGATGATGATGCCCAGGTGAAATGGTTTCTACAAAACCAAGGTGAGTTTTCTGACAAAAATATAGATTAGGAACCAATGGTGTGTGCGGTTGAAGGAAAGGAAACTTTATTTTACAAAGACATCATCCAACTGAAGACAGACATGATTCCCAGAGGTTTGGTGGAACTTGAATCAAAATTTGATAATATTGATTGCATTATTAATAGAAGTATGTCCGTTTCAAGAGATGTGGAAGAGCACGAGTTGGGAATAAAGGAAAAATAATGTAAAATCTGGTTAGGAAGCAATCTGAGCAAGGAAGAGAAGTAGTCCTATGTTAAATATCAAGACTACCTAGCTTGGTCTTACTCTGAGTTGAAGGCATACAGGGAAGATTTGTTCCAACATGAAATTCCTCTTGATTCAAATGCCAAGCCTTTCAGGAAAAAACAGAGGCCGATCAATCCACTCCTTTCTTTGAAGGTGCAAGAAGAATTTAAGAATTTGAGGGATGAAGGGATCATTTAGCCCACAAGGTACTCATCTTGGGTTGCAAATTTAGTAACTATCAGAAAAAATAATGGTGCTATAAGGTTATGCATAGAATTTAGGAACTTGAATAACGCATCATTGAAAGATAATTACTCTCTACCAAACATGGAGAATATGCTACAATTGGTAACTAGTTCTGAATTGTTATCCACTTTGGATGGTTTCTCTAGCTATAATAAAGTTGTTATGAAGGATTCAGGAAGAATAAAGACTGCCTTTACCATTCCTTTGGGAACTTATGTCTATGTCAGGATGCCTTTTGGATTAATGAATGTTGGAGCAACTTTCCAAAGAGCAATGGATGTAGCATTTCCTAGTTATATTAATGATTTCATTTTTGTTTATCAAGATGATGTAACTGTGTTTTCTAGAAAAATAAATGATCACTTGCAACACTTAGAGAGATTGTTGTTAAGGTGTAGAGAGTATGGAATATCATTGAATCCCAAGAAGTGCCATTTTGGAGTGAAAAAGGAAAAGATGCTTGGTCACAATGTATCAAAGGAAGGAGTCATGATTGATCCCAAGAGAGTGGAAGCCATTAACAAGGTTCCAATTCTGAGAACTAAGAAGGGAGTTCAATCCTTCTTTAGACAAATAAAATTTATCAGAAGATTTGTGTCTAACGTTGCTAAGCTAACCATCCCCATTACTAGCATGCTAAATAATGACCAAGTTATCAAATGGGAAGAATCTTCTATTCAAGCTTTCAATGGGATCAAAGAAGCATTAAAGCATGCCCCTATTTTAGCAGCTCCAAATTACAAGAAGCCTTTTCAAATGTTTTCTTTTGCTTCAGAAAACACCATTGCATTTGCTTGTTATAGAAGGATGATGAAGGGGTTGAGAGACCAATTTCCTTTTTAAGTAAGGCATTACAAGGATTTTAGTTGAAGTACACCATCATGGAGAAGCAAGCATTTGCCTTGGTGAAAGAAACAAAGGTTCTCAGACCTTACATCTTGAGCTCTAAAGTTGTTGCTTATGTTCCCCATACCACGGTGAAAGATATCTTATCAGAGATGGAGGTCTCAAGAAAAAGATACAAATGGGTAAACATGTTGTAGGAATATGACATTTATATCGAAAGTATGAAATTGATAAAAGGTTTGGGCCTAGCTAAGCTTATGACTGAGAGCAACTTGCAAACTATTGAGGAGAAAGAAGTAGAAGGAGAAAGGGTGGATGTCCTTGAAAATTTGGTAAGCTCTAAATGGTACAAAGATATAATCTTTTATCTCAGAAATCTTTGTTGCCCTCAACATTTGAGTTAAAATCAGAAAAGAGCTCTTAAGGTAGCCTCTCAAAAATATGTCATTACTAATTTTTTGTTAGCTTGGAAGGACTCAAAGGGAGTGTTCTTAAGATGCATTACTAAGGGTGAAGCCCCAAAGGTAATTTCTGATCTTCATGGAGGAGTTTGTGGGGGAAATTTTGTTGGAAGAGTTACTGTATGTACCTAAAATTATAGGGTATCGTACCACCAGAACGATGTTACAAATACCCCAATGATGATATAGGTCTCCTCGCAAGGTGTTTGGGATCCAGAAAAGCTCTACAAGTGTGCGTTAACATCCTGCATGCCCCACTTAACCTCCACGTTCTCTGTTTTACTCTTTCCCCCTCTTTTCCTTTGTATTTTGGTCTTTAGTAACGAAACCGCCACCCTGCCTGGGCGGCGGTCCTTCATGTGTTTTCCAGCATGCTTCCTTTAATGCGACTTGCATAAATTTTCAAATTTTACCAACTTTATCATCAGTTTTTGCTTGTATTTATGATTTTGGTTCCCTGGAATAGTGTTTCTTCATTCTTTATAGTAAAGGAGTCCTAGTTGGAGTTACATTTGGGTGAATGGGAATTCTATAAATAGCTGGTTTGATTACAAGTAAAAGGCCCCTCAAAAATTGCCTCTCATCCTCTCATTGTAATAATTTAGTCTTTCAGTTCTTGCTTATGAATTCAATAGTTTTCATTTATTGCATGCATAGTTAGTCTTATTTTTCTATTTAGAAGCCACATGAAATTCTTGTTCTAGTGTTATTACTATTTCATATAATCAAATGAGATAGGATATTTTCATTTTTCAGTCTAAAGCCATTAGAGTTACAGGTTTTGGACGTTTTGTGTTGCATGACTCGCAATAAATCCCGCTAGGAATTACATAAGCCAAACTCTGTTCTCTTGCGTTATCCCTCTCCTACTCACATTATATTCAGTCTACATCTAAAGCTGCCTTGTTCCAATACCTACTTCTGTTGACGCTAGCATTACACACTTTTCAAGATTCATGTGAACACGAAGGAATGGGGAAACCACACTGAGGGGACAAAGCCACACACAATAGGATTCACCACTATTCTACAAAATCTAGGTTCAAGCTATCAAAGTTCTAGTTAAAACATATATAATAGAGTAGTGAATCATTTCATTTCAGTTAATCTCACTTTCGATATTGCCAGGGAAGCTGTGGGGATTGATAATTTCTAAGAAACTATGATTCATTCCTCACTTCTGAGGTAAGATCGGCGGTCTTTCAAATAAATCAATTATTTGGTTAATTAGAATAGATTCACAACTGCACAGGTAGGTAGCTATACTCGACTACTTTGTTTGTTTTAAATTTTGTTATTAGCTTAGTTGTCATTTTCTAGATATTAAATAATTGCTCTTTCAATTCTATTAGATAGTTGTCATCTTAATTCTGTTAAATACTCTGTCAAAAATACAAAACTAGAAAATTTATATATGTTGTGCATATACTTTACATAATTAGTTTACTTTTATTTAGTTAGATTTATATTGTTTCTTTTGTATGACAATCACAGGACCTAGGGAGCCCAGAGAATACGTATTCAAGCCAATCATGCCTCAACCCAATCTTGTTGCAGCAATAACTGACATAGACCAAAATATCAGAATTCAGGTCTTCCGAACAACAACAGACCTACAAGAAATTAGCTTACAGTTAAGAGCATTAAAAATAGAAGATGATAAAGAGCATACATATTGGTCAAACTATTCAAACTATAGATTTCCCTAAATAAATATCTACATGACTGTAGAAGGGATTGAAAAAGAAACATTCGGTTGTGATCCTTTGGTCCCACATCCAGACGCAGGAGACATTCTCATTGACGTAGACACTAGCTTAAGAATTCAAGTTGTCGGAATGCCTGTAAGGTACTCTGAGAAGATTTTGTAACTTTTAGCTCTAAACAAAGAGGCCAAAAAGGCATATGACTATTCGATATTAGGGATTAGGGATTGATTCTGCACATGACCATAGGAGGCCCGCAATGACCACAAACCTACGGTTGTGATCCACAGGTCCCACAACCCAACGGGCCCACAGGTCAATCAGACATTGATGCTAGTTTACACACATTAGTATTTAGATCCTCTCCACTTTGACCAATCATTATCGCACAACTATCCTCACTAGACATAGCATTTAATCAAGCTAAATATTTTTGGACTAGACCAGAGAATTGCCTATAAAATCCACTATATATCCATCATCCATTTTCATGACCATGTCGGGGAATATCTACAAAGCACCCACAGGTTATCTTCCATGTATACCATAACCTATAGATTGGATCAAGCCAAAGCTCGATATTGATTGGAACCTTCGAGCAATCATCCTCACCAAACAATCTATCACGCCAGTTTAGGTTAGGAGGGCCTTATTTGCCTTAGATTCGCAGATTCCATTAGTGCGTGTTGAAGAGATAAGATTTCCTAACTAGTTTTTCTATGCCCCACGTATTCTCCATCCCCACCGGCTATCTCAACATGACCTCAAGAGGTCGGGTGCAAGGAAGAGTTACTTGTAGATTCCCATGCTCACTTGTCACTTTTCCATCATACAAAATTGGTGAACCCAACGTGAAACTTCTACTTCCTGGTTCGGAGTCATATTTCTACTTGTTCTTCCAATTGGTAGTTTTCATCTTTTTAACCTCATTAGCCTTTCACATCATCTTTACCAACAAAATTAGTGAACCTGATGGGAAAGGAACAGTTGCTTCATTTTCACCTTTCCCCTTTTAGTGTTTCATTTTCTTTCATCCATCTTCACTTCTTCCCATTATTCTACGGGTATTCATATACCCCCCAAATATGTCAGGATTTGATGCATATGGCAGACCTCTCCTAGGTCTTGAAGCATACTACGATCAACGGAATAGACAACCATCACCCTTGCTCTCAGCATGGGGTGACAACTATTCAATCAACCGGTTTTCAACACAAACTCCATCTCAAAGGAATAGATATAGTTATTCTTTCCAAATAGAGGAGTTGGATCAGCTCACTCAAACACAACAACTAGAGCCTTCAGGATTGAATAACATGATGCTCACTAGAGAATCTGGTTCATCTCCTCAGGTGTTTCTTAGACTGCAAATCAGTAGAAAATCATATCCATATCTATTTTTAGATGATGAACATTTAGTGCATTATGCTAGGAGTGAACAATGCTCTCAAAGTATGTACCCACCTATAGGAGGTTTGCAAACACAACCCGAGGTCTCTTCTCAAGAAAACATTTCCATGCCTCCACCTATAGGAAATTCCCTCGGTGAAACTTAGCATAACACTGATCAATTCATAGCTAGGTACCATATGCCTATACAGCCTCAACAAACACCACTAAGGAAAAATACTGTATCTTCACCAAACGAGGTCATCTCAGCCTTAGTTGAGAAAGTTAGAGGGTTGGAACTTGCTCAAGCAAATCAAAATTCCAATTCACCTAGGTAGGAAATTCCAATCCTCCACATCATCCTAGCCAAGTAGACCTCCTCACAGGAATAGGCACGTTGGGAATGCCTCCTCAATATCCACAACAAATGCCAACTATAACTACGTTCTCTAACGCCACTCCAGTGGAAAATATGATACTTCCTGATTTAGTACAAAACAATCCATTTCTGAACAATGTTCCTCCATATTTAAACATGTATTCCAAGTCACCACAGGGATATATGTTCTCTTCTCCAGGCATGTTCCCTCAAACTCAGGGATTTCCTTATGTCCCTGAAAATGCATACACTACGCCATATCAACAACCCATTCCACCTCCCCCCCTCAGCAAGCACCATCAATGGTCGAAACCTATGTGATAGGAACTTATTCAGAATATTTGAAAGAGCCCTTAGACTTCACTATACGAAGCATCATGCTTCCAACACCTCTTCCTGATTTTCCCAAATATAAAGGGGAGGGAGATATGAATGCACATATTAAGGCTTATGCCACAGCCATTCAAGAACTGCTCCCTTGGGATGGAGTTGTTGCTAAAATATTCCCCAAAACTTTGGAGGGCATTTCCCTCGATTGGTATTACACAATACCTGAAGCCTCCATCCATTCATTTAAACAACTCGTTTTAGAGTTCATCAAGGCGTTCAACATGAACAAATTGTTGAGAATAGGAATCAGGGAATTCTTACATATTAAACAAGAACATAATGAATCTGTTGCTCATTTCATCCAAAGATGGCATACAGTCCTCTATCTTCAGCAAGTGCTCCAAACATGGATTAGATGGAACTATGTGATTTATTCCTTCATTCTCTTAGCAAAGAGATAAAGGAAGAAGTCCAGAAGTTCCCACTAAGAACTTACGATGAAGTGCTTGAGAGTGCCCTTTGAATATATCAAGCTACAATAGATAGCGATCGCAAGGCATATGGAACAAATGGGAGGTTAATCATCCCCAACAAAAATACTACAACTTATCCTACTACCACAAATGCCAATCAAAGACCTAAAATCTTTAACAAAAACTGCGGGGTCACAACAGATGGAGTAACTAACCAAGAAAAAAAGGAAAATGTTATAAATTCTCCACTGCCGGTTAACAATCAATGAAACAAAAATTTTACCCCAACAATCAATGCAGTGGATTTTAATCATCCATAACAACAATGAAAAATCCAGACACAGGGTCC
The DNA here is from genome assembly GCA_019776745.2 of Taxus chinensis. Taxonomy (NCBI): domain Eukaryota; kingdom Viridiplantae; phylum Streptophyta; class Pinopsida; order Cupressales; family Taxaceae; genus Taxus; species Taxus chinensis. Next base: position 65,357,974 of record CM034154.1, read on the forward strand.
AAGTCAAAACTCAACTAGATATCAAAACCAAAGGCAAAAAATGCAAAAATTTAACCTTAACAGTCAATGATTTAATTAGAGTTTTGGACCACAACACATGCCAAACAAACAACCTAGGAATTACAATCCCAACTCGTATTGTGGTTTCCACAAAATTTGAGGCCATGACACTAGGACTTTCTATGACTATCATAAATTCATGCAACATTTGCCAGAGGAAAAAAGATAACTTTTCATAGATACGTTCTTAGTTGATCCTGTGTCACTTGCGCCAATTACTTTCACAGGGGAAATCTCCCCTCAAAATGTGCCCCTCAGGATCTTCAAGGATCTGCACCCAAATCACAATAACAACAAATTAAATCCAATTGGGATGAGCAAGGGTGTAATGACAGGAAACCATGATCATGAAGCCTTGACTTCGTTAAATCCACCTGTCGCACCACAATTAGGAAGTCAACCATGAACCAAGATAGTCGGTTTAGTGGAATTAGACAAGGACATGAGAGTATTCCTCTCAGCCAAATCCAAGTTACCCACTAGATCCAAATAAACATTCAACAAACATTAGTAAAAACCCGTAGGTGCCTATGATTTAATTAATAACCTAATAAAGACCTTCTCTCACATCTCCTTTTTGGACTTGCTGAAGAACTCTCCTACCCTTAGGGCTACTTTTTAGAGGCATTAGGTTTAGGTCATTTAATTAACATTACTCCTCCCAAAACATAGGTAAACCATATAGACTTTGATATCCACCCTTTGGGGCAGCCGGATAGGGATACTGAGTTTATATTCGACATAAGAAAAATGCCAACAGACGCTGAGATTACATGTAGAGGTGATCTAGCCAAGTACATTTACAAGTGTGGGTTTATAACAATTACATTAAACATGCAATGGTTGATGATGGGGAAGCAGTTAACATAGTCCCCTTCTCTTTCCTTCAAAAGCTAGGGTATGGAGAGACAAATTGTTCCACGACTCGGAATACACTAAGAGGCTATGATAGCCTTAAATCCACTTCGATTGGAACTATAACACTACCGCTCACCTTAGGACCCAAAAAAATCCTCACTAAGTTTTATATTATAGATTGGGAAACCAACTATAATATGATCCTCATCCAGCCATGGATACACCGTATGAAGGTGATCCCCTCTACGTTATTTCAGGAAATAAGATTCCTGCACTTAGGAAAGATATTCGTAGCAAAAGGTGATCTGAAACCATTTGACATACACCTAGTAGACCTGAAGAAAAGGCCAGGCATTCACTCTGAGTTTGAACTCCCAACTAACCAACCAACTCAAAACTAGAAGAAAAATTAATACCTACAACAGAACTAGAGACTAAGAACCTAGTCAAGAGCATCCCAACCCTCAAGGATGAAGCTAATGTTGTAGAAACAGTGTCATTAGGAACTACTAATTTTTTTTTTGAGTTTCTAGAACAAGATCTACCAATTTTCTTACCGTTTGATTCCGCAGGTATGGGATGTACCCTAGGAGTTGGTAATCTTCCAGCAGAAGAACTCTGCATGGTAGAAGTAACCAAAGCAGAAGAAATAGATGTAACAAATGTCCCAACATCCATCTTCCCAAATAAACATTAGACTCTCCACTTTGATGGAGTTAGATGTCATTATGGGGTTGGGGTAGGTGTGATCTTTACTTCTCCTGAGGGAAAGATCCTACCGTTCATCTTTAAATTAAATTTTGAATGTACAAACAATGGCACTAAGTACAAAGCCCTCCTCCTTGGCCTCATCATAGCTAAAAGGCTCTATGTTAATGACATCAGAGTGTTAGGAGACTCTCAATTAGTAGCAAACCAAGTCTCTAAGGTGTATGAGACTAGAGCTGAACATTTACAACTCTACAATAACAATAGTATTAGATTTGAGCAAAGGATTTAACTTTATATCAATTGAAGCAATCCCACAAGAAAAATACCTTCTCACAGATTCGATAGCAACCTGGGCTTCACATTTCACTCCAAACAGTGAGTTGGAAGACACTCGTTTCATGGTATCCATTTGTACTAAACCGTTTGTAAAGAAAACATCAACAAACCCTCTTCAAATGCACATAGCTGAGAAAACACCTACTATCTTAGGTCACATTGATAGTTATACAGCCACTCTTGATTACCTAAACACCTATGTAGAGTTATTTCACCCATCACATTGTAGATTTGTCCTTAATCCCACATTCGTCTTCTTACTTTGGAAATCCCATGGTAGAGCTTCCCCAACAAAAGGAACTCGACATATATGTGGTAGAGAATAGAGAAGATCTGGAACTATCTCGAGCCCCGCTTAAGTTTGAAGAAGGTAACGCTTCTTTAATCGAAGAAATGATTGATATCAACATCGAAACAGAGGAAGAATCAAAGATCTTGAAACTAGGATCTTCATTTACTCCAGAAGAAATATAAATACACACTTGAATCCTCAAAGAACATCAAAAGGATTTTGCATTTAATTATAAAGAAATGACAAGAATTATACCGGACATCACAGTACATAATCTCGTCACCAAATCAGATGCAAAGCCAATTAAAAAATTTTTGAAACTAATGAAACCCAAGGTAGCTCTCATGGTGAAGGAAGAAGTAATGAAGCTTCTCCAGGTAGGGTTCATCAAACTGGTCGATTACTCTCAGTGGGTATCTAATATTGTCCCCGTTCTCAAAAAGAATTGGAAGATACGCATCTACATAGATTTCTGAGACATTAACAAGGCATGCCCCAAAGACGATTTCACCTTACCATCCATTGACATCATCATTAACACAACGACTGGATTTGAGCTTTTGTCCCTCATGGATGGGTTCTCGTGATACAATCAAATCGGAATATCTAAATAAGACCAAGCCAAAACCACATTTATAACTACTTGTGGAACTTATTGCTTATGTTGTTATGTCATTCGGGTCTCAAGAACGCTGGCGCCAAATACCAACGGGAAATGAAATAAATATTTCACAATCTTATTCATAAAATCATGCAATCCCTTATATAGATGACTTGTTAGCTAAGGCCAGGAAGCACTGTGATCACCCCGAAAGTGCTTTGCATCAATCTTTCACAGTTTGATCAAATACAGAGTCACACTAAACCCAAAAAAAATGTGTATTCGGCATGACAGGAGGGAAACTCCTAGGTTACATTATATCATCACGATGGATCGATGTAGACCCAGCTAAAATCTGAGTTGTTCTTGAGATGATCCCACCATCAGACAACTTTGGCATTAGATTGTTTCTTGGAAAGCTCGGTGCAATCTGGAGATTCATTCCAGACTTATGTTTTGTTGTACATCCAATCAACAGTTTGTTGAAAAAGGATTGCTGCATTATTTGGACAAAGGAATGAAATGAGGCCTTCAAAACCATTAAACGCTTCTTACTATCTCCTCCCATGTTAATGCCACCTAGACCAGATCATCCTTTAATCTTATATTCACGAGCTATGGATGTATTGCTAGCCTGCAAGTTGGCTCAAGAAGATGATGATAAACAAGAACGTGTAGTCTATTTTATTAGCCAAATGTTGCTCGATTATGAAACACGTTATACGTAAGCAGAATGAGAATGCCTTTCCATAATCTTTGCAACCAAACGGTTAAGATATTACATGATAAATCAAGAAACAAGGGTCATTGTAAAAACAGACCATTTACGAACTTTCCTCATGCAAGGGTCTTTGTCTGAAAAAGCTGGACACTTTATGACCTTAATGGGTGAATTCGAATTAACTTTTGTAAACTAGAAGTCTTAAAGGACAAATCATTACAGATTGGTTAGCCGACAACCCGTTACACAGAGGTGATCTAGTAGATCTGGATTTTCTTTATGAATGCATACATTACATAGAAACAAGACCTCCCTTCTCTGAATGTCCTTGGTATACTGATATTATCAATTTTATCATGCACCATACATATCCAAAGGGTGTTACACTGCAACAAAAAATGTGGCTATGCATTATCATAGCTAAATACGTTATTATAGAAAAAGTGCTCTATTGTAAGTCTTTCAATGGAATGCTTTTAAGGTGTGTTGACACAGAAGAATCCAAGAAGATTCTCTACGAATCTCACAATGGAATATGTGGATGCCACTTCAGTGGTCACATCACCACTTGCAAAATACATCGAATGAGTATTTTTGGCCCAGTCTCAAACACGACACACTAGAGTTTGTACGTAGATGCCATAAATGCCAAGAATTTTCCCACGAGATTCACATGCTAGCATAAGCTCTACAACCAATTGCGACTCCATGTCCCTTTTCTACATGGGGCCTAGATTTGATAGGTAAATTTTGTCCCTCGTCAATGGATGGCCATAACTTCATAATCACGACCACCGAATATTTTAGCAAATGGGTAGAGGCTATGCCTCTTACCACTGTACTAGGTGTCATGATCACCAAGTTCCAAGTGGCCATCTACGGATCTAAGTATAGATAAACTACAAATCCAATTCACATTCTAAACTATGGAGTCACTTAAGAACACCAACAGGAGCAACTTCTTTCTCATTGGTATTCGAATCAGAAGCAGTTCTCCCACTTGAGGTTGAAATACCCAGTCTTTACATCTCACTACAAGGGATTCTGGATGAGGAAGCTTATAGAGAGGCACGCCTCTCCCAACTAGAAATCCTAGATGAGGCTAGGTTAAATGCTAAACAGTGCAATAGAGTCTATGCTGACCGGATGTGCCGGTAATATAAAAAAAAGTCTATGAACGAGAAATATATGAAGAAGATCTAGTTCTGAGACTAGACAGCTGGATCGGTAAGAAAACCGGCAAAGGAAGAAATTTCTGGCCCAAGTCGTTGGGCCCACATTGAGTTATAAAGGACTACGGAAATGGTGTGTATCTCTTGTGCACACTAACAGGTGAGGAATTTGGTGAAACTGTCAATTCCTTGCACCTTAAACGGTTTTACGCATGAAGCATTGGCACTATTTGTATAATTATATCTACATTGCATCTTCACATAGTTAGGTTCATTTTGTTCATTCGTTTTGTAAAAATATTGTGATCAAGGAACTTATTCTTAAGCACTTCATTACAAACTTCTGAAAACATTGGCAAAAGCATTCAAATCATACTTCTTCAAACATCATCAAACTGTTTCTGAATCATGTCATCAATTAAAGCTAGATATGACAAGGTCTTAACGATAGCCATACCAAGGCCTGCATGCTTGTTCTCACTTTTGTTTCCTCCTAGGATAGGTGTCTTGCCTATGGTCTGTTCTAGAAGCTTCATGATGTCACATCTATCCTGTATACAAATCTCTTTGGAAATAAGAACATACTAACATTTTGCTCAAATAAATAATTCGAATAATAGATCAAACTAAAAATTTTACTTTTACACATTTCCTTGCCCTACCAACCTTCGGTGATGAACTTGTGTCTCTTACAAGTGACGTAGGGTTGGGAAAGGATGGAAATGTCCTTACTCACCTGTGCCTTGTCCATGGTGATAGGCCCATGCTTCTTACTAGTAGTAAGGGGCAAGGTGTAGGGGGTCCTCTTGACAGTAATGTTGAAGGTCATAAGCAAATAGTTCAAATAAACATATGAAATCTTGAGTCAAAAACAAATGAATTAGATGTCCAAAATTCCAAGAGAGTTCAAAACCTTGAAAACCAGATTTTGTCAACCAAGTGGCCATCTACGGATCTAAGTCTAGATAAACTACAAAGTAAGTCACATTCTAAACTATGGAGTCACTTGAGTAGGGTAGGTTTGTAGCATCCTAATATGGTTCCACTAACTCTTTGTCTATCTCTCATCAGTATCATTTCAACACACCTCATAGCTTGTGCCCTTTCTAGCTCTCAGTGGTGAGCCCTTACATCTTATTAGCTACATGGATTTAAGACTGGGGTGAGTTCATTTGCTCATTGTATCAATTTATCATCACATTTTGTCAAAATAAATATGAAGTACCAGAAAATTGCTTATAGAAACTAAAGTTCAAGATCACATTGTGTCTGCATTATCATACATCAGCATCATGAAATACAAAAAGAAAGAAAGCATTTCTGTCATTTTTTCTCCATTGCATACATTCTGAAAAGCATATAAAGACAAGAATTCTAATAAGCATCTAATATACATGAGGGAATGAATCACAAAATCCTAGACACCAAGAGTCTGTTCTAATATATATATATATATATATATAATCAGGTTTTATGTACAATGCCATCATGCACTAGGCATGGTCAAAACGCTCAATGAGCCTTGAAAATACAAAATGATCGTATAAAAAATCTAGCAAGAGTCACTACAAAAAGAGCGAAGTGGCCTCTCAACCCCTATGAGATCCCTTCGAAGGTGCATGACCACGTCTAGGACTCCAGCTATGCCAGTGATTTGAATGCACTGAAGGCTCACGGTCCTGAAAAGTAGCTGTGACCTCACTATGAGAGTGGCTCCTCATTAAGTGATTTGCAGTCCTATACCTGGCTAACTCAGTACGGAGGGAAGTCACCATCTTGGGCACATGCCAGATAAAGACAAAGAAATCACTATTCCTACCAGCTGCTGAAGGCTCCCCCGCATCCACTGACAACTTAGCACGAGTCTTCTCTATGGGGAGCATCAGGGTATTAGTACATACCCGGTGAATCAAGTCTCGCCACTCATCAGTAGTCTCTATAAGCAAAGAAGAAAACAAATTAGAAATAATCAAAAGATAAAAAAACAAAGATGAAAAAAAGGAGAGATAGCAACTAAGGCAATCCTAGCTAAAAAAAAATATTAAAAGAAGAGTGACAACTCACTCGGATCTCCAGGCCTCCAAGAGGTATCCCTAGGATCAGCACCTGCCACAAATGCCAGCACTGACTGATGTCCTCCTCCTGTGTTTGGGGCAACATAGCGTCCTACTACGGACTCATCCTCCCCACCTAGGTCCTAAGAGGGAAACTCCTCTGAGACTAGAGTCACCCTCTCCACACTTTGCTCTGCCCTCTCAGCCTATAAGATCTACTAAGTGTCATGCCACTCAGGATACCTATCCTCCTCTCCACCCAACTCACTGACCTCCATGTCCTTGGTCTCCTCCTCTGTCTCTCCCCCTGTGAACTCCTCAGACTTGGAGTCTATATCAATAGGGTCATCACTGCTATGGGCAAGACTAGCGGCAATCTGAAGTAAAGGTGCATGAGGAGCACCGATTCTCTCTCGGGAATGTACCACCCACCTAGCTACAATGGGGACGCTAGGAGTAACAACAGTCCAACCCTAGCCTTTAGGACCTCCCCTAGCCTCCCAAACTGATCTCAACACTGGTACCACTGGGGGAAGCATACCAACGTAGGCAAGGCCAAACTGCTGAGGCACTCGATCAAAAGGGTGTGTCTCTACCTTCCCCATCTTGTCCATAAGCTTCCCTGTAGTAGAGTAGGAAATCAAAGTGAAGGTCTCCTCACCCCACAACCCTACCATGGCCTGGTAAGGTGTGGCCTACATATTATCAGTAGTCAGGGAGGTAGCTAGCTGGTGAGATTCTCTAAGCACTGACATCTCAGTCCATTTGGTGAGCCTCACGACTCTGGGATCCACTACCTCTACGCCTCTCCCATAAGGGATTATACGCTCATAGACCTAGCTCATAACCAGGGTTGGATGGCTCAAATACTATCCCTATAAGAAGACCACCTTGTATAGGTCATGGTAGGTGGTCCCAAGTATATCGGCTCCCCAGGCATAAATCCGGCCATGTGCCTGAATCTGTGTAATAATAGGGGACCAACAGTAGAGTAAGGTGTCCCCTCCCTTGTCCCTAATCAATCTCGAGGTAAGGATCCCCATAATGGCCTAACGAATCAAAGGGATAGGAAAGCTAGGAATGGAATGGACCCTCACCCCCTTCTTCGAGCTAGTGGAGACAACTACATCTCCCATATATGTAGCCCACTAAGCTATCTCATCCCGTAACCCCACTGTCTCAAGTGTAAGCTATCTCCTAATGATCGGGACTCCTAAGATGCGGTAGACATCCTCTAGGTTGATAGTCTACTCACCCCTGACTCTTGGAAATCGGAAAGTGTTCCGATCAGCATCTCAATATGAAAACAAGTCACACAGTATGTGACTAAAAGGTACGACATGAGGAACCCGTGATATACGTAATATGCTGGCCCTCTGAAGAGTATCTTGCTCAGCCTGAGAAAGTGCATCCAACACTTCTTGAAGCCAATCATTCTCTCTCTCATGGCTCCATCTGATGTACTCTTCCTTATTCTACAAAACACACAAAAACACGTAAAAAAAGAGTAAGTTAGAACCAAAATCACATTTTGAAAAATCATTAAAATATATGAGAATACTAAAAATGCAAAAATGGGTTCAAAACAAGGTTATTTTAGTGTTCTATAAAGGACCGCTGCCTTGAGCAAGGCGACAGTTCCATAACCGCCACTTTGAAGGGTGGCGGTCCTATAACTACCACAGGGCGGCAGTCGTGTCCCGCATTTTCATATGGGTCACGTGCCCTAAAAAATGCTCAAAAACACAAAAAAACCATTTTGACTAAAATAAGAGCCTACCCATTAGGTGTCCCCCCCTAAGGACACATTTAAAACTAAAAATTTCAAAAATTACACCCCCCCATGGCGAAGATTTCATCATTTTTATATTTTAGGTATAAAAATGGTAAATCGAGAAGAACTAACCTGAGATCTCGCGGGTTGATGTTCTGCTCGTGGAGGCATGATCACTATCTCATCACGAACATTTCAACTATACTCTCGTCAAAAACCGTCACCGTGGGTCCCAGAGCTCAAAATCAATCAAATCAACACCCGCAAATGAATAGGAAAATGGACCCATTTTTTATATATATAGCATTTTGAATCATCTTGGATGCCCCTTTTCGTAGGTTTGGAGCGTCGAAAGAGGTAAGTTCTTATCCCCGTACAAATGTTAAGTCCTCACTTCATATTATTTTAGTATTTCTTTTCATCTTCTTTTATTTATCTACACTCGAGTTTTCTTTTCATTTTTCAGGAAGCAAGAATTTTGGATGGCGTCATTTTGACAAATGGATGTGTCAGGTATAATTTCTAATTTCCCATTTGGGGACCGCCATACTTAGACCCACCGTTTTACTCCTCTTCATGTCTAAAACGCTTCTTCGAGGGGGAAATATGTATGTACCTGAAATTATAGGGTACAATACTGCCAAAACAATGTTACAAATGCCCTAATGATGATACAGGTCTCCTCGTAAGGTGTTCAGGATCCAGAAAATATCTCTAAGTGTGCATTAACATCTCGCATGTCCCACTTAACCTATGTGTGCTCTGTTTTACTCATTCCCCCTCTTTTCCTTTGCATTTTGGTCTTTAATAACGAAACTGCCGCCCTGCCTGGGCGGCGGTCTCATGACTGCCGCACAGGTAGGCGGCGGTTCGGTAACTGCCACCCAGCTCAGCGCAGAGGTCCTTCACGCATTTTCCAGCACACTTCTTTTAATGCGAATCACATAAATTTTTAACTTTTACCAACTTTCTCATCTGTTTTTCCTTGTATTTATGATTTTAGTTCCCTGGAATAGTGTTTCTTCATTGTTTATAGTAAAGGAGTCCTAGTTGGAGTTACGTTTGGGTGAATGGGAATTCTATAAATAGTTGGTTTGATTACAAGGAAAAGGCCCCTTAAAAACTGCCTCTCATCCTCTCATTGTAATAATTTAGTCTTTCAGTTCTTGCTTAGGAATTCAATAGTTTTCATTTGTTGCATGCATAGTTAGTCTTATTCTGTTGTTTAGAAGTCACATGATCTTCTTGTTCTAGTGTTATTACTATTTCATACAATCAATTGAGATAGGATAGTTTCATTTTTCAGTCTGAAGCCATTAGAGTTGCAGGTTTTGCTCATTAAGAGGATAGTTTCAGGTTTTGGACATTTTGTGTTGCATGACTTGCAATAAATCCCACTAGGAATTGCACAAGCCAAGCTCTGTTATCTTGCGTTATCCCTCTCCTACTCACATTGTATTCAGTCTACATCCAAAGCTTCCATTGTTCTAATACCTACTTCTGTGGACGCTAGCATTACACGCTTTTCAAGAATCATGTGAACACGAAGGAATGGGGAGACCACACTGAGGGCACAAAGCCACACACAATAGGATTCGCCACTATTTTGTAAAATCTAGGTTCAAGCTATCAAATTTCTTGTTAAAACATATCAAATAGAGTAGCGAATCATTTCATTTCAGTTAATCTCACTTTCGATATTTCCAGGGAAGCTGTGGGGATTGATAGTTTTTGAGAAACTATGATTGATTCCTCACTCCTGAGGTAAGATCGAGGGTCTTTCAAATAGATTAGATTAGTTATTTGGTTATTCAAAATCAATCACAACTGCATAGGTAGGTAGCTATACTTGACTACTTTGTTTGTTTTAAATTCTATTATTAGATTAGTTGTCATTTTTTAGATATTAAATAATTGCTCTTTTAATTCTATTAGATAGTTGTCATCTTAACTCTATTAAATACTCTGTAAAAAATACAAAACTAGAAAATTTATATATGTTGTGGATATACTTTACATAATTAGTTTACTTTGTTTTAGTTAGATCTATATTGTTTCTTTTGTATGACAATCACGGGACCTAGGGAGCCGAGAGAATACATATTTGAGCCAATCGTGCCTCAACCCAATCTTGTTGCAGCAATAACTGACATAGACCAGAATCACAGAATTTAGGTCTTTCGAACAACAACAAACCTACAAGAAATTAGCTTACAGTTAAGAGGATTAAACATAGAAGATGACAAAGTGCATACGTTTTGGTCAAACCAGTCAAACTACAGATTTCCCTAAATAAATATCCACATGACTATAGAAGGGCTTGAAAAATTCAAAACGTTTGGTTGTGATCCTTTGATCCCACAACCAGATGCATGAGACATTCTCATTTACGTAGACACTAGCTTAAGAATTCAAGTTACTAGAACGCCTGTAAGGTACTCTGAGAAGATTGCGCAACTTTTATCTGTAAACATATAGGCCGAAAAGGCATACGACTATTAGATATTAGGGATTAGGGATTGATTCTGCACATAACCATAGGAGGCCCACAACGACCATGAACCTTCAGTTGTGATCCATAGGTCCCACAGGTCAATCAGACGTTGATGCTGGTTTACGCACATTAGTATTTAGATCCTCTCCACTTCCACTAATCATTATCACACAACTATCCTCACTAGACATAGCAGCTAATCAAGCTAAAGATTTCCTAACTAGACTAGAGAATCACCCATAAAATCCACTATATACCCATCATCCACTTTCATGACCCTATCAAGGAATATCTACGAAGCACCCACAGGTTATCTTCCACGTATATTGATTAAAGTCTTCGAGCAATCATCCTCGCTGAATGATCTATCATGCCAGTTCAGGATAGGAGGGCCTTCTTTGCCTTAGATTCACATATTCCATTAGTACACGTCAAAGACATAAGATTGCCTAACTAGTTTTTCTACGCCCCACGTATATTCCATCCCCATTGGCTATCTCAACACGACCTCGGGAGGTCGGATGTGAGGAAGAGTTACTTGTAGATTCCCATGCTCGCTTGTCAATTTTCTATAATATAGTTACAACACATAAAATCTTGAGGGATGGTTATTGGTGGCCAACTCTCTTCAAAGATACAACTCTATTGGTTAGGAAATGTGAAAGTTGCCAGCGTTTTTCTAGAATAATGAAAACTTCAGGCCCCCTTCCTTTACAAACTATGTCAATTGAATCCCCATTTAAGCAATGGGGAATGGATTTCATTGGAAAAATTTCAGATCCTTCCAGTGTTGGTCATTAATGGATTCTTGTAGCCACTAATTATTTCACTAAGTGGGTGGAAGTAACAAACCAAGTTATCATGGACTTGATGTTGAATCAAATCATATGAAGATTTGGAGTGCAATCTAAGATTGTTGCTGATAATTCCATGGGTTTTAGAGCTAAACCTTTGGTGGCAATGTGCAAAGAGTATGGAATCAATTTTACATTTTCTTATAACTACAATCCCCAAGGAAATGGACAAGCTGAGTCCAGCAATAAGAACTTGTTGAAGATCATTAGAAGAACCTTGGAGCTAAACAAAAAGAAGTTGGGTGAGTAACTGAAGTTTGTTGTTTAGGTTGATATAATCACTATCAAAATATCTACTAGTAAAAGCCCCTTTGAGTTGGTATATGGAACTCAAGATTTTCTACCCCTTCATTTGCAATTGTCTTCATTTCCGTTTTTTCAACAAATTGAAGATCAAGAAGTTAGTCCATATGATGCTCGAATCAATCATATTATTGAGTTAGATGGTGAAAGAAGGGCATCCCATCAACGACATGTGAAGTTCAAAGAAAAGTTGAAGAAATTATTTGACAAGAAGGTGACTCCAAGAGCTTTCAATATTGGGGATCTTGTGTTATTATTAGACAGCAGGCACGAGGATAAGGGAAAACATGGAAAGTTTGATGCATTGTGGATGGGCCCTTATTCCATTGACATTTGAATTGGTGAAAATACCTTCTTCCTAAAAGACTTAAACAGGGAGCTGTTTGAATTACCCGTTAATGGCAGGAATTTGAAACATTTCCCTGGTAGATTTCTTATAATCAAGGTATACTCCATTATATAGTGTATAGTCTTTTGGTTTCTTTCTATTTTCATGTTTTTCTATTTTTTTTTTCCTTGGTCCTTAGCAGCCATTTTGTTAGTTTCTCGGTTTGTCCTTGGGGGAGTTGGTTATTATTGTTCTTCTCTACAAGCTTATTATTTGACTCCATATCCTAATGGTTTGTTTTTGGAACTTGGTCTACTATTTGTTCTTTGGCACTCATAGGGAGTGCCCATCCCCAAGTCAGATCTGATGTTTGTGCTCAATTTGGTCTCTCCTCGTTTGTCCTTGAAATTCTTCAGCTTGCGGGTTTTTTTGTCTTTTCTATCTCCCTGAATTGATGCATGAAAACTTTTTCCTCCATTTGGTTGCCATGACCAATCCCTTCCTTTGGTCAAGGTTCACTTTAAATCTAGAGTTTGTTTTTCTGTTCGTTTGTCCATGAGAAATATCTGTAACTTGGGTGAAAACTCAGGTTTTTTCCCTTCCTTCCATTTTCCACAGTCACATTTTGTTTTCCCTATCAATTGTTGTCCAAATATCTATGGAAATGTGATTGGATGCATCTCAGAGGATCACATTTGGGCCTTATTTCATTTCCAAATTCTCTTTCTCTGAAGAAAGATTCATTTCTAGGTGCAAATGGTGATTTCCCTACATTTTACGGTTTAATAGGTGTGTTTTTACCCGTCAAATTTATATCTCAGCATTTGTGGAAACGTGTCCCTTTCTGGTTGGATGTGGCTAGGTGGGGCACTTTGAAACTCTAAGGACAACTTCAACTCAAAACTTGTCCATGTGGAGGGCGACAATCATTTAAGGGTCTACCTTAGGATCCCACCTTAGAAGTTGCGTCAGGGAGACACGTGTAGGCTTCTGGTGGCTCTGCTCTATACTTAAACTTTTCAAAGTAATTTTCTAAGGTTTGGGACATGTGGAGGGACCGTGCATATTTGGGGACCAGATGCTAAATTTTATTTTGGAGAAGCACCAGCAAGACACTTGGAGGCTTCTGCTCACTCTGCCCTTGCTTGGACTTTTCAACATCCAAATAAAACTATCTCGGACCCTAAACACATGGCACATTCCATTGGTCCTTCAACTTTTTCAAACAACTCTACTGGACTAAGACACGTGGTGAGCCCACATTTACTTGGAGTCTCTACTTTTAGGGACCATCTCAAAGTATAACAGTGAGACACGTGGATGCTTCCGCTGACTCCTTTTTATACTGAGATTTTTCAAAGGCCAAAAGGTGTTTTTCTTGGGGCCTAGGCACGTGGAACGCCTACACTTATTTGGAAACTTGCCTCTTTACCTCACCTTTGCAGTTGCACCAAGAAAACACATGGATGGCTCTAATATAAAGATAATAAGGGGGAGAATAAATGGTTGTTGTGCATTACATCTATTTTTCCACCATTTTTTCTCTAAGACTCCTAGAGATGCGAATACGCACTATTTTTCATCATTTTTTGATGAAACACCTTGTCATTTTTGTCTACAAATTGTAATTGAATGGATTTAGAACTTAATTTATGAGTCCAAGAATTGTTAAGGTCAATATTTTGAAGTTGGAATTTCTCGGGAACTTACAAAAACGTGAATTACCAGAGAAGCTGGATGCGGGAAAGAGTTGTAGAGTAAAGAGAGGGAAAAGGATGAAATGATGGAGGTTACAGGTACAAAGGATGGAAAAGGTGTTTCCTCGAGGGTGAAAAGGATTACTTGTCAGATCCAGATGTATATAGCCTCCGAAAAATGATTAAAACGGGGATTTATCACATGACAAAATAAAAATGATTAGAAGGAGTACAAAAAAGTTGTGGCATGAAATGCTAGTCATTAATCGAGGGTCTAAGAAATGTGATCAGTTCATAATTGGTCCACCTCATAAATTTTGGATGTAAATTTGTTAAGTGTCACTTTCTGAGGCAAATTGATAATAGGAAAAGGTTCCTCGAATATTCTAATTTTTGGGGGGAAATTTTTGATGAGTGAGCAAGTGAAATGTATAAATGCAATGAGAACACTCTTGCAAATGGTCAGTGGTTGAATCCTTAAGAGAAAATTTGAGAGAGTTTATCTTCCTGAGAGACCAATCTGAGAAACCTATTGATTTCCTGTGTTTTAGATTTCAATCACATCAAGTTGGTTGCGAGTGTATAGCCATTGAGAAGCTTGAGACTGTTTAAAGAAACTTTCCCCTGCTAATGAATCTAACCAATTTCGAGTTAATTTGTGTCAATCTTGGATCAATTTGTGTCTGCTTTATTTTAGAATGTCTGCAAGTAGTTTTTCTTATTCCTATTGAAATCTTGTGTTAAAGTCCCTCTGAATCACACAAGATCTCATCCATGTGACATTTTAGTGGAATTTTTAATTTCATTTCAAGAATAGTCTTCATCCTATAATGAGATAAAAAATTTAAAATCACTTCACTGTCATTTGTTAATAAATATTGTTTGTAAGACTTCAAGTGTACCTTAGGTGTGAGGAATCTATGGTCTTTGATGTTTTATTAATTCTTTTTCTCGAGCCTTCGTGTTAAATTATTGGAGATTGTGTGAAACTGTGCAAATATGGGTTTCGATTGAATCACACCTTCTAGTTGAAGGAATATCTTAGCTATTCTAAAGCTTTCTATCATTTAGATTTCCAATTGTTGTGAAGTCTCTCAAAGATCTGGTATAATCAATTTTATCATGCTTAAACTCCCACCAAAATTATTCAAAAACCATGAATCCATCCTGAACTACCCCTATTTTCCCTGTATGTCCATAAATGTATAAATTCTACTACTTAAATATGCAGAGGCAATCAGGATTCCATAATGTCTTTAAGAAATATCACCATTATTTAGAAGTGACAACTCATGAGAGTTAAATTGTGGTGCATTGATCATATTTTCTCAGGGTCCCCTTTCAAATTTGTGTAAAGAAGGATATATTCATTCTCCTTCATCAAAAAAAGGTTACACTAAGGGTCCTCTCACCCTAGATGAAGAAGCACAACCTAAAGTAGTGAGGATAGGTCAAATACTCTTGAAGGTGCCATCCATCTCTCCATAATCTGAGTGATAAAGGGTCAGTTAGATATCATCCCTAACAAAAAAATGACATACATTATGATCTATCTATCTCTAAGCTCCATGTAAAATTTGTGATGTTTCTCAGCTTGAAAAAGAGAAAAAAATTGGATACTAACAGAACGTAATCTTTTCAATTTGGGCTTAAAATTTGTTGCATTACATTCTGATTTGTTGCATTTAGGTCACATTAAAATGAGGGCAAACTATATGCTAGAAGTCATGCCTAGTTGATGGTTGACACAAAGAATTGTAGAAAACACATTCTCTCTCTATGTGTCTTACCAAACTTGCACAAAACTGAAATATACACATCTTTCTTAAACAACATCTTTCCTAGGAACACTTGTCAGAGATCACATGATCTGATAGAAAAGTACTTCGCAGCTCATTGCTTCTATCGAGTCATTACCTCAAAATACGGTCTGCCCCTGCCATATCATACCTAAAACCTCTCCTTTTATATATCCTTCTTCATAAGAACACTTCCTCACCAAAAAAACCTACTCTAAATTCATGAGTCAGTCTTCTAAATAGCATAATCTCAACACATTAAAAATCACTTGTTAGATACGTGTTTTTTAGCATTTGATTGACATGCATTTTGAGGTTTGAGGATATGCTTCTCCATTTTTCCATTTTGTTTTCTTACACACTCCAAAATAATAAGTGGAGTATCCTGACTTCTTCTGAGTGTGTCAAGACTTAATTACATCATGTCCAGACCTCTGGGTTGATTATTTATCTCACTAAAATTCACAACAATATGTTTTTATACATCTTTCCAATTTTCATAGTAACCGGCATCAGTTACCCTTGACTGGCATCAGTTATTTCATTTTATTTTATTTTGAAAGTTCTTGTGAGTCTGTGTACTCTCTCTTCTTTGATAAACAATCACCATACAACTCGTTCATCTGACAGTCACCAGTATTTACCTCATTCGGTAAAATTGTTCTTGTCTTAGAGTAACCAACCTTGGTTACCCCTGAACTAACATCGGTCATCCTCAATCGGCATCGATCACCTTGTATTGAATGTCAACTGATATATTACCCAAATTCACCTATGGACACGTATTTTATTCACTTTAATTACTCCTTATGTCACCTGTAGGATACAACATCACCTGATATACATTCATTCACATAGTTTTGACTCACAATCAAGCTAATGCTCTTATATTTCTTACAATTCGTCAACCACTCATGCCTATTCCTTCACCACCCTCTGTCCTATCACCCATAGATCTAACCCTACCTACCACAATTAGTGCAGGCAATGAGGAATTTTCACAAATCCTTGATCAGAATTCCATGGCCTTATAGTTCTACCTTTCCCATTCTTCCACGCAGGATTCCTGAGGTCAGTTGATATATGGCATGCCTATATCCATCTCTTCTACCCTTATTCCCACTTCTTCATTGGCCCCTAATAATGTGGTGTTACCTTCACCTACTTCACCCCAAATGGTGTCAAAGCTAGGACCCATGACCATTATGACCACTGTGTCTACAGTATCACTCGTACCAATAGTATCTATTGTCCCCTCATTGACCACCCAGACCATAACCCCATCTACACCCATTGTCTCAAAAATACCCATTGCAACAAAACTACTAGTGGTGTCGATGACCCCTACTCCATTCTAGAATATTGTCCTCTCCATCCCACAAACACTTCCCCTAATCATTACTAGAGTCACTACGACCATTCCACCTACATACACATACTATCAACAAGACCCTATATCATCTATCACCGATTCTGGATACATACCCTCTATATCGGTCCCCTATTCTCAACCTCCCTATTCAGCATCACCATAAAATGGAATTTTTCCCACATCATAGGTTCAATATCAACCCCCTTATGCCACAGGAGGAGCCCTTCCACCACAACTTACAAATGACCTCATCAAACCAATGATGGAGAGGATGTAGACACTAGAAGCATCAGTTTTGAGCTCATGTAATTCTCTCACCTATGATGAAATATGTAATGTGCCCATTCATCCATCCATCCCTATTCATCCATACCCTGTACAATGGGAAATGCCAAAATTCAACTGTTTCAATAGTAAAGAAGACCCGTAGTAGAATTTTTAGTCTTTCAAACATGCGTGTTACCTGATCACACATGATGAAACTTTACTCCTACGGACCTTCCCAATGTCCCTAATAGTACCTACATTGTACTGGTACAATGGGCTACCAAGACAATCCATCTACTTATTTAATCAAGTAGCCCAAGCCTTCTTAGATCACTCCTATATCAAAATTATTAAGAAGGTTACCATGACTGATCTTTATTCCACACGATAGTATGACGATGATTCTATTGCTAACTTTGTCTCTTTCTAACACAACCTGATTAACCAGCTCACATTTAAATTACCTCAAATTGAACTCATAGAGTTGTTTACTCAGGCTTGTGTAAGACACATCTCACCAACTTTACAGGTGCAGACCTTTCTCACTTTTGATGATTCATTCACCATGGCATGGAAATTGGAAATTCATGCTATCAAAGAGAAGAAAATTCAGCCTCGTAATAAAACATCACGTTGAAATAAAATGATGCTTCTTCATCTTTGAAACCCTAAAACAAATATTCAAAACCCAAAGGATCTGCCAATGACATAGTTCTCAAGGATATCCCCCCTCATCGATCAAACCCAACAAAACCTCCTTCTAATATCTCTCTCATCCAAGATTTCTAGTTCAAACGAGAATAATGAAAGTACACTTTGATAGGAGAATCTTATTCTTTTGTTTTGAAAAATCTTGTTAAGGATGGTTCCATTACCCTTCCACCTATAAAACCACATACTAGTTTTTACCCTGAGATCCCCATGCCCACATGGTATAAGGAACATGAATTTTGCAACTATCATCATGTCAAAGGTCATAGCGATAATAACTACATCACCTTCAAGTATATCATCCAAGAAATGTTAGACAACAAAGATCTAGTCTTGGATAGCCCGAATGCACCCACTAACCAAAACCTACATATCTTCAAGAAACCATATCCTAATCATGCCTCATCTTCCAACCAAGTTGGTGACACTTCAAATAATGATAGTAATGTTAGCAAGGTCCACACTATTTTAGATGACATACCAGTTGCTTCCCAGTTGCCTCATGTTCCTTTTATAGATGAAATCTTAGCCAGAGCTCCACTACCTACACAAGAACTGATTTCATCTACTCCTCCACCCACAGAGGAACCCCTTCATTTCCTCCATCACCCATGGAAGAGCCTATAATTACAACACCACCTTTGACCCCTCAAATTTCTAAGAAATCATCAGTGACACCTCTCCTACTCATAGGAGATACATATCCACAATCTACAACATCACAAAGAGAGTCAACCTTGTCCGGCCCATCCTCTCCTTGATCCATAGAAGATCCTGTAGGAAAACCATTGCCTTTAGATGACCATTCACGATTGGAACTTCAATATCCCACTGATATGATTTTGGCTCTCTTACCCACAGAGTCCGAGGCTAGCCATTTCCCTATATCTCAAACCCATTTTACAGGGATTTCCACTTCATCCACATTGGCCCCGCTTATGACGGTACCATTGTCAGGATTGGTCAATCACCTAGACAATGTCGATAGAGACTTACTTTGGGGACACCTTCTACTTTCTATTTCAACACAAATGTAACTATCCCTCCATGACACCTCCACTATCTATCCAAAAGTGTTTTGAGTGACCAAACTAAACACAACCATGACTATTGTAACACCTTCCACGTCACCACCCATGGTCCAACTCACACCTCTGCGAATAACCCAACATACATCTACACCCAAACACCTACCGTCACCTATATCATCTCCTTTACCTAAACCTATCACTACCTTGGGATTCATACCGAAAGCTATCCTTACTCACCCACCCATCAAACTAGATTTAGCCACATCTTCCAAAGCTAATGCTAAACTTATCCCGGCTCATAAAAAGAAGATCCAACCCCCTAGGCATCATACATGAACCTCGCCTACCACGCCATTATCACCTTCATCCCTTCTATCCATCCTAGGACTTCACCCCTCGAGCCTGGAAAAAAAAAATGCCATCCACTGGTAAACCAAGAGCACAACAACCCATTTCCTCATCACAAACCTCTAATATACCCAAGCGAACCACACAACTTATGCACTCACCCATAACCTTCTTACCACCCATACCTCCACTACCATCCATAATTTCTTCACTACCCATGACACTTTCTTCTCTTTCATTCACGCCTCCTGCCTAACCTACACCTCCCACGTCCACAACACCTCAGTTACCCCCATGGGTAATCCATCCTCTTCCACCATCTACTTTTACCTCCACATATCCTACACGCGTATTATCATTTCCTAAAAAGATGCAACCTAAAACTAAAAATCCAATACCCTCCAATAAGGTAGTTAAACCAACCAAACCTTCCGCTGCTGGCTCTTCTACCATGCCCATACCCAAGCAAATGCAACCAAAACCTAAGACCACTCCACACACAAAACTAGTAAACAAAACCATCCCCCCTCCTGTAAAGCCTCTTCCTCCACAATCAGCTGTACCTGCACCCAGATCCACATTCACCTCCCATTGTGATCCACTAGTAGGATTCTATGCCAAACTCTAAACCAATATCCTCAAAACTTTAGTCATCACATTACCACCTCTTAGACCTTACGACCCACTCAAACCCAAATTGAAAGGGTTTGAGAAAACCAAAATTTTCTCCTACCATCGTGTGCTAGGACATAATGTAGAGAATTGTAAGTCCTTGAAAATTGCCCTTGTCTAATTATGTCCTCCCGAAGAAAATTATGATGAGGATGATATTCTTAATGAAGACCCCATTTCACCTTCACCAATTTCCCTGGATCTCCTTCTATTACCTACTTAGCAACCAAAATCTCCGACCCCACAACTCTTTGATCCACCCCCTAGATTTGAGATTAACATGGTCCATATAAGAGAGTTGGCCAAACCACTACCCAAATGCCAATGCACCCTACTCATTTCACCAAGATCGTATCCCCCTCTAGGGTTTTGTTCCTCATGCCACTATACCTTCCATGACACACCCTCTTCTTACACCTACCCTCAGATTAACATGATCAATATTGCCACCCATGCTCAAAAAGACAAGGGGAAGGAAAAAGCAACTGGCCTATTAATAAACCCTATACCCAACATACCATCTGCACCCATACCCAAAGTCACCATTCGAGGTCCTGCATATCCTATTTCCGATGGGGTCACACATCGCACAATGTTATAAAAACTACACCAATCCCCCCTCAAAATGTCTTTATATGACCTTGTCCAAACCTCGTAGTCACATCATCAAGCCCTCATGAAGGAATTTCAATCTATTGAAGTCTTAGAAAATGACCCCACACCCATGCCTCCATCATTACCCCTCACCATGTAGCCTCTTTGACTAGGTCATCGCCTTCCTCTACACCTCCATCTACTCACCAAGTGTCTGCCCTTAGCTTTTCAGATAAAGAGATCACTTCCTTCCATTCCATGGACCCCAATCCCATTGTTTTTATCTCTTTCTTTATTGATAATATATTCATACGACGTGTTATGATCGATTGTGGTGCTAGCCTTAGCATCATCTCCTCCCATACATATGACCAATTTTGAATACCTACCAATTGCATGCATGGTAACACGATTATGTTGTGCTCCTTCAATGATGCCATGACATCTACCTTGGATACCATTGTTCTCCATGTCCGCGTGGGTGCCCACATTATCCCAAAAATTTTCCATGTCCTAGAAGGGGAGTTCCATTATAACTTTCCATGGGTTGTGTCCCTTTAACTTTACATTGCTGCCTCAAATTTGAACACGAGAGACATAATTACACCATCCCTACTGACCCATCACCTTTCAAGACCTGTAACATGCTATATCAGCCCAACGATGTGCTTGTACTGGTAAGGCATCTGCCACTATCACTACTTCACCTTCACGTACAAGCCCATCCATAAAAACTACCACTTCCTCTGCTACATCTAACCTTATTATCCCCACTATAGTTTTATCCTCTACCACTGACGCACATGTTCCCCCATCATCTAGTGAACCATCTATCCCTGCTACCCACATACTGACTACTAGTCCTTTAGAAGGTGTTTTTCAATGCCTCACTTTGGGAGAATACCGCCTATATAATATCGACACCTTCCTCACCCCACAAGAGTATGGGAATCTAGATCAACACCCCAACTACTACATCTGCATCAGTGATGTTTTTCCTTATGGCCTTCCTCACCTTCGCACCAATATAATGTATGGGGGACTTTATATTGCTACCTATAAACCCAAATCTCCATCCCAAGCCTAACCATTTTCGTCTGACCTACACTCCCTCACTTGGCACCACTTCACTTAGAATTTCCTTCACTAGTGCACGTGGAAAGGATTTGGCCTTGGATTTTATGAACATGGCCACCATACTATCATTTCCTATACCTCTTGTAAACACAATGACCATAGTGGCATTGGTTTTGACGCTCCACCCTCCAAGAAGGTTCACGTTGACATCATCCAAGTTGGGAAATATTTCCCATCTCATTCACCCACATTACCGTCTTCACCCACGGAGTCCATAGATCCTGAATCTATTCCTCCTAACCTTTTTTTTTTGTAAACACCATTTCCTTGGGACCACTGACCTATCAACGTAATGGTGAAGCTCCCTCTTCTCTCCCATTATTCTATCCTGACATGATCAATGATGGTATTCCTTTTATTAATTTCATTCAATTTCAAGACGATGAGTCCATCCTCACCTACATTGGTGTGAAAGAATCTTATATTCATTAGTCACTACCCTCTGAGACGTAAACCATGTTGAATAAATCGACCATCGAATTCAACATTAACACTCAGGACGACCTACACATTCTAAAGATCGGCCAATCCTTAGATGCTACGGAACAAGAAGCCTTCACCTCTTTCTTTCGGGACCATAACAACACGTTTTCCTAGTCCTATTCCAATATGCTCGATATTGACCCAAATATCATGGTCCACAATATTTTAACCATCCCTGATGCCAAACCCATCAAACAAAATCTATGGAAAATGCATCCTCACATTGCTCTTCTGATCAAAGAAGAACTTCAGTGCCTTCTCTTGGTTTCCTTCATTCTACCCATTTATTATCCCCAATTTATTTCTAGCATAGTTCCTATCACAAAGGTGACAAGGGGACTCTGAATTTTCATAGACTTCTGTGACCTCAACCACGCCTGTCCCAAAGATGATTCCCCCCTATCAGGCACTGACCAACTGGTTGATCTCATCACTATCCATGAAATGTAATCACTCATGGATGGTTTCTTGGGCTACAATCAAATATTACTAGCTCTAGAGGATCAACACAATACTTCCTTCATCACCCCTTGGGGGACCACCTACTATCGAGTCATGCCTTTCAGCCTAAAAAACAATGGTCCTACATATTAGCGAGCCATGACTTACATCTTCGATGACATCATGCATCGTATACTAGAAGATTACGTAGATGATCTTTTGGAAAAATCTAAACATCGAATTGAACACCTCCCAGTACTTAAAGTCATCTTTGATCATCTCATCAAGTTATGTGCATCTTCATCCAAAGAAGTGTATCTTTGCGGTACTTTCTGGAAAACTCCTAGGTTTCAGCATTTCTTTGCGTGGCATAAAATTCAATCCTACTAAAGTCAAGGCTATTTTGGAAATGCCTCCACCCACTAATATCCATCAATTTCGAAGCCTACAAGGAAAGTTGCAATCCATTCATTTTTTTATATCACAAATTTCTAACCACTTTCAACCATTTCATCTTCTCAAGAAAAACATTCCATTCAAATGGGATGATGAATACCATAAAGCCTTTGAGGCCTTAAAACAATACCTTCTTCAACCACCAGTACTCATTCCTCCTAAAGATGACCATCCCTTTTACTTATATATTTTCACCATTGACCATTATTTGGGAGCCATGCTCACTCATTGCGATGAGCACCATAAAGAACAAGCGGTTTATTACATAATCTGTACCCTTCTAGAATACAAAACTAGATATACCCACACCGAAAAAATCTGCTTAGCCTTAGTTTTTGTCACCACCAAACTCTTCCATTACCTACTCAATCATCAAACCTTTGTCATTACTAATACTGACCCATTACACTATATGTATGCCAAACCCTATGAAAATCAATGTGCCGCATGTTGGCTTATGCTTCTTGTCAACCTTGACCTTGAATTCATTCATCAAAATTCCATTAAGGGCCAGGAATTTACTCACCAAGTAGCTGACACAACTATTTTTGAGGATCAACCATCTAATTTTGACTTCCCAAATGACTCTATAGCTACCCTTTCCCTGGAAAAACCCGCTTACCAAATGACACTCTTCTTTGATGGCTGCAAGTGTTAACGTGGGGTGGGGCTGGTGTTATCCTCATTCCTCTTGATGGTGAACCTATGCCTTTGTCTTTCAAACTCAATTTTTACTGTACAAAAAATATTACAGAATACAAAGTGCTCATATTGGGTCTCAAAGCTGTATATGCCTTAGATGTTAAGAAAATCAATATCTTTGGTGATTCTTAGTTAATCATTAACCAAGTCAATGGTATATACTAGTGTCATGATGAGATAATTCAATAGTATAAGCATCACGTAGACATACTCTTAACCTCCTTTGACCATTACGCCCTTCAAACCAGCCCATGTTCTGCCAATAAGTTTGTAGATACCATGGCCTACTTGGCTTCTCAGATACCTACTGCACCGGTTGACTCTAAAATCTTTGTCACCATACAAAGGCTACAATCACCCTCTTATTTACCTCGTGAAGTTTACTCCATCAGAACCATTTCCCCTGGCCCACTTGAACTTTGGTATAAACAATATGTAGACTATCTTTCCATTTCCATTTTTCCCACTAATCTCACTCGTAATAGACAAAAATCCTTTCTTAAAAGTGTCTCATGTTATGTCATCATGGGTGGTCTTCTTTACAAGTGTGTCTTCGATATTATTCTCTTACAATGCCTTACAAGTTTTGAAATTCCCTACACCATTAAGGAAGTCCATGATGGAATTTGTGGAGGTCACTTTAGTGGTTTAGCCATTGCAAAACACATCCTTTGCCTAGGCTATTATTGGCCAAACCAAAACTGTGACTTTTGTGATTACTTCAAATGTTGCATGAAATTCCAGCAACATGCTAATCTCCACCACACACCTAGTCATGCCTCACATGTCGCATGAGACCTTTGGCCTTTCTCTCAATGGGGTTTGGATCTTGTTGGTGAGATCAACCCCCATTCTTCACCACGTCACCAATGGATCATAACCATTACCGAATATTACACCAAATGGGTAGAGGCCATTCCCCTCATTTCGAAAAAAGCTAAGAAAATATGTGAATTCATCAACCATCACATCATTTATCATTTTGGTGTTCCTCACCACCTCATCACTGATAATGGAAAACAATTCAAAAATAAAACCCTACATAAACTATGTGACGCTTTTCGCATCCAACTCAATTTCTCATCACCTTATTACCTACAAACCAATAGTCAAGCTGAATCAACCAATAAAATATTGAAAAAAAATCTTATGAAGGTAGTCAATGATACTGGGAAAGATTGGCATATGCACATTCCTTTCACCTTGTGGGCTTATTGTACTAGTATTCACACTTCAACTACTACCACACCATTTTCTGTTGTCTACGGTACCGAGGTTATCTGAACTCTTGAAGTGTAGATTCCATCTCTCTACATCTCACTATAAGAAATGCTCAACGATCATGAATTTCACTGAGATAGTTTGGTGCAACTTGAGTTATTAGATGAATGACGTCTCAATGCTCTCGACCATCTCCAAATTTACCAAAAATGTATCAAACATGCATATGAAAAATGCATTCACGAACGAACCTTCCAGGTTGATGACCTCATCCTGAAAGATAATCAACATATAACTAAAGAGGAGAAAAGTAAATGGGGAAAAATTTCTCCTAATTGGCTTGGACCTTTTATCGTTACCATGCCTATAGATCAGGTGCTTATCATTTGTCCTCACTCGAAGGTAAATCCAAACCTGAGCCCCTTAATGCCTTACATCTTCGATCATTTTACTGTTGATATCAAGTCCTATATCACTTTATGTCAGTTGATTGCTCATCCCTTGAGCGTTGTTCACCTTCCATATTACCCATTTTGAGGATCCACGACTAAACAAGAATCATGTTATTACCCGTCACCATTTTATCCTTGTCTTCAATATGAGTACCACGGCTATACTCAATATGGATATTTTTCATCTTCTCCCAGATGGAATCCCATGGTCATTCATCACTCAAAACCACCCCCTTTAATAATTAACTCATGGGTACTATGGTTTTGTCATCCGAACAAAAGCCTACCCTTCCTCTATAGTCTTTTCCATGACTTAAACTTCCAAAAAAAAAAAAGAGATACAACTCCTTGAGTAAAAATTATAGCAAAAGATGACTCCCTCAAAAGGGACATCTCTTCACACTAATTCCACCGCTATACATAGAATGATCCCTTTAAGGAAAACTATATCATAGTTATTCCAAAAATTCAATAAAAATATCCAAAAGCCTCCCACATCTATCTGATTCACAAAGACCTCAAGGAGATAATAAACTCATCCCATATAGACTTCCCACATCGTTTAGTCTATTAAAAACAAACAAATGAAGAAAAAGATGAAATTTTCATCATGGACCTACCTATTCTTGATCCTAGGTTTCTTGTTCCGAAAGACACGTTGCCGTATACTAAGTTATGCTCAATGGTCCATTCTCACCTCCTTGCCTTTTTGGCCTAATTTCCTCTTTACTCAAGGGACTTGCCACAAATGTGACATTTCATGATTATGTGACTTTTTTCACCCTTAGAATGGTCCATTATGCAATGCCTTTAGGGTCTTATGTTCATGAGCCCCTCTTAGGTATGGTTGACTAATTAGGGTTCTTATCAATTAAGCATCTATTTTACCACCTCTTACCATTAACCTACCTCATTACTTATTGATTATCCGATACAGGACCAAATCATCGACACTTATATTTAAAAACAAACCACTCAACCATGCTTAGGACCTAAACTCAATCACACCTATGACCTAAATTCACCCATGCCTAAATACCTATCAATCCATTTCTTTACTTCATCACAATCTTCCCTAGCTTATGGGAGAACTACATCAGCCTGAGGTCCCTTTTCATCAGGACTTTGTAGGTAGCACTCTGAGGGCATAGGGCCCTCAGCAGTTATCTTGGCCACTCTTTACCCTAACTAATTCCCCCTTCCCTTTCCTCTTCACATTCTACCCTGGTTAGTTTATATTTAATATCAATAGCTAGAAATTAAACCTAATAAGCATCAAATCATACACATTTTATTACATCATCAAATTATCCATTTATCATTTTCACATTTCCATTATGGCACAAATTTGGAAATTAAAAACCATACCTAGTATATACATCAACATTTGTCTCTCAAGTTACCAAAAACTTGGACATTAAATCAACCTAGCTCAACCATGCCTAAACCAACATGACTCCATCATGCCTAACTAGACCTAACTTAACCATGCCTACATCAACCTTACTCCATCATGCATAAACCAACTTGACTCCACCATGCCTAAACAGACCTAACTCCATGCCTAAATAGACGTGACTCCACCATGCCTAAATAGACCTAACTCTACCATGCCTACATGACCTTGAATCTATCAGGCCTAATCCACTTCATTTTCACACATATATATATAGTAGTGAAAATTAGAGCAAGTACACCATCCATACTATAAATTAGAAAGTCTGTGTAAAAATACATGTGAGAATATATATAAATAATAATCATAATCTCTCAAAAGCTCTCATATACACCCTCAGCATCTTCGGCATGTAGGTCGGTATACATATCAAAAATATGTTAAAAACATGGAAACATTGATCATCAATGATGACTAATTGTCATCCCACCTGATATCCATCCCTGTCTCATCAATCTCCTCTGTCTCCCCTCAAGTGGGATACCCTACCAACTTCTCTCCACCTTGCCCCAATTTTTCCTCTAATGATCCCTCACCTGGAGCTAGCCTCCATTCACTACTTGTCTCACCTTGACCCTTTCCCGAGGCTCACCATCCCCATGTACTCTCTACACTACGGGTACGTGACCTCGTCCTCTCACTCAAGGCTTGTTGTTCTTTATAATCTCCATAGGATAGAAAATCTATCCTTGTGGCCATCAGCTGATCCTGATAATACCAAACCTCACAGAAGGGATCCCTCCACCTTCCTATAGGTAATGTCTATAGTGATTTCATTGGCCTCAGACCCTGTCCCGCTAGTACCTATAAAGGGGGACCCTGTTCATGTGCCTGTGCCTATCCTGAGGGACCCTGTCTCACCCCTGCCTATATCTAGGCCTGAAGGATCACAACATACACTTGTGTAGTGGCTAACTAGCCCTGTAAACCTATAATTTACGCATGTAGGGTGGACACCTGAACCCCATCCTTATATCCACCTTGTGTGGGAACCTATCCTTACGCTACCTGGGCTAGTAGAGTGGCCACCTATTCCTACAAAATAACAACCTACCCTTGCACTATCCCAAACTGTGTAATCAAGGTAGCCACTTTCCCCTGTAGGGCATCCCTCTACACTATGGTGGTGGCTAAATCTGGCTACCCCAGCCTTGGTGGTACTACTCATAAATGTGTGACCCACAACTTCATGTATCTATCAGTCACCCCGACATCCTCAATCCATCGGTCTATCACCTATTTCTCCTGCTCTGTCAGCACTTTCGGCTATGGTAGACATAGAGGCCTCTCCATGTCATCCCACCTATACTATGGGAAGGGTGGAGGTATATCCTGAAGCAGCCTAAACTTCCATGTAACCCTCTCTACAGGTATCATCTTGTGTTGTTGACACTAAAATTTTCCTCTGTAATTTCTATTTCATTAATGTATGTATTAGGAATAGGATGTTGTTAAGTGTAATCAGTAGTAGTGTCTGATAGAAGATAACAGGACGCCATCAGTACGGTGCCAATAATGTAGAGTACGGTAATAGTCAAAGTACAATAGGAATGTTGTAAAAAGTAAATATTTGTCGTAAGTGGTCCGGTAATGTTAAAATGTGAAAGTTGGGATAAGTAGAGAAGTAGGCTCATGACATTATATTGGTAATAAGGATAAGGAGTGAGGTCATAAATATTTTTTGTATTTTATTTGTAAAAAGTCTAAAAATGTGGAACCCATGTGAAATGATAAGGTTTATCTTATCTTAAAAGATAAGCTTACATGTACAGATAAGAGTTAAGGTATGGAATATGATTCGTCAGAGTGGATTTCTTATCCTATCTTAGAGATAAGATGGATAAGCCTGGAAGTTCTATAAATAAAGAGGCTACCCCCCTCATTTAGCATAGAAGGAAGTAGTGAGAAATATTGTATGAAGTGTGTAAAGGAAGCCATCAGTTTAAAGGTGTGTTGAAGAAGCCAATTAAGAGGTGTAATTGTAAATTTTCTCCCATAGTATTGGTGGAAGGAAAGTGAAGTAAATAACAATTGAAGTACCTCATGGGTGAGATTGTAACAATTTCATGTTAATATTATAATTTACTTTGATATTTCAGATTTGTCATCATTCCATCTTATCATAGTCGATGGTATTCTTGTGTCCTGTTTGTTGTTTTGTTTCCAGATTACATCCACCAAACTAAAGGCCGTGCATTAGTAAATAATCATAGCACGAGGAGTTCCCGGTGAAGAATTATCATAGTGCCGGATTAGTGATGACATTTTGGTTCTGTTGCTGGGACCATTCCTCGTTGGTGGATTGTCTAGAGAGATATTCCCACTTAGTCAAAAATCAATTGGAGGGTAACTTGTTTTTACTGTGCATAGTAGGTACCATGGTAAAGTCATTTTTGTTGTGAATAGTAGTTACCATGGTAAAGTCATTTTTGCTATGAATAGTATTTACCACAGTAAAGTCACTTTTTACCGTGAATAGTATTTACCGCAGTAACTTCACTTTTTACTGTGAATAGTGTTTACCATAGTAAAGTCAGTTTTTACCGCAGTAAGTCAAGTTTTACCATAGTTTACCGTGGTCATTTCTATTTTCTATTATAGTGATTTTAATTATTGGTGCACATAAGTCTTGTTGATTGTACTTTTGGGTTGGTATTTCACTATGGTTACTTTTGAAAATGGGGAAGATTCCTATTTTTTCAGCCCAATCTAATGAAGATGCTTCCTCTTTCATTCAAGAGTTTAAACAATCTTGTATTTGTAATGGCTTTATAAGAAGGGAACAATGGACTGAATTTTTTCCCACCTTTTTGGATGGTTCAGCCCTTAGGTGGTTTGAAACACTAGGTGATAATGTGAAAAACTCATGGGATTTATTAACTGAAAGTTTTCTTGAAGAATTTGGTGAACAACAGAGATATGCAGATATCATGATTGATATCACAAAGCTAACCCAAGGAGAGAACGAGAATCATGTTCTATAGCTAAGGAGGAAGCTCGATGCCCAGATCCAGAAGGAAGGATTAGCGGATGGGTTGATGACTGGCGTGGATAATCTCCTATGTAAGCACTCCATTCTTGGGATGAAGCCAGAGATCAGACAATGAGTGAAGTATGACCGCCCATCTACCATTGAACAAGCAAAGGAGATTGCAAGAAGGAAAGAAGAAATCATGGAAGAGGAGCCCAAAGAAATTTTTGCTAAAGTAGAACCTACACCCGCACCTTTGCTCCAGAATCCATAACCACTCTCGGTGAGCACAAATCTTTCTCCTAGTACATCTACTGAGTATGAAGATCTGCTCAAAAATATGGGTCAGTTAACTATTAATCTTCTTCAAGGAAAATAATTTAGTTCTCAAGGAGGAGATAGAGGTCCAAAAAGAAATATTTCTGAAGTTGTATGTTATGGTTGTTATAAAAAGGGTCATTATAAGTATAATTGTCCATATAGAGCTTCTACATCTGGTAAAGGAGATAATGATAAAGGAAAAGCACCTGTGAATTCTTTTGATGTAGTAGATAAGAGCAGAAATAATGAAGTAGATGTGTTTGTAACAAAAAGAAAGAAAGAAAGAAAAAGATAATCAAGATGGAAATGATCCTAAGAAGATGAAAGGAGAAACTAGTAAGAAACATAGGAGAAGAAAGTTGGGTGTGCAGGATTTTCTGATTTCACAGGGGCAAGGACCATACTCCATCTTGGAAGATCTGTCCAAAAGGCCTGCAAATATTACATATGGTCAACTCTTGGCTATGTCTTCTAAGAAGAGGCGGGAGCTGCGAAGTGGACTCAATGCTCGATGAAGGAAGGAGGTTGAGGTCCCTATTTTGGAGGCAGAGGTGGATCCCTATGCTCCACAAGCTGAGGTATTATGTAATGGTATTTCAATTCATGATGTCTTAGTTGATGGAGGTGCTACAGTTAATGTAATGACCGAGTCTGTAATGAATATGTTGGGTTTAAAAATTGACCGCCCTTCAACACTTATGTTAAGGTCATTAAATAAGGGAAAAACTAAACCAGAAGGTGTAGTTTCAAATGTGGCAATATCTGTTATGGGTGTTGTATGTGTGGTAGACTTTCAGGTGATGAAAAATGGTACTGTTGCGTACCTAATGTTGCTGGGAAGACCATGGCTAAGGAGAGTTCATGCAAGAAACTACTGGAATGAAGGCTTCATGACACTTGGACGTGGTAGAGAGAGGGTGAAGATAAACGTGATCCCTCGACATCATAAGGCAGAACTTGTGGATTCAAGTGATGAAATTAATGATTGGACATCCTCCGATTACTCTAGTACCAATGAAGTGGACACTGAAGATGAAGAAATTGAGGTGGATGTTTCAGTCATGGATATCCTTCCAGTCACACCAACTCATGACCCCATAAAATTATCTGAAGAAGAAGTTGATGATCGTCTCCAATAAATAAATATTGGTGATGCTGTGATGGAGAGTGAGAAGGAATCCTACCTCCAGCTCTTTCGAAGGTACATACACCTATTCAATTTTGATTACAAGGAACTCCGTCAAGTAAGTTGGGTAGAACATTCTATTGAGCTGGTAGATGGTGCTAGGCCTATAAAGCAAATGCCATATAGAATGAATCCTAATTTTTCCAAGACTGTAAAAGAAGAAATAGATAAGTTGCTTGATGCAGGATTCATATTTACTGTGGAGAATTCAGAATGGGTTTCTCCCATTGTGATCTCAATAAAAAATAATGGGAAGCTACGCATTTGTGTTGATTACAGGAAGCTCAATAAGGCAACAAAGAAGGATCATTACCCTCTTCCATTCTCAGATCAGATCTTGGACGAAGTAGCTGGCTAGGAGTGTTATAGTTTTGCTGATGGATATAGCGGATACAACCAAGTCCGTATAGCAGAGAAAGATCTGGTGAAGTCCATGTTCACCACTCCTTGGGGAATGTTTGCTTATAGAGTTATGCCTTTTAGGTTGTGTAATGCTCCAGCAATATTACAACATTTGATGAATAGGGTGTTCGAACCCTACATTGGGACCTTCATCAGAGTATTTTTGGATGATTTTTGCATCTATGGGAGCAATTTGGACCACCTGCACCAGATGGAGACAACATTTCAAAGGTTAGATGAAGCACAAGCCTCACTAAACCCTACAAAGTGTGTCTTTGGATGTTCTAAAGGTGTTTTGTTAGGGCATGTTGTATCTAAAGATGGTATTGGTACTGATCCTGATAAAGTTTCAAAAATCAAAGATTTACCATTTCCTATGAATAGAAGTAAGTTGAGATCATTTTTAGGCCATGTGGATTACTATAGAAGGTTCATCAAGAATTTCTCAAAGATTACACAGCCACTAACCCAGTTCTTGAAGAAGGATGTTACTTATGAACCAAGAAATAAGGCACATGAAGCTTTTGGACAACTGAAGGAATCCCTGGTGTCTTCACCTATTTTAAAGAATCCAGATTGGAGCAAGGCATTCATTGTGTACACTGATGTCTTAGATGCAAACACTAGGAAGTACTTTGAGACAAAAGGATGAAAATGGGAATGAACATCCAATTTACTTTGGGAGCAAACAAATGAGCAGTGTTGAGGTAAATTATACTGTAACTGAAAAAGAGGCTCTAGCTATCATTTTTGCTGTAAAGAAGTTTAGAAATTACTTGCTAGGGCAGAAATTTATAGTTGTAACAGATCATCAGGCTCTAAAATATATTGTCAATAAGCCTAACCCATCAGGGAGGATAGCAAGATGGATAATTTTGCTACAAATAATTTGAATTTGATATTATAGATAGGCCAGGAAAGAAGCATGTCAATGCAGACGCACTCTCTCGAGCCTATGATGGTTTAGGATCATCTTGTGATGATGATAATTTCCCCAATGCAGCATTGTTATCCCTTGAAACAAT
Organism: Taxus chinensis; assembly: GCA_019776745.2. NCBI lineage: Eukaryota > Viridiplantae > Streptophyta > Pinopsida > Cupressales > Taxaceae > Taxus > Taxus chinensis. Next base: position 65,391,276 of record CM034154.1, read on the forward strand.
CCCTAGTGAATACATAGATATTTGGAATTATCTAAATGAATTCAAGTTTCTTGATGGTGCCAATGCAAAGACTAAGAGAAATATTACTCAAGCCAGTCGTCCATATTCTATTCTGCATGGAGTATTATTTCGAATAGGACCTGATGGACAATACAAGAGGGTAGTTAGACGTGATCAAGGGAAGGAACTGCTAGAAGAATTCCACAATGGCACATGTGGAGGGCACTTCTCTGGACAACTTATAGCAAGAAGGATCTTGGATGCAGGTTATCACTGGCCCACTCTTTTTAAAGATTGTTATAATTATTGTAAGACATGTGATATTTGTCAAACACATGGTAACCGTAAGACTTCATCAGCTCCATTATGTCCTATTCTTCCACTTGTTCCCTTTGAAAAGTGGGGAATAGACATTGTAGGTCCACTTCTAACTACCTCACACCAAAATAAGTATATTGTAGTTGCCACAGATTATTTAACCAAGTGGGTTGAAGCTAGGCCATTGAAAATAGCTTCCATGGATGAGGTGGCAAGGTTCATATATGAACACATTGTCACCAGATTTGGTTGTCCATTAGAAATTGTAACAGATCAAGGAAGCCACTTCATTAATGAGGTAGTAGAAGCCCGAGTCAATAAATTTTCTATTAAGCACAGGAAGGAAACAACATAAAATCCAAGCACAAATGGATAGGTGGAACGAACAAATTTTTGGTTGTGTCAAATTCTAGCAAAAGATGCAGCCTTGCAGGTACATAAGTGGGATAAAAGGATTCATGCAGCATTGCGGGCATATAGGGAAACATCAAAGTCAGCAACATGATACTCCCCATTTTAGTTGGCCTATGGCATTGATCCAGTTCTTCCTATTGAGTTTGATATTCCCACTGTGAGAGTTCTAAAAAATGAAACGATGGATGAAAGTGATTCAGTAAAAGAAAGGCTGGTACATCTTCATTTGCTAGAGGAAATGAGGGAAGTAGCAAAGGATACAAGCCATAAGACGAAAATGAAGCAGAAGGAATACTTTGATCAAAAGATCTGTTGGTCTCCATTTCATGTGAATGACTTGGTTCTAGTATATGATTCCAAATACAAAAAAAGAAGACAGAGAAAATTTCTTCCAAATTGGATGCGGCCGTACAAAATAGCAGCTGTGTATGAAAATGGTACGTACCAACTGGAGGAATTGGATGGCACTCCCATTACGAAATGGGTCAACCACGACAAGTTGAATATTTTCCAAGCACCAGAATAGTCTACTCTGAGGATGGAGTAGAAGCTAGGAAGGGGGAAGATGTCGACACTAAAATTTTCCTCCGTAATTTCTATTTCATTAATGTATGTATTAGGAATAGGATGTTGTTAAGTGTAATTAGTAGTAGCATCTGATAGAAGATAACGGCACCGTCAGTATGGTGCTGCCAATAATGTAGAGTACGGTAATAGTCAAAGTACAATAGGAATGTTGTAAAAAGTAAATATTTGTCGTAAGTGGTCCGGTAATGTTAAAATGTCAAAGTTGGGATAAGTAGAGAAGTAGGGTCTACATGATATTGGTAATAAGGAAAAGGAGTGAGGTCATAAATATTTTGTGTATTTTATTTGTAAAAAGTCTAAAAATGTGGAACCCATGTGCAATGATAAAGTTTATCTTATCTTAAAAGATACGCTTACATGTACAGATAAGAGTTAAGGTATGGAATATGATTCGTCAGAGTAGATTTCTTATCCTATCTTAGAGATAAGATGGATAAGCCTAGAAGTTCTATAAATAAAGAGGCTACCCCCCTCATTTAGCATAGAAGGAAGTAGTGAGAAATATTGTATGAAGTGTGTAAAGGAAGCCATCAGTTTAAAGGTGTGTTGAAGAAGCCAATTAAGAGGTGTAATTGTAAATTTTCTCCCATAGTATTGGTGGAAGGCAAGTGAAGTCAATAACACTTGAAGTACCTCATGGGTGAGATTGTAACAATTTCATGTTAATATTATAATTTACTTTGATATTTCATATTTGTCATCATTCCGTCTTATCATAGTCGATGGTATTCTTGTGTTATGTTTGTTGTTTTGTTTCCAGATTACATCCACCAAACTAAAGGCTGTGCATTAGTAAATAATCATAGCACGAGGAGTTCCCGGTGAAGAATTATCATAGTTCTGGATTGGTGATGACAGTGCTCTCCTGCACGTCACCCCTATATCCATTAGAGAAGTTGTAGCTCTTTTAGCTCCTCTATCAACCGCCCATATGATGGAAAACCCACATAGGGCCTCGAAATGATGTCCACATCAGACAATTCCTCTAGCAATCACCTGTAATAGGCTACAACATGTGTAGCTCAAGCAGCTTGGTGCTCCCCCATCATAAGCACTCATCGCCTAAATCCCACCTAAAAAAACCTGACTCGAATTCATCAACCCAAGCCATACCAAATGGACACACACATAATGTACGCATATGCCCAACAATGAAGTAGGAAACTAAAACATAGGCTAAATCTCTGTATCTTCCCATAAGCCCATAGCTCTCTGTATAACTGTACCAGGAATGCAGGTGCCCATGCAAAAGGGGTCTTGTCCTCCACCATGTCATGCATAACCCCCATCAAGGATCATGGGAATCTCACACCCTTTGCATCCAGTAGTACAAAGCACCAGACTACCTCCATCAACAACACTACCAGCCTCATCTCCTTCAGATGGGCTTGATACATATCCCCGTAGCTCATACTAGCACTATGGAACCTTAACTCTACCAACCCCTTTCCAAACATGATCAATAAAATCTCCTCAAATGCCTCTGAGGAGATAGAATACACCTATTTTTCCACTATCGGTAGCCACAGGATCCTATACACATCCTCCAGGGTGACTGTGATCTCACCTATTAGTAGATGGAAGGTATTGGTCGTTGAGTCCCATGTGTCGATGAGAGCGACTATCAAAATCGTCTCCTAGACTATGTGTTGATAGCGTCTAAGACCAATAAGGCCAACCTCTATAACATGGCACCAATCATTGGTTGTCACACTCCCTTGTACCTCCATGAGCAAGGGAGGTTGCATGTGTTGGAATAGCTTATATGAGTGTTGATAAAGAGATTCTTATGAGTTAAAGAGTACATTCTTTACATATGTCTAAGAAGAGTCCAATGATCATCACATGTGACATGCATGAGTGGGAGTAACTAAATTTGTTTTCATCCCAAGAAAAGGATGAAGAGTATGTTGTTTTAGCAAAGGTGGAAGAGGTTGCTGAATTTTTTCCACACTATGAAGAGTTCATGAGGTTGGTTTGGGATCTTGGTATTTGTGGAAGGGAACAAATCACACACATTATTAAAACTTGATTTTACCCAAAATTGACCTTCAACCCCTCCTTTCTTCCCAGCCCCTCACCCGCTATCTATTTTACACTCTTTACCCTAACCACTTTCCCATTACCCTTCCTAGACCTCTATCCCCTCCACCCAAACCGGCACCAGTTACTCCTTCCCGTCAAAGATCCATTCTAACTGGCATCAGTTCCCTCATGCCTAATGGATGTTGGTGTACAAAGACTGATGTCGGCCATACCTTGACCGGTGTCAGTCAATGTTACTGCACCCAAACCCAAAACCCCAATTTCCTTTACCTAATTTCTTTCCCATTTTCCCTATGAACCTTCCCACACCTCACCTAAGTCCCTCCCAAACCCTCTTCCCCCTACCTCAGACCTTTCCCACCCTCTCTTTCATTCATTTAATCACAAATTTCAATTATTTTAACCTCCCTACCTCTACCCCTGTACATTTCCTTCTTCCCACATCAAATAACAACAAAAGGATTATATATTACCTCGTCTCGACATCACCTCTATGCAGGCACGTCTGGCCGTTGTGCTAGTGGTCCACCCAAACCTTCTCCTCCCTCTACCATGTAATATCTCTACCTCACTCCTCTCTACCAATCACCTCCCTCCGCCTAATCTCATGGACCCATCTACCTGGTTCTCCTCTCCAACCAGATCTCTTCACCTCATCTTAGTACAGCTCTAAATACTTTCCTCTCGATAAGGCATAAAAGTATCGTGCCATCATCATTTTCACAAAATCCAAAACATACAAATGAATCCATATTACATGGATTTTTCCTTTTTATATACCCACATCAACCTGACCAACATCGGCCCTATGCCCTAGCACATCGTGGTTAGTTGTACCTAAACCATCATCGGTCGTGTTCCCTAACAAACCGTGGTTCGTTTACCTATACCATCACCAATTCAATATGACCGGCATCGAATACCTGTCATACTTATATCAATACCCTTTCCCCATTTTTGACCAAAATTTACCCTTCCCTGCCATCGTTTGACCTTACCCACCCTTATCACAACCTACCTCTAAGCCTACATTACATATCTTTGTCCTTAATTACATTTACAGACTTTTTATTTTACCCATACCTCAGCCCTACCCATGCCGTGACTTAGCTACCTAGACCTGGAACATTGTTAGAGACCTGTGAACTCATGTTGTTTGACCTAATGACCTTACCTTGCATATTGCCTTGTTGTTTATCCTGACCCAACCTTTGGTGTACCAGAACATACCTAAACATTCTTACACCTGACCTACATTGTGTTTCCACACCATATCCTATGCCTTAGATATCGAAATCACTTCAACCTTGTTCAGATAATCTCTTTAACCTAGATCCATGTCAAAATTTATAACGTGTGCGTGTGTTTAACTGCCATTAACTTTAACCCTGGCCCATTTACCTGTTCACCTATTTTTGACCCCTTCCCTTTCCCACAGTTGCCCACATCTATGCTCAATTTCACCACATCCACCTTTTGTCAAACCACTCACCACTTCCGTCTTCCACCTCACCAGTTCCTGGTTCGAGGGGGATCAACTTTACCCACACATGGGGCACTGACTTCTTATTTTGTCAACATCCCTTACCAATAAAAGCTATGTGACAAAAAGGGGCAAATGTAGACACTTAAATTTGGTTACATTCCCCTTAGCCCCTGATTGGATAAATAACTTAAACATAAGTACTTAACCATGCCCCCCTTTCACCCCACATTAATAATTAATTTAATTAATTTAATTAAATTAATTACCATCCTAACAATATCCATTATTGTATTACCTTAATTGACCTAAATTCCACCTCACCTAAACACCTCATCCAATCACCTCACTCTAGACCTATTCTTGGCATGTTTCCATAACTAACAATAACTAAGTCTTACTTTGCCTTAATGATCTAAGATTTGGTCTAACCCTAAAATGAATGCCTAAGATTTCTCTAACCACATTCCTACTATTTTGAAGGGAAGCTTCCACTCTGATCTGCGCGACAAATAACCAACTTGGCCCAAGAAATTAGAAAGATCTACTCATTTTAGTAAAACATAGGGAATCTCACCTTAACCGATGTTGGTCAAACCTAAACTGATGTTAGTCAATAGGGAACTGTCGTCGGTTACCATTTATTCACCTTATCATCCCTTTTTAAGGGGTTGCCACATTCTAAGATCAAGGAAGAGAAATAAGAGCTGCATGCAAGTAGAAACAAGGTCTTTTCGTGCATCTACGCATCCAGAACCATTATCCAGAAAAATCTAGAAGCATTGCACCCACAGTAGCATTTTGGAAAGCACTGTCATGGCACCAAACACCATTCCTCTGATCAACTGTCACCTCCATCTAGCCATCTAACCTGCATCACAGTAAGTATCTTGTTAACCAGCATTCTCCTGTTTTCCTTCTAGTAGGCTTTGTTACCTTTGTTATTAGTTTCTACTTGAACTCTCACATCCCCACCATTTATCTCCATACAAGTTTGATCATTCCTTCACCCAAACCATAAAATCACCCATACCTAGCAGTTAGACAACTATGAGTATTTCAAACACCTCCCCATACTTACACCCACTCCTCCCCATCCCCGAGTTAGTCATAGAAAAATCCCTAAACCATGAAATATTGAGTTATTGAAAATCCATAGTAACCGTCGTCATTTATTACTAAATCATCGTCAGACATACAAGACTGATGCCAGTCTCTATGTTTTACACCCTGCCCAAGAATAGAGCCAAACAACCTCCTACCCATTGATCTAAACAACCAAGAATCAGACCCTGGCCAGTCCTAGTACCTTGCTAGTTACCTCATCCTTTAGATTCAACTATAGCCTATCCTTTTGTGAATGGATTTTCTTATTGTACTTGAATTGGATACCCAAATCATATCAACTACAGTAGAAATTTTCTTATTTCTTGCATTATTTTTTCTAAACAATGGTTTGACAACCATCTAGGAATTATCACACTTCCCAAAATTAGCAAATACTAGGCAGTCCACTGTCATATATCATTTAACTTCTCTTTTGTGGTCTTGTTTTCTATTACAGGTAGTTCCTCCTAGCCAAAAGGAATCTCTCACAATTGGTACTGGATCGAGAAGTCAGAACACACGCAACAACCATCAACCAACCCATTTAATAGGTATTCCTCCTATCCCATAACACTATTTGATTTGTCATTTAAAAACGTAAAGAAAATGGTGAAACACATGTCGGTAAGGAATTTTTTGTTTTTAAGATATTACTCTTATTTTCAAATATCACTAATAGCCTAGGTTCGAAGAGGAAGCAATAATAGGCATGTGAAACAAATTGTGGCTTTTTGAAATTCATTTAATGGATGTTATGAAGATTTGAAATCTCTCGGGTAAGCTATAATGACACGATGAGGGTTTGGGTGAAAAATTTAAATTGAAGACTTTATCCCTAAAGTCCACCCTCAAGAATTTCTATAAATCATATAATATACTTAAGGTGAGATATAAACAAAATTTTGAGCCCAAAGTAACTTCCAATTGATGGTTATCTCTAACATTCACCTCAATGAAGACCATCACAGGTTAGTGAGACCTAATTTGTGACTATGGGAGTGAATTTAGGACTTTTTTTCCTTAAGAGGAGACCTCCAAACTATGCATAACAAATCTTAGACAAAATTTGTATTCAAATATGGTTCAAGTTTGTTTGTAAATGGTTTAAGTTGTAAGTTATGTGGTAAAAAAGACCTAGACAGAGCTAATGGAGCTTGAGAACAAGGAAAAGAGAAAGTGGGAATTGAAGAATAAGGTCAAGGAGCTCAGCTATAAAATCTACCATACACCATCTAGTCCCAAAAGGATTCTTGAAAGTGTTTTCATTTTTTGTGGGTATTTTATAGGTATCTCTAACCATGAACATACCAAGGACATAGTCTTAAAAACTCCAAAAGGGAAGTTTGGGTCAACTAGAAGAATTTGATGATTTTCTTGATTTTCTCCAAGATTAAGGGATGATATGACTTCATTTTGAATGTGGAACATGGTATACAGGTTTTGAAAGTATTGAATAGTGGTAAAAAGACCAAAGTTACTTGGTTGAGAATAATTTCTTTAGTAGCTAATGAAGGTCTATTTGGGTAAAGAAGAAAAATTGACCATTCCCTTTGTTATGAATCAGTATAAAATTGTGTTTATCATTTTATAATATAGAGAAAGAAGTTTTAGATCACAGAGAAAATCTCTAAGGTGAATTATGTCAAGCTCTTTCATGTATAAAACTAAGAATAAAATCTCTAAAACAAGGTATAAAGTGAAAGAAGTTATTCTTGTCTTGATAAGTGATTGGTTTTGCATTGAATGTCATAGGACCTCTGCATCAAAACCATAAGGGAGAAAAATGAAATTTTAGGCCAATTAATCTTGTAGAATTTTTTTCAACTACAATACCATAAGAACTCATTTTTTCTATAGCATTCAAGAGATGGATAGTGGAGTGAGGTTCCATAATCTTCAATTTTTCAAACAAAATTGACCATCTATTACAACAACAATTATAAATTTATTAAAAGGAATCTTCAATATAATCCTCCATCTTTTGGAGAGCTTCCAATTGAAGACAAAACATGGATTTTGAAATTTTCTTATGATTAATTTTTGTATTTGACTTGTTTATGAGCTCTTGAGGAGTAGAGTATTATCCTGTAAATCTAGCTATATCTTCTCATATTCCATCATCTCCATTTCCCAAAGGTATTCATTCTATAAATGAGACAAAAGGCCCTTACGTGTACTTCTTCCACCAAGGATTTGGTATTCCAATAAGACAACTTAGAAATAACAATGTTGTGAATATATACGTCATAGGTCATATTTTTAATGTCCTCTATAGCCATCTTCAATGTTTTGGAAAACATGGACATAAATCCCAGGGTAGAAGGTTTGATAGGTATTGTCACGAACAAGAAATAAATTTGAACTCGTGATCTTTTAGAATAGGTATTGTATGATTTGTTCTACACTCAAGGGGGGGATTGAGCCCTATGTAGACTAGGCAACTTCCTAAGGTGCATGTAGTCAGGGGGCACCTAAATCTAAAGATTTTCATTATTTTTAGCTGTTATTAAATCTTAATATTAATTGTTTACATGAATTCAATATTAATTAACCCTTTTATTGATATTAGTATATAGTAACATAAATTTCATGCATACACATCAAAATGTATTTTAATATTTTTGCAAGTAAAATTACATATCTATATTTTTTAGCTCATACGATGTTGTTGGTATTTTTTAGCTTTAGATAGTTCAGGTGTGTATTTTTTTATTAGCAAAATGTTGATGTGTTTTTTATTATATCACTAGTGTAGCTAGAAGCAGTAAGTATAATTGAAGGAAACAATTATTTAATTCTCTATTCCTAATATATTGCGAGAAATGCCTGTGTTTTATGAAGGAATTACTAAGCTTGGTCGAAATACCAATCTTCACAAAACCATGGGAGCCACCTATGAATTTTTATTCCATCGCCTACTTGATAGTGGTAAATAAAATGAGTAACCTATCTTGTATAAAAATTATATTTGTTGCATGTTGAGAAACTCATGTGATTAATTCTCTCCATCCATGGATTACTACTTGTCCTTATTTGATAATTTTATAAAATAATTTTTTTACTTTTGTATACCAATTTCTCTAAATTAGTGATTTATTATGATCGTTATAAAATATGATAATGTACATAAATTTTATTTATCTATTTGATAGGAAAAAATATTAACTAAAATTGTAAGAAGGGTGTCCACTTCAATTATTACCTAGGACACTTTTAAACTTTAACTCGACTATGTGTACACTTCTGAGTTCTCTTTAGCAAATGAACAACTACATCCAAAGAAGTTCTGAAGAGCTAAATCTTCACATCTTACTTTTGCATCCACTTTATTTTTCTTTGCCACTATTCCTCCAACTCCATATGCAATTTCCTTATTTTTAGTTTTTCCTTTTCCAACAGTTTTGAAATCATCCATTAATGGCATTTTTCACTCCATCTATACCTCAAAAGTTTTAACACTTTGATTCCTCTTATCCAATTATCCCCTAAAGGAACCCTCACGCATCACATGTTTACTCAACATTTATCATGCCATCCTCAAAGGAACCCTCACGCATCACATGTTTACTCAACATTTATCATGCCATCCTCAAAGTCTCTCTTCTAACTCAGGAAGAATGCAAAACATTCTCTTTGACAAGATAAACTCTTGGGAAAGTAACTTCATGTTCTAATTAGCTTATTCAAACCAACACATTAAATATTCACTTGGAATTTATCATTATGCCTAAATATCTACGCAACATATCATTTGACCATTTCAAATTAAAATTAAATCTTTTTCAAAAATTACTAATATTTTCATGTAGTATTTTAATGTTCACAACTACTAAATTAAAGAAGAAGTATAATAAAATCATGGCTAGTAATAAGCCACAGTCACAAGTAAATTTACCATATAATTATGCATACTAAAATGTAGGTCATATTCCATTTAATTTAATCATTATATTTGACTAATAGATTTTATACTTAAATACATACTTTAAATCTATCTAATGAGTGTTTCTTGAATCTACATTCAACCTTATCATATTGTATTCAATCGTATGCATAATCAGTACCATTTTATATCCATAGTCAATATAGAAACCATTTGATTATATCTAATCAATATAACACTTCAACAACTATTTCCATCCTCCATGAATGACTAAATAAACAATTTTGGTAGTGCTCGTTCGGGAGATAAATTCCTCAAATGTGACATGATATCAATAAGAAATATGATTCGTTTGCTAGAGTTCTAGGGGAAATATACTATTTCTTATAATTCTAATTTCTTTTATATGCTAAAAGTTCAAGAACTTATGCCATGTATCATTCTTCAAAAACTTGGGCTACAACCTCTTGTAGAATGGTTGCATGATTGGAGATGGAGAGACAGCGCAACCCTTAAACATTACAACTCAGGTTTGCTTTACTAATTGATGATTCAGTTCTCGACATCCCTTGGAAATCTCAATTCATGATGGGGTTTGAATTCCTCTCCCAAAACATGTCTTTTTCACCTCGATTAGGTTTGGAAGTCTAAATACGAGCCCAAAAATTTCCATTTTTCTGGTTAGTTACTTATCCATGTCTTCCTTTAGGCTAGAGACTCAAGCACACAGGTGTCTCAAACATTAAATGTCTTTTCTAATCTCATCCCAAGACTTGTAAACGTTTATTATGGTCATGACTCCAAGCCCAATCTTCTTGGTAATGGATTTATTCTTTATTCCATCCTTTTCATCCTGAACCTTTCACTTAGAAAATGGCTTTCTTTCTTGACTTTTCCAATTAGCCTAGTTATACACTTTCACTATGGAATTTTTACAGCTCTAGTTTTATTTCATTTGTGGAGAACTAGGAATGTTGCTATGTTAATCAATGACTATATCTCAGAAAAAAAATTCTCTAACAAAAAAGTTGCATTGATTTAGTGAGTGTACTATTCGATATGGGCCAAGGCCCATAAAGTGGCACTAAAAATTTAGTATTTGGAGCAATTAATTGAATGTGTTTGGGAATGTCACCATGCAACATGAGTTGGTTGCCACTTGATCCTCTAAGATTGAGCCCTTTACCTGCTACCACTAGGTGTTGGAGGAGTCACTCACATAGCCACCGCTATGTGCTGGTCCATAGATGTTTTTTTTGCTCTAGGTTCTCCACTTGTTGGAGTTTGCCACATCCTTGGGATATGGTTGTTATTGGTTCATTTGGTTTGACACCTGCAGCTCAAGACAAGGTTCAGCCTCTAAATTGGGACATCAAGGCATCTCTTATTATTGAAGATAAGTCACATATTCTAGATAGATGGACCACTGTTGATCTACCTATGGAGGAGCCTTCTAATTAGACAATCTTAGCTCCCTGAGATGATCCACCACCATCTTGTAGTGCTACATCTACTTGTGATCAATACTTTTTTGTTACTTACTATGTAATATGCTCTCTTTTCAATTGCCTTATTTGACGTTTGATCCGTATGTTGCTTTGACCTTACTCCTTAAGACATATTATCTGTAGCATTCTTTTATCGATGAGAATTTTTTGAATGTCTTTTTAGAGTGTAATCTCTCTTACCACCATTTTATTGTAGGCATCTCATATTGATTATTGGTACAATCCAATATAAAATATGCTAAGGAATAACTTTGTAAATATAAAATATCTCAAAACTAAAAGCTGTGTATCGTATGGATGAAACTTAATGAGGCGACTCTCCACATGAAACTTAAAGAAAACTAAAGCGGAAAGATTCCTGCAAATAAGAAAGCGTCCTTTAGTGAGTGCTTGGAGACTCGGAGACTATATTTTTAAAAAACAACGTTCTCGAGAAGTTTAATAGAAAAGAAATGTTCGTCCAAAAGGAAAAGATGGGTGGAATTTATTTATATAAGTACCATGGCCGGAATAAAGACTTCATGTGACGAGGAAACAAGTGGAAGTGAAAAGACTTTATCGAGCTAGTTCAGACCTCAAGAAGAGCATCAAAATCGTAATCCAATACGGAATCCCTCACGATAAACTATTTCATGGCCACCACCATCAAATTAAGATATTGGATCACAAAAGAAAAGGCACTCATCGTACTGAGATACCCATGCTCCGTTACGTCATTACATGTAGATTATCTTGACGACCTCCTGCGAATATTCTACCGCCATTAATAATATACCAAAGGTAAGCCTGGCACCATTATTGGTTGTATGAACATCACATTGGACTCCATAAATGTTAGAGACGTTGGGCTATGAAGATGTAACAGAATTGAAGAATAGGTTGTGAAGGGAAGAATATTAATGAGAAATAAGAGTGCATCCACAGATTCAATATGGCAGTCAGCAGCGTTGTATCTGTGTGGTGGGGTTTTTGCAATGATTTTTCTGATAGTCTTTGCTATGTTGAGGTTGGCATGTTTTAACTACTGGAGGGAGTCTGGTAACGATTCTTCAAGCAGTGAATCCTTCGAGGATGTCGTAAAGGATCAGGAATTCGGATTTTTTGATGATGGTAATGATAATGATAAGGAACTTCCGGTGATTATGCCTGGAGAGGAACACCCTACTTTTATTGCCAAATCAGTAGTGCCAGTAATGGATATTAGTGAGCATATTCCATAGCTAATGTATCTCACTTAAGTGGCTTATTTTTATTGTCTTACTGAAACGATTATGATGTTATGAGCAACATAGATCATGTGTTCTGTTTTTTCTGTGTGTGTTCCTTCATTATCGAAAAGTTGTTGCCGTTGATATAGTGTATGCAGATAAGTAAAATCATTATGTGCCACTAATTATTATGTACATGGGAAAAAAACGATGCTAGATATCTTCAGGGACTAGAAACATATTCTCATGTTTCTGCTTCTACTAGAATTACATCACATCATAAGGAAGGGGTCTGCACTGGCCAATAAAATGAACTAATTAGGAAGCATAGAGATATGGTAAAACAATGTTGCTATTCATTTTTGGATTGGGTAATGTTCATGTGAGATCAGGGGGAAATAAATATTAAACAGGGGTTACATAAAGTTCTGAAATCGCTTTTAACCACCTCAGGTTCTAAGATAATAAGAAACTATTGTGTTTATGGAAATCAAAAAATAACGTGAGGCTCTAAGGTAATAAGAAACTATTATACTTTGTTTTTCTAAGATAATAAGAAACTATTTTGTCTATGGAAAACAAAAAATTACGTGAGGCTCTAAGGTAATAAGAAGCTATTATACTTTGTTTTTCTAAGATAATAAGAAACTATTTTGTCTATGGAAAACAAAACATTAAGTAAGGCTCTAAGGTAATAAGAAGCTATTTTACTTTGTCTTTTATGAGAGTGCGTGGCAAAAATATAATAAGCAATTATTTAATTTTAGTTTTTATAAGAATGGTGGGGAAAAATAGAGAATAAATGGGAAGAGTTTGACTCTCCCATATGTTTGTGAGGATGAATGGTCAACTAATAATTGACTGTTTACCATTTTTTTGAATGTTTTTTGTTAATTTTTATGGGAAATAAATGATTTTATATAGATATCAGCATCTTTGTTCCATGATGAGTGCACTTAACATATCTTGTTGATTACACTTGTTGAATAAGCATATATTATACCAAAGCCTTTCTTTCACTAAGGAGTGATGAGTAGGGGGCATCAAATCAGTCAAAGTCACACAGGGATGGATTTTGGTCATATCGATTTGACAAAATGTATCATGGATTTAGAGGGACTTATATCCAAGACCTGAGTGTAACTAGCACAAAGAATCTTGGTGGGGCCCACACTTTAAGCCAATCACAAATTCGAAATAAATTAATGTTATTTTTATTAATTTTGTGATTGGCCGAGAGTGTGGGCCCCACCAAGTTTTTGCATGTTGGATAACCAGATGTGCTCTTTCTGTCATCGATGCTTCATGCACAGTCACTATCTATGTGGCGAACTAACTTGAGGATATTAGAAGTGGCATATAAAATGCCAAAAGATTTTGTTCCATTAACATATCTTAAAATTCATTTTCCAGCTTGCCAATGAGAATCCTTTGGGGATTCCATAAAACTAGAAATACAACTTACACCATACATGATATCAGGCATTGTAGTTTTCAAATACATAAGGCTACCAACAAGTCTTTTGTACATAGTTGGATCAATATTGCATCCTTCATCATATTTACTTAGCTTCAATCCGGTGGCAACTGGTGTTGATGTTGGCTTGTAATTCATGATACATAACCTTTTGAAAATATCATTCGAATATTTTGATTGACATATGAAAATTCCATTTTTTGATTGATTGACTTTGATGCCAAGAAAATACTTCATTAGACCCAAGTCTGTTATTTAAATTCTTTTTTCATCGTTGTTTTAAATAAGTCAATTGACAAATCTCTTGTGAATATTAAATCATCAACATATAGACATACAATTAGAATTTTTGCTTGATCATTCATCTTGATGTATATTGTTGGCTCACTATTACTTTTGTTAAATCCATTTTTCAAAAAATATGAATCAATCCTACTATAAAATGCTCTCGGAGCTTGTTTCAGACCATACAAGGATTTCTTCAATCTATAGATCTTGTGCTCTTGACAAAAAATTTCATATCAAGGTGGTTGTAAAACATAAACTCCTTCTAGTATGCCATTTAGAAATGCAAACTTGACATCCATTTGATAGGCTTTCCAATTAATTTGAGTTTCTATTGCTAAAAAAATATAACAGTGTCTAGTCGAGCTACTGGAGCAAGAGTCTAATTGTAATCAATTCTGGATTGTTGTGAGAAACCCTTTGCAACTAACTTGGCTTTATGTTTTTCAACATTTCCATCTACATTGAAATTTGTCTTGTATACCCACTTTACACCAAATGCACTCTTTCCTTCTGCAAGGCTTGCAAGATCCCATGTATGATTCTTTTTAATAGAATCAATTTCTTCATTCATTGCTTCTACCCATTTTACAATTTCCAATGCATCTTCAAAATATATAGGATCATCATGAGAAAATAATGTAAAATCAGAATATAAATCAACATTCTCATCACCTTGAGTTTTTTCATAAATCTTCCTTAAGATTCTTGTCTGCCCTAGGGTGTCCCTATAGTTAGACCTTTGTGTTGCCAATGTTGGATTTGATATGTCACTACTGTGAGACTTTGAATTTGAAGAATTACCTTCATGATTTGATGCTTCATGAGGACGTAAATTTGTTAGAGGGGATGAAAACCCACTTGAGATACCTCTTGTGATGATTTTTGACACTGGAGTGCTATTTGAAGAAGATGTCACTGCACCGATCCCTTGAGGTGCTAGATGAAAATTTTGTGTGATCTTTTCATCAAACCCATTCTCATGATGATTTATTCCAGTAGTGATAGTTGTTAACTTATCAATACTTCCATCACATGCTTGTTCTTAAATGAACTCAACATCTCTACTAATAATAGAATTCTTTGTGATGGGGTTGAATAATTTATAGGCTTTTGATTGCTCACTATAACCTACAAAGATACATCTTTCTCCTTTATCATCCAATTTCTTCCTCCTATAATTTGGTATATGAGTATAAGGTAGACATCCAAAAACTCTTAAATGTGAGACACTATGTTTCTTTCCACTACACACTTCTTGAGGAACTTTATCCTTCACAATTTTTGTTGGACATTGGTTCAAGATGTAAACCACACAAGCCATTGCTTCAGCCCAGTAATCATTTGGTAGATGTTTGGATTTCAACATACTTCTATCCATTTCCATAATTGCTCTATTATTTCATTTTACCACACCATTCTATTGAGGTGTATACCTTGTCATAAATTGCTTCTTAATCCCATGAAATTTATAGAAATATAGGAACTAATTTGAAACATAATCTCCTCCTATGTCTGATCTTAACACCTTTATATAGTAACCACTCTCCTTTTCAACCATGGCCTTAAACTCTTTGAACATACTAAATACGTCTTACTTATGTTTCAAGAAATAAACCCAAGTTTTCCTACTCAAATCATCTATAAAAGTAAGAAAATACATGCTTCCTCCAATTGATGGTGTTTGAATAGGTCCACATAGATCTGAATAGACAATCTCAAGAAGAGATCTAGCTCTATATGAATACAAATTTTACAAGGCTTGTTTTGTTGCTATATCAAAATTAAAAGCTTCACCATAAAATTATTTTGTAGTAAATCTAAACCACTAAAACTTAAGTGCCTGTTGGCTAGATTTTCTGCATAGCAAAAAACCTAGGTAGTCATGAGATAAATCTCCCTCATTTAACCAGTGAGGCTCCCGTGTCAGATTTTTCAATAAAAATGTGTTATTATCTATTAGGGGTTTTACTTTAACCACTTAGTTCATGAACCATAACTAAAAATTTCTACATCAAGTAAGCAGCTATTCAAGAAAGGAAGTATTTTATAGAAGAAGGAACTAAAGGAAATATAGAGAAGAAATGGGGAAGCTATGAATCCCAATTAGTATATAACAGAGCTAATTACATGCACATAGACAAAAATTAATAGATATGAACACACAGAATCATAAAACAAAGGCAACTCTAGATCCAGATCTAAAATAACACAAAGTCTATTAAGAGATCTAAGATTAAAAGAAAGAAACACAGTACACCGTGACACAAAGTTCTCCGGAAACCTACTCCTTTGTATTCCTTTTCTCCAAGTTGCTCTCAGGGGTTCAACACAAAGTCTAGAACACAAGATTGCTACTTACAAATTATGATGATTAACACATAGGTTCTTCCTCTATTATAGAATGTAGAGGGGCAATTACAAGCCGGAAGCTTTTAGTTGAACTGGCACATGTGGAAGTGGGAAAGGAAACAACTGGAAATCTCCCTCTTGGAATTCCTCTTTGCATGACATGTATGATTTACAACTGAAAATAGAACTTTCTATTTTGCACGTCTGCCACCTATCTCCAAGTAATTGAATTATTCAAGTAATAGCTTTTAAACTAATCACTTAAGTTGTATAATTTAATTGATCACTCAATTACTTTGTCAGAGGAAAGGAGAAGGAAGAGGAAAGTTGCAGTCTTGTCCTTGTTCATGTCTGCATGCAACTGATTAAAAATGGATCTGGAAGCGGCTGGAAGAAGTTGGAATTAGAAATGACTGGATCTAGAAACAACAAGCAAGATTTGGAAATAGTTGGTTTTTGCCTTCGCCTTGTGTTCTCTTTTATCCTTGAAGTTTTTGTAGTTCTTCTCCAATACATGCATCAATGCATTGTTTTCCGTAGATAAATCATCATCCTTATTTTTAATTGCATATGAGCAATTAAAAATCTTGGAAAGCACTCCGGATGAATGAAAATTAAATGAAGGCTTCAACTAGAAGATGGGAGCATTCGCACAAGATCTTGGAAGGAATTTTCCACGCACTAACTTCTTCACGGGCTGTATTCCAAACAAGAGGATGAAACCTTTGTGTCAGAAGCTTTTGCAACTATGAGATCTAGATCTAGATCTGCATATGGATTTGCATCTGCATCTACATCTGCATCTGGATATGGATCTACACTTGCATAACAAACTTTGGCAACTGGGCTATGGATGGAAAAGCTACAACTCAAATAATTCTAATGCTTTTAATCTGCACACATGAGTGAAGTTTCTCCTGCACACATGAGTGAAGTCTTTCCTGCTCTGGATTTGTCTATCAATTCAACAAGGGGTTCCAAGCCTAGATCTGTGTCTCCAATATCTGTAAATTTAGAAGTGATGCTTGACTCCGTTGTGTTTCTTTTTCATCTTTCTTCACCATAGCTTTGTCTATCTTTGTATGAATAATTCTTTTTCTTCTTACTTGGTCAAATTTCTTCAATACTGGTGTAGATATGGGTATTTCTTTAGATTTGAAGGATATATGCAATGTATTAGACATTGATTAAAGCTCCTTTTCTTTTGTAAAACACCTGTAATGAATTTCTGCAATTAATCCAAACAAAAATGACCACCATAGCATGAATAGTGAATTTTTATTATAAAAATCCACACTTTTCAAGCCTGCTGCCCCAAAAATCGGTGTTTAATTTGCACATAAAGAGAGCATGAATCTTTTCAACAACACCTGAGCACCTTTAACACCTATGTAAACAATTATGCAGAAAAAGATCGACCTCCTTCAAAGCATGCGCCAAATCTGGAAGCTTTTAGCCTTGTTGCCACCTTGCCTGAGCAAAATCCTTCTTCAAATGCCTTATTTCCACCTTGCCTGAGAAAAATCCTTTTTCAAATGGGGTGCACTTTTCCTCTTGGATGCAATTCTTTACCTGTGAATTAAATAATTCACCCATATGGTAGCCCATGCTTATATAACTCTCACAATTCTATAATTAATAATTTCCCTTCCTATTCCTAGCAATTAATTAATTAAAAAACATGCTTCTCTCTTTAAAAATAGCATGTTTAAGGACAACCATCCAATCAATTAAATTAATTCAATTTAATCATCCACACTTCACTTCACTTAAGCTTCACAGTGTGCTTTGACCATAGCCACTGAAAATAGGAATTAATATAATCATTTAATACTTTAAAAAGTATTAATTCCTTCTCAAAAGGGGCTACATTAAATAAATTAAATATATTTAATTTTGGAATTCTATTTTTAAATTCCTTATGTCTGCTTCCCTTTGTTGAATTTTCCACAAGCCTGGGTGCCAAAATTGGGTGAATAAATATTAACAAATATTTATTTGATGCATTATTATTCACCTAAGGTAGGTCACACTTTTTTGCATAATAGAATTCTATTTTTAAGAATTTTTCACAATGGGATTCTTTACCCTACAAGGAAGCCCCAGAAATCCCATGATCCACTTAAGTGATTTGAATTTGACAATGGGATTATTTACCCTATAAGGCAAGCAATAAAATCCCATGATTTCACTTAAGTCACTTTTCTTTTATTTTACCATGAGAATTTTTACCCTGCAAGGTAGGCAATAAATTCCCACCTACCTGTTGCCTTTAATTTTCCCACTGCAACTTAAGTGAATTTTATATCACGGTAAAAAGTACCCTGTAAGGCAGGCAATAAAATCCCACCTACCTGCTACTTCTATTTTTCCCACTGCAGCTTAAATCCTTTGTTTTCCAAAAATGCGCCCAACCCCGCAGGGGCTTTTCTGTGCACGACTTCACCTTTTCCGAGTGAACCAGACCTCTGATGGTGACTTCCTCCAGGAACAATATGCGTATACGTTTTCTAGCTACTACAAGTGAAAAATTGGGCTTACCCAGAAAAGGAATTGTTCTAGAGAAATTTCACAGAAAACGAAACGCAAAAACACAAAAACACAAAAATTGTCAAAAGTCACAAATAAAGCCCAAAACTTATTCCAATTTAAAACCCTTCCGGTACATAGGAATAATGACATGTTCAATCATAATAGAGTTAAAATTAAGGGCAAATAGCTTCATACAGGGCTCAAAATATTTAAATACAAATTTCACGCAGACAAATCTAGACGACAGAATATAACAATTTTGGGCATCTGGGTATTTGGTGGAAAAGACTAACATGGATCTTTGGGAATATCTTGACGCGATAAAAGAATTTTTAGGTAATAAAAATACAAAACGACCCATTATTTTAAAAGTATGAATTTTTTGGGTAGGGTAGTCATAGATTTCAGGATGAAATCTGGGTGACACCAGTCGGCTCCATCTATGGACATCTTTTTCTCTGTCAGAATGAAAAGGGAAAAGATGAGATCCTAGCCTCTCTTGTTTCGTATCTTGTCTTTTGGGCACGGGGTTAGGCAAACAACCACAACACAAAAAATAAAAACAAAACAAGGAAAAACAAACAAAGTTTTATTTATATACATACAGGTTTTAACCTACTTTTTCAGTCCCTTAACAGCTTTAGATGCTTCCTATTGAAAGGCAATGGTAACTCATTTCTATCCTAGTAGGTAAGGAAGAAAATATCTATTCCTGCAGCTCTTTCGATCATGAAGGGCCCTTTCCAGAGTGGATCAAATTTTTCATGTATGCCCTTCGGTTCATATCTCTTGTCCCACCAGAGTACCCAATCTCCAATCTTGAACTTCCTTTCTTTGGCCTTCTTGTAAAATACTCTAGGCAAGTCCTTATCAACTTCATATGGTGGTGGCGCATCCTTTCTTATCTCCGTGACAGGTAAGTTTGCATCAACTTGCTCCGTTCCCAGATTTATTTGTTGCATTTATGATGAAGAACTATCACCATATTTTTTGTTCTTCTTCAAATATTGATCATGCTTGTTGAAAGTCTCCACTAAGGAAACTAAACCCTTAGGGACTTTGTTACCTTTTGGTTGGACTATTCCACTATTGTCATCATAAACTAGATCATCTTTTTCTGTGACTATTTGTCGTTGTAGTGATTCACTCCCTTCAACATGCAGACATGCAGATGTTTGTTCAAGGACTCTGGGGTGGTAGACCATCTCCACTTTATAGTTTTCTTGTCTGAATATCGATAGTGGTCTATCCGAATTCCATAGTACAGCTATGAATGCTAAAGAATCTACCTTAGAATTTTGATTTATTGGAATGAAGTCAATAGAAAAGGCTACAAAATTGAATGTGGCAGAAAGCACTTTATTTCTGTAATGCTCCAGCTTATCTCTTTTGACTTGACTTTTCCCTCGAACGTTCTTTACCAGAAGTTTAGCATCTCCTTGGGCTTTGAGGATTTTTACACCTTTCTTTTTAGCTTGCTCCATTCCTAGAAGCAATGCTTCATACTCCACTGTATGATTGGTGTTCTCGAACATCAACTTGTGGGAGTTTGGAAATACCTCATGATTTGGAGATATTAGTAGAGCGCTAGCTCCTGATCCAAAAGAACAACATGTGCCTTTAAACCCCAGAGTCCAAAATTTTTCTTCTTGTTTTGCTGGCTCTAGCTTTGGTCGAAGTTTTAGCTCTGGAACATCTTTATCCGTTTCCAAAAAATAGACCTCATGGTCATATTTCTGAAAAAGGATCTGAGATCTAGGATCCTCAGATTTTGTAACCGTGTACCTGGACTTCTTTTCCAGCTCCAGCTTCTGATTAATTCCTTTGATAGGAATATGAGCACAGGACCAATCCATCTTTACTTCTCCTCCTAGTTATTTGCAAAAGTTTCTACTCGGCAACATCCCGTAGGAGATAGGAATATCTAGAACTAAAATTGTCATCTTTAATATTTTATTAGGAAAAGCTACCAGAACAGCTTGTGCATCTTTGATTTGTTCAATTAAATGGACTTGTCTCTCCATGGAATAACACATTTTTATGTTCTTTTTCAAGGTAATCCCGAGAGCATCTGCAACTTTAGCTGGCATGACGTTGTCAGAAGCACCCAAATCTAGAATACAACTTCTTAACTTGAAACCATTAAGCAATAAGGAGACATAGAAAGGTTCCACCTTGTCAGAAGATAGTGAGGGTTTAACAACTGCCGTGTTATTTTGTGGAGGAGTATCTTTAGGCTTAGGAAAAAGGCCTTTTGATGTATTGGATTGTCCTAGTGATTATACATATTTGACTAGCCTATTTAATTACTAAAGAAAAGATCTCAGGTATTCAACTTCTGACATTTGAACTTTAGTTTTCTTGGCCTGATCAATAATGTCAAAAGAAGAAATAGATTCAGATACTTGAGCTACTTTCTGTGGTTGAGATGAAGAACTTGCATTCTTATCTCTAAGAGCCAAGGAAGAAGGTAAAGGGCTGCCCCTTCTTTGTTCGTTAGCTAATGCCTCAGCTTGGCGACTTTGTGATCTTATAAGTACTGCATATGCATGACCATGATCATCTTCATGAAGTTTCTCATCATCATGTTCAAATTTGTAGTTCAGGTAATTAGTGTTGGATTTGCTAGCAGGACCTATAAAATCATCATCCTTGAGCTGATCAGCGTCATCTTCTAGGTTTTCTTCATTCATCTCCACATTGTTTCTGGGAGAAGCTTCAATTGCTAATCTTTGGGAACCAACAATGTGGTTCCGGTTGTTGTTGAAATTCCGAGTAGGGGCAGTATTGTTGCCCTGAGCCATTTGAGCCATTTGTTTCTTTATCTGTGACATCTCATTTGCTAACTTTTGCAATAGTGAATCAGATGTAGTAGAAGAGGATGAACTTTCAGCTCTAGAAGTGTTGTTCTTTATCTTTCTAGCCATAATGAGGTCGTCTTCAATTTTAACTGCCATGTTTTGAGTTGCTAACAAGTGACCAGGATGTGCTCTTCACAGTTGATAGCTTACTTCAGGAAGTAAATCATTGATGAACAACACCTTTTGATTCTCATCATTCAGAGAAGCAGAAGATGGAATTTTTTATAGTAATCTTTGGAATTTTGCAATAAAATCATGCATGTGCTCATGTGGTTCCTTCTTCTGCTGAGTCAGTTGAGTTATCAATGTGCTGGAATCTTCGGCTACCTTGAATATTTTCAGGAATGCATCCCGCATAGTATCCCAGTTGGTTATGGTGCCAGGAGCTAGCCAGTAGAACCATTCTCCAGCCAAGTCATGCAGAGTCTCTATGAAGAGTCTAATAGATACATCTTCATGTTCGACTACAAGCACTCCACAGGATATGAAGAAGGCCACAAAATGATCATCAAGGTTTTGCTTTCCATCTCCAAAGAATTTTGGAAAAAAATTTCTCGTCCCTTTTGGTAGATCGTGCATAGGAGGAGTCAGATTCAAAGGTCCAAAGGCTACACCCCATAGAACAGGCATTGCAGGGGCAAGTGGTTGATTTTGCATCATGAATGGAGCACTTCTTCTTTAAGAATAGACTTGATGAATAATTCCAGTTGCCAGAATATGCTGAAGATGATCTAGATCTGGATGTGTTTGCACTCTCCTTCCTGGTGAGGGACTAGATCTGCGGCTTCTAACTTGAGGAGGATAATTGAAATTGAATTGCTCCTACAGTCTCAAGAAATGATCAGTCCTTCCTTGTGCCTTCATAGATCGGGTGAAGGGACATTCAACTAGGTTGAGATTTGTATGGAAAACAATCTGATCTTCAACAGATAAGCCTTGATCTACAAAAAAAATTGTTCCCCAGCGGAGTCACCAAAAACTGTTGGCTAGATTTTCTGCATAGCACAAAACCTAGGCAGTCATGAGATAAATCTACCTCATTTAATCAGTGAGTCTCCCATGTCAGATTTGTCAATAAAAATGTGTTATTATCTATTAGGATTTTTACTTTAATCACTTTGTTCATGAACCATAACTAAGAAGTTCTACAGCAAGTAAGCAGTTGTTCAAGAAAGGAAGTATTTTATAGAAGAAGGAAGTAAAGGAAATACACAGAAGAAATGGGGAAGATGTGCATCCCAATTAGTAGATAGCAAAACTAATTGCATGCACATAGAAGAAACTTAATAGATATGAACACACATAATCATAAAACAAAGGAAACTCTAGATCCAGATCTAAAATAACACAAAGTCTATTAAGAGATCTAAGATTAAAAGTAAGAAACACAGTACACCGTGACACAAAGTTCTCCCGAAACCTACTCATTTGTATTCATTTTCTCCAATTTTCTCTCAGGGGTTTAGCACAGAGTCTAGAACACAAGATTGCTGCTTACAAATTCTGATGGTTAACCCGTAGGTTCTTCCTCTATTATAGAATGTAGAGAGGCAATTACAAGCTGGAATATTTTAGTTGAACTGGCACATGTGGAAGTGGGAAAGGAAATAACTGGAAATCTCCCTCTTGGAATTCCTCTTTGCATGACATGTATGATTTGCAACTGAAAATAGAACTTTCTATTTTGCACGTCTGCCACCTATCTCCAAGTAATTGAATTCTTTAAGTAATAGCTTTTAAACTAATCACTTAAGTTGTATAATTTAATTGATCGCTCAATTACTTTGTCGAAGGAAAGGAGAAGGAAGAGGAAATTTGCAGTATTATCCTTTTTCATGTCTGCATGCAAATGATTCAAACTGGATCTGGAAGCAGCTGGAAGTGGCTAGAATTGACTGGATCTAGAATTGGAAATGACTGGATCTGGAAACAACAAGTTGGATCTGGAAACAGCTAGATTTTGCCTTCGCCTTGTCTTCTCTTTTATCCTTAAAGCTTTTGCGGTTCTTCTCCAGTACATGCATCAATGCATTGTTTGATGTAGATAACTCATCATCCTTATTTTTAATTGCATATGAGCAATTAAAAATCCTAAAAATCACTCCGAATGAATGAAAATTCAATGAAGGCTTCAACTAGAAGATGGGAGAATTCGCAAAAGATCTTGGAAGGAATTTTCCATGCAATGACTTCTTCATAGGCTGCATTCGAAACAAGAGAATGAAGCCTTTGTGCCGAAAGCTTTTGTAACTATGAGATCTGGATCTGGATCTGCATATGGATATGGATTTGCACCTGCATAACAAACTTTGGCAACTGAGCTATGGATGGAAAAGCTACCACTCGAATAATTCCACTACTTTTAATCTACACGCATTAATCTACACGCATGAGTGAAGTCTTTCCTACTCTGGATCTGTCTATCGATTTAGCAAGAGGTTCCAACCCTAGATCCATGTCTCCAATAACTGTAAATTTGGAAGTGATGCATGACTCCGTTGTGCTTTCTTTTTCATCTTTTTTTGCCATAGTTTTGTCTATCTTTATATGAATAATTCTTTTTCTTCTTACTTGGCCGGATTTCTTCAATATTGATGTAGATATGAGTATTTCTTTAGATTTGGAGGATATATGCAATGTATTAGACATTGATTAAAGCTCCTTTTCTTTTGGAAAACACCTGTAATGAATTTCTGCAATTAATCCAGACAAAAATGACCACCATAGCAGGAATAGTGATTTTTAATTATAAAAATCCACACTTTTCAAGCCTGCTGCCCCAAAAATTGATGTTTAATTTGCACATAAAGAGAGAATGAATCTTTTCAACAACACCTGAGCACCTGTAACACCTATGTAAACAATTATGCAGACAAATATTAACCTCCTTCAAAGCATACGCCAAATCTAGAAGCTTTTAGCCTTGTTGCCACCTTGCCTGAGCAAAATCCTTCTTCAAATGTCTTGTTTCCACCTTACTTGAGCAAAATCCTTCTTC
Organism: Taxus chinensis; assembly: GCA_019776745.2. NCBI lineage: Eukaryota > Viridiplantae > Streptophyta > Pinopsida > Cupressales > Taxaceae > Taxus > Taxus chinensis. The sequence continues at coordinate 65,416,336 of CM034154.1, forward strand.
AAATGAGGCACACTTTTCCTCTTTGCTGCAATTCTTTACCTATTAATTAAATAATTCACCTATATGGCAGCCCGTGCTTATATAACTCTCACAATTCTATAATTAATAATTGCCCTTCCTATTCCTGGCAATCAATTAATTAAAAATCATGCTTCTCTCTTTAAAAATAACATTTTTAAAGATAGCCATCCAATCAATTAAATTAATTCAATTTAATCATCCACACTTCACTTCACTTAAGCTTCATAGTGTGCTTTGACCATAGGCACTTAAAATAGGAATTAATATAATCATTTAATACTTTAAAAAGTATTAATTCCTTCTCAAAAGGGGCTGCATTAAATAAATTAAATATATTTAATTTTGGAATTCTATTTTTATATTTCTTATGTCGACTTCCCTTTGTTGACTTTTCCACAAGCCTGGGTGCCAAAATTGGGTGAATAAATATTAACAAATATTTATTTAATGCATTATTATTCACCCAAGGTGGGTCACACTTTTTTGCATAATAGAATTCTATTTTTAAGAATTTTTCACAATGGGATTCTTTACCCTGCAAGGCAACCCCAGAAATCCCATGATCCACTTAAGTGATTTGACTTTGACAATGGGATTATTTACCCTACAAGGTAGGAAATAAAATCCCATGATTTCACTTAAGTCACTTTGCCTTTTCCGAGTTAACCAAACCTCCAATGGTGACTTCCTCCTAGCATAATGTGCATATACATTTTCCAACTACTACAAGCCAAAAATTGGGCTTACCCGGCAAAGGAATTAAATGAGAAATTCATAGAAAACGAAACGGGAAAACAAAAAAACACGAAAAATTGCCAAAAGTCACAAATAAAGCCCAAAACTTATTCCAAGTTATATCCCGTCTGGTACATAGGAATAATGACATGTTTGATCATAACAGAGTTAAAACAGAGTGCAAATATCCTCGTGCGGGGCTTAAAATAATTAAATACAAATTTCCCGCAAACAAATCCAGATGATAAAATATAAAAAATTTGGGCAAATGGGTATTTCGCGAAAAAGGCTAATATGGCTCTTTGGGAATATATTGAAGAAATACAAGAAATTTTAGGCAATAAAAACACAAAATGACCCATTATTTTAAAAGTACAATTTTTTTTTGGATAGGGTAGTCACAGATTTCAGGATGAAATCAGGGTGACACCAGTGGCCAAATATGAAATGCCACAACCAAGTTTGATCTTTAAGAGAAACTTTAAATGCTACTGAAGAAATCTATGTAAATGAAAAATCTTTTTGGATTCTTAATGGAAACATTTTGTTTCGTGTCATCTCAACCTTTGCAATCAATAGTTTGCTTGGATTTCTATCCAATATTACACATGCATCATCTTCAAAATAGACTTTATATCCCTTCTGCACTAACTTCCCACTACTCATTAGATTATGTTTCAAACCAAGAACATAATACACATCTGGAATGTGTTTGTTCTCACCTTTCCTAGTTTCAATATTTACTGTTCCTTTTCCCATAACTGTAACTTTATTATCATTTCCTAACTTAACTTCAGATGTAATTGACTCATCTATGTTTGCAAACATTTTCCTTATGTCTAGTCATGTGCTTACTACATCCACTATCTAGAAACCAAATATCCTTTGCACTTTCTTAAGCAACATTGCATGTTATGAACATTGAACTGTTGTTATAACTTTCTGATTGATTTTCTATAGAAAAAATTGCATTATGTTTACTCATATCAAATTGTTTCTTCCTACATACATTAGTATAGTGTCCATATATTTTAAATTAATGGCATTGAACATGCGACTTGTCATACCTATGACTATAAATATGATTCTAGTTGTTTCCTCAGCCTCTAGCATTTGTAGTGTAGAAATTTTAATTTGTTCTTCCTCCTTCATAATATGTGTTTTCTCTTCCAAACCCTCTTTTGAAATATCTTCCTCTTCCTCTGTTGAAGCTTCATCTTCCTCTTGCTCTATTACCGCCAATTGAAACTTGTGATTTGAAGGTTTTATCAAGAGATGATCTACCTGATCTATTCAATCTTTGCTTATGGGATATTAAAGATCCCAGTAATTCATCTACAGACATTCGGGTTAAATTATTTTATTATTTTATTGCAACAGTAATTATATCAAACTTACTACGAAGAATTCTGAGTATTTTCTCTACAATCCTTTGATCCTCTAAAGTATAACTATGAGACCTAATATGATTTGCTACACCCATCACATGGATAAAAAATAAATCTACTAAATCTAATTCCTTCATACAAATATTTTCAAAATATCTCCTATATTTGGTGATTTTGCAATTTTTACTTTACTAGTACCTTGATAAGTCATTTGAAGACTTTCCCACGCTTGCATTGATCTAGTTGATGCTCCAACATGTGGAAAGATGGAATTGTCCATTGTTTGTTGAATTTGAAACAACACTTTTGCATCCTTCTGTTTGTTCTCTTTCAACAAATCTTGATATACTTGTGCCAGTGCTTGAAGTTCTTGAAGATCTGTAGGTTCTAAAAGCCCATTCTCAACTTGCTCCCATACATCTAGTGAACAAAATAAGGTCCTCACTTTTATGCTCCAATAATCGTAGTTCTTCCCATTGAATATGGGGATTTGGGATTGAGTGAGATTGTTGCTCATACCTACCATTTTGAACTAGACTAATAGAGTGAAATAAAAAAACTTATAATGTAAGATCAACCTAGCTATGATACCAATTTGAAGGAATTAAATCTAACTCCTAACCCAGAGGGTGTGCGCTAAGATAATGCAAATAGAAACAATATTATGAACAAACACAAATTCATAAGAGAAATATAGAAACAAAATTGTATTAAAAATACTCTAGAGCACTTTAGTGCTGTAGTGCCCACATCCTTTATAACTTAGTTACTTGTTGTTCCTCTTACTCTTAGACATGTTTTGATAGAGATTTGATATATTTTAGACATTAAATTAGGAGATTTGATCTTATTAGACATATATTGAGATTTAGGCGTATAGCACCAATTTAGCTTGATTATTATGTTATCGCGTTATCTTATGAGGTCATGGATACTAATTGTTATGATGTTGTTTTGGAACACAATTATATTGATGGATACTCAATTTTTTGCATGTTGGCAATTTATGGATACATCACTTTATCATTATGTCTAACCTATGGTGAATTGTGTATAATTGTACACATTGTCGCTTTTTTGATTCCAGAGGGATGATATGTTAGTTTATAATTCATTGATATCTTATTTAGTAGTTAATTCACATTTTATCAGACAGGTGCATTTAATGTGTGCAATGAGTGTGCAGGTGACAGGTCACAGGAGAACGTGGGATTCAGGTCAGCTACGTAACTTTGCAAAAGCATCCCACGGGGCTAAGTCCTAGTCGTGTTTATTGCTTGAGGCCTTAGCGTTAGAATTATTGTTTTGGGCAACATGGGTGACCCTCATTTTTAATGTAATATGTCTTGTATTATTAATCTTGCTTAGGGTAATTGGTTTGCATGGTAAACTTGTTTAGGGAAATTAATGACCCCACTTGCATTAAGTTTTGAATTAGTTTTATGATGTACTTAATCTAAAAGGGGTTTAGGGTCACATGTGAACCCTTGGGTGGGCCCCACACCCTCTACCCTTGTGCCAAATTTGCCAAACCCGAAATTGAGTTATTTTAGGCATTTTTAGGGACCCCTTTTGAGTTTGAGAGTTCCCTTAACATGAAAAAGGGCCCTTGGACCATACCTAATAGGTAGGGGGGGCTTATTTCCAAGGCTAGAGGGAGTTTTCCCTCCCATTTTTCTCCCCTTTGGTCACATCCATGTAAGAGGTATGGTTAAGTGTGCTTTGTTAAAAGTTACACAAGATTGTTTTGTTATGATTTTGAGTAATTTGGGAGAAGAGCTCTAAAAGCCATTTCATCATTTCTCTCTTTTATCTTCGGCATATTTGACCTTGAAGGAAGAGAGGGGTGACACATGTCACACCCTCATTTGTGAGGATATTTTCTTGCTCCTCTTCAAATTCTCCCTCATGGGAAAAGAAGAGAACATTTTTCTTTGGAGCTTTTGGCTTGGAGTCTTGTGGACTTGGAACTCGAGTTGGCTTGGGTCAAGAAGTGGAAGAGATTGAATTTGGAGATATTTTTTTTTAGGTAGGTTTCTTGAGATTTATTGTGTTTGTTATATCTTGCTTGAAATTAGTTGTTTGCTTGGAAATGTTGTTGTTGTATGAAGATCTTGTTGTGGTGTATTTGATTTTGCTCCCTCCATTATATGGCATGATGGAGTTTTGGAGATTTTGGGGGAAGAGAGAGGGATTTTTCCCTCTCAATCCTTATAGGATTGATGGGCAAGCCTTGTAGGATTTAGTTATTCCCCTCAAATGGTTTTAGGTGGGGAAGGTGGGTCATTTGGCTTGAACCTCCTTCCCCATTCTTGGTGAGGACACCCCCTTGGGGTTTGAAAATCCTTCCAAGAAGGATTGGTGAAAGGGTGGAGGAATAAGCTGGGCTTGAATGAAATTGGAGAAATAAGGAGGGTATGGAGATCTTGTTTCGTACAAATAATGATGGTTGCAACTTTTGGAGAACTTTTTTGTCTCTTCCCCATTTTTAGAGGTAGGACTTGTTTTCTCCTCCTTTTCACTTTTACAAATTTGAAGTCTTGTTTTTGTGTGGATGAAATGTTATTTGTTCATTTTCACTCTTGTGCATAGTTGTGGATAGTTTTCCTCTTTCCCATGGGCTTGGGGGAGGTGACCATGCATCCCAGCATTGAGAAAGGCATGTAATGATGCCTATGGTTGGGTGGTAAAATAATCTTCTTCTCCTTGGTTGGATTCCTTAAAGGCATTTGAAATTGGATCTCATGATGGGAGTTGGTAGTAGTTTGAGTTTCTTTGGCATCTACTATCTCTTTGTGGACATTACCTCTTTGTATCTCCTTTGGATATGGCTTGGTGGAAACTTCATTGTTGTAAAAACCTCCTTTTTGTATTTGAAAATTACTTTTAAACTAGAGTAGGTTTACTTGAGAAATCTCTCTCTTCAAGCTTGCAAGGAATCTTGTAATAAACCTTCATGAGTAGTTATGTATTTGGATATATTTGTATATGGGAGATTTAATCCTTGAAAAGAAAAGAAATATTGTAATAGTGGTCTTATTTAATCTGAAAGTTTGATTGCAATCTCCTTTTTGAAAGAGAAAATGTATAGATTGGGAACATGTCTTCCTTTTGAACATATGTATACACTCTATGTTTAGTATCGCTCATGTTAAAAATTTGAAATAATATTTTATTGCATTTGAAAAGAAAGTATCCCCTCTTTTGCTGTTTGTAATATTAATGATTGGAATAAGAATAGCTTTGGTTTTCTTTCTATGTGAAGCTTTTAATGTTTTGTGGATGATTAAGCAGTCATAGTGAATCAGTAATCTTCTTGAAAATATTCTTGTAGAAGTAAGCCTCTTGTTTCATTTGAAACTATTTGATTACATTCCTTTTAATATAAAATAGGTAAATAAATTTAACCCAAACGGTTATTGAAAACATTTAAGACCCTTACTTCACTAAGTTGACAAATTTAAATCTGTTATTTTATAAGCTGAAATATTTTATTTTTTTACCATTATGCACAAAGATAATCATATTCAGAATTCATTTAATTTAGTGTTATTTTCAAATGTAACTGTGTATATCTAAGGTTAGTTATAGTTAAATTTTGGTCTCAAAATGGATTCTTTTTTTTATATTTTTTAGGTGTCCCAAGGTGGGGCACTACATTTGGTATCAAAGCAAGGTTCACACACGTGGACACTCTGGGTAATCAATTAACTAGTTAACGATATTTGTAATAACATTAAAGTAAATTAATAAATAAAATTATTAAAAAAAATTGCAACCATTTAAACACAATTTAATAACCTCTTCACTCACCTTTTGCAAAGGATGGCACCCGTGAGATGACATTTGGTTAGGAGTTTGGGACGTGGTTTTCCTATGCCTGAACCACCATCACCCGAGTTAGGGCCTCAGATCTTATAGGCTCTCCAGTAGTTGATCAGTATTGTGCAGTAGCATCTCCCACCACTGTAGGAGGTGAGAGAGGAGGACATCCAGTTGGGAGGTGAGCAGCCGATAGGTGAGGATGCACTTTCAAAACCACCAGGGCATGATACACTGAGATGGGAGAGGTCACGTAGCCCTTCTACTCATCACGAGAGAGTAGCCTCGTACCATCGTAGCTGCTCACATAGTCTTAAGGGACCATTTGGAGATAGGTGACCCCTTTCACCTGTTGAACTACATAACCAAGATTGAGATATAGGTAGTGTGATAACAGATCTTCTTTGTTTGCAGCCGCCTAATTACACCAGCTTTACGGATGGCTTTGGGGCTGAGTCATGGCTCCTTAGTTTGGATAGTTGCTTTGGCTTGCACTCTTACGAGAGTAATGTCAAGGAAAGGTTTTTCATACACCTCCTTTGAGACACAATAGGCATTTGGTGGAGGAATAAGGAGCGAAAGCTCTATCTGACTCATGAGACAGTGACCTGGGAGATGTTTGAGGAGCGATTCAGGGCTCGCTATATGTCAAAGAATTTCGTGTGGAAGAGGATCGATGAATTTCATAACTTACGAAAGGGATCTGGCACAATATCTCAGTATAAGAGTAGATTCCTGGATCTTCTGCTGTATGTGGACTACCTGCAAGGTTAGAAATTACAGGTTAACAGGTTTATTCAAGGCCTTAATGTAGATATAGTGGGAGCAGTAAAGACGTTATCTCCTCCCACACTTGAGAAGGCCTATTTAGCTGAAGAGAACAAGACCAAGGCACAAGAGCATTGAGATAGAAAACAAGAGTAAGTTTTAGGAGAGGATTTAGGCCTTTCAGAGTCAGAGGTCATGAGGTACAACACCACCCCCTAGAGTAGGATTTTGGCCTCCGCCAGCAGCCACGAGGGCTCCACCACAGCCGCAGCAGCAGACGCAACATCATGACTACTAGCAATAGAGGGCTAGATAGACTCAGAGCTTTTAGAGAGGTGGAACTAGAGGATGTTTTGGTGGTGGCAAGGATAGGAGGCAGGGTACTCAGTAGGTACAACTAAATCTCATGTAGCAGTCTGCTAGGGTTGGACCGGAAAGATCAGTGCACCAGAGCACAGGAGGTACCCCATCTTAGAGGGGTACATGTGGATGTTTTATTTGTGGGTCTCTTGATCACTATGTGTGCATGTTCCTACACAAACCAAGTACCATGGACACACAGAGAGCCTTTAGATCTGAGGGGATGATGGGTGACAGGACACACTCATTGTGTATGTGCAGCGATTGACAACCATCAGGTCGAGCATCAGGCCACAGTCATTGAGACAATAGGAACTATCAAGGGTATTTCTGTCTCAGTACTTTTTGATTTAGGTGCTTCAGATTCTTTTATATCACCTTCTATAGTGGACCAGTGTGGGCTAGTGGTGGCTAGGAAACCAAATAATTGGCAGGTTGAGTTGGCCACTAGGGAAAAAATCATTGTGGACTCATATGTGGAGAGTTGCGTACTTGGATTAGGAGGCTTATCCACTACACTTGACCTTCGATTTATTCCTCTAGGATCCTATTAGGTAGTTTTAGGTATGGATTGGCTCAAGGCTCATCAAGCTAAGGTGGATTGCAGAAATAAGGTCATTGAGTGTCAGGATGATTCTGGGAGTGCAGTTGTGGTTTCAGGGATGAAGAGACCTATCTCCATATGCATGATCTCGGCTAAGAAACTCAAGTGTATCATGTGCAAGGGATGTCAGTTGTTTTCTATCACCATCAGTGATCGATCAGAGAGCACTCTAGAGCATTCACCCTTGGATGATCATGAAGTTTTAAGGGAATAAGCCGATATGTTTCTAGGTGAGCTTCACCATTGATTTAGTACCTGGATCTGCACCAGTTTCTAGGGAACCCTATCAGATGATGACTCCAGAGCTTCATGAGCTCAAGCTTCAGTTAGAGGAGTTGTTAGATAAGGGTCTCATTCACCCTAGTGTATCTCCTTGGGGCACACCAGTCATATTTTTGAGGAAGAAGGATGGTTCTCTCAGGATTTTTGTATACTTCAGACAACTCAACAAAGTCCTAATAAAGAACCATTATCCACTCCCTAGGATTGATGACTTGTTTGATCAGATGCGGGGAGCGAGAGTATTCTCCAAAATCAATCTCATGTCAGGGTAGCATCAGTTGTGCATATCAGATGGAAACATTCATAAGACAACGTTTCTCACATGTTATGGGCATTATGAGTTCACAATTGTTCCATTTGGTTTAAATAATGCCCTAACTGTCTTTATGAGCCTCATGAATGGAGTATTTAGGACCTTTCTGGATCACTTTGTCTTAGTGTTCCTTGATGAAATATTGATATATTCTCATTCTGAGGAGGAACACAAGGCGCATTTGAGGCAGGTACTTCAGGTATTGAGAGAGAAGAAGTTGTATGTGAACTTGGAAAAATGTAGCTTCTTTCAGATAGAGATTCAGTACTTAGGTCATATCATATCAGGGGAGGGTATCTCAGTAGACCCCTCTAAGATACAGGCTATCTTGCACTGGCCAGCACCCACATCAGTTACTAAGGTGAGGAGTTTTGTGGGATTAGCAGGGTATTACCGCAAGTTTGTACAAGACTTCTCTAGGATTGCTCACCCTATTACTTCTCTTTAAAGAAAAGGGAAGAAGTTTGATTGGTAAGAAAAGTGTGAGTAGGCCTTTCAGTTGCTTAAGGAAAGGTTTACCACGGTGCCCATCTTAGCAGTTCTAGACCGTACAGAGGATTTTGTTGTTTGTACTGATGCATCACTAGAGAGTTTGGGAGTAGTTATTATGCAAGAGCATCAGTTTATTGCCTTTGAGTCTTGTAAGCTAAAGGAATACGAGCTTAATTACCCTACTCATGACTTGGAGCTTGCAGCAATTGTTCATGCGCTTGTGCATTGGTGAAATTTCCTTTTGGGTAGACCTTTCATTTTGAGGATAGATCATCATAGCTTGCAGCATATCTTCTCACAACCAAACCTCAATGCTCATCAATGGCATTGGATGGAATTCCTATGTGAATATGACATAGAGGTGCAGTATATCAAAGGAAAGGAAAATGTTGTTGTAGATGCACTTAGTAGATGACGACATGTGCTTGCTTGATTAACACTTCAGTCAGATTTGATAGGTAGGATTCTTGAGTAACTTCTAGAGGACAGGTTTTATGAGGGAGCTAGAAAGATGTTGGAGTCATAGGGTTTATTAGAGGGTAGATATGCAAGGTGTATTTTAGAGACAGATGGTTTACTTCGGTACCATAGGCACATCTACGTACCTAAGTTAGGTAATCTATGTAGCTTTATCCTTAAAGAGGCTCATCGAGCCCCTTATGCAGCACACCTAGGAGTGAAGAAAATGCACGCTGATCTGAGGGAGTTATATTATTGGCTAGGTATTCATCGAGACATAGCAGATTTTGTTGCATGTTGCCTTGAGTGTCAGAGGGTCAAGGCAAAGCATTCTCATCCCGTAGGAATTTTACATCCTCATGATATTCCCGAGTCGAAATGGGATGTGATCTCCATGGATTTCATAGTAGGACTTCCTATGTCTTCTTATCATCATGATTCCATTATGGTCACCATGGATAAGTTAACCAAGGTGGCACACTTCTCGCCAACCAAGGTCACCTATAATGCACAGGCCATCGCCAAAGTATTTATAGAGGACATTTTTAGGTTACATGGAATTCTAAAGACCATCATCAATGATAGGGATACCATCTACACTTCAGTTTTATAGACTTCCTTTCAGACCGCTCTGGGTACTCAGATTAATTTCAGCTCAACCTATCATCCAAAGATAGATGGAGAGAGAGAGAGAGAGAGAGAGAGAGAGAGAGAGAGAGAGAGAGAGAGAGAGTTAATCTGGTGTTAGAGGACATGTTGATGATGTATGTGATGGACCAGCGGAAGAAGTGGGAAGATTATTTTCATTTGGTTGAGTTTTCCTACAACAACAACTATCATAGTTATATTGGTATGGCTCCCTATCAGGCTTTGTATGGTCGACCTTACAGGACACCTTTGATTTGGGATAAACTAGATGACAGAATTATTCTGGGGCCAGATTATCTTTAGGATTTAGAACAGTAGGTTGTTATGATTAGATAGTGATTTGAGCAGGCTAGAGCACGCCAAAAGGCCTATGCAGACACCAAGAGGATTGATCATCACTTCTCAGTGGGTGACAAAGTCTTCTTGAGAGTTTGTCCGCATAAGAGCCCAATCTGCTATGGAAAGGGTTCTAAGCTATCCCCTCATTTTGTGTGGCCTTTTGATATTTTAGAGGTCATCGATCGAGTTGCCTACTGCCTAGCTTTGCCACCACACCTTGCACGGGCCCACGATATTTTCCATGTTTCTGTACTACATAGATATGTACCAGATGTTTCTCATGTTTTAGATTGGTCGGCATTATAGGTAGAGAATGGAGGATAGTGGAGACTGGAGCCCGTACACATACTGGAGCACCAGAGGTTGGCCCTTCGAGGTCGAGACTTGGACCCAGTTAGAGTGCAGTGGGACCATTACGATGAGACGGCAGCCACCTAGGAGGATGCGACACCTTTGAGGGCTAAATATCCCTATCTCTTTCAGTGACTTCTAGGAGGAAGTCTAATTTTAGTAGAGGGGGATGTAGTGCCCACATATTTTATAGCTCAGTTACTTGTTGTTCCTCTTACTCTTAGACATGTTTTGACAGATATTTGATATATTTTGGACATTACATTAGGAGATTTGATCTTATTAGACATATATGGAGATTTAGGTGTATAGTGCAAATTTAGCTTAATTATTATGTTGTCGCATTATCTTATGAGGTAAAGAATACTAATTGTTATGATGTTGTTTTGGAACACAATTATATTAATGGATACTCAGTTTGTTGCATGTTAGGAATTTATGGATACATGTTACTTTATCAATATGTCTAACCTATGGTGAATTGTGTATAATTGTGCACGTTGTCACTTTTCTTATTCCAGAGAGATGATATGTTATTTTAGAATTCATTGATATCTTATTTAGTAGTTAATTCACATTTTATCGAATAGGTGCGTTTAATGTGTGTAATGAGTGTGTGGGTGACAGGTCACAATAGAACGTGGGATTCAGGTCAGCTATGCAACTTTACACAAGCAGCCCATAGGGCTAAGTCCTAGCCATGTTTATTGCTTGAGGCCTTATCATTAGAATTATTATTTTGGGAATCATGGGTGACCCTCATTCATAATGTAATATGTCTTATATTATTAATCTTGCTTAGGGTAATTGGTTTGTGTGGTAAACTTGTTTAGGGAAATTAATGACCCCATTTGCATTAAGTTTTGAATTAATTTTATGATGTACTTAAGGGTAAGTGCACCAAGTTGGGGGACACTTAAGTGGACATCAAATCCTGAATTTTACATTAAAAATAGCAAAACATAAAATTTAGTCTTTCGCGGACTTGAACCATGCCGAAAAGTAAAACATATGTCATAAAAATGGTACCATTGCATAGGGGAGACTATTAGCTTTGTAGAAATATTGATTTTAAAGTGAATATAATAGGATAAATATAATTTTTATATTTTTTTTTACTAATAGTAGGTCTTTAAGACACTTTTTCCCATCAATGTTTATGTCTACTTTTAAGACTAAAAATTTTGTTTCACTTATCAGAATGTGATAAAAGTTATACCATCCCAACTATGGCAAAATTATATACATGTTCAAAAAAAAAATATTTGATTTCAATATTTTTTGATGAAGTTATGGCGGGCAAAGGGAAAGTGCTCTATTTTCTTTATGTTTTCATACCACTTTCACGGAAAAAATCATAAAAAATAAAATATTGCTCAAAAAAGTACAAAATAAAATTCATCCCAAGATAGATAGTGGCATCTAACTTCTCACTAAAGGAGAAAAATATATATCAATTTTTGGTCATCCAAATCGTGGGTAAACGGACTATAATCTTATAGGCATTTTTTTTAAAAAAATACCAAGTCATTGAATTTTGAGTGTTTAATATAGCTAATCTTGTCCATTTTTTTAAAAAAAATAGTATTTTAGAAACTAGATTCTGGATTCTACGATTCATATTAATATAATTTTTTCTAATTTTGGGTGTATGTATTGCTAATAATCCCTACAAGTTGATATTATGTTGTTATTTGCAATATGACGTCCACGTATGACCCCTTTTTTGTCCCCCAACTTGCTGCACTTACCCTTAATCTAAAATGGGTTTAGGGTCACATGTGAACCCTTGGGTGGGCCTCAAACAGTCTACCCTTGCGCCAAATTTTCCAAATACAAAATTGGGTTATTTTAGGTATTTTTAGGGACCCCTTTTGAGTTTGGGAGTTCCCTTAACATAAAAAATGGGCCCTTGGACCCTACCTAATAGGTAGGGGGGATTATTTCCAAGGCTAGAGGGAGTTTTCCCTCCCATTTTGCTCCCCTTTGGTCACATCCATGTAAGAGGTATGGTTAAGTGTGCTTTGTTAAAAGTTGCACAAGATTGTTTTGTTATGATTTTGAGTAATTTGGGAGAAGAGGTCTAAAAGCCATTTCATCATTTCTCTCTTTTATCTTTGGCATATTTGACCTTGAAGGAAAAGAGGGGTAATACATGTCACCCCCTCATTTGTGAGAATATTTTCATGCTCCTCTTCTAATTATCATTCATGGGAAAAGAAGAGAACTTTTTTCTTTGGAGCTTTTGGTGTGGAGTCTTGTGGATTTGGAGCTAGAGTTGGCTTGGGTCAAGAAGTGGAAGAGATTAAATTTGGAGAGCTTTTCTTTGAGGTAGGCTTCTTGAGTGTTATTTTGTTTGTTATATCATGCTTGAAATTAGTTGCTTACTTGAAAATGTTGTTCGCGCATGAAGATCTTGTTGTGGTTTATTTGACTTTTCTCCCTCCATCATATGGCATGATGGATTTCTAGAGTTTGTGGGGGAAGAGAGAGGGATTTTCCCCTCTCAATCCTTATAAGCTTGATGGGCAAGACTTGTAGGATTTAGTATTCCCCTCAAATTGTTTGAGGTGGGGAAGGTGGTTCATTTGGCTTAAACCTCTTTCCCCATTCTTAGTGAGAAAACCCTCTTGGGGTTTGAAAATGCTTCCAAGAAGAATTAGTGAAAGGGTGGAGGAATAAGGAGGGCTTGAATGAAATTGTAGAAATTTAAGGAGGGTATGGAGATCTTGGTTCATACAAATAATGATGGTTGCATATTTTGGAGAACTTTCTTTTCTCTTCCACATATTTAGAGGTAGAAATTGGTTTCTCCTCCTTTTCACTTTTAAAAATTTGAAGTGTTGTTTTGATCTTTGACTTGTTTTTGTGTGGATGAAATATTGTTTGTTCACCCTCACTCTTGTGCATAGTTTTGGATAGTTGTCATCTTTCCCATGAGCTTGGGGGAGGCTAACATGCATCCCAACCTTGGGAAAGACATGTAATGATGTCGATAGTTAGGTGGTAAAACAAACTTCTTCTCCTTGGTTGGATTCCTTAAAGGCATTTGAAGTTGGATCTCATGATTGGAGTTGGTGGTAGTGGGAGTTCCTTTGGAATCTTCTATCTCCTTGTGGACATTACCTCTTTGTATCTCCTTTGGATATGGTTTGGTGAAAACTTCATTGTTGTAAAAACCTCCTTTTTGTATTTGAAAATTACTTTTAAACTAGAGTACGTTTACTTGAGCAATCTCTCTCTTCAAGCTTGCAAGGAATCTTGTAATAAACCTTCATGAGTAGTTATGTATTTGGATATATTTGTATATGGGAGCTTCAGTCCTTGAAAAGAAACAAAATATTGTAATAGTGGTCTTCTTTAATATGAAAGTTTGATTGCAATCTCCTTTTTGAAAGATAAAATGTATAGATTGGGAACATGTCTTCCTTTTGAACATATGTATACAATCCATGTTGAGTATCCCTCATGTTAAAAATTTGAAATAATCTTTTATTGCATTTGAAAAAAAAGTATCCCCTCTGTTACTGTTTGTAATATTAATGATTGGAATAAGAAGAGATTTGATTTTCTTTCTATGTGAAGTTTTTAATGTTTTCTGGCTGATTAAGTAGTCAAAGTGAATAAATAATCTTCTTGAAAATATTATTTTAGAAGTAAGTCTCTTGTTTCATTTGAAACTATTTGGTTACATTCCTTTTAATATAAAATAGGTAAAAAAATTTTAACCCAAATGGTTATTGAAAACATTTAAGACCCTTACTTCACTAAGTTGACAAATTTAAATCTGTTATTTTATAAGATGAAATATTCTTTTTTTTTACCATTGTGCACAAACATAATTATATTCAAAATTCATTTAATTTAGTGTTATTTTCAAGTGTAACTGTGTGTATCTAAGGTTAGTTATAGTTAAATTATGGTATTAAAATGGGTTTTTTTTTTTTTTTTTCAGGATTTGCGTATCCAAGTGGTTGGCTTAACAAGCCATAATCCTTACCATTGGACTACAATCCTTTCAATAGTTGGGTGTTTTCTCAATAGTTTATTTACTGATTCAACTTACAATTGTATGTGAAGTTTATGCTCAACACATTAACTATGGGAGAGGGATCTACTTTGATTGAAATAAGTTCATGCCTATACACCTTACAATTTCTCTTGACGGAATACATCCCCCCTTCATTCCATTGAAATCCAATAGTTTTTTAATCAAGCCATAAGGAGTTTTCCCCATATAAAACAAGGATTGGAAAATCTAATATACCATCAGACATTGGACAACATAGATTTATGTTTCAAAAGATACGATGAAGTCTGATTGTTCTCCACTTCCGACTGCTTTGCTTGGTAATTATTCCACCTTGCTTAGAGATTTTCATTTTTTTCCTTTTTTAGGGAGTTTAAGGGATTTTGTGTAATTGTATAGTGGAAATTGGGTGGTGCCAAAAATACACAAATTTGGATTGAGATGACGGTTGTACTGTATCATTTTTCTTGAATCGTGATGTGACAACAAGCATGTGACACTTGCTAGGAATTGAAATTGCAAGGATTGTCAGATCCGGTGGCTCCAGTATTCATATCACACTCAGAGGGAAATATTGTGGATGACGAAATGGCAGACTGTTAGGAATTAAGGGATAAAATATGCGGAATAATCCCTCACAGAATCGCAACAGTAGAAAATAATATGCATAAATTATTACAGATCTTAAATAAAAGTGCAGAATAAAATAACACAACACAAAGAGATGGTATTTAATGTGGTTCACCCAGTTTAGGCTACGTCCATAAAGAATCACTTGCTTAAATTTTATTACAAGCCACCACTCTCTTAATACAATACCCATATCTGTTTGGAGCTATGCTCAACAAACTCTATAGAATTCACAGCCAAATTCAAAACACATATAGAGTTTTCATTATACCTACCATATGCACAAAACCATATAAATAGACATCTGCATAAGCAGTTTTACAAAACCGTGGGCATCAAAACCATGGGCCAAAACTGTCCCATAAACCTATGGGTCAAAAATCCTGCCCATATGAGAAAATAATGTTTCCTAATACATCAGGCACATTTTAAGGCCAAAAACATTTTTTAGGGGCTGGACCCCCAAACTCCGATGAGACAAATGTTGAAAGTGTACATTACTCTTAGTGTAAACTCTTCAACATTTTCTCACATGAAAACAGGCTCCATAACCTAACAATCTCCAACTTGGAGACTAGTTTTCCTCTGAGCAAGCTTCTCAACCCTTCACTAGTTTTCGTGAAGACAAACAAAAGCTGAACACAGCTTAAGTTTTTTCCTTGTGACCACCTTGGTCATCATGTCTACAGGATTCTAACTAGTATGGATCTTTTATAACTTCAAATTCTCTTCCTCCAAAGTTGTCCTGATGAAATGGTACCTTAGCTGTATATGCTTTGTTCTAGAGTGGAAAGTAGAATTCTTAGCTAGGTGTATATCACTCTGACTATCACTATGAAGCTTTCCTTCCTCCTGCTTATGCCCTAACACCTCAAGAAATTGTTGTAACCAAATCATTTCTTTGCTTTCCTTTGTGGTAGCAACATCCTCAGCCTCTATGGTTGACAAAGTCACCAGCTTTTGTAGTCGTGAAATCCATATCATTGATGTCCCACCTATAGTGTAAACATAACCTATCATGATCCTCTTACTGTTTACATCTCCATCCATATCTGAATCTACATAACCAAACAAAGTGGTGTATGATCCACTATAGCAAAAAACTATCCCCATGGTCCCTCTCAAATATTGAAGGATCCACTTTACTGCATGTCAGTGATCTCTAATTGGATCACTCATAAATCTACTCACCGCTCCCATTGCATGGGAAATATTAGGCCTAGTGCACACCATGGCATACATCAAACTACCAACCACTGATGAGTAAGGTACCTTGGACATCTAGTTTCTCTCATGCTCTGTCTTGGGACACTACTCCTTTGATAACTTGAAATGGATTTCCAAAGGAATGCCAACTGGTTTAGGATCCTTCATATTAAACCTCTCCAAGACCTTCTTAATGTACTCCTCCTGAGATAAAGTCAGCTTCCGTTCCTTCATATCCTAAGATATTCTCATACTAAGAATTTGTTTGGCTTCCCCCAAATCCTTCATAGCAAAGGATATTAAACCTCTCCAAGACCTTCTTAATGTACTCTTCCTGAGATAAAGTCAACTTCTGTTCCTTCGTATCCTAAGATATTCTCATACCAAGAATTTGTTTGGCTTCCCCCAAATCCTCCATAGCAAAGGATTCACTTAGCAGCTTCTTGAGTACTTTTATTTCCTACATGTTTTTACCTGCAACCAACATGTCATACACATACAGACGAAACAGGATAATATAACTACCATCCTCAAATTTCTTTGACTACATGCAATGGTCAGAATGACATCTAATATAACATTGTTCCATCATGAAGCTATCAAATTTCTTATACCATTAACGTGGATCTTGTTTCAATCCATACAAGCTCTTCTTCAATTTGCACACCATCTCCTCTTTACCTTTGACCTCATAGCCCTTTGGTTGCTACATATATAGTTCCTCCTCCAAATCACCATGGAGAAATGTAGTTTTTACATCAAGATGCTCTAAGTGTAAGTATTCTTCTGCAACTATTCCAAGAACACATCTAATAGAAGTAATTTTTACTACAAGAAAAAAAATCTCATCAAAATCTATACCTTTTTTCTGTGTAAACCCCTTGACCACCAACCGGTCCTTGTATCTTTTCTTGCCTCCTTCCTCTTTGACTCTAAACACCCACTTGTTCTGTAATGCTCTTTTTCCTTCGGGTAGCTTCACCAAATCCCATGTCTTTTTCTCCATAAGAGATTTATGCTCCTCATCCATGGCTTGCTCCCACTTCTTCTTGGCATCTACCTGCATTGCTTCATCAAAGCAATCTAGCTCTCCACTATCAGTGAGTAATAAATAATAAAGAGAAGGAGAAAAACGTTCAGGTTCTTTTCTTACCCGAGAGGACCTCCTCACTGTCTACATCTCCAACTATATTCTTTCTTGGATTCTTCCTTATTTTCTTGCAACTATTGCTTATACATGAGTTTCTCATTAAATACCACATCCCTAGACCAAATGATTTTATTGTCCTTAATACTCCAACATTTAAATTCACCACCATAACCAATGAAAGTAGATTTTTTTGATTTAGCCTTTAGATTGGTCCTATCATCCTTGTCTATATGAACAAACACCTCACATCCAAAGACTAGAAACGAATAATCAAATTTCTTACCGTACCAATCCTCCTCAGGTATGCCTCCATCCAAGGCACTTGAGGGTCCTCTATTTATCAAGTAGACATCTTTGCTCACCGCTTCTGCCCAAAACGAAAGAGGTAGTCCTACATATAACCTCATGCTCCTAGCACATTCCATTATTGTTTTGTTCATCCTTTCTAATACCCCATTCTACTGCGGAGTTCCTAGAACAGTTTTTTGCCTACGGATTCCATTCTTAGAATAGTAATCATCAAATTCATTGCTGTAATACTCCCCTCCATTATATAACCTGAGACATTTTAGCTTAAGACCTATTTCATTCTTTACCAAGGCTTTTGTTTTAACAAAAGTGTCAAGTACATAAAATTTGTTTCTAATACAATAAACCCAAACTTTCCTTATTGTATTATCAATAAAAGTAACACAATAACTTGAACCCCCAAGAGATGATACCTACGCCGGCCCCCACACATCAAAGTGCACCAACTCTAACTTAATCTCTTTCTTTATAGGTCTAACCTTGAGAAACCTTACTCGCTTTTGTTTCGCATATGTGCAATCCTCACAGAACTCCAAGCGTATTTCTATATATTCAGGTAAATCCTTCTTTATGATATTCATGCCTTTAGGGCTCATATGACCGAGCCTATAGTGCCACAATGTTGTATCTACTTCTGAAGCCACAAGATTACAAATATTAGTGCTATAATTGGTTAGATACAAGGTTCCAACCTTCTTACCTCTTGCCACCACAAGAGCACCCTTGGTAACCTTCCAAGAGTCAGATGTAAATATCCCAGTACAACTATCACTTCCCAACTACCCTGCCGATATCAAATTTCATCTTAATGTAGGCACATGTATGACATCCTTCAATAGCCAAGTATTCCCATTCTACATCTTAACCTGAATAGAATCTTTTCCAACTGTGTTGCAAGGCTCATCATCACCAAGAAAAACATGCCCAAAATCTCCTTGTACATAATCAAAAAAATAATGCCTATGTGGAGTAGCATGGAAAGAAGCCCCTGAATCTACAACCCAAGATTCAGTAATATTGTGCAAAGAAAGAATCAAAGCATCTTGACATACATTACCCGTTGCCACATTTGACTCCTTATTTTCTTGTTGTTGTTTCTTCTTGTCTCGAAGCTCCCAATAGTCCTTTGCATGCCTAGAATTTCCACAATGCTAGCATACGATCTTGCTTTTGGATTTTGAGCTTGCCCGATCCTTTGTTTTCCACAACTTCCTCTATTCTTTTTTCTCCCTCTAGTTTCCACTATCAAAGCATTCCCTGAAGTAGAAGATTCACCAGAGCTTTTTCTTCACATTTTCTCACTTAGAATCACCCCTACAACATCCTCAAACTTCAACTTTGAGTTAGCTGGAACTGAGTTTCTTACCGCCATTACCAAGCTATTCAAACTCCCAGGTAAAGAGCACGAAACTAATAAATTCCTAACTTATTCATCAAATTCTATTGTAACTAAAGCTAGCATATTTACAACCGTATTAAAATCATTTAGATGATATGATACTGAACCATTCTCAAACATCTACATATTAAACAACTTTTTCATAAAAATATCTTATTAGAGGCAAAGGGTTTTTCATACAACTTCCCTAATGCATCCATCAGTTCTTTTGTAGTCATTTCCTTTGAAACATTAAATAATACCGAATATGCAAGACACAACTGGATTGTCCCAAGTGCATTCCTATCTAGAAAATCCCATTTTGCATCCGTCATGCTCAAGATTTTTTTCACCTTCTCAGACAACAGAATATAAAGATCCTTCTGATAAAGTTAATCTTCCATCTACATCTTCCAAAGACTGAAATTGTGCTCGTTGAATTTATCAACCCTAGATCTTCCATCATCTGCCATAGCTCCCACTCAAGATAAAAATTTCCCTATGATTAAAAAATTAAGCAAACCAAACCAGGATTTGATACGAATTGTTAAGAAATAAGGGATAAATTATGCGGAATAATCCCTCATAGAATCTCAACAGTAGAAAATAATATGCAGAAATTAATATAGATCTCAAATAAAAGTGTAGAATAAAAAAACACAACATAAAAAGATAGTATTTAATGTGGTTCACCCAATTTGGGCTATGTCCATGAAGAATCACTTGCTTATATTTTATTACAATCCACCACTCTCTCAATACAATACCTAGATCCGTTTTGAGCTATGCTCAACAAACTCTACAAAATTCATAGGCGAATTCAAAACACATATGTAGAGTTTTCATTATACCTACCACATGCACAAACCAT
This sequence comes from Taxus chinensis, assembly GCA_019776745.2. NCBI lineage: Eukaryota > Viridiplantae > Streptophyta > Pinopsida > Cupressales > Taxaceae > Taxus > Taxus chinensis. The sequence continues at coordinate 65,436,492 of CM034154.1, forward strand.
ATAAATAGAAAACTGCTTAAGCAGTTTTACAAAACTGTGGGTATCAAAACCATGGGCCAAAACCATCCCATAAACCTATTGGTCAAAAATCCCACCCATATGAGAAAAACATGTTTCCTAGTATATCGGGCACATTTTAAGGCCAATTTTTTTTTCCGGGGCCTGCACCCTGAACCCCAGTGAGACAACTATGGAAAGTGTACATTACTCTTAGTGTACAGTCTTCAACACTTTCTCACATGAACACAAGCACCACAACCTAACACGGAAAAATATTCTGTTTTGGCTGTGGATTATGTATATAGTGGTGGATTGGTGATAAAGAAAGTTATCATGGCCGAGAAAAAATATTTTTCTTTGATCTGGGAAGCAATTCTTAGGGCCAATTCCTTATAATTTCAGAGGTTTGAGTTAATTTTTTATATTTTTCCAATCGCCCATATCATAGGCTTCTATTTATTAAAACATTTATCAACAAAGGTTTTCAACGCCCAATTATGATCAGATACATGATACATCTATATTTAATTATTAAATAAGGAGTGTTAAATCTGTGTAAGTTAGCTTCAATTTTCAGTACTTTACATTGTCAATTCTAAACATTTTCCTTATTGGTTAATCCGCACACAATATACAAATCTTTTACATCCATATTTATCATGTCATTGAAACTTGTTTCTAATTGGGATGATAGCATTTACAGTCACAATAAAAAAAAAGTATCTTAAGCATTTGTTATTAGATGTGATGTTAAGTTATTAATTTAGATACATTACTTTATGTTTCATAACTTGTTTGAAACTCAAATGGGTATGTGGCACGAGTCATAGAAAATTCCTCCTATAACGAGAAGGCATGGATGGGAGCTACCTTATCATACTCTTCAAGAAGGACCATTCTATTCTATACTCTCCATTGTTAAACTGAAAAAAACAATTGAATATATCAAGTGTTGATATGTATATGCTATTGTCTAGCTAGCAGTGATTATAGCCTTTGTGGCTCTCGAATTTGTGTTGTTAGTGCAAATTTTAAATGCTTTATTGATATCGTATTCCTTCTCCCCTGCCAGAAGTGTTGGTTTCAATAAAGTAACATATGCCCCACAAAATATTTACAACAAAACAAATCTAGGCAGTAGATTCCTCTCAGAGATAGTTGAACTTTCTTCAGATACAGATACAAATCCAGATCTAAATCAATTAATTTGTATATAGTAAAATAAGGAGATATTAGGGTTACATATTTATCTCCATTTGTAGGTCTGATTTAACCCAAAATGGTGATGATTTTAGGACATCTATTACCAAAAGATCTATTTAGCACAACTCACTATTTATTTTTTTAATGTATTTCTCATTGTAACTATCCAATTACTACTAAATTTACAACGTTAACGTGGGTTTTAACATGGTTGACGCCTCTGGATCTCAAACAAAGTGCTTGTATTATTATGCAGAGTAAATGGAAGGTGTGAAAGACCGTTTAGGATGTGTCGTTCTCCATGTTTCACTTTTGATTTTGAAGAGAGGTTAACCCATTTGGTGGGTTTTTTTGACATCCTACCCAAAAAATCTATACGATATTCACCTATTCCTTATTTTTTTGGAGGACTGTGTGCCTTATTAATTTTAATTACAACTTTTGTATTTATTCTGTCATTTTCCCACTTCAAGAAAGCCACAAGCAATGCTGGCATTATCAAAAATAGAGGAAAGCACAATAACATATATTTTTCATGCTCTTATGAGAAAATATAGGAGACTGCAATGGCAATTATGGTCAGAGATGAGAGGCCATCTTTCGTAGCCACTCCAAAAATGTTGGGAATGATTAACAAAACTAAATATTTCCTAGAATGACCTAAGGGGATACCAAGGGTATTAATGTTAATCTAGTTAGGAGGACTAAAACGGTGTAAATGAGCTAAAATAGTATGAAATAAATCTAAATAAACTATTATAGATGAAATGAAACCCTAATGTGTAAGAGAAGAGTAAAGAAAAGACTCAGCTGATAACAAGAGACTGTCGCATAGTGTCATGGATCTGGAATTGTAGACAAACCCTCATGGACTCTGCGAAGGGAAAATATGGACTTTCTGAGATGACACAGGTGCCTAGGAGTGTATTGGGGCACCCTACAGGTCTATAATCTGCGTGCTCTGAACAACATAAATGCTTAGAATATTAATCTAGTATGAGCGCTAAATGTATTTCAATACTTCCTTTCTATTGCACTAGATTCATCAAATGAATTGGAGAATGACCCATAATCAAATGAGATGTATCAGACCCTAGAAAAATGAAATATGTATATGAATGGGTCGGAATGACCTCAATCTCCAAGCTAGTAGACTTATCACTAAGTGTTGTACTACATTATAGACCCTGATGTAGTTTTGGTGTGTGTGTGTGTGTGTGTGTGTGTGTGCGCGTGCGCGCGCGCACGCATGTTGTGCCCTAGCTTTTCTCGTGCTAGTTTCACTTTGTGAAGTAACGAGCAATAGTAGCTATAGAAATGTAAGTAACATGTGTTTATGGAATATAATGGAATCCCTCCCCCTATGAAGTTTTTATGATACATATTTCCTATCCTTAATGCATAGCACTATGTAGATGCAAGTGATCCAATAGATGCAACCCTAGATGTAGTGATAGTAGTGATAAGATGCAATGACGTCGGCCCCTTATTATGGTATTATAAATTTATATTTATAGGGTTGTCAACCTTAATTTCATAATTAATCCTAGACAGGATGAATGAGAAGAAGATAAGGATGACCAACAGCTAGAATTGACCCAAAAATAGGCAGAAGAGGTTGTACATAGACCGAAGCACCCAAAATGGGACTAGGGCACCTCGGAGTGCCCTAGTATAGGTTATGGCACCCTGATTTAAAGCTAGAATGACAAAAAGGTCAAGAAATGAGATGATAGGTATAAGGAAATATGTTGGAAATAAGAAATAAATGATAAGAAAAAGGTGCCCAAAAGGTGGGATTAATTATTAATTTGTACACTTGAGAACCTTCTAAATAGTAGTATAAGACTAGGCTAAATATTGTCTAATGTGCAATATTTGTGTCTTCATTTTCCCCCACTTTATGTTGGAGAGTGGAAAGCTCAGTAACATAAAGTAGATTGAGATGTTTACCTGATAACCATGCACAGTGTAGAAGAAGATGTACCGATGGAATAGACTCAAACATGGGAAGATGAAAAGAAAAATGTGGAGGAGCGCGGATTCTAAAGATGAAAAATGTGTATAAAAAGTGATGAGAGTGAACCTAGGGTGGAATGGTGTGTAGTTATTCCTATGCAGTGTACCTAAATCGTTAGTATGGTAAGTAACACTGTGGTTTGTTGTCATTGTCATTGTTATTGATGTTGTTGTTCCCAATTTGACTACTTGTTTCTCATACGATAGAACTGCAAGTAGAAAATGATCAAGTAGTCAAATATGTATGTATGTAAAAACATTGTGTAAAAATACATAGATGTAAAATACACTTTAATAGAAAGTGTAAATGGAAAAATGGAACATGTACACCTGATCCTTGTTGAGAAAAAAGGGTGTATAAGGATATCATGTACTATCATGAGTTATACGAGCAATCTCACACCACATTGGCTAAAGAAGTATATGGAGAAACCATGTTGTATCCTCCAAAATTTAACCAATCCTTCTTAAATTTTGGAATACATTTCTATATTGTCATGGTTTTTTGGGTGATCCCACGCCACTCGATGGGGAACTATAGAGAGGGACACCCACTGTAACCCCTAAGCTTGTAATCTCTCTACTGAATTGTAGAGGGACACCATGTCCTGTTAAGGCCACTATGTATGGAGTTCGTAGACTATTTTGAACTCACTCGATGTGTGTGAATTAGTTTACACACATTGTGTTTGTAGAAAACCCTCAATGATGTCCCCCTATTTAGGGGCACATGTGATGACCCTAGAAGGAGAATGGGGCCCTAAAAGAGGACCAACCCCACTCTGACCTATAGAAGTCTTCCCGATAGGGGGAAAGGGAACCAATTGGTAGATACCAAGGCATGCACAATAGAAGATGGCTATCCAATACAAGTGTTAGTCCAAACACATGCATGCAAAATAGGACAAGTGTAAAATATGCAGACAATGTAATACTACTAAGCAAAGTAGTGTAAATACGCAAGAAAACAAACAGACTACACAAAGTGGGTTTCAAACATGGGACATCGCTCATGATGTTACAAGATACACAATTCCATAATGCCCACAAACAACAGTCATGTGTACAAGTAAGCAAAGGGAAAAGCTTGCATACAATGGAAAACAATGCATAAAAGTAGAAACAAATAAGTGGTCATACACATATGTTAACCTAAAAAATAATTGTTGCACATGGAACACTTGATAGCATGTTATAGTGATAACTAATATGTAAAAGTGTGTATGAACAAGTATTATAAGATGTTAAGTACAAAAATAAATAATAACACATGTATGAGATGAATGTGGATGAACCCAGCGACCAGTATAGTGATGCTAGAAGGCGAGCATCCATGTCATGTGTAAATGTATTATATTTGTGATCACACTAGAAAAAGGCATGAACATGCATGTGTGTATGATAATGACACACAATAAATAAATCTAACATGTGTAGTAAAGTGATCATGTAAAACACTAGTAAGCAAGAGTAAAGGCTACCAAGAAAATGCAATATGGAATGATAGGAGAAATGTACCCCCCGAGTGGGTGAAATTTGTATGGAGTGAGCTTCATTTTGTTTTCCCCTTCAGCAGTCAAGAATGAACCACAAACAAGAGTGCATCATCGAGAAATGGACAATTATTAGTTATTGTGTCTAGCACGATGTGATGAGTGTGTATATGTAAGGGTGATGAAATGCAACATGGTGAGAAGATGTGCATGAACCCTATAACCAAAGTGTTATATCATGAATTTTTTGATCAGGGGAGTGATGATTTACCCCTAAGCATATATCTCTATAGAATGAGCGTATGGGAATGAGATATAGAGAATGATGTGCGTGGACCCTATAGCCTAAGCATATACCATGACTTATTGAATGGGTGAGTGATTATTTAGCTCTAAGCGTATATCAATAATTGATGGAAGAAAAAGGTGAAAATTTATCCTATAACATATGTTACTACAAGATGGGTGATGAATTCATATAAAGCGTATATGAGTAGGTGGTGGGTAACAGAAGGTGTTAATTATAGCACTAAGAGCATACCACTATGTGATGAATAAGGTGAGGGTGGTGATTTAGCCTAAATCATATACCACGAAGTGATGAGTAGGATAAAGTATGATGCAATTGGAGGATAATAGAATAGGTGTTGATCGGATGTAAGTGGATAATGTAGAATGGATGAAGGGAGTGGTGATTTAACCTATGGTGTATAGCACTACAGGATTATTGAAGGTGTGATAATGTAATGGAATAATTTAGAATAGTGAAAATGTAAGAAGAGAAGAGAATAATAGATGATAGGATGCAATAGGATGATGTAGAGGTGTTGAAAAGAATTGTGGTTTAACCTAAGGTGTATACCAATATAGTATGTGATGGTAAAACTTAAATCTAGAATCATATAGAACATGACCTAGCGTAAATGTAGAATGAGAGGATAGAATGTAAAACCAAGCTCATATACGATGATGACTAGTGTAGTGTATGTTATGGATATATAATGTAGGATGATGTAATCTAAATGTATAGGCCATGTAGTGTAGTGTGTGGGGTTCAGGGTAATGGTAATTCCTCAACAGTCCAGTATGAACCGAAGCACTAGGGTGCATCATCGGGTAATAAAGGTGGAAAAATATGCAAGATAGAAAGGAGAATGACCTAAAGAAAAGTATGTAATAACAAACTGTATAAGTATGAGATATTATAAGTTGGGTGGGATAATATAATGTGATGTGTACCCCCAAGCATGTGGAAAAGAGAAATTAACCAAAAAGGTTGAAGGAAAAAAGTCCTTCGACTAGCGCTTGAGATGATATGAATGGAGGGTCGTGATCTACCCGCGGGGATATGGGAGAGATGGGTGGTGCAGGAAATTGAAATCAATATCAACATGAAGGATGATATAACAATGAATATTTTGGTGGGAAATGCACAGGGGGAGATAGGGAATGCGATATTAGAGGTGGGTGTTGAGGTGATATGTGGGTAGGGTGTGTTTAACGCTGACGAAATATGTGCACCCGAGGGGATATATGTAGAATAGGAAGAGGTTGGGTGTTGAATGAGAGGAGGCCTAATTTCTAGATATCTCTGATAACACAGGCTAATGTGTGACAAGAATTTGTATGATGTCCCTGAATGTAATGATAGTGAAAAAAATGGACGACCATGGGTGTGGATTAATTATGAAGGAGGATATGAACAAGTAGGAGGCAATGTAAGGAGTTAGCAATGAAGAAGGTGACAAAGAATGTGATCTTGCGTAGTGTTAGAGGGAAGAATAATGGGTAATGGGAAAGATAGAAATGGTGAACTAGGGAGGGGACCAGTAGGGGAGGTTGATGGAGTAGGAGTTGTAAGAGGAGTAGAAGCGTGCTAAAGTTGCACAATCATAGCATGAAAAGATGTAATTCTGGCTTCCATAGATAAAAATTTAACTTGTAGCGCATGTATAGCCTCCCATAGGTGTGTATTAGAAGAAGTAATTCGAAAGTAATAATCATCAACTGTCTCGAAGGAGAAAGAGTGTACTGGAGTAGGAGGCGAATCGATGTTAATGCAAGAGTCTAACATAGAAGGAAGGTCTTCTAGAGAATCATCAAAATGATACTATACAACACAAGATACTTGATAAGTAAGGGTATGTTGTTGGTTTTCTAGATAACCATGAACACGTAAAATATGCATGATGATGACATATTGTTCATTGGTAAAGGGAGGTAATGGGAAGCCCAAGGCATACCAAATAGTGAAGTTGGGTGAATAAGAAAGGAAATAACTACTACAAATACGCACATCCCCAAATGGAATGGGAAAAGTGATATCAATGTGATTAGGATTCAATGACCCTCTGATATAATCTAGCCAAGATTGTCCCAGAGTCAGTGGAGAAGTAGGAGGAGTACTTACAAGATGAACGACAAGGTGGAAAACGCGCGGGTCATATGCAGCAACATGAATGACTTAATTATGATATAAATGGGGTTCTTAAAGAGGATTATATTGCTCATTTAAGTCAAACACAAGTTGGAGGAGACCATCATGGGATCATATAGTGGCTATGCAGGATGTGTCAAGGGGTATGTGTTCCCAATAAGAATTATTTATGAAGAGAATGCAAGTGAAAGGTGGGAATTCAGAGGAGGAGAATGTTGGTGAAGAGGTAGGGGAAGATCCATGGATGATGAAGGGATTTGGTATGGCACAATAGTGGTGGTAGGATTAAATTGTGGGGAAGTAATTGTACTAAGATGGCAGATAATATCCATGATTGGAATCTCACAAAGAAAGGGAGATAGGGGAGGAATGTGAAAAGCAACCAAGTATTGTGGGGTGGGTGTAGTGGATGATTTCAAAGTAACAACAAAATTAGAAGGGACTCGATCAACCATGCAAATAGTAGGGACTAGGGTAGGTGGAGTTAGTGGAGACATGATCGTGGATGAAGTATAAGGAGGTCTAGGACTAGAGTCATTTATGTCCAAGGCGGTAGAGAGAAATTTTAACTAAGGAAGAAGGGCTTGGACTTCGGCGATGAGTTGAGGTAAAGTAGTAGGATTAATAGTGAATAAGTAGGAGGTAACAACATCCACAATAGCACGAGGATCCATCTAAGAAGATATAAGTTCAATAAAGGAAGGAAAAGGGGTATAACTAGAAGAAGTAGTGGGAGTGTTTGTGAAAGTGTGGCCACAGCTATAAAATTACAAAGTAACTAGAGGCTTAGAAGAAGAAAAATTTCTATGATTCTCACACATAGTGTAAAGTGTGGATACGGGACCCTAAAAGGTGCAGGAAGTGAGATCCGGTTCACTAAAATGATTAAAAAAGATAACTATTTCCTAGAATGACCTAAGGTGATATTTAGGGTATTAATGTTAATCTAGTTAGGAGGACTAAAACATTGTAAATAAAATAAAGTAGTATGAATAAAATGTAAATAAACAATTCTAGATGAAATGAAACCCTATTGTGTAAGAAAAGAGTAAGCAAACGACTTAGTTGATAATAGGAGACTATCGCACAGTGTCACAGATCTGGAAATAGAATTTGGAAATGCAGAAGAACCATTATGGACCCTACGAAGGGTAGATATGTACTATCTGAGATGACAAAAATTCCTAGGAGTGTACTCTGGGGCTCTGAGGTTTCCTGGTTTGCAATTTGGGTTCTCAAAATAGCATAAATGCTCAAAATCTAAATAAAGTATAGTCTCTAAATGTCTCTGAATACTTCCTTTCTGTCACACTAGATTCATTAGATGAACTAGAGAATGACCCCTAATGTAAGGAGAACTATAAAACCCTAGAAAAATTAAAGATGCATATGAATGGGTCGAAGCTAACCTCTTCATCCAAGCTAATGGACTTATCCTTTAGTGATGCACTACATTACGAACCATGATGTAGTTCTGGTGTGCTTGTGCATGTTGTGCCCTAGGTGTTCATGTGTCAGTCACACTTTGTGAAGTAGTGAGCAATAGTAGCTATAAAAATTTAAGTAGCATGTGTGCATGGAATAGAATGGAATCCCTCCCATGATGAAGTGTGTGTGATGCAAATTTCCTAGATTGAATACATGAAACTATGTGGATGCAAGTGACGCAATGGATGCAGCACTAGATGGAGTGATAATAGTGATAAGATGGAATGACCTAGGCTGCTTATTATGGTCATATAACTTTACATTTATAGGGATCTTAAGCTTAATTTCAAAAAGAAGTGATCCAAAAAGAAGCAAAATAGATTGTGCATAGACCGGTGTGCCCTAAATGGGACCAGGGTGCCTCGGGGCACCCCAGTATAGGCTAGAACACCCTGATTTCAGGATAGAATGTCGGAAAGATCATGAAACAGGATGATATGTATAGAGAAATATGTGGGAAACATGAAATAAAAGATAAAAAAAATGTGGCCAATAGGTGGGCTTAATTATTACCTTGTACACTTTAGAACCTTCTAAATAGTAGTACAAGACTAGGCTAATTATTGTCTAATGTGTAATATTTTTGTCTATAGTGAAATAAATCTATTCAAATTCATGGAGATGCAATAGTGATGACAATTTGAAGATATGGTGCATTACAACCAAATATACATGCCCAAGATTTTTCTAGGAAGGGGATGAGTTAATGTTGAATCTAATTTTTTTATTATTTATTATTATTGCCGAACATTAAAGTCTAAGATTGTAGAGATTTTGTTTTATTTCAAATAGGCTGGTGTTATCAAATATGAGTAGGTTTTAGATTTTGCATTTATGTATTCAACTTCGATTTTAGAATTTCATTTTAATTTCTGATTTTTTTGTGTACTTTTTGAGCTTACATTAAATGAATTTAATCTTTCATTTTTTAATCTAATCAGTTATCAACACACTTACAATCAGTAGATTACGGAAAAATTCTTAACATGTAATGGTAGCACATTAAAAATTTCTTTTCCTTTTCAGCTTTATCCTTGACATGTTTGTAAATGTGCAAAATAAAGTGTCATGTTTTCCCACTTGAAGAAAGTGTCATGTTGGTAATGGATCCTTCACGTATTTCTCCCCCAAAGTCTTCCACTAGAAACCATAACGTTGGTGATTTCTGCTCTCTTTCTGTGGTCACAGATTATGGCAGCAAGAATGGTAGTGGGGTCATGGGCAATTTTGGGGTGTTTGGTTTAGGTGGGGGTGGTTCTGCTCTTGCTGCTGGTGGTGGACCTCAGGCCCATTTTCCTCCTGTTTAACCAATTGGCTCTCCTGGCTTCTCTAAGGGAAGCATGGGGCTGGTTTTCAACTCTTCTGATGGTGGTAAGGGTTACCGTCTATGGAGAAAATAACCTATGTTGTAGCATCAATTTCCAAGTCCTTCTCTGCTATGAAAACGTATCCCATGGTCTCCCTTGGGGATTCAGTTCTCGAGGATGAGGAAGTTTTTTCTTCTAATGGTCTGATCTTCCGTTTTAATGGCCTCTGGCTTGGTCTTCCACTCCTACATTTGTATATCACTACAAATAGGAAACCTTTTTTGTCTGGTAGGATTGATATATACCCCTGTGCAAGGGGATTTTTTTATTGTGGCTTTTAACTTTGATGATGCTAGGGATGTTGTTATTTTAAAGCTATGGGAACTATAGAACCATCATTTTTTAATGAAACCCTGGCTCCCGAAATTCAATCCACTCATTTCCTACTTCAATGTCAAGTTGGTTTGGATCTGTTTGCCCCATCTGTCATTACAATTATGGGGAGATGATATTTTAACTATTATTGGTAATTCTTTGGGTACTTTTCTATCCATCGATTCCAATACGGATACCTTCGTTCATACTACCTACACTCAGATATAGGGCATCTTGTTGTTGCTTGACATATGGTCAAGTTGAAATCTAAAAATGAAAAGGTCTCTTGGTGGAAGAAAGCCTGCCAAAACCTTTTATTTATTGATGAGGAAGATAAGTATGCTACTGATACATAGTTCAGTGATGATAAGGTTTCCAGTCCAACCAAGCTGACCCCTTCAGTGGGTATTTTTTGAGATGTTAAGGTGGATTACACATTGATGTTGCTTTTAGGTGTAGTTGATGATTGTGCTAAAACTAGTTTCACTACTGAAAAATACAATGATGGAGTCTTGGCTCCCTCAAAGATTCAACTTCTAACTCACTCAGATGAAAATGCATATCCTCATAGGAGTGAAGAATGGATAGTCATTAAACAAACAAAAAAATCTCTTACAATGCATCTAAGATCCCGTGTAAGGGATTCTTCTAGGTAATCTGGTTGTAGCTAGAGCATTGGGTCTACTGTTTTATGGTGTTATTCTCGTGGGATTTTTTTAATCTTTCTTCTCATTATTTTATTGTTGGGGATTTCCTTTTTGTAATGCTTTAATTATTTATCCATCCTTAGGGGCTTATTGTACAATGATGTGGGTCCTTTCAAAACCCTCAACTTTTACCAATTTCAACAAAAAAGTGTCATGTTCTCCACAATAAAAAAGGGAGTATTATAGTTAAAGCAATGTTAGGAATTCAATTGTCAAAGAAAATTTAAATGAAATTGATAGAACATTTGAAAACACATTATTGATTCATATGTGACATCATAACATGAAAAAGGAAAAAGTATATTTTTATATTATGAGGGTAAGTGCATATAATGGCATCAGAAGCTCTTTCAATTTGATCATGTTAATTTGTTTTGGATTCTATTTGAAGATGGTTATATGATGAAGAAAAATAATTTCAATCTATGTTCAATAATTCTCCACCTTTGTATGAAGATTTTGTTTAGTTCTTGTATGGTGCAGAATACGTGAATGAAATCCTCCAATTTCTCTTTACTCGATCATCTTTTCTTAAAAGTTAATTTTGTAATGAGAGAAATGTATTACAAAAAATGTTAAGTAGGAAGTTAAAATATAGAACACTATAATATTAATTTGAAATATATTCTTTATAGATGAATATTGTGATTCAACAACCGATGATTTCTTTGATATTCAATTTCTTATCTCCCCTTTAAGTGTAAATTGCACTCACGTGCATAACGTGAAATCAATTACCAATGATTGTTCACACTTCATATATTTCCTTACACTTACTTGAAAGCTTGTTATTATATAGGGTCGCTATAAATTGCCCAAAGAAACAAGCATTTCAGTTGAATTTTCTTGAAACTTATTTGGATTTTTCACACTATTTATTTTTCCTCTTTTAAGTAAAGATTGCACTCACAACAAAATGGAGCAAAGATAACTGATATTATTAGGGTATTACAATTTTACCCACATAAAATGTACAATACATGCATTTCAGTAGCATCTCAAACATGGAACCTTTTCAAATTTCCCTGTTTTTTAGTTTTTCCTATTTTTAAACATATTTTACCGCTGTGAATAATACCTGTAAGATATACAATACATTGCAACACAATGTCCTCCCCCTCCATTGAACCCCTTTTTGATCACCCCTCATCCTATCCGTCTATTTATCTTCCTCATTTATTCATTATTCACACCATCACTTCATGTATGATTGCTAGTTGTAGAAGAAAAAAACATCACATGAAATTATGTGGAGGAAAATGAATTCAAATTGAAAAATTCTATTCAATCTGAACCATTGATGTTAAATGAGATGAAGTACATATCAATAATGTTTGTTAAATATTTTCACCGCATGTCTTGAATAATACGTGATCTATAAAACAATTAACCATTTTCTTCACAATGTAGGTCCCGGTCGATTCATATATGACCTTTTCTCTTCCTGACTACCACTTTATTTTCTATTAGCTATATCTCAGACCATGTGTAGACCAAAGATGCTTGAATATAAAAATAATGGTTTATATATCCAACTATATATTGTTTTCTTAACAAATTCTACAACTATAATTGGAAAGAATCACATGATGTTGTTTTCCTACTGTTACTTGAGCTTAAAATTAAAAATGGGGCTACAAAGTGCTAGAACAAGAAAGAATTGTGGCACTTGAGTTTTTAATTTGGAACCTACTGGATTTTCCCAAATATTTAGTTTGACCCCTTTATGTGTAAATTGCACTCGTGTGAATAAAACAAGTGAGACCAAGATGATAAAGTTGAGCATGAATAGTAGATAATATTTAGGAAGGAACAATCTGAGTCATGGAATAGGTGTTGGACATAAAAGTATTTAATTCCCTCCTTTTTCTTTACGGTGTTGTACAATTTCAAACATCATCTCTCATCCGACCCAAAATATTGCAATGAATGGACTCATTATATTGTATTATTTTTTATGTTCATGTACACACATTAAATTCTTTGGAAAAAAATATATATATATTTATTTGTTTGGGTGTTCATTTTTAATTGACAAAATGATGATTTATGATGTCCTGAGCTTGTTCAATGAAATATTTCATGCCAAGTAAATATTTTTAACTCCAATGTAGAAACATGGTAACCACAAATGAAAAATATTGTATGTTAAGAATAGTTTTCAACACATATTTTAACGATCACTTAAAAATCACCTCTGCATTATATATATCCAACAAACGTTACCATAGATAAGCTTTTGTTGAGCTTCTTCCTTATTGATAAAATATTGTAAACAACCTACATGAAATGAGTAAGCTTATTCGAAAGGTTTAACCTAATATTTTCTAACACATATTGGGATATCCTTATCATACTTTCATGTGAAAAATCTTGGGTGGTAATCTTTGTAATGTGAAAAAGAGTAAAGATAGTGTGTTTACCTTAATGCAGGAAAGTTTAAATTAAGGAGCATTTCACATTGTGATTAGTTGTGTCTCATAATTTTTCATGTTTGGGTTCTCAGTTTTTATTTCAAGTGGGAATGTGTTAATTGAGCCAAGGAGAACCTCAACTCAAATATTTCCTTCACTTAGGAGCATGAAATCATGTTCCTTGACATCCATAGCTCCAACAAAAATGCAAATTGATTTTGTTTTCAGTGTGTTGAATCTTGACAAAGTAGATAAGTTGGACGATGAAGATGATTTGGAGGGAATGGAAAGAAACTGACAAATCATGTCTGACTCATGCATATGTAAGCTTAATAGTTGTAGGTAATAGTGAAGGATACTCTACAAAACCTCTTAGGGTTGTTGGTGTGAGTCATTTTCAATGCCACACAATAGGTCATCTCACTTAGGAAAGGTCATAGGTATTGGTGTCATGTCGGGTCATTATGATATTTCTTACACATCATTGTGTCAGTGCGTCATAGGGACTTACTTTCCATTCCACGTTGACACTCCCATTCTCCATTTTAGAGGTTATGATTACAGGAAATGGGGGTTACACAACACCCTCTATATATGTACATCACCCTTCAGATATATGAGATGTTTAATAATATTTTCCCCTTTAAAATCTTGCATATACCTATGGTTGATGCTCACTCTCCATAGTTCTCGTGCTTCCCATTTTTGTATTCTCCATCATGGTATCAGAGCACACATTGTGGGATTCGTGCTACTAGACATCTACCATTCCTCTATATCTCTTGGTTTGTGTTTTTCGGGTCTCATGCGCATCCATCGTAATGGTTATTCCACTCGTGATCTACTTTCATTGACTCTGAGTTTAAAATATCATTCGCGGGTGTTTGTTTTTGTTTTTGGTTTTACAGGATTTATGGGGGTTGCATGTACATTTTAACATCTTTAGGATGTATTCTTAGCATTATAGTTTAGAGTTATTTTGCATTTGTACGGATATTGAAGTGCATTTTTGGGTGTAACTCCACTCCATCTCACCGATTTGGGAATCGAGATAACCCTCAAGCTTTTCACCTTTGAAACTTTAGCTTGCCCATGTAATGTTTTTTAAGCTCGCTTGCATTTCTCTCAACTCACCCTGCATTGGTTTTGTCAGTGTTTTGCACTAGGTTTTTGTTTGACCTCTTTGACCACTTGGTTTAGTTTTCCAACCCTCTACTCTTGACCTCATGTATTGCTACTCATGCTCTAGTTTGCAAGCATGTGTTTTTGTATTTATGGTATTTTTCTCTTTTTCAGTTGCATTTTAATCATCATGCCTCTATTGCACACCCTTGCATTGGATTTGAAGCTTTGTTGTACCTCGGCGTCATTCACCTGCGTATCCTTCCTTCAGGACTTGTTCACGCCCCTTCGTCCCATGATGCTCATGGTTTTTATTTACTAGTGGTTTTTCATCTTTGGTTTACCTTGGGCCATGTTCGTCCTACCTCTACTTTATTCCAACCTATCCTGGGTATCTCGCTGACTGACCTTTCCATTTAACAACCCTGGTGACCATTACACCCCACTGGTGTTTACTCAGACACATGGACCTCTACACATCCCACGTGGCACCCTCCTGGCAGTTTGATCAACATTATTTGGTTTACCTACCTCCCATCATTGACCTCGGAGTACTCCAAATGGAACCCACTACACTCGGCGTTCAACCACCCTTCAACTCAGCAATGAGCTCACCCATCAACTTGGGCTCCCCTCTCTACTAGCTCGTTGTGATGAGCTCTCTCAACTTGTTTGTCCCCACATCAACTCACCTACCTCCTCAACTCGTCCACCGAGCCACCCGAGCCAACTCACCGAGCTGTTACCCTTCTACACCCTCTGAGCTCTAAAAACCCACCAAGTCCCCCTTTTCATATTTTTCCATTTTTTATCCTTTTCTACACATTTTACAAGCAATAAAAGGGGAAAACAATAAAAATTATTTTTAATAAGGGGTGAGTATTTTTCTAGGCTCCTTGTATAGCGTTATTGGGCTTTCTGGGCCATTTTTTTTGGATTGCCGCATTATAGTTCTCATCTTCTCTTTTGGTTGGTGAGCATGTCCACCATAGCCTTGCAGAAAGAGAGCCTTCTCTTTTATGATGTGGGATGTTTTTTATCTCACACTAAGTAGTGTTTGTACCCTTGTATTTCTTTCTCCCTTTTGAGATTGATTATGTGTCGTTCCTCTTCTTCTGACTAGGAATTCTTATGGTCTCCACTCTCATGCAACTCGATGCTTACTGTGAGGTGAGCAACCAACTATCTAACATTGCATGAAGGCACTCTATTGTAATCACACACTACCTATAAAGTGCCACAAATAGAGGGTTATCATTGTTCATCTTGGGTGTCATATTACTGGTAGACATATTCTCATCTTAGTCTAATGTCTTGCATTCTTGCACCCTTCTTCTTGTGCACCATGCAGTTCTTTCTTCTACTTCCGCATCATGGAGGATACTCTTTCTATACTTGAGCGTCCGGGATTACATTAAAGCCTCCATCAGTTATTTTTGGGAGAGATAACTATACATCATGGCATGCTTATATGGAATGATACTTCACCTATGGGGGTCTTACACACTTCTTGCTTAGGCCAGTTCTTGCATCCATTGATTCCAGTTGTCTTGAGGACTTTCTTGACACTTATGACCATGTTGTTGGTTACTTGATGTTTTAAATCACCGTAACTTTCTAAATTCACGTGGAAGACTCAGATCCTCCTTATCGCATCTAAATCATCTTTCAGTCCCTGTTTGGAGACCCTTCACATACTATTGCTATTATTTCTACTGTTGATCCAGTTGTCTCGTCTTCTTGTTCATGTGATGGAAGTTCCCTTGAAACACACTCTCTTGGTTCTACTTCTGGTGAGGAGGATTTTTCTTCCAGTTATGATGCCAAAAGTACTACAAAGGACTCCTCTCCTCCTTCTCTTACCATACAAGAGAGTGTTCACACCCCTCTTATCCCATTAGATATCAAGCAGTATCCTTCTCGGTCTTATACCATCATTACAACTTTCTCCTTTCAACTTTCAATATGTGAGGCCCCTTCCAATCCGCTACCTTCATGTGATGATTCATACATTTCTGACATCTCTCTTATATTTTTTGATCCCCTCATTAGGATGAGTATCTTCTTGACTTTGGTTGTCTTTTCGTAGTATCCACGTGTCATGCAGTATAGGTTCCTCATCCTTCTACAGGAATTTCAAAGGATTCTTTCATATCATTTTTTGGGAGTGCCCCTTCTGGGAATCTTATCACTTCCACCTTTCAAGATACCTTCATTTATCCACCCTTACTTGTGGATCCTCTTTTTGTTATGAGGGTTGTTGTATTTCCCTCGTCACATGATAATCCTTTCGACAGATGTTCCTCATTTTCACTCTCAAATTTCTTCCCTCATGGCATTACCTTTAGTTGTTTGGCATTCCATTGCTAGACCTATGTCACACTTTTATGGACCATACTTAGAGTTCTTCATATTGTTTTCTTCGGTTTGCTTTGCAGAGTGGGTAGACTTCCACACTCCATTTCTATCCTTCTTAAGGGTTGGCACATAATTCGGTGAGGGTGGATTTTCTTCTGTCTATAGGTAGAGGATCACATCATCGACACTCTTTTGGGAAACTTCCTAGAGTTGCAAAGCTAATATTGGTCTATGAAATTTTCGACATTCCTCTTGTCTCCCTCTTCTTCTCTCTTCTTCTTCTTTTCAAGAGATTTCCCTTTTGTAAATGGCTACCTTATCAGGATCCTTAGTGGTCGAGACATATTTTTGGCATATTTATTAGATTAGATATTATTTTTCATCTCTTTTGGTGGATTTTTATCCCATTGGGTTTTCCTCCACTACTTGAGATCCCTTGTTGCGCATGGGTACCTCATCAGGATTTAGTAGCAGGACCCATTTCTCATCTCTAACTTGCCACCTCATCCTAAGTTACGATGAAGGGGATTGTTGGTGTGAGTCATTTTCCATGCCTCATGGTAGGTCATCTCACTTAGACGTGATCATAGGTCTAGGTATCATGTAGGTTCATTATTATATTCCTTACACATTAGTGCGCCAAGGCATCATATGTGTCATAGGGAGTTACTTTCCATTCTAGGAGAATGTGGAAGCCAAGGTCAACAGACTAAGTCTTTCCCCCTTAATAATAAGTCATGAGGGTCTCTTGGTAGCTTGCAAAGAGCTCATATTTAGAATTAGGTAAGATTTTTTAGCTTTGCTAAGTCCTCTACTAGACATGAACATTTTGTGATTTGTTACCCTTTCTAATGTGAGTATTGGTGACCCCATTTTTAGCCAACCATTGGTGAAGGAAAATCACTTATATCTCTTGACTCTACTACACTAAAGGGTGCATTTTTGTCAAACAAATTGTCTTTCATATCCTAAAGTATATAGTAAATAGTTATTCCTATTGTGCCTATCAACATTTCCACTACACCCATTTTGTTTGATTACTAATATGTAAATGATGGTCGAGAGAAATGTAATATATAAGTACAAATAAAAACATTTGTATAAATATTTGCATCACATTGGCATTCGATGAATGAATAAAGATTTAATGAGTTTTAGTTATTTTGTAATACAAAGAATAAAACACTTAATAAGGTAAGTTTTATATTATAATTAGTGACCCCAAATATAATTGGTAAGTTTCTATAAATTATTTCACTTTCCTATACTGTACTGCGCACCAATAGTGTACAAACTATTTGATCAATTTTTTCAAACATACTCCATGAAGTTATTATTTCTTATCAGACTCCTTATATTTATGACATCTTGACGATTTGACATTTTCAATTCACAATAGCTTAGAAAGTAGTGGAACAATGTTGTCTTGGAGTAATTGTTTTTCAAATTTTTACAAAACCTTATTTTGGAGAAATATTATTTTTATCATGTGTCATGAGAATGCATTAAAATTCAAGGCTTTTCTTTTGCATATCATCTAAGTGATTTTACAATATTTAAGGGGAAATGGTGTTTCATCTATGCTTAAGATATAGGCTACTTATTATATTTTGATGTTGATTGTTATAGAGGGATGATTTTCTTTACACATAATATTTTTTTCCAAATTTTAAAAATATTAGAATGATGTATTTTAAAATAATACATAAAAATTATTGGTTAATTATTGTTGAGTAAATTATTTATTTTTGGTATCATTTAGTTTATTTTTGAATTATAAAAATCATTCAATGGTTGTAGTTAAGAATATGAACAATCATGCAATGGATTAGTTAAAATTAGATTTGTAAGGATAATTTTTAAGGAGAATAAAGTCATCATATGGCTACACATGCTTTAAAACTCAATAAGATCATTATTTGAAATGAAGTACTATTTTTTAGAGTTCTTTATATTTCAGAAAATAAGTTGTACATGCAAATCCATAAATACTTGTAATGGATGAATTATTTTATAATCATATGAATTATAAAATTTGTGTTGATCTATGATTTCCTTGGGCTATATATGACAATTTGACTATGGGTGTGAGGTATTTGGTTATTTCATGTTTATAAATATTAAATTTCTCATCTATTCCTTATTGAAAGTTTTCAGTTGATATCACAACAAGGTTTGGGATGTGGTTGTTTATTTCATATAACTCTAATAATTGATAATGGAAAACTCTAACTCTCTTGTTATTCTAGAATTTACTGCAAATTACTATGATTATTGGATCATCAAGGTGATGACTGTTATGATAGAAGAAAACTTATTGGAGGTTGTAGAAGGAATTTATGAAGAGCCAAATGATTGGGCCAATGTTCTAGTTTTATAGTGACAGACAAGCGACATTCACATGACAGTTAAGAGTAAGAAGTCACAATTTGTGAACATTCAATGATACCTCAGAGGACTGTATATCCTAGAGCCATATTTCATAGAACATGTCAGTGAAAATCTTAGACCAAGGCACCCCAGGTGCCCCTATGTGAATCTTCTCCAGGTGCCTCAGTCTAGCTAGACAATCTAGATATGCATTATTCTTGAGCTCCTGTAATCAGCAGTTTCCTCCTCCTTTCCATTTGGCAACTCCATGGGTTACAACATAGTCCTAGTGACATCTGCATAATCAGCTGAAGGCCTTTCCTAACCCTCTTTGCCTTTAGGGTAATTGAGATATTTCATCCGGATAGATTGTTTGGGTCCTATTCCTGTATTACATGGTTAACTATCATTCATATCCTAGACAATCTACTTTATAACCTACTCTACACTTGCCAAGGCTAGAAATGGTTAACTCCATTTTAGTTTAATCAATGGGCGAGCGGATACCACAGGTGATCCTCGTAACAGGAACTTGTTGACCTTTTCTGTGCTCATCCATCTAGTTTTAATGCCAAAATGTGAAAACAAAGGCTGAAGCAGGATACCACGAACACTCATGCAACCCCTTTGTTCGTGCATATCACCAATTCATTGCAATATGTCAACAGTATACCATCAAATATTCGGACCTCGTGTGAACCTGCATTGATAGGCATCATTGAAATGATAGATCAGATGAAAGCAATGAATACAAGAGAGGGTTGAAATTTATCCACATGCTTCTATTATTTCTCCAAAAATTGGATACAATGCATTACAATGGCCCAAGAGGCACAAACTTGCATTACAGATTGACTGGAAAAGTTGAACGTGTAGGAAATGTTTTTTAGTGTACAAGAGAATAAGGGAGGGTGCAAAGAAAAAAAATCAAACAATAGCACAATGACCCTCCTTACAATATATAGGAAGAATGAGAAAAAGAGGGAGAGAAGAATTTGAAATCTTTCTTCAACCACCCAAAAATGCATTGAATTCGCCTAAAACAATGATGGATGCCACAGAAAAAACCCATAGTCTCCTTGTACTTTTTCTTGTTAGGAAAGAAAGGAATCCCATACCTCATCATTGTGGTAGGTGAGAAATCTGACACCCTCTAAACTAACACATTGTATTTCTTGATTTTGAAGAACTTATTCCCACTTAAATTGAGAGCTTTCCAAAAAGTCCGTTCTTATGTAAATCCGAGATACCAGTCAAAAGTTATGGACGTCTAAAGATTGGGGCGTCATTCTGCAAAAATTGTGAACTGTCGATCTTGTTAGGAATTAATAATATCTTATGCGGAATAATTCCTCAGAATCGCAATAATAAGAAGTATCAATAGAATTACAAAAATGAAAAATGCACAACATGAAGACACTATTTAACGTGGTTCACCCAGTGAGGGCTACATCCACCAAGAACACTTTCTCAGATTTTATTACAAGCCAACAATCTTCACAATTACAATAATCAGATCTTGTTTGGAGCTGCGCTCAACAAACCCTCCTGAATTTGCACTTGAATTTGAACACACTATTCACCTTCACAAAACACACTCATATAAATCCTATTGTATGTCCATTTATTTATAACTACATCAATAGGTAGCCAAAGAGGCAGTTTTACAAAATAATGGGTACCAAAAAACCATGGGCCCAAAAATAGCCCATAACGGTTACCCATTACCCATGGGTTAATAAACCACCCATGAAAATTTACTTCAGGAGATTCACCCCCGAGCCCCCATCGGGGGGGCTTCACCCCCCCGAACCCCCTTGACCCGCTCACCAACAAGCGGGACCGCCATAAAAATATTTGAGTGTAACACATGGAAGGTGTACAAAACTCTAACATGAAAACAGGCTCCACAAACTTAACAATATCCCACTTGGAGATTGATTTCCACTGAGCAAGCTTCTCAATCCTTCACTGTTATCCGTGAAGGCCAACCCAAGATGAACATAGCTTTAGTTTATCCCTTGTGACCACCTTGGTCATCATGTCTGTAGGATTCTGACTGGTATGAATCATCTCCAACTTCAACTTATCTTCCTTCAAAGTTGTCCTGATGAAGTGATATCTCAACTATATATGCTTCATCCTGGAGTGGAAAGTAGAGTTCTTAGATAGGTGTATAGCACTCTGACTATCACTATGCAGCTTACCTTCCTCCTGCTTATACCCTAACTCCTAAATAAATTGATGTAACTAAATCATCTCTTTGTTTGCCTCTGTGGCAACAACATACTTAGCCTATGTGGTTGACAAAGCCACAAGTTTTTGTAGTCTTCAAATCCAGGTCATTGTTGTCCCACCTATAGTGAAAATATAACCTATCGTGCTCATCTTGCTATCTACATCTCCACCCATGTCTGAATCTACATAACCACGTAAACTAGTGTTTGATCCACTATAGCACAAAAATGTCCCCATGGTCCCTCTCAAATACCGAAGAATCCACTTTATTGCTTGTCAATACTCTTTACCTGGATCACTCATAAATCTACTCATAGCTCCCACTGCATGGGGAATATCAGGCCTAGTGCACACCGTAGCATACATCAAACTGCCAACCATTGATGAGTAAGGTACCTTAGACATCTGGTTTCTTTCTTGCTCTATCTTGGGACACTACTCCTTTGATAACTTAAAATGGCCTGCCAAAGGAGTCCCAACCGGTTTAGCATCATGAATGTTAAACTGATCCAATACCTTCTTATTGTACACTTCTTGAGACAAATTTAGCTTCCGTTCCTTCCTATCCCAAGTTATCCTCATACGAAGGATTTGTCTGGCTAACCCCAAATCCTTCATATCAAAGGATTGACTTAGCTGTTTCTTGAGTACTTTTATTTCCTGCATGTTTTTACCTGCAGCCAACATGTCATCAACATACAAACATAGGATAATATAACTTCCATCCTCAAATTTCTTTGTATACACGCAATGGTCAGAATGACATCTAATATAACCTTTCTCCATCATGAAGGTATCAAACTTCTTATACCATTGACGTGGATCTTGTTTTAGGCCATAAAAGCTCTTCTTCAGTTTGCACACCTTCTCTTCTTTACCTTTGACTTCATATCCTTTTGGCTACTACATATATAGCTCCTCCTCAAAATCACCATGGAGAAATGCAGTCTTTACATCTAACTGTTCTAAGTGCAAGTCTTCTGCTGCCACTATTCCAAGAATAGTTCTTATAGAAGTCATTTTTACTACAGGAGAAAAAATATCATCAAAATATATACCTTGTTTCTATGCAAACCCCTTGACCACCAACTGGGCCTTATATCTTTTCTTTCCTCCTTCTTCATCTTTAACTTTGTACACCCACATGTTCTCCAATGCTCATTTTCCTTCCGGTAGCTTCACCAAATCCCAATGTC
The DNA here is from genome assembly GCA_019776745.2 of Taxus chinensis. Classification (NCBI taxonomy): domain Eukaryota; kingdom Viridiplantae; phylum Streptophyta; class Pinopsida; order Cupressales; family Taxaceae; genus Taxus; species Taxus chinensis. Next base: position 65,459,219 of record CM034154.1, read on the forward strand.
TGGTTCTCCATGAGAGACTTATGCTCCTCATCCATGGCTTTCTCCACTTCTTACTGGCATCTACCTACATTGCTTCATCAAATCTCTCTGGATCTCCACTATTAGTGAGTAATAAATAATAAAGAGAAGGAGAAAACCGTTCAGGTTCTTTTCTTACCCTAGAAGACCTCCTCACTGTAGGAGTTTGGGGTTCCTATTGAGTAGGTTTCTGAATTGATCCATGGGTAACTGTCCCATCCAGAAGATCCTCTACCACTACATATTCTTTCTTGGATTCTTCCATGTTTTCCTGCAACTATTTCTTATACATGACTTTCTCATTAAAGACAACATCCCTATACCAAATTATTTTCTTTTCCTTAATACTCCAACATTTAAATCCAAAGTTGTCACCACCATTACCAATAAAAGTGCATTTTTTTGATTTAGCCTCTAGCTTGGTCCTATCATCTTTGTCAATATGAACACACACCTCACATCCAAAGACTCTAAGAAATGAGTAATCAAATTTCTTACTGTACCAAGCCTCCTTAGGTATGCCTCCATCTAAGGCACTTGAGGGTCCTCTATTTATCAAGTACACAGCTGTGCTCACCATTTCTGCCCAAAAATAAAGAGGCAGTCCTACATGTAACCTCATGCTCCTAGCACATGTTCCATTATTGTTATGTTCATCCTTTCCGATATCCCATTATGCTGTAGGAGTTCCTAGAACCGTCTTTTGCCTATGGATTCCATTCTTAGAACAGTAATCGTTAAATTCATTGTTGTAATACTCCCCTCCATTATATGACCTGAGACATTTTAGCTTAAGACCTATTTCATTCTCTACCAAGGCTTTCCATTTAACAAAAGTGTCAAATACATCAGATTTATTTCTAATACAATAAACCCAAACTTTCCTCATTGCATCATCAATAAAAGTAACATAATAACTTGAACCCCGAAGAGATGATACCTGAGCTGGCCCCCACAAATCAGAATGTACGAGCTCTAACTTACTCTCTTTCTTCGTAGGTCTAACCTTGAGAAACCTTACTTGCTTCTTTTTCCCATATATGCAGTTCACACATAAATCCAAACCTATTTCTGTATATCCAAGAAAAATTCTTCTTTATGATGTTCATGTCTTTATGGCTCATATGACCGAACCTATAGTGCCATAATGTTGTATCTGCATCTGAAGCCACAAGATTACAATCATTAGTACTATCAGTGGTTAAATACAAGGTTCCAACCTTCTTACCTCTTGCCACCACAAGAGCACTCTTGGTAACCTTCCAAGATTCTGCTGTAAATATCACAGTACAACCATCACTTCCCAACTGCCCTGCCGATATCAAATTTCGTCTTAATGTAGGCACATGTCTGACATCCTTCAATAGCCAAGTATTCCCATTTTGCATCTTAACCTAAACATAACATTTTCCAACTATGCTGCAAGGCTCATCATCACCAAGAAAAACATGCCCAAAATCTCCTTGAACATAATCAACAAAATAATGCCTATGTGGAGAAGCATGGAATGAAGCCCCTGAATCTAAAACCCAAGATTCAGTAATATTGTGCAAAGAAAGAATTAAAGCATCCTGACATACATTACCTGTTGCCACATTTTCCTCCTTGTTTTCTTCTTGTTGTTTCTTCTTATCCCGAAGTTCCCAACAATCCTTCTTTGCATGCCCAGGCTTTCCACAATTCCAGCATACAATCTTGTTCTTGGATTTTGACCTTGCCCAATCTTTTGATTTTTCACGGTTTCCTCTATTCTTCTGTCTCCCTCTAGTTTCCACTGTCAAAGCATTCCTTGAAGTAGAAGATTCCCCAGAGCTTTTTATTCACATTTCCTCACTTAGAATCACCCCTACAACATCCTCAAACTTCAACTTCGAGTTAGCTGGAACCGAGTTACTTACCGCCATTACCAGGCTATTCCAACTCTCAAGTAAAGAGCACAGAATTAATAAAGCCCTAACTTCTTCATCAAATTCTATTGTAACCGAAGCTAGCATATTCACAACCGTATTGAAATCATTTAAATGATCTGCTACTGAACTGTTCTTAGACATCTTCATATTAAACAACTTTTTTATTAAAAATATCTTGTTAGAGGAAGAGGGTTTTTCATACAACTTCCTTAATGCATCCATTAGATCTTTTGTAGTATTCTCCTTTGAAACATTAAATAATATTTAAGATGCAAGACATAGTCAGATTGTCCCAAGTTCCTTCATATCCAACAAATCCCATTCCGCATCTGTCATAGCTCCCACTCAAGCTAAAATTTTCCCTATGATTCAACACTTCAGCAAACCAAACTAGTCTCTGATACCAATTGTTAGGAATTAATAATATCTAGTGCAGAATAATTCCTCAAAATCGCAATAATAAGAAGTATCAATAGAATTACAGAAATGAAAAATGCACAACATGAAGACACTATTTAATGTGGTTCACCCAATGTGGGCTACATCCACCAAGAACACTTGCTTAGATTTTATTACAAGCCAATAGTCTTCACAATTACAATAATAAGATCTTGTTTGGAGTTGCACTCAACAAACCCTCCCGAATTCGCACTTGAATTTACACACACTATTCAAGTAGCCGAAGAGGCGGTTTTACAAAACAATGGGTACCGAAAAACCATGGGCCCAAAAATAGCCCATAACGGTTACAAATTACCCACGGGTTAATAAACCACCCATGAAAATTTACTTCGGGGGCTTCGCCCCCGAGCTCCCATCGGGGGGGCTTCACCCACTCAAACCCCCTTGACCTGTTCACCGGTGAGCGGGACCACCGTAAAAAATCTGAGTGTAACACATGGAAGGTTTACCAAACTGTAACATGAAAATAGGCTCCACAAACATAACAGATCTTCCTTTTTCGGAGTCTGAAATACATGCAACCTCAAAAATCCCAAAATTCATACTTCCGAACATCTCGACTTAGGAATTTGAGTTATTGTTCATCTATTAATTTTTCTTGATAGTTCCAAAACTCCAAACCCTGAACCACTAAAACCTCGAAGTTTGAAATTCAGAATTTGGGTTTCAGACCTTTTGCCTTTCAGAACTATGACATTATTCATCATTCATATCACCTTGAGGGTTCTAAAAATATCAAACCCAAACCTCTAAAACCCCGAAGTTTGGACCTCTGAAACCTCGAAAGTCTTAAAACCCTCTGTGTTTACCCCGAAACCAGGTTTGACCGCCGAAATTCGAACTCTTTCGGATTTTGGAATTTTGGGCATTAGATTTGATTTTTGTGTTTTTCTCGATGAAGACTCTGAACCTCAAAATTTCACACCACCAAACCTCCAAAGTCCCAAAAATTTTAGCATCGTTGACCCCGAAACCAAAGTTTGACCTCCAAAATTCAAACCCTTTTAGATTTCAAAATTTTGGGATTTTGGGCATTAGCTTTCGTTTTTGCGTTTTTCTTGGCGAAGACTCTAAACCTCCGAATTCTAAAACTCGGACTAGGGACCTTGTTGTTCCCGAAATTTACAGTTCCGTTGACCCCGAAATTAGAGTTTGACCTCCAAAATCTGAACCCTTTTGGATTTCAGAACTTCAGGATTTCAGGGAATTTTTCTTGATTTTTTACTTGCTTGACTGCCAAAACTCCAAACTATAAAACCTCTAAAGTCTGAAAACTTTGGACTCTGACGTCCTCATTTTTGTTTAGCTCGATCTTTAGCTTCCTTCAATTTCTCGGTGTGCAAGGCTGTGTTTATTTAATTTTTCCTAGGGTAAAAATTGGATAATAGTTGAAGAATTTGAAAACAAAATTTTGAGTGTTTGAGAAAGAGATGAAACAAGTAAAAATAATTAAACTAACTACAAAGCAAAACCAAAAGAATAAACATCAAATATAGCTAATTAAAACTAAAGAAATAATATATATTTTTATTTTATCAATAGATTTCAAATGTTTATTTTTTATTAATAAGATATTAAGATGTTTCTCTTATTTTATTAATTTTTATTCTAAATATTCCATTTTCATTGATGTAAATTGTCATGGATATGAGAAATTCATAATATGTAACATCTAATTATGCCGAAGGCGTTCCTTCTATGGTAAAGGACCTTCAGACGTTTCTCCAATTGTGTTAAATTTGACAGTTTGACGTCCGTTTGGACGTTTTCGTTTTTCATGCTATTTTAAGCTCCCTTTCGCATTCTAATTTCTGAAGCTCAGCTTTGTCTTCTAGATGGAAATCAACACCTTGGTGGACCAAGTATTGTTTGTCGATATCTATGTTGAGAGGGTCGCTGAGGCTTTATTCTGTTCGAGTGTTTTCATGAGGACGTTTAACGGCCTTGAAGAGGTAAGAAAATGGGATCGACGTTTGGCAGGAATGTTTTGTTACTTCTTAATATTGGTATTGTATTGAATCTCAGTGGAATCTTAACCTCGTTTTATGACTTGAATTTTTGTAATAATCAAATCCATTAGGATTCATAACATTGGTATCAAAGTCACTTTCTTGGTTTTGAGGAAGAAGCCCTACGGATATTGGCTTGGAAACAGTGTACAGATCCACAAAAGATTATATTGTGAAGTCAATTCCATACTGTTGCATAATTTCTTCAACTTGAAATAAATTTTTAACAGTCTACAGATCCACAAAAGATTATACTACGAAGTCAATTCCATATTGTTGCACAATTTCTTCAACTTGAATTTTTTTTTTAAACATTTCCAAAAACAGGTGACAATAGTGATTCTAAGCATAAACATGTAGATATTGGAACACATGAATGGAAAAAATTTCATTTTGAAAAACTTATGTTATAGAGGCTAATGCTAGGTGGAAGCTGGATAAATTTTCTTAACTGATGGTAAAAGGTAATAGAACGGGAGAATCTTCTAACCAAAAAGGAGATAAGAATGAATTTCATGAAAAGAAAAGAATGAAGCCCCAAATTCAAATCAAGAACAAAATTAAAAGATAAGCGAAAGAGGTGTGTTCCCATCTAGAAAAATCTCCAATTTTTTAGGTGCAATAAAACATTCAAAAATAGACCATTATTGTTTCAAGATGCTTGTATAATTTCAAATTTCAATTTGACCAATGTGGATTTGACAAATTGGCAATTGGTTTGAGTAAACAGCATCAAGTAAATATACATATGTGGTGAAAATATAAAAAAAAATGAGTAAAATTACCTCTGAAAATATCAAAGCTTTATACAAAACACTTACCATTATATTGGATAAGAAGAAACTACATAATGTCATGACTTGCAGGGTTCATTAACAACATCAAGATCAATACTTCAATATTTTGTGACTGTTGAACAAAACATTAAAATACATGAGACCATTGTACCCATTGAATGAATCTGAAATTAGCATCACTCGACCCACTAAAATACCTTCATGATGTGCTGCAGGATATGGCCATACATGTTGCCAAGGTTGATGAAAACATCCTGCTCACTTCAAAATTTTGTGACTGTTGAACAAAACATTAAAATACAAGAGACCATTGTACCCATTGAATGAATCCGAAATTAGCATCACTCGACTCGCTAAAATACCTTCATGTTGTGCTATAGGATATGGCCGTACATGTTGCCAAGGTTGATGAAAACGTCTTGTTCTAGGTAGGCCACACACTGCAGGTAAGAAAAACAAAAGTCATTATGGAATTTACATGAGATTTTTTCAATTTTTATTGATGGAACCCCTCTTTCCTTTAACAGCCCAAATTTCATCACAAAATACCCTACATCAGAGACCCTGATACTTGCATAAGTACATAGTGCAATGTGTTTCATTTCCATATTTTGCACGTTGTATAAGACTTATATACAATATTGGGATTTTAATTAATATATGGTGATTTTGTGATGTTGTACGGGTTATACTATTTTTCCTGGTCGTTGTTGCTATTAGAGGTTATGTAGTTTATAAATACCAACTTACAGTAAGTAAATAGTTGCTAAATTTCATTAGTGTCATTTTTCTAGGATTGAAAAACTTTGGAATTGTAGTTCATTTTTGACAAGTGCATGGTATTATTTCTAATATACTGCATATCTCAACCTTGGATGCAGTCATACATGGACTCTTAAATCATAGCCATCATGGCCCAACATATGCCTCTTGACAGCCAAGGAGAGGTCCCCAATCTTTTTCACGATGAAGGGCTATAAATAATGGTCCCTGACCTGTTCTGTGCAGTGATTGTTCACAATTTCTCACAATTATGCAGGCTAATAATGTGCTTCTTTACCTTTAACTTCCAAGTCATCCTAGGAATCTAGATTGGGCATCAACTTTGCAGATGAATCTAAAAATTTCCGTATGTGCTTGTGGATGACTATAGCAAGTGCATCCATTAGGTTATTTTTTCAACCTTACAAGTCATGCAAATTATAGATGCTCTTTAAATATCCTCGGTACATGCTCCCTGCTCATGAGCATCATGCTTACTTTTGTACCATATATCATGAGACCTTGGGGAGGATTTGATGGTTCTTGAACAAATTTGATATCATTTTGTGATTGATACATTAATTTATAAAATTTTAAGGTTTTTTTTAGATCACAATCAACCTAGATGCCCCTGTTTTGGTAACCCACAAAGGGAAATATCTGATCTACTTAGTTTCATGGTTATCTTATGTTTGAAGTTCCAACATAGCCAATTTTGTTTATAAATGTGTTCTAAAGAATTGTAAGTTGATTGCTATAAAGAGACTGTGCAGTCACTACCCACAAAGCTCTCGTGAATTTAAAACTAAGCTGGAAACAGTAGGAAGCATCAAACATCAGAATATTTTGAGTCTGCATGGATATTCGCTTTCTCCACTTGGAAACCTGTTGATGCATGTTCTCGATATTCAGCTTAAGTCTCCCAATCCTTTGCTCTTTCCAGCTAAAGTATGTTTATACTGATTTTTCTGGCATGTATTTCAGGACTCTTGACTATTTATATATGGCTCAATTTTTTTGTTTCTATGCTATAGGTCATAGTGTTGTCTAATCCTATGCATAATGTATTTTAGTCACAAGTATAAGTATTTTATTAAGACTGGAAAACTCCCTTAAACATCTTGAGGTATAATGTGTTCATTGATCTTGTATAAGATTTCACATTGCACATTATCAGGTAATGCTTTATACTAAAATACATGATGCTTTGGTAATTAGTACAATAACATGAGTTACATGATGGACATGTTATGTTTACATGATTTCATTTTATGGGTAACAATTGACAATTGTAGAATTTTTCTTCTCTTTAGGTTTCACATCCCCAAGCATTTTAACATAACCAATAACCAATCCAGTCATTCAATATGACTAAAGATTGTACCAAACATCGCTATTCCTTCTCATCTCCATCAAGCACATCAAGAACCAACCTGAAAAAATAAAAGCTGGCAAATATTTCCCAAATGTAATGTAACTCTAAACATGTTAATTCTTGCATCTCACTTTTACTTTGATAAGTCATCTCACTCTACCCTCTACACATTAGCTCCAGATTTTACTACTTCCATCTCAATGATAGTACTTCAAGTTAAAATAAGCACATGAATTTATAAGATTATCGAGATATTCACTAATTACATCACGAGAAGTTATTCCTAAAAAGATGTAATACTGTGCCATTTTACAGAACTGCTAAAACCCCAAAGAGTTGTACCGATACAATGTTTAGAAGTCGACTTGGAATTCTATTGAATTTTGAACCATGGATTTATAATTGTTGAGCATTTGATGTACACGTGTTTTTAGAACATGAATTTTTGTTTGTCGGCAGGTTAGAATTCATCTTTATCCAATATATTCTTGTTTTGAAACTGTTTAATGGTTCATTCTTATTCTTATCAATTAGAATCTGAAGTGATGGATCTCATGAAGGATATTTTTGCTTCAGCTTCATAAAGACACATATACATTGTATGACCTCCTTCCTATATTCATATATTTTTCAATTTTTGCATGTAAATGTTTGTATTTTTTGTTGGCATGTTAGAATATTTTTTCTTGTGATTAGTCGTTCAAATATCACATCTATGGTCTTAATAAGGGTGTTATGTTATTCCTCAGGGTGATGGATTAGAAATAGTAGTTAATGTGGAAGGTATTAGACGAGAAGAGATTATGAAGTTATGATATGATTAATTTGATGTCACTCCTAAATTAGGCGGACGACTTATTAGATGTTTTTACCACGTATGCATTTCTATTGAAGGTGATTTGAAAGCAGATAAACTGATATCCTTCATCAAATAAATATTGCTATCATTGTGTTATTTATTCTGCAAATTAGTGTTGTAATACATTCAACTTGAGCTGGGATTGTTATTCTGAGTTTTGAACTCCTAATCTCTGCAACTTATTTAATAACAATACAAAATTATGGCATTTAGTATAATGTCTTAAAAGAAGCGTGCTTCATGTAGGGATACTATCTTGAATGTTTCCTCATGGAACTGGGCTAAACATTGAAGTTGTTTATGTTGAAAGGCATGTAGTGAGTTTATTTAGTTTGTTTCAAGTGGTTGATCTAATGACATTGCTAAGTAGAGTGCACAAGTCAAAACAATTTCTATTATTTCTATTATATTATTGTTTTTCTACTTGTACACACACTACTACCCCTTTTAAGTCTTTATCCAGTATTGGAGTCAACTTCTGTGATGATTTTAATGGCCAAATGATGTTGGCATATCTTAGTGGTAACTTTTATGGTATGTTATATCTTCGATTTCAGATATATGGACTGAATGGATCTTATATTTTGCAGAAGTTCCTAGATTTAGCTTTAGAAAGGTTATTTGTAGTCGTTACAGTTCCCATCAGTTTTCCTAATTAATTAGTGTAACTTGCTTTACTTTTGAGTAACTTTTGCCATTCACGAATAATTTCTTTCTTTCCATATCTTAGAATGTAGGTCCACTTCTTGAATTTATGCTACTCATAATTCATGTAAATAGTTTACCCCCTCTGATATGCAGTGGCGTGTAATTATTAATATATTACAGAATTCAAGTTTACCCCTGATGATGCCAATATAAGAGATACTATCTATGGGTAAATTTTAGCTTGAATCACATTTTTTTCAGTTTGATCCCTTAGGAAAATGCTTCTTTGCAAGGTTTTCCCTAATTCCTTGTTAGAAGTCTATAGAAAATGTAATCCATGTTAAAATTTCTATTCTCAGTTCGTAGTGCTTAATTTGGAGTGGTTTGTACTACTTTTTCACATATTTTAATCGTCAATACATGTGTTCATTTTTGCTGAGAAAATAGTATAACCTGCCAGGAACTGCAAATTTGGTGTGCATTGCAAGCTATACAATAAACTCCATATCAAGTAAAATGAGCAATGTTGAACTTAGATTGAATAAAAAAGGAAAATAAAATTAGAATTGCAACCTGGTTTCCCTTTCAAATTTGAAGTTTCAAGTTGTCCATTGCATAAATGATACATTATTAAATATAAGGAAAAATAGAATGGTGCTCTATATCTTGGACCTCAAATTTGGGTTAGAAGCTTGTCAATCAGGTACTTATATTTTCTATTGAATTCTTGGGTGCACATACATACGGTAGCAAAACAGATCCCTGGGAGCAAGGACATAAGACTTTTGTGCAAATGTGAAAGGGGATTTCTATGTGCACATTCAAATTAAACATAAATAATACCCTTGATTAAAGATCTGGAACTAAGAACGTGATTTAAAATTACAAAGGATCTCAATGGACATTTGGTGGACTGTGACAGAGCTCTCATTGCACATTTAGTGGTCTATGATAGACAGTTCAATTTTTATTCTAAATATTCCATTTTCATTGATGTAAATTGTCATGGATATGAGAAATTCATAATATGTAACATCTAATTTAATAATTTTGAAATTAATTATGCCATAAGGCATTCTTGTAGTGAGACCGGCCCTGTAGGTCTGACATCTTTTAGAAATTGGAGGGCTGAGATTATGTGTGACAGAGTACATTCAAATCCAACTGTGGCCACGTTGTCTCCGTTCATGATGACGTAATTTTCTTGGTCGTCGATTTCTTTCCTCTTACCATGTCTTTGACCACAACGACTGCATAAGACCATATTGAAGTATACACAATGGCCGCCAATTTATCTAAAAAAAGCCAGAAACAACATCGCAGCGCTCAAAATAGAGAAACTAATGGCCACATCCTTTCAACACTATGGTAAAATTTACAACGGTTTGAATGTTTCCTTTCAACGCTATGGCGGATTTCGTGATTTCCCTATTTTCTATAGACGGCGTGTGGAGGAAGATTACCTGATAGGAGATGGTAACAGGTGGCTCTTGCCCCACACCGCCTTCACTACGGTGGCTCATCATTTTGACTCCGCCATTGGATTACCCATAAGCAATGATTCATACTTCGATCTATGTTACCAAATGCCTTCTGGATCAATTGATAATGTAGCCGTTCCCGACATCATTTATCATTTTAGCGGTGGTGAGGGTTATGTAATTAGGGGTCAATACAACTTTGGTACAGTCTGCGACACAAACTCTTTGTGTTTCCGCCATGGGAGACTCTTTAGATGTCGTTGCCATCTTTGGCAATCTTCAGCAACAGAATTATCATGTTCTCTATGATAATGCCAACCACATGCTCTCCTTTGCTTCTGCCGACTGTGTTTCTTTTTAACATTATATTCCGATAAATGAATAAAATAGCATCATCTATAACAGCCACAATTTTATTGATGCTCGTAGGAAAATATTTTTAATAAAAACTTATAGTAACAACTCTTGTCACACGCTTTCCTTCATAAAAATAAATATTTGTATTAAAGTATTGACCAAGAGTAAATATTTCTTATAATTTTGAATATTTTTGACAAATTTGCAAAGGATATATATGGAAATATACTATACATAACTACTTGCAATTACACATGAATTGCAAATTACGCCAGAGAGGATAACAATGTTAAGTTTTTTGGAGTTGTAATTTACATCGAAGTGTATGCAGACTTAAAACTACACAAGAAACTTTCTAGAAATTGAGAACAATCAAGAACATGACACATTATTATAGTGCAAGCTTATTTTTTGAGATTGTTTTATTTAGCATCACCAATAATCACCAAACGAACATTCTCCTTTTAGCATCACCAATAATCACTACAGACCACCTATGGATGTTAAACATCATACCCAACAAGATTTCATTGGACAACCGACTGGGAGGAAGATTTATATGTGAATTCGATGTCTGCTGAGTAGCTTCTTTGCCAGATTTCATGGGACTTCATGGCACATTGGCCGCGTAGGATTTGATCTTGGTGTGAAGATTTATATCTTTTGTTTTTTAGTGACTGGGAGTTTACAATGAGTATCTTCTGACAATTGTTGTTCTGCTAGTCCCAGGGTTGAATCTCATGAACTAAAGGTCTTTTGTACTCTGCGAAATTGGGGTGACTTGACCATGGCTTATTTTTCTGATGGTACTTGTTGAACCTTTTCTCTTTGGCTCTGAAAACAATAGTCACAACAACAAAATCAGCCCCTACCGCCAAAAAAACTCATTTTTTCCTTAAATTTATAGCTAAAAAATTAACGGCAAATACTAAATGCTGCACTTACCCTAGAGAACCTGAATGCACCGACGACAACTCGAACCCATGACTGGTGAGCCAGATTTTAGGGTTCAACCTCCTCTTTATCCTCTGATTTTTGTGACTTAAGAGTAATAATCTCGATGGTATTGTCAATCGAAGACACAATTTTCACAGGGATGACTTATCCTTTGGTCGAAACCGAAAGAATTCTGACGAGAGCCTTCGATTGTCACGAGTTCGTATCCCAAGCAATGAAACTGACTAACTCAATCTCCAAGTGTTCGAAGGTGGGAGAAGATGTAAAAGTAAAAAATACAAGCATAATTATAAATTTGTACAATGCCTTGGCCCTCGGTATTGAAATCCGCTGGGCAACATAGTTATTGTGGAATGTCTTGAGGTCAAGTGCCAGTAAAAGGTGCACATCTCGAAAATGGAGAATGGGTTAGTTACTGTCCAGACGTGAACAAGCTAATCTTGTGAAAAAAGTTACCTTTTACATGCCCAGAGTAAAAAAGGTGAGGCTTAACCGGCCCGTCCATGCAGCTTTGTATTTTGCAACAAAAACTCACGTGGAATTCAGTGCCAAATTCAATCTGTAAATTTGATTTTTTAACAAATAGGTCTAACTACTTAATAATAATTCGTGCAAAACTTGATAATAAGATTTTAAGAAATTGAAATCTACTACTTCTATGAAATTTCTACCCTCACATTTATTAGAATTCAGAGCTCCGATAGTGGTTTTCGGTCTGAAGCCATGGAAACAGGTTGTTATTTTTCATTCATGGTCTTTCAATACAAATGAATATTTTTCTAGAATATATAACTAATTTATAAGAGACCTACTAGAATTGGCCATGGACAGGATAATTTTATCTTATAAACAATTCAGGCAGCTTTCTCTGAACGAGAATAGTGAGCTTGCTAAGGCATTTTTCTCTCTTTTTTCAGGACGAATGCATAGAATCCAAACATGTCAACTCTATTTCTACTTCGAGCAGGCCCCTTTACAAAAAGCACGCTCGGCAATGGACTAACTCTCACTTTTGAATCTTTTTTATTGCTCTTAGGTAACATTTCACCCATTTTCCTCCTAGGGCGTTGCAAGTTTCGAGCATTAAACCTATTGGGAATTTTTTTCCCATTTAATGATTGGTATCCATCTCTAATTTATTCGATGGCATGAGGAAATATATCTCCTACCACGGGAGCATCTGTTTGCTAAGCAAACAAGAGTTGATGTTTGAACTGTGGTACCAACTATGGTTACATGGTAATGGAGACCAGAACCTAATGGTTTCAGGTATGCACCGTTACAGCGATGTTAAATTTTCATATCCATCTCTAATATAAAATTGAGGGTTGGACCACGGACAATACATTTGGAATTCATGTATGGCGATTTGTGACTTTATCCAACGGTTTCAGTGAAATACTTTGTAAGAGGAGTCATCGATGGTTGTAGTTCGGATTTAATCTGCAAGTTATTTCTTTGTATGTTTTCCTTTTCAGAATAAAAACATTGCGAAGGTCAGGCGGATGGATGCTAGTGCATCGACGATTTTCATCCGTCTATGGAATTTTCATCATGTTGGATGTTGTGCAACACCAAGGCTTTTTTCCCGTCAGAAATTGTCTAATAAAAAATCTTTCAGTCATTCTCTGTTGGGTTATGCCCCTAGAGCCTATTGTATCTTCCCCAATTTTTATTTTTACCCCCATTTAACTGCAAATTACACTCATGTGAATAACACAATTGACATTTAGATGATAAAGTGGAAAATAGAATAAAGGATCTTATGTGGGTCTTACAATTTCAATTTGAATCCTAAATAAGTTATACATGTCCCTCACATGACTAATTGTTGCAGGGGCCCTATCATAAACAAATGTTCATGCCCTACCTTTTTTAATCACAAATAATAGGTTAAAAAAACTTGTAACTGGGTTACAACCCTATAATATATTCAATTTTTACCATTTCTTATTTTGACCACTTCAACCTCAAATTATAATCACATAAATAATCAATCCTCAATCTAAAATGTTTGTTAAATATTTACAATTTTTAAGTTCATCCCCTTCGAACATATATTGCACTCAAATAAATAATGTGATCAAGATAGAGAAAACTCAGTAGAACACAATGCACTTCTCCTCCCTCGTACGCCATCTTCTTTTTCCCCACCCTCTCCCTCTTATTCACTTATTCAAGTAGTAATTCTTCGCTCTATTTCCTTCGGCATTCCCAGTGGCTAATTATTTCGTATATTTGACGTACGATTGCTAGTATATATACACATACACACCCCTCTATATGTGAACATGTATATCATTTTGAATTTAAATTATATTTCCACCTATCAATAATGATGGCCACGTTTTAGAATGGATGTATTTGGACCTTTTAAATGACTCAAAACATTTAAAAATTGTTTGAGCCCTTTAATTTTTAACGTAGATGTTCAAAACATTACTATAGCCCTAAGTTCTCTTAGTGAAAGTAAGCTCGAATATTTTTCGGGTCCAAACAAAAGTGACTCGGAATTCACACTTCAAGCTCTATTATATAACTTTTTGTAAGACTTTACGGATATTGAAATTTTTTGTAGGGGTATGAACTAGGTCTTTGATATGTGTATTGTCCTGTGGGAAATTTGTTGACTTCAACATATATTAGAAATTACAACTTTTAAAAAAAAAGTAATTCTGGGTTTAAAACATTATAATTGGGGTGAGATTTGGGTTGTATTTATTTGTGCCTACAAATTTACATCAATTTTTCATTTGATACAGAGAGTGGATAACACAAAATTTACTCTATTTCTACTATGATTTACACTTTATGTACCAATTTTCTTATTACTATGAGTGATTTTGATCATGTTGCTGCATATTAATGTGTACAATGATTTATTTGCAAAACCACCTTAATTTCTAAAAATATCAGTATATATGACTAGTGCTTACTCCTCATGATGTGAGTCTACACAAAGAGGTATTATATCGTAACTTATACCATTAGTGTTTTTTATGTGGTGTTAGCTCAAATGATGAAGGGGAGAAAATTTTCTATAACTAATACGAGTCAGTAGAGATGCACATGCTAATATAGTGTTTGATAACAATAACACATATTTTAATGAAAATATACTACTTTCACTCAAAGTATTACTTATCATAAAATTTAAATGATTTAATCTTATGAACAAATATATATGATTTAAAATTAAGTAGAATTTTTACAAGTATTTCAAACTAATGTTCACGTGTCACTTTTGTGTTGGAATATATGTTTTCTTCTCATTGAATGAGGTAAAGAAATTTTGATAAGCTTTAAAAGTGAAGAACAACATCATAAGAATGATGGCTTTAAATAGTTTATCAAAGTAATAAATCTGGATTGAATACAAACTTCAACGTAGATAGAAGGAGAGAAGTGAAAATGCAAGAACATAAAGGGGAAGAGAAGAGGTGCAAAAACACAACAAATTTCAAATGTCATAAACTAATATTAATTTAAGACCAATACTCTAGTATATAAATATTTTATACTCAATAAATTATCTTAATGGTATTTCTGAAAGGGGAAAGTCTACATCTTATAGCTTCTCATGAGTTCCCTTTAAAATATACAAATTAATATTATTATTGTACTACTAATAAACATAGAAATAACAGTAACTACCTAGTATTTATTTTATCAGTTTTTAAATTTTATTTATGTCAAGAGGTGTTCCTACAATGGCATCCCCGATCCTCTAATGGATTGATTTTTTCACTTTTTTTCTCGATCTTAAATTTTACATCGATTTAACGGTTATATTACAATTCATTCATAAATTTTACTTTCATTGGACCGTCACTTATATGTTTTTTTTCTTGTATATTGGAGAATTCAATAAAAAAGAATAATATAGAACATAGCCGTAGACACCTATAATTTAGCCTAAACAATTTAAATGCTTAAATTCTGCTAATTATCTCCTTTCCTGCAAATTGGTGACAAATCATCAATAGTGCTCATCTTCTCTTCTATCATCATTAATTAATTACAATAAGTCATTAATTAAGTCTTATATCCAATAAATACCCTAATTAACGACCTTATGTTAATTAATCATTCCTTCTATCTAAACTAATTAATTATTATTGATTAATTAGCTTCCTCTTTAATAAAACCAATAAATCATTATTTAATTGATTTAATCCCCTTCTATAGTCTAAATCATGCAAATATTCCTTTAAAAAGCTTCTATAAGCTTGCACATCTATTAATTCATCATCTTGATCAATTAATAAACCCCCTTTATCCACATGAGTCAATAAAGGACAAACTGAATTCTCCTAAAGTTAACTCAACCCTATCTAAACCGCCCTTATCCACAACTAACTCAACATCTCTATTATCCCACATGCAAAGGGATATAGAGACCCCTTTATCCATGGGGCTATATAAAGAGCCCTCCTCTTACCTTTACACTTGCACATAATTCTTGAGAAACAAAAGAAATTGTATAGTACATACACTATAAGCCTTTTGTCATCCTTGAGCATTCCACCATTAGAGGAGCTAAGCCTCATTCTTGCATTGCATCCAATTAAACTTTTGGGTCGTATAAAAAAAATCAAAGTAGTCTTGTAGCCATGCCTTGGTGAGCTTCCATTCCTAATCCCTTGGAATCAAACAATCAACTTTAATTTCCATGTATCTACCTAGGTTCAATTTAGTTGTATTGGTAGTCTAAAGAGTAGAAGTTTTGATAATTAACAAGTTAGTTTGATTCCATTTCAAAGTTCATGCTAATGTTGTTATTTAACATTGCTTAGCTCTTGTTAGAGTAGGTATTTATTTTAGCTCATGTTCACCTAGGTACTTTATTTACCTTAATTATATTTATCCTCATTCACTTATGTGTGTGGATATTTCTTTTATCTTATTTAGATATTAGGAGATATTATCTAGTTGTTAGGTATAGTTATTTCCTTGATCTAGGGTATTGACTAGTTTTTTCCTAAATCTATGGTATTGACTAGATCCTTGATGTCTAGTTCTCTCATAGATCTATGGACTTGACTAGTTCTTTGATGACTAGTTCTTTCCATGATTTATGGCTTGATCTACGACCTTGACTAGTTCTTAAATTGTTATTCCTTTCCTATTTAAGAAAGGTCCATTCTCATTATATTTCATCGAGTTCCAGAATAATATATGCTATTGCTGCTCATCTTAACTCCAGCCCCCTTTCATTTCATTTATGTGGTGAAGGCAAGAGAATTTTATTCTATTTTAGTGGCAAGTAAAATTAATAGTAGAGCATAATATTGAAAACCTTGTAACTTTTGATCGGTAACTCGGTTTTGAGTGTTGTTTCCTGCAAAAGTGCTTGTTTTTCCGTCCTCTTTCCATTGGAAACATTTATTTTGAGAATTTAACTATAATTATAAAGTGCCATATTGTAAACACACACTCGTTATAAAGTGCAAAATCAAAATTGCATTGTTTGGGGGCTCTTGTTGCATTGCTTGGTTCTTGCCTTTCTTTTTGGTTATTTTTTGAAGATGGCATCTACTTATGAATTATATCATGTTGACCCATTAACAACACATAATTACCACACATGAAAACCAAGAATGGAAACAATAATTAAGTGGAAAGGATTATGGGCTTTAACTTCTTCAGAACAACCAATGTTCACTACAAAATATGTGAAATTTCAGTACCAGTGAAAATTTGATGAGTGTATGGGTTTGATAGGAACTTATGTAAGTGACAGTCTTTTATTTCATTTGGAAAAGTGTGACTCTCCTTTCAAAATATGGTAGAAATTGGAGGATTTATTTGGTAAGGTGAATCATATGAGATCCATGCAACTTGAAATTGAGATCAACTCTCTTAAACCTGAAGATTTTCCAACAATTATAGACTATCTTACCAAGTTCAAATATTTTTTGACATAATTGAAGGGGAGTTGAAGAGATAAGAAAGATGAAAAGTGTGTTTACTTAATTCTATCTAAGTTGAGAGGACCATTCCAAATTTTTTCTTATACCTTTTTCTCTAGCATGGATGCCTTAGGTGACACACTCAAAATGCCTAACTTCAGAAATTTTTTGTGAAAGACTTACTAGGAAAGAATCCAAATTGTCTCACCTTAAGTATTCCACCTCTCAAAAGGTATTAGTTGCATCTAATCCTAAGGGCAAGGGAAAACCAAATAGTAAAACCAAATCCACACCTTCTCCATCTCAAAATGCTCCTAAACCCAAAGAAAACAACTCAAAACCCAAGGAGTCTTCTAAATCCAAGAATAATTCTAGCCGTTCATGCTCTTTTTTGGGGGGTAGTAATCATGAATAACATATGTGTTATAAGAGAATGCAAGCCTTAGAGGATGCATTCAAGAAACAAAAATTTTCTATCTCCACTCCACCTCCTTCTAATCAGCATGGAAAAGAACTTAATGTTGTTGGAAGATCTCAGTCACCACTTGTAGATAATTGGGTTATAGATTCAGGTGCTTCTCACCAAATGACTTCTTCCAACAAGTCTTTTGTTTCTCTAGGTTTGTGTTCTACTTTCGAAATTGAAATTGGAGATTCTTCCTTTCTTTCTGTTGAGGGAAAAGGTCATATACAACTTGATGATGGAAATATCCAAGATGCAGTATATTTTCCTAACATCACTACAAATTTTCTTTCTGTATATCAAATTTTTCAATTCTGGTCAAGGGAAAACAATGACTTTTACACCACATGAGGAAGAAGTATGAAATTTTTTGGAGCCTTACTCCCTTATTGCTCAGGGTATTTTTTATCATAGTTTTAGACTATATCACTTTGAGGGTTTTAATGAAACTTATTCTATAGGGACATGATTAGTTTCTCATGCAGATTCAGAGAGTAAGATTTGGAATGAAAGATTTAGACATCTCAATTACATATATTTGAAGGAGTTGATAACTCAGGGTATTGTAGATGGTCTTCCTAGAGTTACTTGTCTTGAGGGATTTTGTCATGGTTTTGCATTAGGGAAACAATACCAAGATCTTTTTCCTAAGAATTTGTCTAAGAGATATTTTTCACAACTTGAGTTTGTGCATAGTGACTTGATGGTTTTTCCTACTCCATCTTTCAATGGAGCTAAGTATGCACTCACATTTATTGATAATTTCTCGAGGCATACTTGGGTTTATTTTCTCAAGTACAAAAGTGATTTTTTCACACTTCAAAGTCTTCAAGGCTTTGGTCGAGAAACAATCTTCTAATAGCATAAAGAACCTTCATACTGATAATGGGGGGGGAGTACTTCAGCAATGAGTTTTCTGACTTTTTGGCAACTCAAGGCATTATTCACCAACATTTTGTTCCTCATACTCCATAATAGAATGGCTTAGTAGAAAGGAAGAATAGAACTTTGAAGGAAATGGCTAATTGTATGATGCATTCTAGAGATATAACTCCTATCTATTGGGCAGACGTAGTAAATTGTGCTAACTATAATCAGAATCGCACACCACATAGAGAACTTGAGCATTTGACTCCAGAGGAAGCTTGGTCCAACACTAAGCCAGATGTCACATTTTTTCAAGTCTTTGGGAGCCATGCTTGGGCCTTTGTGCCAAAGAAGAAAAGGAAGGATTTGGATAAGAAGATTAAACCCTTGATCTCTGTAGGGTATTATGAGGACATGAGAGCTTATCATCTTTTAGATCCTGATACACATGATGTTCTTTTTCAAACACATGTTCAGTTTGATGAGTATTTCACTCCTCATGATTCTTCATCTTCTTCCATTCCTTCTTCTTCATCTCATCTTGAGGATCCTTTATTTGAGGATATTTATGAGGAGGTTATAGATGTCCTTGAGGATCCTATTCCCACTAATGTTGTCACTATGCCTAAGTGGGCTCGTACTATAGTTTCTGAGGAAAAACCTTTCATAGAGGATCTTTCACCCACTAGGCATCATCACACACATTCTACATGTTTTGGAATTTTGTGTCAGGTAGTTTCTGAGGATCTCTTTTTCAAAGGCTCATAGGATATAGGAGTGGGATGATGTGATAGCATCTGAGTATCCTTCTTTCATGAATAATCATACTTGGGATTTGGTATCTCTTCCTAAATGAAGAAATATGGTTAGGTGTAAGTGAGTATACTGAACTAAATACGCAGCTAATAAGTATAAGGCTCGTCTTCTTGCAAATATTTTTTTCACAAGTTGAAGGTATTGATTACTCTAAGACTTTTGCACCCATTGCCAAAGATGGATTTTATATGCCTTGTACTTGCTATTATTGCATCACAGGGGTAACCCGTATACCATATGGATGTGAAGAGTGCCTTCTTACATGGAGATATACAAGAGGAAATATATATGGAGCAACCGACTGGATTTATTCAGGATTCTTATCTTGTTTGTCAGATCTGAAGGTCTCTCTACGCTCTTAAACAAGCCCCTCAGGCTTGGTATGAGAAGATAGATTCTTTTCTTCTATCTACTGGTTTTTTTATTGCCACTCCGATCATATAGTGTATCTCCAGCATGTTGGTGAGGATATTGTGATACTTGTCTTGTATGTTGATGATATGTTACTTACTTACAACTCTTCTTCCCACATTCAGAGTATTCAGAGGGCTCTTTCTACATAGTTTGACATGACAGATCTTGGGCTATTGTATTATTTCCTTGGTTTACAGATTTCTCAGATAGATTCAGGGATTCATTTGAGTTAGCAAAAGTACACCCATGATCTTCTTAGGCTCTTTGATATGGCTGATTGCAATCCAATTCCGTCTCTTTTTCAATCTGGAGTTACTCTTACATCCACATGTACCACACCACTTTATGATCCTACATTGTATAGGCAGTTGGTTGGGAGTCTCATGTACTTGAACCATACTCACCCTAATATTTCATTTGCAGTAGGGCTTGTATCTCGGTTTGCACATTCTCCTCATAGTAGTCACTGGTAGGATGCTAAAAGGATTTTTTGTTATTTACATGGCACTTCCCACTTTGGCCTACACTACACTAGGGGCTCTACTCAGTTGGTTGGGTATACAAATTCAGATTGGGTAGGTTCTATTGTTGACATGTGTTCCTCTTCTGGCTATCTTTTCTATCTTGGTTCATCTCCAGTTGCTTGGGCCTGTAAAAAGCAATAGGATATTGTACTTTCATCTTCAGAGGTAGAGTAGAGGACAACAATTACAGCAAGTCAGCAGATTATTTGGCTTCGACAGTTATTGACAGATTTTGGATTCCCACAGGATTCACCAATTATACTTTGGTGTGACAACCAAAGTGTAATTCACATTTCTCGCAACCCAGTTGAGCACCAGCAGACCAAGCATATTGAGATACACATCCACTTCATTCGTCAACACATTCAGGATGGAGTTCTTTTCTTGGAGTACATTCTGACTTAGCAACAGGTTGCAGACATCTTTACGAAGCCTTTTGCATCACCTCGCTACCTTGAGTTGCGTGGAATGCTTGGGGTTTCAGAATTTGTTCTTGGGGGGTGTTCGTGAGAACATCTTCCTTCTTCTTTCTCTTTCCTTCTAGCAAGATTATTTCCTTCTTTTGGTTTGATATTTCTTCATGGATATATTGTACATAAGTATCTCATCGAGCCTAGTTGTCAGGACTCATACTATGGACATGCCACTTCTATTTTGGCCCCTAGCTTCACTTGAGAGGGGGTGTTAGAGTAGGTATTTACCTTAGCTCATGTTCACCTAGGTAATTTATTTACCTTTATTGTATTTATCCTTACCCACTTATGTGTGTGGATATTTATTTTTATTTATTTAGATATTATGAGATATTATCTAGTTGTTAGGTATAGTTCTTTCCTAGATCTATGGTATTGACTAGATCCTTGATGTCTAGTTCTCTCATAAATCTATGGACTTGACTAGTTCTTTGATGACTAGTTCTTTCCATGATTTATGGCTTGATCTACGACATTGACTGGTTCTTAGATTATTATTCCTTGCCTATATAAGCAAGGCCCATTCTCATTGTATATCATTGAGTTCCAAAATAATATATGATATTTGTGCTCATTTTTGTTTGTAAAGGTTTTATGTAAAGTTATTCTGGTGAATTACTTTCATCTTATTGATCATGGTGTTTGATTAGCATCTGTGTTCTTGGCTTGGTATGATATGGTTATCGTTCCTTTTAGCTCTTAACTTGATGGTGTTTACATTTTGATTTAACTTTGTTAATCAAGACTACTAGGTGTTAGTTGTTAATTTCCGTAACTTATTTAAACAAGAGCCATGGACTGAGGAATTTGGCACACCTGGTGGGATAGATCCTTAGTCCATTAGCATTCTATCTTGAATTCTATTATTTTTGGCTAACCTTGGATATACACATATAGTACATAATATTCAATTTTCTAAGATTTTTGCTAGTATTATATGTGTAGGTTTTTATTTAAAGCTATCATTTTAATGGGTTGCTTCCAATTTCAAGCTAAGTTACTAAAATTTGAAGTGTTGTGATATTTTTTGTGTCTTTTTTCATACTTTGGTTGTAGGAGGGGCGCGCGCGCACTAAACCTGGCGCAGGTACATTTACCTTAGCATAGGCACCATCTCAGGTGGCATAGGCGCATTGTCGGATTTTGTATCTCTATTTACCAACCATAGTCATCTAACGCACATACCCTAACCATTGCGTAGGCACACCAACCTAGGTGCAGACACTATGTTCGTACTATACCTTCACTATAGTAGAAAACCTATCAGGTTGACGCATACACACTAACCCTGGTGCAGGTATCTCTTGGGTGGCACAGACACTCTATCGGAAGTGGGTATTGATTTTTATCTATACTGGAACACACACCCTAAACCTGATGCAGGTACCTCTTGGGTGGCACAGGAACTCAATCGGAATTTGATACTGATTTTTATCTCCCCTAGTGCACACGTCCTAATCCTGGCGTAGACACCTCTCAGGTGGTGGAGGTGCACTTATGGGTCTGAGAAACATAGAGGGGTGCACCCACCGACTAACCTACATGCACATGCCTAAACCGGAGCACATGTGTCTTTCAATTGTCATGGTAAATTAAAGTGTTTAAAGTGCTAAATTCTTTGAATCTAGGAAGATTTTATCTAGGATTAATGCCCATTTTCACAAGATGTAGGGTATGTTTACATGCTTTTTCTAGACTAGATAGACTTTACAAGATTTCTTAGAAGAATAAGGTCAAGTATGCTCTTCCCTTACGTCCCTTGGGGTGATCTTGGAAATAAGAAATGATTCTTAGATCTTTTTGATGCTTTAAAGTAGTTAAGAATATATGAATTCGAATGAGTTAACTTGGTGTTTTTTAATTAAGTATATTTCTAAATTTGGCATCTTCTTGAATTTTAGAAACGTCACATATGCTCTTCTCTTGCATCCTTGGATGATCTTGAGAATCAGAAATGATGTTTATGTCTTTTTATGGAAAATTACTAACTTGAGGCTAGAGAGAGATGAGAGATAATGTGAGATGTATGAAGCATAAGATATTAGTGAATGAGAGAGGAAATAAGGTGAAAGGTGTATTCTTGAAGCCATAAAGGTGTTATTGTTGGGTACTCCTTACTTTTAAAATCCTGTATAATTTTTTTGGGGAGTTCCAAGTGGTGGTGACTATGGTCATTGGTGGGGAATGATGGGTTTGCAATTGGCTCATTACAAATACCCCATTTTCATAAGAAAATGTAAGGTTGTTAGAACCTAACCTATTTTAGCTTCAAGAGTATCTATGTGTTACTTAGAAATGTGTGAATAAGATCATTCAGATGTGTGGGTGTGAGAGGCCTGTGTAAATGCTTAAGGAGTCTTTGTTTGATATGCCCAAGTAGATGGGTGAGTGCTTTTGGGATGACGTTTGATATGAGCGTAGTACATGTTAAGTAGGTGTTTGTGGAGGTAGTTGATAAGGGGGAAAACATGTATGAAGGGTCACTGGGTGAGTTTATTGAGAGATAAGATGTTTTTGGGAGATAGGGATGTAAAAGGTCTCATCTAATCATTGCATCTCTATTGTTGTGGCAGACCTATATGGATATTAATTCCTCATTTTTCCCATGGGAGCTCAATTCTAGACTTCTCGCTGATCCTATTTTTTGTGGCTGATGATCGAATGAAGTCTAGATTGATGAATCAGTACATGGTCAAAATACACTCTGGATGTAGAGGTTGATGAGTTTTACAAACAGAACTCCGAATGGTGACCAATTGTACTATCCACACCCATTGAAGTGGTATGGTAAAATATTGGGGTGGATTCATTGGGAGTTTTCAACGATCCCCGTGCTTTTGGACTAATGTTAGATCAGGTGTAGTCCCTTAAGAGCCTGGTGACAAGGAAGTAGATAGGATTCTTGCAAGGTTTTCACCGAGTGATGTTAGTGATGATAGTGGATGTGGAACATGATAGGGAAGGAATTTTAGTGGGTCCTAAACCTGTTACATGTCGAAGGAATCTATGAAATTAATGGGATCCACTAGTTGAATCCCATTGATGAGTCTGAGGGATTATGGGAGGAATATTTATGGCTATTGTTTGTAACAGTGTCGAATGTTGTGCCAGTGGAAAGCTCATTTATAAGCTCTTGGGAAAACAATGCAATATTTTGCAGATGGTAAAGACTCTATAGCACTAAATTTAGGATTGAGTCCATGCATAAGCGGTATATTTTTAAAACAGTATGGGGATGCCTTGATGGGAAGGTTGTGTGCCCAATGATCCTTATGTTTCTGGGCTATGTCATGATAGGTGTAGTCCCTTAAGTTAGCATGAGAGAAGAAAGTCTCTGGAAGTTCCTCGGATCCACGAGGGATAAGATTTAGCCCAAATGTCTCTAAGTGAAGCACCTAGATTGGGGTGTCAGCTAAATCCTAGACCTCCACTGTTAACAAAGGGGTTAGTCTCGACATCCTATCTCTGGTTTTCCCTAACTTGGGACACATGGATGGGAGCAATAGAAATCGTTGTCCTATGTGTAACTACATAAGAAGTGCCTAACTAGTCCAGGGGTGGATTCAGAGATAAGGCTACCCAAGGGTTGAATTTTTTTTTGCAGGAAGTGTTCGAAGCTCAGGACATGTGAACGGATGATGTGTTTTGTACACATTTTTCTTTCTTGAGAATGTGTAATAATAGGCATGAAATGGGATAATAAGAAACTTATGTTCTTTTGGTGCCCAATGATCTCAGTGAAACAAGTCACATAGCAAATTTGTAATGGGCGTAGTCCCTTAAGATCCCTGAGAACAATAAAGGCTATAAGTTTAGTGGGTGATTTCTTGGTCTTCAGGGAACCTTGAAAGGTCTTTTTTTATCCTACACCTCTATGTTAGGACCCTCTACAAAATATTGTCCCAGTTTTCCTCATCACAATTTAGTCTTTTCGATGTCCTATTATTTGAAACAGTGTTGAATAGTCCAATCCGAGTCAATGTAAGGCTGCCCAATGTAATATTTTGCAAATGAATTCTCATGGCATCGAACGGGCTTCACACGTGCATCCAGGTGGCATGATAAACACTTAGGGAGGTTTTTTTCAGTACCAAATGATCCTAGTGCTTCTGGGCTATGTTGGTCGGGCGTAGTCCCTTAATAGCCCTGAGAGAAAAAAAGGTTATAAGATCCTCGGGCAATTTCTCAGTCTTCGTGGTACATTAAAAGGTTATGTTTGATCCTAAACCTCTGCGGTGGGACCCGACCTTATTAGATGAATTACTTTTTAGAAACAAGGATAGGGTGATGGCATGAGTTATAGAATTGGGAGCCAAAATGCCCACTGAACATGAAACAATTCCACCTACAAATAACGCTAATGATGAGGAATGACCTCTTATCAACATGGAGGATATTTTAATGCATGGACATGCTTCTAACTCTAATGTGGGAAATGTCAATGTAGTGGGACATAGAATAGCCTTCATTAAACTCCCGTGTAAGATCAGGTTAGGACACGAGGATATTGAAGAACCTCCAAAGTATGAAGAAGAAGAGGAACCCTTGGAAGAAGAAGTCACAATTCAGCAACAAGTTTGTAACCTTAGTCAACAACTATCCTTGTTAACCTTGCATGTACAAAAGGAAACAAGAAATAACATCCAAAAGAAAAACCCTAAGGTCAAAAACAATGAAATTCATAGAGAGAAACAAGGAGGGGAAATTATGGAGTACAGTCGAGTGTATATACCTATTTCCCCCAGTAAAGAACAATTACTCACACAAGAAGTACAATATATGAAAGTGAAACTCACAAGCATTCAAGAGAGAAATGGGGGGAGAATAAGAAAGTATCAATATGAAGAACTATGTCCCCATCCATTTGAAAAAGCTATGACACTTCAACCTTTCCCTAAAACATTTGACATGAAGAATTTCGACAAATATAGAGGAAAGGGAGACCCTCGAGCTCATGTCAAGGATTTCTATATGGCATGTCAAGAGGTTTCCTATAGCGATAATTATCTCATACGACTCTTTCCCAAGTGTCTAGGAGATCAGGCCTTGGAGTGTTTTACTCGTTTACCTCGGGGGTCAATTTTTACCTGGCCAGAATTGGCAGACAGGTTTGTGCATCACTTTTCATACAATATAGAAAGTGATATCACCATTGAAGACTTATGTTGCACCAAACAACATCCTAACGAGACATTCACCAGCTTCCTACAATGGTGGAGAGGCATAGCCAGTTGCTTCCCTTGTGCGTTCCCTGAAAAATAGCCGGTAACTATCTTTGTGCCCAACCTAAATCCATACATTGCTTTCCACCTTCAAATGCATTGTGTCCACACTTTCGAGGAGGTCATTGAAATAGGCATCCAAATAGAGAAATAAATTATTTCCAAAGGAACTCTTAAGTCACAATCTAAGGATAAAAAAAGTGTTAAACCTACTGAGAAGCTGAAAATATTTAGCAATAACAAAAACGTGGTGGGAGACAGGATCACAGATTCTAAACATGTGTAAATGGTTCAAACTGGTCAACCTTTTAAACTAACCAAAGGACCCATTCAACCACCACATAAATGAAGAATGTTCACTCCTCTTAATGAGCCTTTGTCGATTATATTGAAACAATTGGATGCAGCTCACATGGTGACTTATCCCATGACACAACCCTTTGATGAAAATGCTCTAAAACCATCATGGTACAAAGAGCATGACTACTGTGAATTACATCGTGTCAAGTGACATAAAACAAACAAATGTCTAAGACTTCATCACTACATCCAAGACCTCATCGACAATGGGGAGATAGAAGTGCACAACCCAGAAAAAACTCAGATGCCCAATGAAAATATGGGGGTATACAAAGAACCATTCCCCAAACATGGTAAGTCAGAGGAGTCAAAGTTGGATCAAGGAGAGTCATCCCAAAGTTATAAAGTAGCAAATTATCTATATACCAAGAAAGATAAAAATCATTATGATTCGCTCATTGGATGTATTCACTCTCCTAGTGACCATGTGAACACCATTCGAATCAAGGGAGAGGATTACATTGCAGTAACAAGGCATTCCTACCTCATGATTCCTTAACCTTCTCCATCAACCATGCAAAATGGTAGGTACAACCTTTTAGAACAACTTGAGAAAATGTGTGCTAAGATTTCAATCTTGGATCTTCTTAAGATATCAAATGTACATAAAGATATTTTGTACCAAACTCTTCAGGGGTCTGGATTGCCACTAGAAGTAGATCTTACACATCTTCAAGCCACGGTAGCAAACATTTTACCAACTAAGCACATTTCCTTTGATCACAGGGAAATCCCTACCAAAAATCCAATGCATAATCTCGCCTCGTATATTGAGGTATTCGTTACCCGCCAAAAGATCAAATGGGTGCTTGTGGAAAACGGATCAAGGTTGAATATATACACGCTGAACTTGGTTAAGTAACTGGGACATACTAAAGAATACCTCTATTCAAACATCATTACCATAACCATTTACAACAACGTGGAAATACATTCAGCTAGCACAATCACATTTCCCATGGAAGTCGGTCCCACTTGTCATCACACAAAGTTTCATGTTTTGGACTTAGAACTCCCATATTATATGCTTCTAGGCTAACTATGGATTCATGATATGCAGGATGTGCCATCAACATTCCATCAATGCATTAAACTGAAGCACAAGGGACACACTGTCACAATATAAGGAGATTCAGAGCCCTTCACTCACTGCAGAGATCTCAATAGTTTCACACGTAAGGGTACCTATACGTGTCCCTCCACTGATATAGTTGTTCCTCTTCAATCTGAAGTCATGGAGTCCCAAATAGATTCAGATTCTCTCAGTTTTTGCGCCCATTGTGCCTCTACATCAACTTCTCGTTTTGATTCATGGGAGATGAAGGTTCTAGAGAATATAATGTGCAACAACCCTTTTAGTTTTAGACCTCTCATTGTCACCTAAAACTAGAGGTCAACCCAACTATCGTTTCAGATGACCTAAAGATGAGCAAACTATTGGGTTATTTTTACTTGGAGGCTTGTTGGCTGAAGAGAAATTTTTTGATCCACCTACAAATTGGGTCCTAGAAGACACTCAACTAAATTGCTACCAAACCCCTGAATATGAGAAGTCTAGTTGAATGATATACTCTATGGGATACAACGGTGTAGAATGCGAAAGGAATGAGCAAGGACAACAAGAACCAGTGTGTCTCCAACATTTTAAAATAGAAACGTACAACATTAGAATTAACCCTTATGGGGCTCATCCTAATGATCAAGATGTTACCTTCTCTGAACGCGAGGATAACAATGACTATTTAGACAGTGACACTGATTCCCATTGTAGCCAATACGAGGATCTTTCCTCCACGAACTTGTTCATGAATACCGTTGTCCTCACCATAACCCCTATGGAACCTACACTGACCTCGTTTACCCTTGCCTTATTGAATGGGACCAACAACATCATATGTCAGTAGATCTATTTGAGAATGATGAAGTTGTAGAATTCATGGGCATTCAGGATACAATCCCCATTGGAGACCACAAAAAGGGACTCTATATTGACTTAGATACCTATGCCTACTTCAAAGAGGAAGATAAGCTTCATGGTCAGAAAAATTTAAGAAAGAGCAAGGGAAAAAGTTCCAATGCAAAGCCTCGGAAAAAATCAAAGTCCAAGTCACACAGTGAAAACCTCTTTGAGGCACTGGCAGAAAAATAGGTGCAAAAATCAAAGGACAATAAAAGTGACCACACCAAGGATGAAAATATCATGGACACATCCTTGGAAGAAGATCTCAACCCTCCTCCTGATCCTACGCATATGGAGGATTTGTCAAAATTACTGGTAGAAGAGCCTATTGATGTAAACATTGACACAAAATATGACCCAAAAATAGTCAAGTTAGGAGCTTCATTCTCAACACGGGAACAAAAAACATTCACCATGATGCTACGGGATTTCATAGATGTGTTCGCATGGTCTTATAAGGATATGCCAGGCATGGATCCAACCTTGGTCGTGCACAACTTTGTTGTACATGGAGATGCTAAGCCTATTAAGAAAAATCTCATAAAGATGCATTGGAGGGTGGCTCTCCTAGTTAAGGAAGAGTTAGAAATATTACTTGTGGAAGGATTCATTCATCCCATTGCTTACTCCGAATGGATATCAAACATCGTCCCTATCCAGAAAAAACCTATGGGAATCAGAATCTGCATGGATTTAGGAGACATAAATAAGGCATGCCCTAAGGATGATTTTCCATTACCAAATATTGATATGATTGTGGATTCAATAACAAGATATGAAATGCTATCTCTTATGGATGGATTTTCAGGTTGCAATCAAATCAATATAGCTGATGAAGATCAACACAAGATGACTTTTACAACTCCTTAGGGTACCTTCTATTATAATGTAATGCCATTTGGTCTTAAAAACGCAGAAGATACCTAGCAAAGGGCCATGATGGTAATTTTCCATGATATGATCCCTGATATCATGTAAGAATATGTGCATGATATCCTTAGGAAATCTAAGACAAGTGAGGATCACCCTGCTATTTTGTGGCATATCCTTGAATGCCTACGAGAGTACAAGGTCCATCTGAACCCAAAGAATTGTGTGTCTAGTGTGCTATTAGGAAAATTGTTGGGTTTCATTGTATTAAGAAGGGGAATTGAGGTAGACCCTGCTAAACTGTCTGCTATTACTGATATTCCTCCTCCTAAAAACATTAAGCAAATGCGTAGCTTGTAGGGAAAAATACAGGCTATTCACTGCTTCATCTCCCATCTTGACGATAAATGTCATTCATTCACTTACCTACTTAAAAAGGATGTTTCCTTTATTTGGGAACTAGACCAACAACATGCCTTTTCCTTGCTTAAGAAATACTTGGCCAATCCACCTGTCCTAATGCCTCAAACTCCTGGTGAGCCGCTCTTGCTTTATATCTCTACCACTCAATTTTATATTGGTGCACTACTCACCCAATATGACCTTGGTCACAAAGAAATAATGGTATACTACCTCAGTCGCACTCTCATTGCTTATGAGCTCAACTATCCCCAAATAAAAAAATCTTATATGGCTGTAGTTTTTACCTTTAAAAAACTTCATCATTATCTGTTGAATACCAAAACAAAGATTATATCAAAAGTTGACCCACTCAAATAATTGTTGGCTAAACCCACCCTCACTGGTAGAATGGCTAATTGGATCATTCTGCTGAGTGAATTTGACATCGAGTTTGTGCATCAAAAGTAGGTCAAGGGACAGGTACTTGCTGATCAATTAATAGAAGCACCTTTACAAGGCACTAAAACTATGAATAAGAATCATCCAGACACCTCATTATTGTACATTGAAGAATTGGTCATGTGACAGGTACACTTTGATGGGTCTTTTACTTTTCATGGTTCAAGGGTAGGTGTGGTCCTCATTACTTCTTTTGGCAACCCCATACCTCAAGCTTTTCACCTTGTTTTTCCTTGCATGAACAATACTGTAGAGTATGAGGCACTCACCACTTCGATGAAGCTTGCCATCAAATGGGACATTCATCATGTTAAGATTGTTGGTGACTCCTAGTTAATCATCAAGCAAGTCAATGATGAGTACAAAGTTAAGGATGAGAAACTCATCCCTTACAAGAAGCTGGTAGAAAATTTGAAAGAGTATTTTTTGTGCATCACATTTGAACGGATTACAAGAGCACAAAACAGATCTGCAGATGCTATGGAAACTATGGGTTCTATGCTCCGCATTCCTCCAAAAAGTAATGACATGCCATTATTTTTATAAAATCTACGTAAACCTGCGTACGACATGCTAGAATCTAATCTCACTTGTGATGTCATTGGTCCCAATTCCCCATGGTATGATCCCATCTTCACCTACCTCAAAGACAAAAAATTCCCTCCTGCCATCTCTCGTTCTGAGAAACAAATCCTTTTTGCCAAATAGCCCGCTATACCCTTTTAGGAGGTACACTTTATTTTCATGGTGACGATGGGAATCTGTTATGTTGTCTCGATATGACATGGTAGGTCCAAGCGATTAAAGAGGTGCATGAAGGGGTGTGCGGGGCCAATACTAATGGAATGGTTCTAGATAAAAAAATGTTGATAGTGGGCTATTATTGGCATACCATGGAAACCGACTACTGCAACTATGTAAGGAAGTGTGTACTTTGTCAGAATTATGGAAATTTCATCCATGCTCCATCACCACCCCATGGCCATTTTCTAAATGGGAACTTAATTTAATAGGGAAGCTTACTCCTACTTCATCCAATGGCCACACCCACATCATTACATCTACTGAATACTTTACTAAGTGGGTCAAAGTTGTCCATTTCATCTTTATAACGGGTGCTCAGATTTCCAAATTCATCATGAATCATCTTATTTGCTGGTATGGCATTCCTGCAAACATTGTTACTAATAACGGAAAATCATTCAAGAATGAAACCATAAAGGATCTCAGTCATCGGTTTCAAATAAGGTTAAAATGGTCTACACCATATTATCCCCAAGGTAATGGACAGGCTGAGGCCACTAATAAGACTTTGGTTTGAATCATGGAGAAGATGGTAAGTAAGATAGGTCGTAATTGGTATTTGCAGATACATCCATCTCTTTGGGCTTATAAGACCTTTATTCATACCCCTACTGGTGTGACACCATATTCCCTAGTATTTGGAATGGAATCCATCATCCCGTTAGAAATTGAGATTCCTTCCCTAATAATTTATCTTAGGGATTATCTGGACAAGGATGATAATTATCGAGTGGCTAGACTGGCAGAGTTAGAACTCCTAGATGAGAATCACATCCGTGCCCTTAACCATCTCAAAGCGTATCAGAATAGAGTCTCCAAAAATTACAACAAAAGAATAATACCTCGTCAGTTTGAGGTTGGTGATTTGGTCATGGAGGAGAATCAATTCAACACAAGGGAAAAATGAGAGAAGAAAGGAAATTTTGAACCGCATTGGTTAGGACCTTATGTTATCATGGCCAAGTATGGAATAGGGGCATACAAACTTGCCCAGCCCAATGGTGATGAGCTTCATGAGCCCATGAATTCCATGCACCTTAAGTGGTTCTATGCTTAAACATGGCGCGAAAATCACAAAAGAAAACCAAAAATAGGGTAAAAAAAATCAAAATACAAAAAAATAAAATAAGAGAAAAATAAAAAGATAAAAAAGGTCATCCATAAGTGAAACCCACGTAATTGTGGCACTTTGGATAGGTCCTTGGGTGAAAACTGGTTTTCGGCACCTTGGGAGGATTCGTTGTTCACAAGTAACTTACATCTTGAGGGTACTTTTACTTAGCCTAGGGCTAGTTCCACATTTGCCTCCAAGATTCCCTATGAGACTAATCTTGTCAAGCCTTGATTCAGCTTTGTCTCCTTTTATTCATCTGTGAAGCCATGGTCTTTGTCTATTCCCCATCTCACGCTGGGGGCACTTCTGCGACTTTACCTTCCTGTTCACAAGTGGGTGGCATTTGCCCTTGTATATTCCCTAACGCTAGGGGCATCCATGCTTTCTTGGTTACCTGTGCATAGCTCCAGAAAAATGTTAGAAAAATACAAAAACATTCAAAATATGATAGAAAATCAAAAAATAGAAACAAATATCACAAAACTCTAAACAATAGAAAATTGTTTCACAAAACTCTAAACAATACAAAATTACTTCACAAAACAATCGTACAAAAATATTCACTTTAGTTTTCTTGCGTTATCTTGTTTCTTGCTTTGTGTTTGTCCATTTGTATTATTTTTTTCTAGGGCATACTTTGTTAGGATTCATCTTTTTCAAATCAGATTTATTCTTGCTTGTTCATATTGAAGTGTGTTTTTGCATGCTGGTGAATCATGGTACATTGTTGTATTGGTTCATTATGTTCTTTGTTAGTATTTGATTGTGTTTTCCTATTTCATGTGCATCATTTTTTTATCACATCATCATATTTCCATCAATATCATCACATATAACATCATTTATACATCATATATTAAGAAAAAGATAAGTATACATCATACATGAATGCTAAGCTAATCATCACATATCATATCATCAAATGGGGGCAAGAGGGATTGCAAATATCAAAATCTATCCCCCCACACCCATTTCATCCTGTCATCCCATCCACTAAATCTAGCACATCACATGAACAAATACATTTGATATACTCTATAGATCTATCATTTACAAATCAAAGCGCATGCAATACATCAAAAATCAGGATAAATATACATGTGAAATAATATCAGCTAACATCATAACACATCCATATATCCATGTACTCAATCAAAAATAACAAATAATATCCATCATCTTATAACACGTTTCATGTCAAAAATTTCCATATATACATATACATTTGTGTAGTATATCTGTATCAAAAATGGATATACATCACTACTATACGTCAAAAATGCCTTCATCTGAGGTGTACAAAAATGATGATATACATCAAGCACAAGATGCACACAACCTTCACCAAGAGGCACATATATCAATACAATATGGATTAAGGGTGAATTAAGCCCTTAGAAGGTTAGCTGGTTTGTCCCATGGTGGAGGCATCGCATGAGCATTGCTCGGTCCTATAGGCTACCCCCATGGCTGCTCCACTAAGGCTTGGGGCCTCTCTGACCTTGTCCCTCTAATTGAATGCTAGCTATAAAAAGGTACCCGCCGCTCAATTGGAACTGCCTCAAAATATAATGATCTGTAATAGGATTCTCTACCCTCTGTTGTAGCTAGATCCTTGTGAGTCTAGGATGTCACCATTGTGCCATCTGTGCGTCGAAAGGACGTTATCTCTACTGATGCTCAGGAAAGATCAACCTGACCTGCTACTCGCTCTGCTCTCAACCTATCTCTCTCAAGTATCATAGGTTGCAGGTGATCATGTGTCTGCTGATATAGGCTCATCACCTAAGCCATCTTTGCCACCATCTACCGTATCTTCTGTATCTGCTGAAAATTGCCACCATCTTTGCCCAAGCCTGATCGCGCTCTGCTGTCACTACCAAAGTTTGAGCCTAGGCCAGGTCTTTATCTTCTATGGCCTACTACAACTACTATTGTTAGGCGGCTACTGTGCCACTAGCTACACCACAGGGGTCTATCCTTGTTATTGTCCCTATGCCTACCCTTGTACCGGTCTGAAGGCATGTCCCTGCTCTCGTAATCTAAGCCTAGGAACCTATGCAAGTGCTTGTACTAGTCCCTAAACCCTTGGTCCCTGCGCATGTGTTACACCCTACTCATCATGTGGCAGACTATCAAATGGATAATTTAGGTCACGGTCTGCTGCATCCTCCCTCTCGTCATCGCTATAACGAAGCTATCATGGTGGCCGAGTGCCTTCTTCCCATGCCTCGACTAGAATAGACAAATGTCATGGTAAAACAGTGGCATAAATCCATGTAATCAGCAATAATACCCAGATCTCTGACCTGTCGAGATGGGTCCCATGCCTGTGGTACCATCTGTAAAAATTTGGCCCTGGATCAGGTTGCCTGTATGCATGGCCCCATGGTCACCCTCTTGGAATCTTGATGAGCATACCACATATCTGGCTACAGAACCCCCTGCACCATACCCATCTGTCGTTGACATCGGTCTATTTTGTATAACTCAATAATGTAACTGCAACTACCGAGAAGGAAGTGCTCCATCGTACAAACACTGAGCTCTGATCCTTTCTCTTGCCACTGTATATGCCTTTAAGGCCTCCATATAATTACCCTATCTAATAGCTCATCAAACTCTTGTCGATAACAGTACAAGCTGCATAGGTGCCCTCGTATATCATCACCTACGGAAACCCAAGCCATGTATGATGGCTGCTCTGGGGTTTGGACATCTAATGCACCTATAGGGCACCCGATAGCTATGTGGTCCCAAGACCAAATCTGTAGTAAAGAGGTAGGCCCCATCGTCTTCAGATGGTGGTATGTAATCAGATGTAGGTCCCAGTATGCACTAGCCCCAACAATAACGCTCGCCACTGAAAATCCCATGCACCAATGTCATCAAACCCCTAGGGAAGGATGTCCTTATCTTATCAGTGAGAAAAAACCCATTGATAAGTGACATCACATATAATGGCCCCTAGTGAAGTGTAGGATCAGTTATACACTCATGCAATGAAAATTTTATCCCATCGTGCGGTATCTCATCCTGGTTAAACAAGTCACTGACCGCCGCTCTGATCTGCTCAAGGTCACTCGTGTACTGGATAGAGGAGCCTACAATGGGTACATGGAGAATCTGCCATACGTCCCTTAGAGTAACTATCATCTCTCTTGTAGGGAACCTAAAGCATTGGCTCTCGTTGTGCCAGAGCTCAATCAATGCAATCAATATATCATGATCTAATGTAATGGATGGTATCCAAGATACGGGGCCTAGGCCCACCACCTCTAAGAGTATCACCACCACACACCGATCGCGTCTGTGCATGCTCCCCTCTAGCTCTGCTATGCGCGAATGTCACTCACGTGTCTTAAGCATGGGAAAACATCTATGCAAAATCATTCCATTTGTTAGCTACTAACATTTCTTCTAAATTTTACCTATTATTTTTAGGTTTAACCCAAAAATCCTAATTTTATTCTAAATGCCATCATTTTTGGCATTTTTCTATTTCTCCTCCATCTACTCAGTGTGCCTGCATGTCCTTTTGGGTGTTTGTGCACCCTATAGTGTGTGCGCCCTCCTTTTGGTGCATGCGCATGCGCACATTCACTTATGGACGTTTGCACTATCTTTCAGGTACCTACATGTGCGCGCATGCATGTGCCCTCTGTGTGCACTACTAAGTGGTGCGTGTGTGTGTGTGTGCACATGTGTTGTGTGTGAGTTGTCGTGTGGGTGTATACGCGTACGCGTATACGTGTTTTTAGTGCCTGTGCATGTGCGCATACGCTTCAAGGGTTCCTGTGCCACCATTAGGGCACTTGCGTACCCACACATGCTCGCCAATGTGACTTTAACCCTAGTTTCCTACTTCTACAAGCATTAATTACAAAATTGATGAAGAGGGTTAGGTTACTCACAAAGATGCCATCGTCCGCGTGTCAGTCGTACCCCTGATTTGTGTCTTCTCATCTCAAACGGTCTAATGCTCTCATCATCATCCACGTCACTATTAGAGTCTCACGATAAGAGCTTGGAAACAATCAGTAACAAATTAATTGGTCGTGGTGATTTACCCCCCTAAGGTGGGGTGTATCAAGACATTTTTCACCAGCCATGATGCCTGGAGGCTGGTTTTGACTACCGTTTTCTCTTCTATTCACTGTCAAATAATTATTTTAATGAAATAATTATTTTTCTTTCATTCTTTATCATGCTGGGGCAATTTTTTGTTGTCGAGTACCCCTTTCTTCTCACTAGGACAATTACTATTTCTCCTAGGCGATTTTTCATCTTATCCACACTCTATTGAATAATTATTTTTTTTAAATAATTATTTTATTAATTTTTCCACTATACGGGGACATTATTTGTCCCTTGTTTCTTCTTTCTCCGCCCTGGGGCATTTTCTTTTGCATCTCGACACTTCATTTTATTTCTTCTATTTTCATATATGCATCCACTATCCACCACATTTTAGATAACACCAAAACAAATATATATGTGTGTGTGTGTGTGTGTGTGTGTGTGTGTGTGTGTGTGTGTGTGTGTGTGTGTGTGTGTGTGTGTGTGTGTGTGTGTATCACTTCAAAATCCAAAAACAAGGCAAAATTCTCCACAAAATCCTAAACATTAGAAAACTTACAAAAATAGGTAACCCACTTATTACAGCTAAAACTTGTGTCTTGCACATAGTTTTCTTTCTGTATCCTATTAGTTTGTTTCAGATCTTCAACGATCAACATGACTTGCTGATCGCCAAATTCACACCCATTCACAAAGCTAGTTGCTTGCTTCGTCTGTACTCTAGGGAACATATTGTTTCCTGGTGTTGTTTCGTTGCGTACAAAGCTTTCTCCTTGGACCCAGTGTCCATCATCATTTCCCCTTGTATGTATCCTTACTTGGGGCATCATTTAACCCTTTTCGTCAATCACGAACATGTGGGCCTCCTCAGCTTGATAAAAAAATATTTGTACAACCATATTAACCATTGTTGGGTTGGCTATGTGCGTTCGTACTTGTTTTCCCTATTAAATGAGCTTGTTTCCTTCTCATATTGCATTGTGTTTTGTATGTTGCATGGGGTTGGTGTTTTCAGCAATGGATAATTGTTCGTAGTATGGCTTTTCATGCCATCCTACTTTTGTTATATGCTTATATTTTTATAAGGACCGATGACGTAGATCTTTTGGCAAATATGACAATAAAGTTGTTTCAATACAGTAGATGAAATCTTGTTCTTTTTCTTTCCGTCTTTATTTCTTCTACATCACCCTCTTATCAACACTATTCTTCTTTTTCACCTAGGGTATCCTACTCCTCTCCTTTCTTCTATCCACTTTTCACCTTTTTTGACCATCGATCGTCTTCCTTCATCACCCCATCAACACTCAAGGAGGCATCTCTTCTACTAATTTTTCTTCTACCCCTTCAAAATTTCATCCATCTACTATTTTTGAAGTGGCGTCGCTCACGCCACCCCAAAGAGGGGAAAATGTAGACACTTATAAATTATCCTGAACAATTTAAATACTTAAATTGTGCTAATTATCCCCTTTCCCGCAAATTGGTGACATATCGTCAATAGTTCTCATCTTCTCTTCTATTATCATTAATTAATTACAATAAGTAATTAATTAAGTCTTATATTCAACAAATACCCTAATTAACAACCTTCTGTTAATTAATCCTTCCTTCTATCTAAACTAATTAATTATTATTAATTAATTAGCTTCCACTTTCATTAAACCAATAAATCATTATTTAATTGATTTAATCCCCTTCTATAGTCTAAATCATGCTAATATTCCTCTAAAAAGCTTCTATACGCTTGCACATCTATTAATTAATCATCTTGATCAATTAATAAACCCCATTTATGCACATGAGTCACTAAAGGACAAGCTAAACTCTCCCAACGTTAACTCAACCCTATCTAAACCCCCATTATCCACAACTAGCTCAACATCTCTATTATCCCACATGCAAAGGGATATAGAGATCCCTTTATCCATGGGGCTATATAAAGAGCCCTCCTCCTACCTTTACACTTACACCTAATTCTTGAGAAACAAAAGAAAGCATATAGTACATACACTATAGGCCTTTTGTAATCCTTAAGCATTCCACCATTATAGGAGCTAAGCCTCATTCTTGCATTGCATCCAATTAAGCTTTTGCGTCATATGGAAATAATCAAAGTAGTCTTGTAGCCATGCTTTGGTGAGCTTCCATTCCTAATCCCTTGAAATCAAACAATCAACTTTGATTGCCATCAATCTACCTAAGTTCAATTTAGTTGTGTTGGTAATCTAAAGAGTAGGATTTTTGATAATTAACATGTTGGTTTAATTTCATTTCAAAGTTCATGATAATGTTGTTATTTAACTTTTCTTAGCTCTTAACTTGACGGTGTTTAGATTTTGATTTAACTTTGTTAATTAAGACTACTAGGTGTTAGCTTTAATTTCCTTAACTTAGTTAAACAAAACCATGCACACAATAACTAATAGGTGCCCCGAGATTGATATATCTCGACATAGTTTAGATAAATGTATTTAAGATATCTATAATAGTTGTATAATATATAGATTCTTTCATAACAATATATTTATCTATATTAATATAATTTATATTAAATTGTATATACAAGAATAATAATTTCAAATAAATAAATAAAATAAAATAAAATTTGACAATATTTATAACCCACTCACAGCTAGCCATAAATGAGGCGCTTTTATTGATATGGCTTTTACCAATGAAATGCAACTAGATAGACATGTCAAGTAATACAATATTCGCATCAAACTATAACCCAGAGAGACGTGGCAAAAAGCTATGCAACTGAAATTAACGAAAGACCATTATATAGCAACCCCAATGGAAAACACTTTAATGTGGGTGAAGCATTCTCCATCTAAAAAATAAAATAGACATGCTAGCCCAAGCTATGGTAAAGAATTGCACAACTTGAAAACTGTAAAAAAGTTTACAAAGAAACCCATCAATTGTGAGCCAGGGAATTTCTAATATAAAATAAAACCATCATTTCCAGCTTAGATGTTTTCCTGATGGTGATTAGGAGACATTAGTTATCAAGATATCTTGTGAATGTTGATTACGTGTCAGTGTATGATGGGCATATTGGAAAATATATTGAATACATACACAACATAAAATATAATACTGATATCTATTTGAGAGCATAAATTGTCACCGATCATTTGATCATAAAAATATTTCAATAGAACCAACTATATAATTGGATACACTAATTAAATCTGTTGAATATTGATAACCTTTGGCGTAATATTATAATTTATCTTAAATATTGACCATGATTTTACAAATTTGTAAGATAAATAATTTTCAATGAGCATAACCACTATTTTAACTTGGTATTTACAAATGTTGCTATTAGATTTAGCAATTATTTCACTTAATATTAAATATTTTTCAAGATTCGTTTTTTCATTTACAAAATGTTTGTGGTATTTTTAATGATACTAGGTGAGATGGGTCAATAGGTAAACATGGTCCAATAATTTACATGACTATTGATCACACAATACCCAATAATTGTCATAGTACTATGTAGTAGTAATCTATTTTTGACATAATAATTATGTAGAGTAGCCAATCACATCATGACATGTAAGACATGTCACCCTTGTACAAATATAAAAAAAATCAATGTTCAAGCATTTTCAACCATATTCAAGTATTAGTTTCCACCATGGTTGTAACGTAACTCAAATTTATTGTTTTAAATCAATTCAAAATATAGTTTTACGTCCAATTGAACATTCCAAAGAAAAAATATAAGCTAACACAAATCTGAAATACATATTAGTGAAAAAATCACAATCCCATATGATAAACAATTGATTTTGTGGACCACTTAACTTAAGATGTACCATTACTAGCCCCTCTCCCCTATAATCACAAATTACATTTTTAATGGGTTTACCAATTTTATGAATCGCATTCCAGTAAGATTCACTATGTATTTTGCAACGGGTTTGTAATAAAAAATTACTTTATTCTATTGCTTGTAGATACCTCTAAATGTGTTTTGAAATTGTTTCTTTGAATCTAAAATCTGTCTAATTAAAAATAATATTGTGATAACTGATAGATTTGATCAACATTAACGAATACTAAATGCTAATTATTTTATAAATAAAGATAATTTTATGCTTTTGTTTTGTTTGGTAATGCTCCCAACCCTTATATTGTGGAGAATTTGGGTGTTACACCAGTTGTTAAAAGTGTTCTCCTTAAGGTTTCCAAATCATCCTCTACCCTTAAAGATTTGACACTTATTTGTCATTCCAATGGATTCTGGCCTGGGACAAAAGAACTACATAAATGGATGCACTCAAATTGGTCATGTGATTGTGAGATTTAGTTACAATGTTACATGCAAAGGGGTTTTTCATTTTCTGCATTTTCTTTTCGAAGGACTCTCAATGGGTTCTTAACAAGGGTACCTTGTTTTGGAGTAGGGTTGGCATTTTTCTTACTCGGTTTTTTGAGTTCGATCATGTTATTATGATGGTTTCCAAGATGTTGGTTTGGGTTTGTCTCCCAAATCTTCCACTCACCTTTTGGCACCTTTCAATATGTGCTGCTATTGGCAATGTTCTTGGTAGGTTCATAAAGATGGATGATGAGCAGTCTAAGCAAGGGTTGTTCACCTATGCTTGTATCTACATTGAGGTGGATCTCAGTGAAGGACTTCCCGATAAAATGGAGTTGATTTTTGAATATTTCAAGTGGGTACAACTTTTAGACTATGAGAACACTGCCTTTCGTTGTCGTCTATGTCATCAAACTAGACACCTTCAAGAGGATTGTCCTCAACAGTGCCCCATGACATGAAACAAGAAATCTTCTTCCTCCAAGTTAAAAGTTTGGCAACCTTTCATGTCTCACGAAAATAAAGAAAGTCCTCCTCTTGATGGTGCAGAGGACTTGTATGTCGGCGATTCCTCCCCTCGAGGGCTTAGAAGTGTCAAGATTTTTCATGTTTCTGAATTCTCGGATTCAGATCATGATCAAGGATGTTCTAACCTGGCAGTTTCCCACCACGTTATGGCTCTCCAGTTAGAAAATTGCACAATTGTCACCAAATCTAAGGACAAGAAGTGGCACTTTGAGCCTCCTACACCTTCTCGTTGGATTTCTTCAGCTACAACACCTCCTA
This sequence comes from Taxus chinensis, assembly GCA_019776745.2. Classification (NCBI taxonomy): domain Eukaryota; kingdom Viridiplantae; phylum Streptophyta; class Pinopsida; order Cupressales; family Taxaceae; genus Taxus; species Taxus chinensis. The sequence continues at coordinate 65,500,722 of CM034154.1, forward strand.
TTAGTGTTATTCGTTATTTATATCTCTTATTTTTTTGCTGCCTTCACTTTTCATGGTGCGCTCGTGGCTTTTTGTGCGAGCTTGAGCTTTCTGGTCAACCCCGCTCTTGTAACTTATATATAATGTGCAGTTCCAATAGTAAAATCAAAATGGCCCTCGTACTAAAAATTGATTGGTGACATAAATAAATATATTTACTTACTCCTAAGAAAAGTCTTCCCTTCCTCTTAAAGGACAAGTTTGTACAAATTAGGTTCACTGGTCAAAAGATATTTTCCGTAAATCTGCACTACGCACCTACACAATAAAATAAACAAGCTGGCATTTCTTTTTTTGTGTAGGATCATAATACTCCACAACTGCTAGTAGAGAATATGATCATCACCAATAGAAACTACTTTGTAATGATAATAAACTCAGTATTCCTGAAAGTGCGTGTACAATGGATGAAAATTTATGAGGCGACTCTCCACATGAAACTAAAGTCGAAAGATTCGTGCAAATACGAAAGAATTCCTTAACCCTTTAAATTATTGGAAACCATCACTTCTTAACAAAAATCTCCAAAAGTTTAATAGAAAGAAATGCTTGTCCGAAAGCAAAAGAGAGTACATTAATTTATTTACACGATAGCTGGGACAAAGATATAAATTATAATAAAATTCCACACTTTTCTTTCCACGTCCTTAATTGAATTCGACGTCGTAGATTTAATCCAACTACTTCAGACGTAAAGAAAAGCATCAAAAACATAATTTAATATGCAGAAGTAGTTCATTTCCCCCAACATTTTGGCAATACTCTTCAGTCACTGAAATTATAGCAAAGGCAAGCCTCCCACCATTTTCACATTGGACTCCATAAATGTTTGAGATATTTGGCAATGAAAATGTAACAGAATTGCAGAATAGGTTGTGAAGGGAAGAATATTAATGAGAAATAAGAGTGCATCCACCCATTCAATATGGCAGTCGGCAGTGTTTTATCTGTGGGGTGGGGTTTTAACTTTTTGCAATGATTTTTCTATTAATCTTTGCTTTGCTGTGGTTGGCATGTTCTGACTACCGGAGGGAGTCTGGTAATGATTCTTCAAGTAGTGAATCCTTCGACTCTTCGAGGATGTCAACAAGGATCAGGAATTGAGATTTGCTGATGATGGTAATGATAAGGAACTTGCGGTGATTATACCTGGGGAGGAACACCCTACTTTTATTGCCAAATCAGTAGTGCCAGTATTGGAAAGTTAGTGAGCATATTCCATAGCTAACGTGTCTCACACAAGTGGCATATTCCATTGTCTTACTGAAATGATTATGATGTTGATGGAGCTTGATGTTATGAGCATCATATATCATGGGTTCTGTTTTATCTTTATATTTTTCTGGAGGACGATGAATGATTTGAAGCAAAGTTCAGGAAACTTATTTGCTCCCTTTGTTTGTTTGCTTTTTTGATGAATAAGATTTTATATTATATTAACAAGTAAAACAATACAAGATAATTGATAAAAAAGAAGAAGGGTGGAATGGAAGCATGCCCCAAAACCATGCGTTCAGACTAGGCAAAAACAAAGCCTGAGAATACATCCTATTAGAAAACATCATAAATAAGAGAAAACAAGATAGGTAAGCCACCGCTGCGAATTGTTGTCCTGCAGGGGGAAAATCTTGATCATGCCAACCACACCAGGCAAGTCTTTGCCACTATCTGACACGTCCCAACCAAAGCCGGGTTGGTTTCCTTCTTCAGTATCTTCCATAGTGGCCTGAGTGGGCGAGATGGTGAGAGATAGCCTAAGAAATTTGTTGGGTAGAGGTGGAAGGTTTTAACCGTCATGAGTGTGCAGCTTGAGGGCAGCCAACGAGCCCCAACCGAGCTAGCTGGGTGGCGAGGGGCATCCCAATTCTAGTGGCAGGCTGAAGGTGGACAGGAGAAGTTTTTTTGCAGAGGCTGGCTGTGAGGAGACCGGTGGGCAAGGCTGAATGTGCAACATTGTGAGCGGCTTTGACGACCGCCACCTCTAGGACAATAGCAGGCACCACCTTGTGACAGAGAACGACAGGTGGGGGACGGAGGCTCGTGAGAAACAATGCAAGGGGTGTCACATCAGTGATGAAGGATTGTTCCCTTTGTTTTGAAAACCACACAATGTTTAAAAGGAGAATTTCATTTGTATACTTCAAAAAAATGGGATAGATGTTCCTCCGTTTCCACCTCAGACAACATGATGTTCCAATTTAAATTGTAATTTTTATATTTTATTTTTGATGACAAGGATCTTATATTATAATTTCACTATACCACTAATTAATATTATGTCTACATATGAAAACAATGGTAGACATCTTCAGCGAGTAGAATCAAACTCCAATATTTCTACTTTAAGTCATTACACCATATCATAAGAAACAACTGGCGGCATGGTCCCAATAAATAAGTGTTATATAGAAGTATGCATAGACACCTATTTTCGGTACCCTACATTGTTTATCCAGGGCACTCACATTCACACTCAAAATATTAAACTTATATTATTATTCCTAAAACCATGTCCTCACCACAGTAAATCTTATCTTACCCCTTAGTAAATACATATTTACTCATTTAAACCACCATAACCACCTAAAAATCACCCTATCCCATTTTAAACATAATCATCTAACCTCCTAACATCTTCAACATCTTCCTAACCATCTGCAGGCCTCTTCATACCCAAATTAACCCTTATAAAAGTTGTTGAAACCACTTCCAAGAGGGTTTTCCCACTTTTTCTAGGTCACCAACGATTCTAACTAATCACCAAAAACTATATAAACAACATAAAACCTCTATGGAAAGGATCTTTAGACATTTACAGTGAAGCTCTAGTTCTCTAACGACTTACATGACATCATTACAAACACCCCCACATCACCTGCATCTTTGTCACATTCCTGGAAGATTCATATATCTTACATAATATTCCCACTACATTGTTTCTTAGTATTCTTCATCCAAGGTAAAATATGTTCATTTTTTTTTGTATTTAGTTTGTTAATGCATCACTATCAAGGTTGAATAACTTTAAAAATCATCTATTATGCACCTTCTTCGCATCTTCTTTGGAAATCAACCTTTTCCACAGTAATTGCCAACGATTTAACTGAATCACTAGCGATTACCTCAAATCACTGAAGAACCTTGTCTTTTTATCACTTTAATCACATTTCATGTATTTAAAATCAATATATCAATATCTTTTTATGTCTAATTTTCTTGTTTTCAATTTATTTCTCTTTGTTGATGACTGTACCAAATAAGCAACATCCAATTACAAGCATATACAACCTTCCTATTTTTTTACAACCACTAGTTTGTGAACAATTCAAAATTTAACATGAACACAGTCTATGTGTCATCTCCTTAAAACCAAATGTTGAATACATCAATTATTAACTTGAAGTCAAACATAAAGAATATGACGTTGCTGAAGAATCCTACTTCGATTACTTCTTGGATTTTGAGCTTGTTCTAGCCCTCACCTGGGTCACCTATCATGTGAAGAACAATCCCTCTACCCCTTTGGATTTTTAATCATCCTCTTATTGTCAACTATTTTCCTATCATTATCACTTTATTGTAATGCAAGTTGATATCCTTCAAGGAATCCCTTCGGTTCTTTAGATTGGCCTTTTCTAAGAAAGTCATCATATCCTTATCTAATTTGTATCTTGTCTGGTTATTTTTCTGTGTGCAAGTTTTTCTCATTTGCTAGAAGTAGTAGTCTCTCACCCCTTTTTCATTCACATGTCTTGACGTTGCATTATCGGAGCATGTATCGATAAACCTTGATGTATTTTGAGATATTGGTGTTTTGTCATATAATTAACAAACTAAAAAAAACCATTAACATTTTTGCATGCCTAGTGGGATCAATAGTCCGTTTTTGATTAAATTTTTTATCTTATTGTTTCTTTCCTTGTAAAATAATCAAACTTTTGAACTTCAAGTTATTTGTTATCGCTTCTTCTAAAACGCATAAAATAAGGAAAAAAAATCGAACACATGTACGTTTATTTTCTTTCATTCTCTTTTAACATTACATTTTCATTTGGTCTGTCTTCATCAAAATTAATCTTTCCTCTTGGGTCTTAAAATGAACCTTAATTTTTCTTTCTCACATAGTTTAACTAGGGGTTCAATAATTGTATTCACAAAAATCCCGTCACACATAGCAAATAAAACTTGCATCTCAAAAATACCTTCCATTCCTACCCACTTCGATTTCATCACCAACAGGGTAGACGACTCATTGTTCTAGCCAAGTATAAATAACTAGTGAGAGGTATATCAACTAAGCATCTGATAACCTTATTGTTGTAGGACCGTGAAGTGAGGGGGTAGGCCTCAATACTGTGCCTTGTACTAAAAATAACACAGACTTGAGCCTCACATACCTTCAGGTATATCAAGGACTCCAATCTTAACTCACCTGAAACTAGTCTTAGCTATCCATTTTCCTAGTTCCCTTTGAGCCATATTTCATTCCACACTTTTCTTAAGTTAATCAAGATAATCCAAAACTTTCTTGTGTTTTCATGGTTCCTTTAAAATAACAACTATCTTTAATTTCCTTATTGTTTGTTTGTTCAATTCATGGTTCTGACTAGATAGCAGTCTTGCCTTCAAAACATCACAAACATGACAAAATTGTAACAACTAATAAACCCTTTCACCTAACACAAAATGTCAAGTTGGAATCAGACCAATTTAATCATGAAGAAACTTAAGGATAGATTAAGCATGAGTAGTTTAAATATAGGTTAATCATAGACAAACCTAAGACTCTAGGACAATTTCTATCTTCTAAAAAACAAGTGAATATACTAGAAAACAATATATAAATAAACAAACATATAAGAAAAATACAAAATAAAAACCATACATCATTCAACCAAATAATGGATTGAGATCATTTCAATAATATCAAATTCTATCATCAAAGTTCATGAAATATTAAATCGCTTATTATTGGGACTGATTTCTTTATCCAAGAAATTATTATCTAACCGTTATCCAACAGAGTGAAGTCTATTAATGAGATAACGTCTTGAAAATTTGAATTAAATAAGTGATGATTTAATCATAATCTCATAGTGCAATTATTGGTCATGTAATGCAATTCTCTTGGGAAGAAAACCAAAACAACAACCTAAAAAGGAAATAAACATAAACACATTATTCACAAGATATGACACATTTGCACCATTTGTAAGATAAAAATGAAGATAGGTTTATTAAAGAGAAACATATTTTTAATTATGAAATGTACAATGATTCCCAAGACAACATTTAGCAAGAGTCATGATCAATTTAAAAAGCCAATCAATCTGCATTTTTCTCAAGATTGGAGTTAAAAAGACTTTCATGGACTGGTCTAGATATGATTGATGAAAATTTGTAATCAATTTTAGATGAGATACAAAATAATAAACTCACATAATCAATAAAATAATTTTAAAATTGCATGTACTTGTATCATAATTTCATACTCAAACCTCAAAACAATGTCATCATAACACCTATAGAATCACGTATCTTATCAAATCATTTGCACAAAAAAATATTTCTTATGGAATAGGCCACACAAAAATGCTTAAATATCTAGTCTCCCCCGAAAAATGTTTCTTCCAAGTCCTTATATAAATCTCCCTTTTTGAAAAATCAGTTACAACTGATTTATCTTCATATTTTAATTAAATTTATTTTAAATATTACACTTCATATAAAATTGAAACTCTTTTATTATTTTGTAAATATCAAATAAGAAAGACTTGGGTAATTTTATTTTAAAAAATAAATGATGACTTTAAAACATTAGGGATGTGACAAGAAAGGGAAGGGGCTTGAACATTAAATACACCAAATAAAAAATACAACATAACCATTTAGCATTTAATTCATTTAAACCATAAGAATACTCTATCATAGCCAAATAATCAGAAAATAATATTTTGTCACATAACAATCTACTGAAATCAACCAATACCTATGTATATAATCAAATGCATAAAGTCAAGTTGTCAAAATATCATCAAGTGTATAAAAAATCCATGAAAACTGCCGATCACTGAAAAAGTATATGTTAAAATCCATGACCGAATTAGAAATCCAAAATGACATAACAAGGTAAAAGTACTAATCATCCAAGGTAAGGTCTAAATGTGGTGCACGAGTCTCAATAAAAAAATCCACATACTCGTACGTTACAATAAGAAGAGTAGTGTGCGTAAGGACTCCCGATTCCTCCTCATTTTTTCCCCATTAGGGGTTTTGTCACTAAATTTGGTGACATTGTTAGCTGTAACTAACACCAATGGTCTTGCCAAGTCTAGAGGACTCTCTGCTAAAATTTTCCTAGCTCTACAGACTGATTGAGATGCTTGCCTTGATCCAGTAAGTTAGCATTTGAAACAGAATGCGATGGGAATTGAAACCTCTGACTCAGTTGCGTTTGGACTGAGTCTCCTCCAAACAACTAAGCCCATTCAATGTGTACCGAGCTACCTACTCTACATGCTTGATCCAACCTTGCGCAGAGGCATACAAACAAAAGGTGGCCGAGTCAGTATTGATCTCAATTGTGCTTTGTTTGAAGTCGATCCATCCTCCACTCAACACACATTCCTTGCAACCACAAACAATGACCAATAAAGGGAAAAATATAATATAAACAGAGGGTAGAAGCAACATCTGAGGCATCCCATACACAACGAATTAGAAATCTATGAATCTAAAACGACCTCCACCCTTATCTGCGACCTGCACATACCCCTGTGTCCCTTACCATGAACTTGCACAAAAGTTGAGTTCAATCAACATCCAAGACACCAATTTGAGCTCCACTCTCACCATGACCCTGCAAAATCAACATAAGGGATGGTGCGAACAAAATAAAAAGCCAAAACGAGGTATCCAAATTTGTGACCTCAGTGGAAACAAAAGTGGATTAGCAAAATCAAAAAAAGATTAAAAAAATAAGTGGCAGCATCCAAAGGAAAAACAAGAAGAAAAGGCTCAGATCTAGATTCTCCGGTGGAAAACCCTAATCCGCCCATCTCATAGCTACATGGATAGTCTCCTCCAAGCACACAAGCCACATGGGACCTTTTCCATGTCATTTTTTCATGAGGTAAGTCAATTGCAATATTCATTAAATTCAATGTGCTTTGTTTTTAACCATAAGTGCTAAAGGTGCCTAAGTGGCTAGAGTGAACACCTTAGGTGGATGAGGTTTCCGGTTTGACTCCCACCCCCAACGCAAAAATTTTGAATTTCAAAATTTAGTGGCAAAAATAGTGAAATAGCCAAATGTAGAGGGTAATTTAGCGAAATACTCTCAGCTAAAAATCTTAGTTATAACTAAATGCACCACGAAATGTTTACTGAGAAAAACCCTATTTTCGGGAAAATTTATTTTTCTCCTATTAGGTCTATTTTTTCATTCCAAGCAACATTTCCTAAAGAGGGTACACCAAAAAATTACATTTTAAGCTATTTTTTTTTGCAATTTTTGGCATAGAGGGTCATTTTGGGATCCAGAGGCTACCAAGGCCCTTAAAACAAAAAAAATTTCTCTACCATTCAATTTTTTCTAAATTTTTTAATGTAATTTATATACTTAGTATATTGTACTAATTTCTAGGTTTCCATAGTCAGCCAAAAATATTGTAATTTCTCAGAAACTAGTAGAGAGTTGTAATGAAAAATAGTAAAAATTGGTTTAAAAACACTCAAGAGATTCTAGATCTCATTCGCAACATTCAGTATATATAGTTCCTCTGAGAATCACTTACAGGTAAAGTCATCGTGACTACTACTGCACTTAATGCCTAATACAACTGCAATAACATCATCTGGGCATCAACCCTTTAAATCGACAAGGAGTAATAAGGACACGGTGTACACACTATGAGTCAGAGTCAATAATCACACAGACCCCTTTCAGTACTATCTTGGTACCACGTATCGAATTATTTGACGTACATTAATGCCTCTTTTAAGTACCGTCGGGTATATAGAAAGGGAAAACTTCTTCCATGTATAGAAAGGGTATATCGGAAGGGTGCATATATAGAAAGGTTCGGTTTATCAGAGTGTCAGTATATAGATTGGGAGACCTTATACCTAGAGTGATAAGAGTCTAACCCTCTTAGTGAAATTTTCCAAATGGGCACCAATGACCCCAAATGTTTTCTTCGTGATTCACAACTACTCATAGGAAACAACTAATTTTCATGGAAGAGATGTGGACTATTGTGAATGGTACTTTGACCAGATAAACTATTAATACAACACAACAACGAAAGTTTGATAAAGTAGATCAAAAGGCAAAACTCATCATCTTGTTTGGAGTGTCCAACGATGTGAAACCCCACATTATAGATGCTAAAGAAGCATGGGATAAGTTGAACACAGCGTATGAGGCCAAAAACAAGAATGTCACTCTAAATTTGTAGAGTTAGTTACATACACTGAAGTTCAAGCAAAATGAAAAAATCGAAGCTTTCTTGAGAAGAGTTGTATAATTTAGGGCTTCACTTATAGCCCTGGGAGATGTGGTTACAAGTGAATCTCTCATTCCCATTATTTTGAGAGCTCTCCCTTCTTCTTACTGCATTTTTGTAACAACACTAAACGTTTCAAATATGACAGTTAGTTTTGAAAAGCTGGTAAACCTATTGCAACAAGAGGAATCCATGCATAATAAGGATGATGAAGAGGAGCAAGCACTTTCTTCTCATCAAAAATGGAAAGGAAAAGGAAAAGGAAAACCTAATTCCTATCAAAATTCCCAAATTCAAAATCAATATCAACATCAAGGGGACAAACAACAGAAAAAGCAATGTCCAATCTGTAAAAGAGGACATGAGTTAAAATATTGCTGGTAAAATACATACAAGAAAGGTTCATCAAGTAATTCTAGACCTCAACACCAAAAATATCGTAAGGGACATACAAACTACAATCAAGTGTAGAAAAAGGGGAACTATAAAAGAAAACCCTATTAATAAGGAAATATTGTAGAGAAAGAAGACCATTCAGATAACGAAGACTACTTGTACATTGCTCAATCAAGTGAACCTTCCACATCATCTAGTGATGTATAGTATTTTGACTCAGTAGCCACTCTACACATGACCGGACATAGGGGATTAGGAACATTTCTCTACCTCTTGGTTCATGCAATTGTAGATTGTCAGATGTTCTATATGTCCCTCGGTTGACTAAAAATTTTTGTAAAAATTACAACTGGTGAAGAATCTACATTGATGGGTGATACAAAACTAAAAATTACAGAGATGATAAAGCACTTGTGGCTAATAACTCTACCTCTACAAATTTGTGGCATTGGAGACTTGGTCATGTTAGTTTCAAGTATATTGAGACACTTTGCTAGTGCAATATGGTACATGGGTTACCATATCTTCATAAGGATACAAAAAAGTGTCCTCACTTCCTAGTAGGAAAACAACATAGAGCTTCATTCAAGAAGAGTACTTTTTGAGCTTATGGCAAGCTTGATCTGGTTCATACTAATCTTTGCAGTCCAATGTAACCAATTCATTCTGGATTTCAGTACTTCATGCTTTGTGTTGATGACTATTCAAGAAAAATGTGGTTTTTTGTTTTTGTAAGAAAAGTTAAGCTTTTGAAACATTCAATAAGTTTGAATTAGTTTTTGTGAATGAAATTGATTGTCACATTAGAATTTTTTTCTCAAATCGAGGGGGGAATTCACCAGTGATGTGTTCAAAGAATACCTACAAGCTCACAGGATTCATCAACAAATTCCTCCTCCACACACACCACAACAAAATGGTGTTGTTGAGAGAATAAATCATACTTTCATGGAAATGGTTTGATGCATGATCGATGAATTTGGACTTGCAAAGAAATTTTGGGTAGATGTAGCAAGGACAGTTATGTATTTGTTGAATAGAGTGCCCAAAGTTGCTCCTTGCGGAATACCACCACATGAAGCATGGTAAAATCAGAAACCATCCATTGCACACCTTAGAGTATTCGGGTGCAAAGTAAGTATGCACATACCCAAGAAGAACATAAACAAATTGGACATGAAGTCACAGAAACTCATCTTCATTGGATATAGTGAATAAACTCTTGGGTACAGACTGATAGATCCGAATACTAAGAAATTCTACACTAATAGAGATGTTGAGTTCTTTGAAAAGAAGGAAGAAGAGGCTCCTCCTCCAGACTCACCTAATGTAGATTCTTCACCAGTTGTAAAAATTGAAGATGATGTTCCCACTAATGATGAAAGTGATGATGGGGATGTTGGTGATGATCATATAGAACCACAACCCATGGGAATAGTTCAGTTTACACCTAAGTGGTGTACTAAAATGATACGAGATGCAAGAATGGATGCTCCACTAAATACATCCACCTCTGGAACACGAACTCGTAGTAAAGCAAGAGAATAATTTAAATTTTCTTTGATGAGTAGAGTTATTGAATCTGATGAGCCCTCTACAGTCTAGGAATCCCTACAGTCGAAATCTTGGAAAGATTCCATGGACGTTGAGTATCAATTAGTTATTTAAAACAACACTTGGTAACTTGTCAATATTCAACCAGGGAAGAAACCCATTGGATGCAGATGAATATTTACAAGAATGTACAAAGTAGATGGGACAATAGACAAGTGCAAAGTGAGACTTGTAGTGAAAGGGGTATGCACAAAAAGAAGGCATTGACTATGAGGAGACATTTTCTCCCACAGCTAAGATCAAAACAATCAAGATGATCTTTTCTCTAGCTGCACAATTTTGTTGGAAAGTCCATCAGATGGATGTAAAAAAGTGCCTTTCTTAACAAAGATTTATAAGAAGAAGTCTACATGACTCAACCCAAGGGATATATCATACCTGGTCAAGAAGCAAAGGTATGCAGACTCAGGAAATCTCTGTATGGCCTCAAATAGGTACCCCAAGCATGGTGCATCAAAACTATTGAGCATATCGTACAACATGGATTTGTTAGAAATGCATACGATCTCAATATTTACCTCAAAAATCAATGGGAATATTGTGATTATCATTTTCTATGTCAACGATCTAGTCATCACTAGAAGTTCAATGAGGATGATCGACGCAACGAAGAAAGATCTTAATCGATCATTCGACATGACAAATCTCCAGCTAATGCATTATTTTCTTGGATTAGAAGTATGGTAGAAAGACAATCACATCTTTGTTTCTTAGATGAAATATACCAAGATGACGCTCGATAAATTCAGGATGATGGATTGCACACCAATTGCTACACCTCTGGAGAACAGATTGTAACTATCTTGTTCAGATCCATCTCCTGAGGTAAATACTGATTTATATTAAGAGTTGATTGGGGGTCTCATTTATCTGACCTACACTAGACCAGATATCAGCTTTACAGTGAGCTATCTATCTAGGTTCATGCAGGAACCCAAAGTATTTTATTGGAAGGTAGCAAGCCACATCTTGAGATATCTCAAAGGATCAGTAGATCTTGGTCTAGAATACAAGAATAATGATTAATTTTTCTTGTCATGATATTTGAATTTAGATCATGTAGGCAATATTTATAACGGAAAATCCATTTTAGGGTTTGTATTCTTTATGGGATCTGGACCAATATCATGGAGAAGCAAGAAAAAACACTTTGTTTCTCATTCTTGTTATCCTGTAAAATTGACAAGGGAAATTTTGTAGGTAACCATACCAAAAAAAAATTCTGGTTCTTCGTTAAGGTCCCTGAGCATTCAGAAGGGCATAAAATCCCTTTCTAGAAAATCTGGGTTTTCGAAGTTAGTCATTTTGATCCTTTTTGGGCTAGGCGCAGATTTTGTTCATGCAACACAAACATTATTTGCATCCCCTTCTATTCCTTTGGCTCACCCTTTCGAGTGTTAACACAACAATTGTTGTGCCTCCTCGTGATGCACCTTTCGTGCTTCTGCCAAGGTGCATGCGCCGACCTACCAACAACAAAAATGTTTGACCCGTAAGTGGTGCACCAAAGCGCTTAAAATCCCATGTTGACAATCCTAAATTTGTGCCAAAGCGTAGATAATTTCCTACTGACAGAGGCATAACCGCGCCAAAGGGCACAAATATTTTCATGTCGACATACTTTTTGGTGCACCCTTTGAAAAAGTTGGTGGTACATTTATTATGCCTTTTCCTATATATACGTGCATCCGCCCTATCATTTTCACAATTGAAAAACATATGAAAACTTATTCCTCTGCACCTGTTAGCGCTAATGTCATCCTCGTGTCGTGTTCGTTGACCCCACTTTGTTTCTCTCTTTCTATATATTCCGGGTAAGTGGTCCTTGCTTTGCTTATGGTTTTTGTTTTGGTTTTGGTTGTTTGTGGGATTATAATACTAAAATGAATCTGAAGAAACCATAAACCCCTCTAGCCTGTTTTGCAGTCTTCCCTCCCAAGCTAGTTTAACCCTCCTTCCAGATCTACTGGCCTCAAGGGATTTATCTCAGAAAAGAACCCAACAAGCCTCTTTGCTATGTTCCCCTCACTGTCGAATCATGTCGATAAGACCTAAAAAAAACACAAACCTGTCCAAGTGGAGAGAAAATGTAAAGTTGTTACATTTCTACCCGCAGTTTTCTTTTGGCGCAATCACCATCCTTGTTGAATAAAACACAGTTGCGTCAAGATGGCACACTGTCCTTGCTTGCAACACGCATCCTTCCTACGTCGAACAAAGAATCCTTACACCAACGCAGGTGCAATCTTGCTTACACCAACAAAGTTTGTTATGCAATCAAAACTTTTGCGCCGCACTAGAGGCCCCCTTGTTAGCACATAAAGTTAGTGCATACACCTGTTTAAGTTGCTGCATGAAAAAATTTCCTGCAACATGTCCCACATCTGCACCATTGGTGCATCCTCCTCCCATGTAACACCAACCTTATTTGCACCCAGTTGTGAACCTTATATAATGGCGTAAGCGTAAATTTGTCTACAACAACATTGATGTTATGTGTAAATTTCCTGTGCCCTACACCCTTTGGTGCTGTTTTCTTCCTTGCAACACTCCACATCAGTGCGCCATACTTTTGATCCTACAGCCTGCCATATTCCTGTGCCCTACACCAAGAAGCTTTTACATTGCTAACTCCTCATTCTGTAAAGCTTTGATGGATGATCTAACAACTAACATGGCTCTTTTGCATTGGACTTCACTTTTTCTTCTTACAGATCAGTAACTAAACTCAGATTTGCATATGTCTACATCAAGCAAAAGGCCAACTAAGTAAAAGGGTAAGGCCAAACTCATGGAGGAAGAGATGAAATACAAATATCAAAGGGTCAAAATTCTCGAGTCCCAGGTAGAGTGTGACTTAGACATCAGAGATTCTGAACATGGCCATATAGACATGGAAAATTTTTGAGGCAGTCCTTGGATGGAAAAACTGGTGGGCAGTGGTCTGCATTTCACTGGGGGAATCTTCGTTAGTGTAGTAAATAATGAGTTCATGATGGTGGTGGCCCGCTGCTATAATGAAGACATAAGGTGTGTCGAGAACGAAAAGGGCAAGGTCATAATCAACCTTACTTCCTGGCACTTCGAGATCATGCTAGGTATTCCCCACCACCATCATTTTGTGGCTATAAGCCAAGAAGACTGTGTAAAGGCATGGGAAGAAAATGAAGAAAAATGCATGTAGTTAATGAACGAAGTGTATTTGAAAAATAAGAAGGTAATAACTAGGTGGCCGCAGGTCATTCACCGTAGCGACTTTTCTGAGGAACTGAGTGATACCATTACCTTCCTGAGTAGGGTGTTTGGGCTTTCTGATGCCCATTACTTCCACAAGTGGATGCTCAAGTACCTGGAAAAAATGAACAGGAACGTACCTGATCATCGTTTTGAGTGGGAAGAAATCATCAACAGCACCATCTCTGAGCATCTTCAACAACTCACAACAATGGGGAGGTTCTACATGAACTCCTACGTAGTCTACGCTGCAGCCTCAGAGAGAGAATATTCAGTGCTGAGCCGATGTGGGGTATGGCCTCAGGTAAAAATATTTGAATACTATCCAGAGTTGAAGCTAGAAAATGTTAGGATAAATTTTATTATCCTAAATATTAATTATGCATAGTTGAATTATTTAAATAATAAATTGTTATATTGTTATATGGTTAATCAACCATATTTGTCTGTATGCACATTGTTATATTGTTATAAACAATATATTTGTTTTTATGTAATTGTTGCTTCCCGGGTGATTTGTAAGCTTGTTTATTCTAGTTTTTGGTTGCACCTGTGCAACTCATTTTCCCAGATGTATTTGGCTGTGCAATATCTATAAATATTGCAGCCCATCCTTTATAATTTTTTAGTTGATTGAGATTAATAAAATGACACAGGCTTCCGTCCCTGTTTCTCAATCTACATTTGGTACCAGAGCGAAATTCTGGCCCCGTGAAGGTGTGGAAGAGAGAGAAGCAGAGAGAGAGGAGATTGGAGACGTGTTTGCAACATTTGAGAGCCTGTGTAGCCTCGTGCAAACTCTCAGCCCCATCCCTGCCTCCCCCCACATCCTCATGTTCCTTCCAGGTGCTTAGAAGGAATTTTTTTTTTGCACTGGTGCACTCAGCACCAGGCAAAATTAGCTACAGGTATTGGAAATAATATTTTTTTTCCAATAAAGGTTTTTCCTCTACATTATTTGGTCTCTACTATATTTGGAATTTTCTTGGCTTGTTTTGGAAGTCTGTATATGCACCTACAGTGAACAAACAGCCTCCTCAAACTGGATTTGGAACTCTGATCAAATCTGGTAGTGCTAAAAGCTTGGTCCATTTGTGACCTGCACAAGAAGAAATCCAAACAGTGATCAAGAATCAAACAGAGCAAAGAATAATAAAAAAAAGGAGATAAAAACGTTTTTTTAAGCAAATGCACCCATGCGCGGCCTGTACAAGATAAAAAACAATTTTTTTGAGCAAAAGAGGCGCCATTCTCCCTCGCCCACACCATTCTCAGTCTCCAGCAACCTGCACAAAGAAATGTAGGGTTAGATAGCAAGCAAACAACAAAAAAACGCAGCCAAGGCATTAAAAAATGCGGCTAAAGGAAATCGCGGCCTGTACAAGCAAAAAACAGCGAAAAAAGAGGCTCCCAAGCAAGAAGAACAGCGCCCCAACTCAGATCTGGACCTGTACAGTGCGTAGCAAGGGGAAAAACGCAGCCAAAGGAAGAAATACAGCCTATACAGTGTGTGGCAAGACAAAAAACGTGCCCAAACACAAAAAAATGCGGCCTGCACTTGCAAATCAGTGCGTGGGAAGCTAAAAAATGCGGCCAAAGGAGAATACAAAGGCGTGGAGGTGAAAAGAAATGCTTCAGATCCATTTTTTGAGCATATACAACCCTAAAAAACACCTCTTCACCAGCATGCGCCATGTGGAGGCTCACCAAGGCGCATTTTTTTAGAGGTAAGTCAATTTATTTGTCAATAAATACAATTTGCTTCCTTACATAGTCCAAGCGCCCCAAGTGGGCAAGTTGCTAGTGCATGCGCCTTGGGAGTGAGAGGTTTGAGGGTCAAATCCCACCAAAAACACTCAAAAACTCTCCTTTTGCATCTGGCGGATTTTTTGGCGAAACTGCTAAATTTAGCAGGCTTTTTTGAATTTAGTTACAACTAACTAAATTTAGCGGAGAAATCCCTAATTTAGGGTAAAAGAAAAAATTTCTCCCATCTGGTCTGTTTTATCATTCCAAACATTTTTTGCAAAAGGAGACCCATCTAAAAATTGCATTTTCAGCTATTTTTTTGCAATTTTTAGCATTTTGGGTTTAGGAGGTCACCAGGACCCCGAAACTAAAATTTTTTGCTTGTCATTCAAATTGTATTGCATATTGTACTAATTTTCAGGTTGCCATAGTCAACTGTAAAATTTTGTAACTACTCAGACACTGGTAGAATTGTAATAAAAAACAGTAAAATTGGTTCTGTAAAACTCACAAGATCCTAGATCTCATTTGTAGTGTTCGATATATACGATGCTTCTGGGAAGCGCTTATGGGTAAAGCCGTCGCAACTACTACTGCACTTAACGCCTAATATAACTGCAACAATTTCGTCTAGGCATTGACCCTATAAATCGATGGGGAGTAATAAGGTCACACTGCACACACTATGAACCATCCCATCCATCTGTGAACTATTGCAAGACATAAATCCAGACTGAGAAATTATCTAAGTATATAGCGAAGTTACGCACGCGTATGAGGATATTTATTTGAGCCGGTGTCAATAATCACACAGACCCCATCAGTACTGTCTTGGTACCACGTATCGAATTCTTTCACGTACGTTAACACCTCTTTCACGTACCACCAGGTATATAGAAAGGGCGAGCTTCTTCCACGTACCGACGAGTATATCGGAAGGGCACGTATATAGAAAGGTTGGTATATCAGACTGACGGTATATAGATTGGGAGACCTTATACCTGGAGTGATAAGAGCCAAACCCTGTCAGTGATCTCTGCAAAATGGGCACCAATGCCCCCAAATTTTTTCTTCTAGATTCACAATTGCTCAGAGGAAGAAACTATGCTGCTTGGAAGACAAAAATAAAAACACAACTTGAGTTTGAAGAAATCTAGCTTGTTGTGACTGGTACTCTAACCAGATCACCAACGGATGCAACACAACAACGACGATTTGATAGAGCAGATCAAAAAGCAAAACTCATCATCTTGTTTGGAGTGTCCGACGATGTGCAAGCCCACATTTGAGATGCCACATCAGCAAAAGAAGCTTGGGATAAGCTGAGCACAATATATGAGGCCAAGAACAAGAATGTCATACTCAATTTGCAGAGTCAGTTACATACATTGAAATTCAAACAGAATGAGAAAATTGAAGCCTTCCTAAGAAGAGTTGTAGAGTTGAGGGCTTCACTTCTAGCCCTAGGAGAAGAGGTCAAAGATGAATCTCTCGTTCCAATTGTTCTGAGAGCTCTCCCCTCTTCTTACCACATTTTTGTCACAACTCTAAACTTGTCAGATACAACAATTAGTTTTGACAAGCTAGTAAACTTACTGCAACAAGAGGAAGCAATGCACAACAAGGATGATGAAGAGGAGTAGGCACTGTCTTCACATCAAAAATGGAAAGGAAAAGGTAAAGGAAAACCTAAATCCTATCAGAAGTCCCCACATCAGAATCAGTATCATGGGGACAATCAACAAAAGAAGCGATGTCCAATTTGTAAAAGAGGACATGACTCGTAAGAATGTTGGTTTAACACATATAAGAAAGGTTCATCAAGCAATTCTAGACCACAACAACAACAAACTTACAAGGGACATTCAAACAACTATCACGGGCAGAAAAAGGGGAACTGGAAAAGAAGACCCCACCAGCAAGGTAATATTGTTGAGCAACAAGATCAGTCAGACAATGAAGACTTCTTGTTCACTGCTCGATCAAGTGAACCATCCACGTCATCTAGTGACATCTGGTATGTTGATTCGGGAGCCACTCAACACATGACCAGCCACAGAGACTGGTTTATTTCAATGAGGGACACGCCATCAAAAAATCATGTTTCGTTGGGAGATGATTCTTCATATACAGTTCAGGGGATTGGAAACATTTCTCTACCCCTTGGTTCACAAAAATGCAAACTATCAGATGTTCTATATGTCCCTGGGTTGACAAAGAACCTTCTTTCGGTCAGTCAACTCCTAGATCACAACCTGAAAATTGACTTTGATAGTCAATCCGGCAAGAAAATGTGTCTGATTCGAGATAAATCCAGAGGCTCGAAAATAATTGCAAAATCCTCAAATGTGGGACGAATGTTTCAAATTGATTTCATTCACAAAAATGATCAAGCACTTGTGGCTAAAAACTCCACCTCAGCTCAGTTGTGGCATCGGAGATTTGGTCATGTAAGTTTCAAATATCTCGAAACACTTCGCCGGTGTAATATGGTACATGGGCTACCATCTCTTCAGAAGGATACAGACAAGTGTCCTCACTGCTTAGCAGGGAAACAACACAGAGTTTCATTCCAAACGAGTACTTTTCGAGCTCATGGTAAACTTGAGCTGGTTCATACCGATCTATGCGGTCCGATGCAGCCAAGTCATTCAGGGTTCTAGTACTTCATGCTCTGTGTTGACGACTATTCATGAAAAATGTGGATTTTTTGTCTGCGCAAGAAAAGTGAAGCCTTTGCAACATTCAAAAAGTTACACCTGCACAAAGGGTAGGTACACCTGCACTTCTCACACCAAGGCTTGGGAAATGTTCACAGAGTTGGAACTGCTAAACCTGAAGCAAAATTTCCCGACAAGGCCAACCTTTGATCTACGAAATTACCTCCAAAATGTGAAACTCGATCTGATCCACGTTCCACAGATCGAGGACATCTACATCAACCTGTATCACAAGGTCGAACTCAAGAGAAAGGATCACTCCCGCCTAGCCCTGGCAGAAATTATTCGATATGGCGTGGCCATTGTTCCAAAAGGTTTCCAAACAACTGATCAAGAAGTTGATCAGGTATATCTAGATATGATTGGGGACGACTGGACATTTGCAGAGATTGACAGGGTGAGGTCACCTTAGAAAATTGAAGATAGGGTTAAGGGCACATTGTAGTGCATAGAGCATTGCTGTAGAATGAATGGCATCATCTGCCTCGGGGTAGATTTCACAACATCTCCTTTGGGAAATGCACCTTCCAGACCAAAGCATTTTCCGAAGGGAAAAGGTAAAGATAAAGAGGGAGAATGAAGCTCCACTCAAAAAGAATCTCCTGAGAACCCTCCCTCCGCCACACAAGAACAGGTTGTGACCCTAGCACCTCCGGAGAAAGAAGTGGCAGAGAGTGTTCCAACAGGCACATCCACTCAGGATGTTGCCACTGTTGCAACCATTGAGGTTCCCACCGTCCCTTCTCCTACTCCTCCTTCCCATCCTCCCGTCGCCCAAGCAACCATTCATTTGGTTGTGTCTTCTCCCCCATCTTCTAATATTCCCCTTTCCTCTTATTTTATCTTCTCTTCCCTCGTGGAGCTGTCCCCCAGTATTTCTTCCCTCATCTCTCAGCTCCCTTCCAGCCCCACAGTAGCTCCTATCCCTATGAGCATTGGTAGTTCAGCTTCTTTATCAATGTCACCGCCAAGCATCTCAACCCATTTCCCTAAGTACACTGTAGTTGCTCCTTCTTCTTCCACCATTCCTTCTTCTCCATTAAGTCCAGTATGGATCTCCCAGCACCCGAGTCTGCATAAGAGGAAAGTCCCCATAGCACCTATGGACTTCTCCATCATCCCAATGAAAGGGGCTAAGAAGCAGAAGCCAATAACCCGCTTCTCTCAGAGCACCTTAGGTGAAAGAGTAATGGAGATTGCGTATCCCGATCACACAAAGGATAAAAAGGATCTGTCGCCTATAGATTATATAGTGACACAGGTCACAATGGGAACGTCATCCGAGAGCCTTCAAGGAGAATCCCTATCTGTGGTGGATGACCTTTGCAAGAAGCTTCAAGAAGCAAAGGAAGAGAAGAGGCTACTAAAAGAGCAGGTTAAACATCTTCTCCATGCCCTCCAAAAAACAGGCAGTGCACCTCCTACAACTGTCACTAAAACTCCTGAGGCCCTAAGTCAGGATAAGATAAATGAATATGCCAAGATTGGAAAACAAGGCATGGTAGTATCTACCTGGAGAGACCAGATCCTCAAAGATAGCAAGGAAGTAATCGTCAAGTTCACCGAGCTATATCAAAACATTGATCCGGTGAATAAGGAACTCCAGGCGATCACAGGACCTATCTCCAAAGAGTTAGACCATGATAGGTTGAAACATGAGACATTCCAGAAGATGCTCGACTACTCAGTCAATGATTTAGTTAAATTCAACATCTTTGATCACCCCAGAGCACCCAACAAAGTCCTTGCTGCTTTGGACTACCAGGTCGATCAAATGGAATTTTTCTTGGAGAAGATAGATAAGGTCAAAGAGGAAGCCCTAGATGCAATGCATCAAATGGAGCAAATTGTCCTAAGGATGTCTCCGGGATTTCTCACTCCGTCATTCACCTTGAGGAAGGTAGATGAAACTATTTGAATATTTAAAAAGATCATCTCACAAGGATTAGGGCCAGAAGTGACTTTTGACATTGAATCCATCAACAACCTTTTGGCTTGCCGCGACTTTTTGGGGTACCTGATGGAGGCAGGTAATGAATACTTCAAGCTCCCCCAAAAACTCAGAGATGAATGGGAGACTTGTGAGGTCATTGGCAACCACACAAAGGGTCCTACCCAGGATCAACTCTAACCGATGATCAGTAAAATTCATGGAGTACCAGGCCCAATTCAATATTGCCTCCCCTGAGCAAAAGCAGGGTACTCCTTTCCAGCCGCAAGACGACAACGAATAGCCTTCTTCTTCTTGGCTTTCTTTTTGTAATATTTAAAAGTATGTTGGCACCAATGATGACATCATCCATGTTGCACCATGGGATGTTGTTATCCACCAAATTGCCCAAAGTCAACAGTTGACTTTTAGATATTTTGTAATTAGTTGTTGGTTTCTTTTTTCCTTCTCTCTTCTCCTCCTTCTATAAATACTTGAATATTTTTTGTATTCAAGGAGGTGGACACTTTTTAGATAAAAAATAGAAGTGAAAAGAAAATACTTTATACTTTTTGTAACAGAAGAAACATTAATACAAATATTAAGACTTTGTGCTGAATATGTGTGTTATGGGCATCCGATCTTTCTTTTATCAGATCTCTGTGTTTATTCTATTGGATCTATCTCTACTTTCTTTTCATTTGTTGATCAGTATTACTTTGTTCGTTTATGCAAGTAGGTTTGGCTCCATTTATTACCGATCCCAAAACATAAACCCCCTGTCCTTTCTGCTTTGGAATTCATTTCTTTTCTCCCTTCGGACCCATTCTTTCTTCGTCTTTCCTTCCATTCCTTTCTTTTCACGGTTGGAAGAACCTCTACTAGGATGAGATCTCAAACCGCCAAAGGTAGAATATTGTGAGACTTGCACAGATTCCTGCTGGTAGAATAGCAATAAACCAGTTTCACTTTTCTGTCTCAAAGAGGGGCTATGCCTTGCACACTGTTGGCTCATCTTTCCATAAATCTGCTCTCACGATAGATTTTTGGACCAACATTTTTTGGCATCTCCACTGGGAACCGAAAAGATCTATGTCAACGTTGTGTCGATTAAAGGACACCAACGACTTGTAAAGATGCTAAAGTAATTAAGAATCTTGATAAAACTACAAGAAATCACTACCTGTTTGCAAATCATAACTTTTTACTTAAAATCCAAAAATTTTGCAAAAGTGATCCAAACTGAAAATTTTCTTCAGAGACCCATAGATTTGGGCTAGTTAGAGATCTTTAGTTCACTGAGTTTTTACAAAAATACGTATATTTCCGTAGATCTGAGATTCTGACAGTTTATAGGAATTTCAACTTACTAAGTCAAATCTAAGATCCGAAAATCAGCTTACTAAGTTGACCATCATTTTATCCTCGCTAATCTTTGTCATTAAACCGAAATCAGTTTTCAAAAGAGGGATAAAATTAAATATTTAGAAAAGGTACATGCAGCTGATTTTTGTCAGAAAAATTAGAAAATCAGCAAGTACAACCAAAAAGAGTTTTTAAATCTACTCCAAAATATTACAGATCTGAGAGATACGCTAGCAGGTGAACCATTTACTCATAGCATGAGAGCTTGTTGAGAAGTTGATCCTACTCTTGATCTACTTCAAAGGAACAACTTTAGTATTACACTAGCACGCTTCTCATCGCTAAGTTCAGCTGACCGGTCATCCAGAAGTGTGTCACCTCCACGAAGGAATCATTTTTCACTGGGAACATTCTCATCTCTTTTTAGTGATTTTTTTCTCATTGGAACCGTGCTTCCAGGTCATGTTCTTTTTCAAGCTTTTCAAATGGCAATACCATGGGGAAATGCTATGGGCCCTCTTGCTTTGCCACATCTTGTTCACGCACTCCCTCATGGGAACCAAAAGAGTTTCCCCAAATTTGATGGAAGCGGAAACCAAAGTACGGATTCACATATATCCGCTTTCATCATATCATGTAGCATCCTGGATGTGACTCATGAAGATGTGTCAGTTCGCCTCTTTCAGGAGACTTTGCAAGGACCTGTGGTGGAATGGTTTCAGCATTTGCCAGCTGGATCTATCACTAGTTGGGCCACATTACGGACTGCATTTGAAGAAAGGTATAAGCCTACAGAGGACGCGTTCGCATTACTGTCAAAGATCACTCACCTAAAGAAGGAATTCAATGAAACCATGTGCGATTTCATCGTTCGTTTCAACTCACTCATTAACTTTGTGCTGCCTGCCATGCTGCCAACACTAGAAAATCAGAAGTGTTTCTTTGTGAATGCCATAAGTTTAAAAGTAAGTTTTTTACTCCTGCAAGAACAAGTCACAACTCTTGTTCTCGCCCAAGCTGCTGCCATCCAAATTGAAGATAACTTACTCATATCTGGTGAATTAAAACGAGAACCATCCAAGCCTAAAGCTTCAACTCCTTCTCCCACCACTTCGTAAAATCTGGCATTCCAAAAGATAGCGAATGACTTGCTCACGTTAAAGAAGCAGTTAGCTCAAGCTTCCCCCAGCTCTTCGTACCGGGATATCCCATGAAGAAATTTCACTTCCAACAATGTCCCACAAAGACCATGTTTACCTGCAACTACTCCACAGTTGGCACTTGAAGCCCCTCCGGTCAATGCTCTAGCTGGGATCGAAGAAGAAGAACAAAATTATGAAGAACCTTCATCTCAAGGTGAAGATGACCAAGATGTCGGTGAACTGATTGGCGACTCTACTATCGAGTATATGGAATTTGACGAGGAGGAATCTAATAAAGAAGAGGGTACCTAAGGATATGCAAGCGGGCAGTCATATGTTGTTTTCACTCACTCACAAGGAAAAGAAGCAAAAGTTGCTGCAAGGATACAAAAAGAGAAGGATGTGTCAAACATGCCTCCAACCATCGCTAGAAGAGGTAATCCTCTTCCTACTCAACCTCCTATTAAGCCTTTTACGAAGAAATCTTTTCCTTTCATCTCTCCTTCGAATCAGCCTCCTCTTATTCCCATAAAGAATGGTAATCCTACCCTACCATCGCAAAATGAGGGACTCATTCCTTCATCAACGTAACCCTTGGCCACATTCAACATAATCGATTATGCTAAAAAGACCAAGATTCAAATGTCTAAAGCTGAATATCTTTAGTCTAACCATGAGAAGCTTGTAAGATTGATCGAATATATTCAAAGCCAAGCTTTCATAACTTCTCAGACTCTTGAAAGGAATTCTTTCTACTCCTTATGCATCTCACATAAATGTTGCCTCGACTTCCACATCAGGAAAAATAGAACCTTTCTATCTCTCCCTCCTAATCAATGGTCACAAGCTAAGCAACTACATAATTGATTCTGGGGCTTCCGATAATGTTATGCTGGCAAAATTTGCCCATGCTTTAGTCCTCACTCTTACCAAACCTTTTGGCAGATGTTACTCCTTGGAAACCAAACAGGTTCCATTGATTGGTCAAATCAAAGACGCATAGTTCGTGTTTGCGGCATTCCCAAAGAAAAGATTAAAGATGACCATCCTCGTTTCTGATATTCCAGTAACATATGGAATTCTACTAGGAAGGAGATTTTGTAGTGAAGTTGGTGGAGAGATTCATATGGACTGGTCTAAGGCTAGAATTCCCGTCAAGGGTGTAATGTGAACATTGGAGCCTGAATCACAAAAGAAGTACTTGTTTACCAACTCCGATGACCCTCAAGCCCAAATTCTCTTGGAATAATTGAGGATGGGGAATTACTTCTTATCTACTGAGTCTTACAAAATGGACATTTTCATCCGAGAAGAGGACCTTAACAAGGTTTGGACATTGCAGTTTGATAGTTGTGGTGCAACTAGTGGATGTGGTGTTGGAGCTGTGTTAATATCCCCCGAAGAGGATATTTTTCCTCTCTCTTTCAAGTTGCAGTTTTTCAACACAAATAATACTACTGAGTATGAATGTTTTCTACTTGGCATGCAAGCCACAAAAGAAAGGGGAATCAAAAACCTAAAAGTACAAGGTAACGTTGAGCTGGTCGTAAATCAAGTAAAAAGGATATACCAAGTAAAAAATGAAAGGCTTAAGCATTACTGCAATGTAGTATGGGACAACATCAAAGAATTTGATGCCTTCTCAATAAAATCCGTTCCAAGAGCTCAAAGCGACATGGCCAATTCATTGGCCGTCTCAGCATCACTCATGCTCCCCCACCGAGGGTTGAAAACAGACACATATACCATTGATGTAGTTTTCCGCCCAAGCATGCCAGACAACTCTCAACACTAGCAGGTATTCAACGACGACAATCAACTTATTGCCTTCCTAGAAAAGGCAAAAAATTTTAGTGATCTTCATTTTGAAGGATCTACTTCTGCATGCTGTGAATCTATTATGAATCAAGACGATGAATCAAAAGGAAGTGATGACATATGTCAGCTCAAAGGAAATAAACTTCCAAAAGGTTTGGTCTCTTTGGAATGTTTTTTTGACAGACATGATCATTTTTTCAGGAAGAAAAGGTAGGATAATCCTAACTTCTCTCCAGAGACCCAGCCGGTCAATCTGGGTTGTGTGCAGTATCCGCAGTTTCTGAACATTTGAAAATGTTGCACACCCGAAGAAAAGTGAAAGTTTGTTAAATTTCTGAAGAAATATATGGATGTATTGGCATGGTCTTATGCCAGATCTAAATTATTTCAAGCCAAAGGACATCTGACATGACATCCCATTGAAGGAAGAGGTCAAACCCTTTCACCAGAAACAGAGGCACTATAATCCCAAGATCTCAGGTACCATCTAGGTTGAAATATAGAAGATGTTGGATGCAAGGATCATTTTTCCTATCTGTCACAGTACCTGGGTCGTGAATATCATTCCAGTACACAAGAAAAATGGAAAGATATGCATATGCGTAGATTTTTGAAACCTGAATCAGACATCACTGAAAGACAACTACCCACTTCCTATAATGGACCAGGTTCTGCAGGTAATAACTAGTTCAAAAATGTTGTCCATGCTTGATGGTTTTTCAGGCTATAATCAGATTGAAGTCTAACCTGAAGAACAATTCAAAACAACATTCACTACCCCTTGGGGCACGTTCGCCTATAGTAGGATGCCTTTTCGCTTGACCAACGCTGGTGCCACTTTTTAGCGGGTGATGGACTTCACATTCAAAGGTATGATGGGAAAGGTTATCGTAGTTTATTTGGATGACTTAACTATGTTCTCTAAACAACGAAGTGATCATTGTAATCATTTGGAGTGAGTATTGATTAGATGCCGAGAGCACAGGATCTCCCTAAACCCAAAAAATTTTGTTTTCGGGGGTAACTTAAGGAAAGTTACCCGAGACACGTTGTTAGTAAGGAAGGGACAAAGATAGATGCCGAAAGGGTTAGGGCTATTCAGAGCCTTACTTTACCCACAAGCAAGACCGACGTTCACTCTGTTGTCGCCAAATCACTGCACCCCCCGAATGGCCAGGATGTGAATAGGACGTTCGGTGCGATTGGGACACA
The DNA here is from genome assembly GCA_019776745.2 of Taxus chinensis. Lineage (NCBI taxonomy): Eukaryota > Viridiplantae > Streptophyta > Pinopsida > Cupressales > Taxaceae > Taxus > Taxus chinensis. Next base: position 65,526,448 of record CM034154.1, read on the forward strand.
TGGGATCACCTCTCAAGCTGTGGGACTTGGGCTCGAGGTGAACCTCCGGAGAAGGCCGGCTTCCTCTTCCTAAACTAAGTGCTGTACTACTCCTAGTGTAACAAAAATGATTATCTAGTCCTAGGCTAACATTTTCATGGGGTTTTAGGGAAAGAGATTTACAGAAATGAAACTATACTAGGGATGGTGATGCACCGAATGAAGGGTGTCTTCAGATTCAGGAAGGGTTAATTTGAAGAGGGTGTGTGCACCACAGGTCAACTTCACCTACTGCAACTTAGAGAGGGTACAAGATACCACAGGCTAAGAGACATGCGTTCCTTTTGTTAAACCTTATCAGACCGAGAAATATACCAGTTTCCCAGTGAAGAAGGATGAACTCAAGAAGGGTGAACAGACACCACAACTCAACTGCATGCAATACTCCACCACTCGATAAGCACAGAATAGAACCTGCAAATAGACTTAACCTTGCACAGGGTTACCTGCAAGTATGAGAAAGGCACAAAAGCATAGAAGGATGAAAGGCTTAAGCTTACTGCATGTAGTATGGGACAACCATCAAAGAATTTGATGCTTCTCAATAAAATCCGTTTCCAGAGCTCAAAGCGACATGCCAATTCATTAAGGGGGCCGTCTCACATCACTAATCACTCATGCTCCCCACCAGGGTTGAAAAAAACACATATACCTTGATGTAGTTTTCCGCCAAGCCATTCCAGACAACTCTCAACACTAGCAGGTATTCAACGACGACACTCAACTTTTTGCCTTCCTAGAAAAGGCAAAAATTTTAGTGATCTTCATTTTGAATGTCTACTCCTGCATGCTGTGAAATCTATTTTAGGAAAAAAAAAAAATCAAAACGTGAATCAAAAGGAATGATGACATATGTCGCTCAAGAATAACCTTCCAAAAGGTTTGGTCTCTTTGGAATGTTTTTTTGACAGACATGATCATTTTTTCAGGAAGAAAAGGTAGGATAATCCTAACTTCTCTCCAGAGACCCAGCCGGTCAATCTGGGTTGTGTGCAGTATCCGCAGTTTGTGAACATTTGAAAATGTTGCACACCCAAACAAAAGTGAAAGTTTGTTAAATTTCTAAAGAAATATATGGATGTATTGGCATGGTCTTATGCCGATCTAAAGTATTTCAAGCCAAAGGACATCTGACATGACATCCCATTGAAGGAAGAGGTCAAACCCTTTCACCAGAAATAGAGGCACTATAATCCCAAGATCTCAGGTACCATCCAGGATGAAATACAGAAGATGTTAGGTGCAAGGATCGTTTTTCCTATCCATCACAGTACCTGGGTCATGAATATCATACTAGTACACAAGAAAAATGGTGAGATACGCATATGCGTAGATTTTCGAAACCTAAATCAAGCATCCCTGAAGGACAACTACCCGCTTCCCATAATGGATCAGGTTCTGAAGGCAGTAATTGGTTCAAAAATGTTGTCCATGCTTGATTATTTTTCAGGCTATAATCAGATTGAAGTCTCACCTGAAGAACAATTCAAAACAACATTCACTACCCCTTGGGGCACGTTCGCCTATAGCAGGATGCCTTTTGGCTTGACCAACGCTGGTGCCACTTTTCAGCGGGTGATGGACTTCACATTCAAAGGTATGATGGGAAAGGTTATCGTAGTTTATTTGGATGACTTAACTATGTTCTCTAAACAATGAAGTGATCATTGTAATCATTTGGCGTGAGTATTGATTAGATGCCGAGAGCACAGGATCTCCCTAAACCCAAAAAATTTTGTTTTCGGGGTCACTTAAGGAAAGTTACCGGGACACATTGTTAGCAAGGAAGGGACAAAGATAGATGCCGAAAGGGTTAGGGCTATTCAGAGCCTTACTTTACCCACAAGCAAGACCGACGTTCACTCTGTTGTCGCCAAATCACTGCACCCCCCGAATATCCAGGATGTGAATAGGACGTTCGGTGTGATTGGGACACATGGGATCACCTCTCAAGCTGTGGGACTTGGGCTCGAGGTGAACCTCCGGAGAAGGCCGGCTTCCTCTTCCTAAACTAAGTGCTGTACTACTCCCAGTGTAACAAAAATGATTATCTAGTCCTAGGCTAACATTTTCATGGGGTTTTAGGGAAAAGAGATTTACAGAAATGAAACTATACTAGGGATGGTGATGCACCGAATGAAGGGTGTCTTCAGATTCAGGAAGGGTTAATTTGAAGAGGGTGTGTGCACCACAGGTCAACTTCACCTACTGCAACTTAGAGAGGGTACAAGATACCACAGGCTAAGAGACACGCGTTCCCTTGGTTAAACTATATCAGACTGAGAAATATACCAGTTTCCCAGCGAAGAAGGATGAACTCAAGAAGGGTGAATAGACACCACAACTCAACTGCATGCAATACTTCACCACTCGATAAGCACAGAACTCCAAGAACCTGCAATAGAAACTTAAACTTGCACAGTGTACCTGCAAGTATGAGAAAGGCACAAAGAAGCATAGAAGGATGAAAGGACCGAGATTAGTCACAAAACACACACTTTTATTGCTTCAATAACATGCACAATGCATCATACATTCAGAAGAGGCAATATTTGCCATTACAGTCTTGAAGAGGAGGCTTGAAAGTTCTCTCAACACACAAGAACAACTTGCAGAAGAGAGAGGATTTTTGAAAAGTATACACTCGCCTGAGATATCTAACTGTCCAACTTGTCTGAACTGTTGGAACCCTTTGAAATGAGCTCCCAACTTACATTTATAGAAGAATATGTGAGAAAGAAGAGGAAATGGTCATAATTACCTTCCTAAAATGAAGGCCCATGATGTATTTATTGCAGTTAGTTGAACTACCTGAGAAGGTTCCATCATAGGTCATTAATTGCCTGATGACCAAGTCTTCTCAATTAATTAAAAGAATATTTAAATAAAATATTTAAATAATAATAATAAATATTATTATTAAAATATTTAAATAAAAATATTAATTTAATTAATATAATGTTGGGACCCCCCCGTTGACCCGTTTGACTTGAAGAGGAGGGGGGTCCATGTGGATAGAATCTGCACATGCCAAATTCGATGAGCTTCGAATCCTCTAACTCGGTGTTGCAATTGATTTTGAACCCCACACCAACTCTTTCCTTGTCTTGGCAATCGGGCTCTTTTGCATTGAGTCCTTCGAATGGTGAGCTATCAAACTCGATTCTTATCATTTTCCTCTGTTAACTCGAGGCCATTCTAAATTACCAAGCCACCTATATGCATCGTGAACATGAAGCTTTAAGCTCGAAATTGAAAGCCTCTACAAATACATTAAACTTCGACACCCGTGAGCTTATTCTTTATCTTGACTTGGTACCAACGTTTCCACAATATGAAAAGTTTGACTCTAAATCATACTTAGTGGATTTGACCCATGATACATTGCTTGTACTCACAGAGGTTAAACAATTTAATGAATTTAAATTATTTCACTCCTGCATGTTGCGCCATTTAGAAATGATTTTCAAGCTATGAAAATTGTTAGGGATCACGTTACGTGGCCCTGTCAACACTCAATCGATTGATTTCTCTGTGATAACTCTAGTTTGACAGATAGAGTTATTTCTTCTTGTTTTGGACCACATATTCACATGCATTCCACGTTCAAACTCCATGAAACAACACCACGAGCTCTTCAACTGATTCGACCTGGCTTTGTATCTGCGGGAAATATTAAGATTTGTTCGATCATGTTCACATTTTCACGCCTCTAAGAATGGTTTTACCACAATGCTCACGGTTCTTCCTTATCATATAACACTTGTAGTAAGAATGTTTAGCTTTGCCATAATAAGCGCAATTGTACCCTCCAAACAATGAGAAAATGCCATTACCAATAAAGACCTAATGCTGCCATGATGATGACACAGGCTCATGCCCATAACATGTCGATAGACATCCTTGAGACTGAATTTTGGCCAAAGAGACCTTCGGTATTTTGGCAGTGCATTCTGCAATCTCGGCTCCAATCAATAATTATGCCACTATTGGGATTATGGCATAGGTAGCCGTGAGCTACACAATATACTCATTTTTCCAGAAACTAAAAAGATCCTTCATGTTACAATTTGCAACACATAACAGAAGCCCTTCAAAAAATACATTGAACAACTGGGGCAGCCAAGAGGACCTTGGAAAAATGTACAGGTAACAACCATATGAATTCTCCCTTAGTCGTGGATCAAAGTTAATAGAAATAAAGCTAGATAAAAACAGTTTGAAACTGCAGCATAATCGTCCATTTAAAAAAAAAACAGTTTCTCTGAATCTGGTAAAAGAATACTTTTAATGTCTGATTGGACGTACATAATGGAAGGGTATAAATATTGTGTACTGCCCTCGGAGTTTCTCAAAGAGACCATTTTCGAGTAACAAGGATGCAGCAAAACGGCCGACCGGGTATTTTCAGAGCTGACCTTCACATTCAATTCGTTTCTAGGAAAAGAAATGCTGAGCAATACGAATCGTTTCATTCTGCACCGTAATAAACTTTCATCTCCTGACCCGGACAAATTTCATGAAGCCTTGAATGACATGACTCCAATCCATCGTATACAGCAGTGAATATTTGTTTCCTGCAGCTGTGCGTGGGAGCGCTAAAAAACGGCTTCTATTATACTGCAGCATGCCTGTGCATATGCGTGGGATTTTGCCGCGACCACTGAATGCTCAGTGTGGTAGGCAGAACGTGTAGAGCCTCCTTCGCCCATCTCTGTTTACAAAACGGCCGACCAGACAACCACGTCAATCCTATTAACACTTCAACTGCTTCATTCCCACGTTTTCCGACTTACCTTGCGTGTGACTCGCCCAAAGACTCGGACCACTCCAACTGCGCGGAATTTTCATTCTCTTGCCATGCGGAAGTCTCATGACGGATTGCCATTGTAAAATCTCCACGCCTGGCAGTGTTGCTCCAAATCTCCCCCGCATAACGGCTTGGCCACACCAATCCACGGGCCCCGGCCTCAGCTTTGCCGCGCACACTTGGCAATTTGACCCGATTTCTCCACTCCACGGAAGTTTGACCATGGCTTTCCATCCCAAAATTTCCCATTGGCATTGCTTGCATTATTTCCCACGTCCTTGGCAAGATGAAACTCGGGACCCCCTTTACGTGAAAACCTGGTGTTGGCTTTCCGCTGCAAATTTTCCACCATGGAAATCGGGATGAAGATATCCTATGTGGGGAAATACTGATTTGGTCTGCCATTATCAAATTTATGACCTTGGCAATATACTGAAATATTTCCCATGTGGGAATCTTACAATGGCTTGCCATCATCAAAGTCCAACCCGACAAAAGGGATGAGATTCTCCCGAGCCAATGCCTTAGCACGGATTTGAACCCCAACTTTTCCTTCTCGACTTACAATCGAACCAAACAAAACTCTGGATGCTCATGACCTTGTCAGGCTCGACTGAGTGAGCCAATGCTACCACGTCTGAGCTCCATCCTCAACTGATCGATTCTTTTCCATTGGCCAGGCTATACACGAATGTTCAGGTGATCGGGGTGGTCAGGTGTTCGTTGTATTTCATGAAATAGTTTGAATGCATGTATAGGATGTCCATGCCTTCTGTAAGCTACAATTACCATATTCCACGAGAAGAGATCTGGATCAGTCATGCAGTTGAAGACTTTACGAGCATCCATCAAACTTTCACACTTGTCATACATGTAGATAAGTTTATTTGGTAATAGCGTGAGTCCTCCAAATGTGTGTCCCCTATTATTGATGTGAGAGTGGATTTGCTTGGCCTCCGCAAGGGCTTTCTTAGTAATGCAATCCTGTAGTAGATGAAGATATGTTAAAGAATTTACAGATGGATTATGTGTTGTAAGAAGAACGTGTACTGCCTCCTTCAAGCGACCCTCTCCATAGAGTGCTACGAGATTTTAATTGAGATGTATTTGGTTGCTTGGTTGCAAGCATTTTTTCGTTCAAACACTACCAGATGACCTCATCGTCATATCTGCATAATCTCATATCATCTTGGTCAAACAAGATAATTTTCCCAAGTGGTTGGTCGAGCACTGCCTTAGTGGATTAAACCTGACATCATGTTGACTTTGACTCTCCCTGACTTGGCCTTCGGATCTTTTGCATCGATCTCCACCGAGATCCTTGTACAGTTCCTTTCATTCGTCAATTTTCAACGAGCTATATTTTGCATTAACAAGACCATCGTCGAGCTCTTACAACTGAGAGTCTCCACTGAGATGATTTCTGAGATGACTATCAATTTGACACCGGGTTCTTTATCAACTCGACCCTGAACTCTTCACTGAGTCGAGATCAACTGGGTGCCTTTCGATGCTAGGTGATCTCTTCATATGCAATTTAGGAATTATTTTTAATTATTGCATCTCGATAATAACCGAAGGTGGGTTCCTGGGACTATTATTTTATTTTGAACGTGATAGGACCCCGTTGTCCAATCTTGCCAGGTGTGCAAAATTGGATAACATTTTTGGCGACCTCTCGGGGATGATTGCCTGCTAAGCATGATTCCAGTAGCCTTAAGTCATCCATTGGGCATGGAGTCTATGTTGGAATCCTGAAAGTAGTATGATTTTCTTTGACACATCCCGAAATCTCCTTGAACATTTCTGATATCCTGGGCCTCCCTGGAATGCTAAGCATGAAGTATATTGAATCTGTTGAATGCTTGACATCCATGGAACACTGAAAAAATTCTGAATGAAGCAGATTTTGAACTATTATGGAAACCTTGAACCTTTCTTCTCCTTGACACCTTCCAATGATGAAACAATGTGCAGAACAACACAAAACACAACAACGAGGAAAGCAAAACAACAACAGACAACAATGTGCATAAGCACTTGGAGGAAAACACCTAATTTTAACTGTACAGGGGGTGGAACGCTTCTCAAAAACAAGCTTTGAGATGTATCCCATTCACATGAATGGGCAGTTCTTCTCCATTGAGCCTAGATAGACGAAATGAATTTGCCTCTTTGCAACTTGTGATGATGTATGGTCCACTCCAGAGAGCGTCAAACTTGGCATGCTTGCCTGGTTTGGCCCTGTCTTCATCCCATTTGAGAACTAAATCTCCCTCTTGAAAATGTCTGTCGGACGCCTTCTTGTCAAAAGATTTCTTAACTTGAGCCTGATGCTGCTCCAAAGTTTTCATAGCCTTATCTCGTACTTCCTCTAACTCCATGAGTTCAGCAAACCTTACTGTCAGAGGATCACTCTCTATAACTTCAAGTTGATGAGCTAACTCCAAAGAAGGTAACTCCAATGAGAGCGGGAGTTTTGCCTCTCTTCCATATACAAGAACGAAAGGAGAATTTCCGATGGCCCTTTTAGGTGTGATTCGATCTGCCCATAAGGCGGTCTTAAGCTGTGTATGCCAAGTCCTCTTGTTAGTCTCCATTGTGCGCTTAATAATCCTTATGAGGTTTTTGTTGCTAGACTCAGCCAATCCGTTTCCTTGCGGATAGTAATTGGATGAAGTTTTGAGGTATACCCCATTTTTAACAGCCCATTCACTCAGTTTCATACCAAGAAAAGCCAGCGCGTTGTCTGAAATGATTGTAAATGGAACACCAAACCTCGTCATTATACCCTCCAAAAAATCTAGAACTGCCTTTTCATTGCTCTCTTTTAATGCTACCCGCCTCTGTCCATCGAGTAAAATAGTCTGTTGCGGTAAGGACCCACTTATGTCCGTCACTGGATGGAGGATTAATCATTCCGATGAAGTCCAACCCCCATTGAACAAAGGGTTGATCCACTTGAACTGGATGCAGTGGAAGAGCTGCCAGCTTCTGCTTACCTGTGAAAAAGGCACATTCCTTGCATTTCCTTACCCAAAGATGGGCATCCTTGAATAAATCCGGCCAATAGTAGCCGGCTCGCATGATCTTAGTAGCTGTTGTCCGTGCGGAATAATGTCCTCCAGATAGGCCATTATGAAATTCTTCTAGTATCTTACTTACCTGTTCCGGTCCTATGCACCGAAGGAGAACACCGTTCAAATCTTTTCGAAAGAGAATGCTATCTACCAAAACATATGGGATAGATTGAAGACGGAAAGTTCGTCTTTGGTTTTTATCCATGTTTGCCGGGTATGCTCCTGAGAAGATGAAATTCTTCATTTTGGATAACCAGTCAGCTTGATCAACATCCTCATCAGTATTTAGGAGTGTCACGTCCTCATTACCTTTTGATTTCATGTCTGCAGCAAGTTGCTCACATAAACCCTTACCTCTGACAAGTTTAGTGACTTTGATATGCACGTCATACTCCATTACCTTCGTGATCCATCCAGCACGCTTTTCGTTCATTTCTTTGTTCAGCAAAAACTCCTTGACACCTGGATGAGACACCATCAGATGAATCTTGTTGTTGGACAACATGTGTTTGAATTTCTTCAAAGCTCGAATAACTGCAAAGACTTGTTTTTCAATGAATGAGTATTTGAACTCGTAGTCTTTGAGGGATTGACTGAAGAAAGCGATTGGTTGCTCCATCAGGTTGTCGTTTTGTTGGGTGAGGATCCCTGAAATGCTCTCTTGACCTGCAAAAACATAAAGGATAAAATCTTTGTCAAACCTGGGGTTCACAAGCGTTGGGAGCTTGGGAAATGGCTGTTTTGATGGCTTCGAAGCTTTCTCGCCCTTCCTTTGTCCAAGAGAATGGCATGTTTTTCTTTAGCATGGCTGTCAGTGGTTTAGCCAATGTCGCAAATTGAGGGATGAATCTCCGCACAAAATTTATGGTTCCCAAAAAGCTCTGGAGGCCCTTCTTGTGACTCGGGAGAGATAAGGACATAATTGAATGAATCCTGGCTGGATCGATTGATAATCCTTCCGCTGAAACAACATGCCCCAGTAATTTTCCCTCGTGCACTGCGAAAATACATTTCTTGGGGTTAAGTGAAACCCCAAATTCCCTACACCTTTGGAAAACTTTCCTTAGATGTGTGATGTGATCTTCTGCATGCTTAGAGTATACAGTTATATCATCAAGGTAAACCAAAATAATATCGTTGATCAGTCCCTTAAATGCCATGTCCATGGCTCTTTGGAAAGTAGCCCCGGCATTGGACAATCCGAATGGCATTTTATTGTAGGCATATGTGCCCCACTTGGTAGTGAAAGCCGTTTTGAATTGGTCAGATTCTTGGACTAGGATTTGATTGTAACCTGAATATCCATCGAGCAAAGAAAATCTTTGAGCTCCTACCACCGTTTGAAGGATCTGCTCCATCGATGGAAGAGGATAATGGTCTTTCAATGACGCACGATTCAAATCCCTGAAATCTACGCATAACCGGATCTCTCCGTTCTTCTTCCTCACGGGCACCAAATTGGCTACCCATGAGGAATGCTTGATGGGAAAAAATTATACAAGCCTCGATGAGCTTGGTTAGCTCCTTTCTCATTAGTGGCTCAATTTTGGGATTAATTGGTCTTTGTTTCTGACGAACTGGCTTAGCATTAGGATCCAGTTCGATGGTATGTTGCGCAAGACCTGGATCAAAACCACGCAGATCTTTATAGCTCCATGCAAAGACGTCATGATACTCTTGACAAAGTTTGATGAAAGCTTCTTTCTCCTCAGAAGTACACACTTTTCCGATCTTAAGAAATTTTTCATTTGATACTTCGACTTCCTCAAAATATTCTTCTTTGACCACCATGTTAGGGCTTTGTCTTTTGGCTTGGTCATCTGAATTGAAAATGGATTCCAAAGTGACTAAACCTTTTGGTAACTTGTTGTTTTTCAATTGGATAATTTGTTCACCATATGACTCTTGTAACTTATCTTGATTTCTTGCAGCAAACTCCGCCTCTTCTTGTAGGAAGAGGACAATTTGGTTGTCACTATCGAACACTTGCCAACTACTCACATTATCAGGGACTGCTGGTCGAACCACCATTTTAACAAATTGCTGCCCTTCTTTCATGATATCAACTGGTATGTTGTATTGTGAACCGATTGTAGCAAGCCTGTCTGCATCTTGATTTTGATCTCTAGGGATTGCATGGATCCCAAAAGCTTCGAAATCTTCAATCAGGTCCCAGACTCGGTTCTTGTATGATCTTAAAAGATCATTTTTGGATGCACTACGTGCTGAAACTTGATGAACAACTAACTCACTGTCTCCAAAAACAGTTAGGGCCTTGATTCCCTTCCTTTGGGCTAGCTGAATTCCTTGCACAAGAGCCTCGTATTCTGCAACATTGTTAGTGCAACTGAACTGCAACCGGAAAGACGAGAAGTACTTATCTCCCTCTGGAGAAATTAACATAACACCAGCACCGGATCCATTCTTACTTCTTGAGCCATCGAAGAACAATTTCCACAATCCTTTAGAATCACTTGGTGTTTTGACAAGTTGTGGTATGATTGTATCTTCTTCATGGATACAGTAGGTACCTAATCCTGTTTCTTCCAAGACCAGCAAACCAGCTTCTTCTTCTGCCAATACATCGGCGTAGGGATCGTACTGATGATCTCTACTTGCTTCATCTAGCAGAGTATCAGGGACTTCCTCAACAAGGGTGGTTGGTTCATGATCGGCACCTTCCTCCTCTGGATCACCGATGGTGTAATTTCCATTTGTGGGATTAGAAGTGTAGGGTTCTACATGATTATGGCAGATTGGTTCTGCCCTTATAGTTACTTTGGTTCCATATCGAGTCCTGAGAATCATATGCGACCAATCGGCTGATAGGTAACCACCCATCTTGGCGGTGAAATCCCGTGATAGGCAGATGGCAAAGAGGGGAGGGAGATCAATGACTGATATATCTTGGGTGAATGACAAGCTTGGGCATGCGTGGATGGTAAGTTGAAGTCCTTTGATAACCCCAACAGTCTTAACAGCTGTGCCATCCAGTTGAACAACCCCTCTTGCAACTGGCGCATATTGTATGCCTAGTACATCTGCGATTTGTTTCGGCATGACAGAGCTACTGGCACCAGAATCGATCATGCAATTATGTACCAGGTGGTCGCCAATGATCAGGGAAATGTAGAATGGTGGTGGTTTGTTTTCTAGGAATGATTTTCCCTTCCGGTTGACACAAATTTGTAGCATTTGTCACTCCATGGCTTGGTGATGCGCTGGTTGTGCTAAAACTGTTCAGAGCTTCTCGCAGCAGGTTTCTTTGAGAAGGAATCGAGAGTGCATCCCACATGGTAACGCTCAGATTGGTTTTCTTCATTTGTTCTACTATGCTGAAGGGAATCGCTCCAACTTTATTGACACTTTTTTGGGCATTGGGGTCCTCCTTTGGAAAATGTTTGTTGGGTACGTGATGCCTGGAGAACCATCTTTCCCTGCGGCGGTGTGGCTAGCCGATGTTTCTGGTGATTTCTTTCCCACATTTTTATCAACCGCCATTTGTAACCCATGTTGAGAAGTGGATGCTAGATCAGCTTCGAGAGGTTGAGGCTCCATTGCTCTCTTTTTGGAACGAGTGTTTGCTGCCACTGATGAAGAATCTATATTCAATCCGCAAAAAATCTTCTTCTTGCCAGTTTAGTAACGTGGATTCTTCAGGTGCCTGCGGTTGATCTGCTGCTTCTTGCGTAGATGAATGAATGTTTGTTAACTCTGAAGGGGCAGATACACTTTGAACCATAAGGGCCTGGCTAAGAACCCCATTGGGACAAAGATTTTGATTGTGAGGTTGAGAGCAAGGATAGCACCATTCGTAGTCTTGAACTAGATTATTCTGAACAGGTACTATAGCTCTAGATGAGCTAGCTGCAAGAGGGTTCCGAAAGTTCAAGGGCCTGACATTTGCAACTTGACTTGTAGTTTGATTTTGAGGCTGATTGTTTCCTTGAAAAGGAGGACGGCTAGCCTGATACTGCTGATTTTGTGGCTGATATGGACGATTGTATTGAAATTGTTGCCTTTTGAGTGCAATGAGCTCATTTCCAAAATTTTGCAGTAGTGACTTGACTTCAAATAGGTCATTTGAAGAGGCAGGGAAGATTGAGATGGTTGCTTGGAGTCCACTGGAAGAGGAGCAATGATAGGCTGATGATTCGTAAGATCTGGAGAAAAGGGCATTGGTGGTCGTGGAGCTATCTTTCCAGCCTGAATCAAAGAATTCTCTGCACTTATGGCAACTTCGTAAGCATCAGGAAGTGTAGTCCCTCCCATAGACTGGATCATAACTGCTACATCGCTATTCAAGGCTCGCAAATAGTACAAGAATGCATTATGTGCAGAAGGCTTTATGAGCGCCGGAATCCTATTCCAAGTCCTGTGGAATCGGAAGTTGAAATCACTCATGTATTCTTGGGGAGCTCTCTTTATGGTAGTAAGTTGTTCCAAAAGTGATAGGTGATCACTTTTGTCTTCAAATTGTTTACATAGCTTTTCTCCCAACACGTCCCAAGTGGTTATAGTGCCAACACCTAACCCGCGAAACCATTGAAGCGCTTTTCCCTTGAAAGAGGTAGCAAGAAGTCTAACTGCAAACGTGTCTTCGGTGATATTATGTGTACTGCGCAGATGCTGGCTACATCAAAGATATGCTCCACTGGAGTAACGTGAGTTTCCCCCGTGTAGAAGGGTAAACTTTTGAGTGCCGCAACAGGTATCGGGTCACGTTGAGCCAACACGAGAGGACTGCTTGCATTGAAAGGGGGAAAAACTTGGTTCCTCGCCATAGCAACGAAAGGTTGATTGTTCCTGGGTGGAGGAAATCTTCCGTAAGGAGGAGTTGAATGACCCCTACTAGGTAAATCTGCAACTGGGGATGTGGAAATGCCTCTTCTTCTTCCTTTGGAGGAGAGACAAGGAAAGTTCGATATGCTGATAATTTCCTTTCTTTGAAGAAGCTCTTGTTTTGAATTCTTCGCATAAGTTAAGTTACTGCACTGAATCCAGAGATTGGAATCCAGAGATATGACTTGTGTAAGTCGAGAAGTACCAGGTCCCACTTGACTTGTGTGTGTGGTCGCAGTGGCTTAGATTTGTTGTTGTAATGAGAACCTTGAAAAAGATGGAAACCAACTCTGTCCCACCGGGCGTGCCAAAAACTGTTGTGTGTGGTCGCACGGTGGCTTAAGATTTGTTGTTTGATAATGAGACACCTTGAAAAGATGGAAGATCTAACTTAGTGTCCCACCGGGCGTGCCAAAAACTGTTGTGTGTGGTCGCACGGTGGCTTAAGATTTACTGTTTGATAATGAGACACCTTGAAAAGATGAAACTAACTTCTGTGATGTCCCCCCCGGGCGTGCCAAAAAACTGTTGTCGCCAAATCACTGCCCCCCCCGAATGGCCAGGATGTGAATAGGACGTTCGGTGTGATTGGGACACATGGGATCACCTCTCAAGCTGTGGGACTTGGGCTCGAGGTGAACCTCCGGAGAAGGCCGGCTTCCTCTTCCTAAACTAAGTGCTGTACTACTCCTCCTGTGTAACAAAAAAAATTATCTAGTCCTAGGCTAACATTTTCATGGGGTTTTAGGGAAAGAGAGATTTACAAATGAAACTATACTAGGGATGGTGATGCACCGAATAAAGGGTGTCTTCAGATTCAGGAAGGGTTAATTTGAAGAGGGTGTGTGCACCACAGGTCAACTTCACCTACTGCAACTTAGAGAGGGTACATGATACCACAGGCTAAGAGACACGCGTTCCCTTTTTAAACTTTATCAGACCGAGAAATATACCAGTTTCCCAGTGAAGAAGGATGAACTCAAGAAGGGTGAACAGACACCACAACTCAACTGCATGCAATACTCCACCACTCGATAAGCACAGAACTCCAAGAACCTGCAATAGAAACTTAAACTTGCACAGTGTACCTGCAAGTATGAGAAAGGCACAAAGAAGCATAGAAGCATGAAGAGGAAAGACCGAGATTAGTCACAAAAACACACACTTTTTTATTGCTTCAATAACATGCACAATGCATCATACATTCAGAAGAGGCAATAGCCTGAGATATCTAACTGTCCAACTTGTCTGCAATAGTTGCCATTACAGTCTTGAAGAGGAGGCTTGAAAGTTCTCTCAACACACAAGAACAACTTGCAGAAGAGAGAGAGATTTTGAAAAGTATACACTCGCCTGAGATATCTAACTGTCCAACTTGTCTGAACTGTTGGAACCCTTTGAAATGAGCTTCCAACTTACATTTATAGAAAAATATGTGAGAAAGAAAAGAGAGAAATGGTCATAATTACATTCCTAAAATGAAGGCCCATGATGTATTTATTACAGTTAGTTGAACTACCTGAGAAGGTTCCATCATGGGTCATTAATTGCCTGATGACCAAGTCTTCTCAATTAATTAAAAGAATATTTAAAAAAATATTTAAATAATAATAATAAAATATTATTATAAAATATTTAAATAAAAATATTAATTTTTAATTAACATAATGTTGGGACCCCCCCCCCCCTTGACCCCCCCCGTTGACTTGAAGAGGAGGGGGGTCCCATGTGGATAGAGTCTGCACAAATCTCAACTTGGTGAGCTTCGAATCCGCTAACTCGGTGTTGCAATCGATTTTTGACCCTGCACTAACTCTTTCCTTGGCAATCCTTTTTGCATTGGTTTGGTAATCGCGTCTTTTGCATTGATCCTGAGTCCTCCGAATGGTGGGCTATCAAACTTGATTCTTACCGTTTTCTGTTAACTCGAGGCCATTCTGAATTACCAAGCCACCTATATGCATCGTGAACATGAAGCTGAAGCTTTAAGCTCGAAATTGAAAGCCTCTACAAATACATTAAACTTCGACACCCGTGAGCTTATTCTTTATCTTGACTTGGTTACCAACGTTTCCACAATATGAAAAGTTTTTCTAAATCATACTTAGTGGATTTGACCCATGATACATTGCTTGTACTCACAGAGGTTAAACAATTTAATGAATTTAAATTATTATTTCACTCCTGCATGTTGCGCCATTTAGAAATGATTTTCAAGCTATGAAAATTTTAGGGATCACGTTACGTGGCCCTGTTTTCAACACTCAATCGATTGATTTCTCTGTGATAACTCTCTGTTTGACAGATCGATTATTTCTTCTTGTTTTGTGACAGATAGAGTTATTTCTTCTTGTTTTGGACCACATATTCACATCCATGTTCAAACTTCAAACTCCATGAAACAACACACGAGCTTCAAACTGATTCGACCTGGCTTTGTATCTGCGGGAAATATTAAGATTTGTTCGATCATGTTCACATTTTCACGCCTTTCAACCTTTCTAAGAATGGT
Source organism: Taxus chinensis (assembly GCA_019776745.2). Taxonomy (NCBI): domain Eukaryota; kingdom Viridiplantae; phylum Streptophyta; class Pinopsida; order Cupressales; family Taxaceae; genus Taxus; species Taxus chinensis. The sequence continues at coordinate 65,541,731 of CM034154.1, forward strand.
TTTACCACAATGCTCACGGTTCTTCCTTATATATAACACTTGTAGTAGAATGTTTAGCTTTGCCATAAATAAGCACAATTGTACCCTCCAAACAATGAGAAAATGCCATTACCAATAAAGACCTAATGCTGCCATGATGATGACACAGGCTCATGCCCATAACATGTCGATAGACATCCTTGAGACTGAATTTTGCCAAAGGCCAAAGAGACCTTCGGTATTTTGGCAGTGCATTCTGCAATCTCGGCTCCAATCAAATTAATTATGCCACTATTGGGATTATATGGCATAGGTAGCCGTGAGCTACACAATATACTCATTTTTCCAGAAACTAAAAAGATCCTTCATGTTACAATTTGCAACACATAAAAGAAGCCCTTCAAAAAAAAACATTTGAACAACTGGGGCAGCCAAGAGGACCTTGGAAAAATGTACAGGTAACAACCATATGAATTCTTCCTTAGTCGTGGATCAAAGCTAATAGAAATAAAGCTAGATAAAAACAGCTTGAAACTGCAGCATAATCGTCCATTTTAAAAAAAAAAAAAGTTTCTCTGAATCTGGTAAAAGAATACTTTTATTGTCTGATTGGACGTACATAATGGAAGGGTATAAATATTGTGTACTGCCCTCGGAGTTTCTCAAAGAGACCATTTTCGAGTAACAAGGATGCAGCAAAAAAAACGGCGGCCGACCGGGTATTTTTCAGAGCTGACCTTCACATTCAATTCGTTTCTAGGAAAAGAAATGCTGAGCAATACGAATCGTTTCATTCTGCACCGTAATAAACTTTCATCTCCTCGGACAAAAATTTCATGAAGCCTTGAATGACATGACTCCAATCCATCGTACACAGCAGTGAATATTGTTTCCTGCAGCTGCTGTCGTGGGAGCGCTAAAAAACGGCTTCTATTATACTGCATGCATGCCTGTGCATGTGCGTGGGATTTTGCCGCGACCACTGAATGCTCAGTGTGGTGGTAGGCAGAACGTGTAGAGCCTCCTTCGCCCATCTCATGTTTACAAAACGGCCGACCAGACAACCACGTCAATCCTCCTTAACACTTCAACTGCATCATTCAAACTGTTTTCCGACTTACCTTGGCGTGACTCGCCCAAAGACTCGGACCACTCCAACTGCGCGGAATTTTTTTCAACATTCTCTTGCCATGCGGAAGTTTTGCTCATTTGATCTCATGACGGATGCCATGGTTTGCCATCTCCAAATTCGCTGGCAGTGTGTTGCTCCAAATCTCCCCCGCATAACGGCTTGGCCACACCAATCCACGGGCCCCGCCTCAGCTTTGCCGCAAACTTGGCAATTTTTGACCCGGCCTTTCCGATCCAAACTTCTCCACGGAAGTTTTGACCATGGCTTTCCCATCCCCAAAAAAATTTCCCATTGGCATTGCTTGCATTATTTTTTTCCACGTCCTTGGCAAGATGAAAACTCGGGACCCCCTTTACGTGAAAACCTGGTGTTTTCCTTTTTCCGCTGCAAATTTTCCACCATGGAAATCGGGATGAAGATATCCTATGTGGGGAAATACTGATTTGGTCTGCCATTATCAAATTTATGACCTTGGCAATATACTGAAATATTTCCCATGTGGGAATCTTACAATGGCTTGCCATCATCAAAGTCCAACCCGACAAAAGGGATGAGATTCTCCCAAGAGCCAATGCCTTAGCACGGATTTGAACCCCAACTTTTCCTTCTCGACTTACAATCGAACCAAACAAAACTCTGGATGCTCACACGACCTTGTCAGGCTCGACTGAGTGAGAGCAATGCTACCACGTCTGAGCTCTCCATCCTCACTGATCGATTCTTTTCCATCATTGAGGCTATACACGAATGTTCAGGTGATCGGGGTGGTGGGGTGTTCGTTGTATTTCATGAAATAGTTTGAATGCATGTATGCATGTATAGGATGTCCATGCCTGCCTTCTTAAGCTACAATTACCATATTCCATGAGAAGAGATCTGGATCAGTCATGCAGTTGAAGACTTTACGAGCATCCATCAATAAACTTCACACTTCCTGTCATACTCTATGTAGATAAGTTTATTTGGTAATAGCGTGAGTCTTCCAAATGTGTGTCCCCTATTATTGATGTGAGAGTGGATTTGCTTGGCCTCCGCAAGGGCTTTCTTAGTAATAATGCAATCCTGTAGTAGATGAAGATATGTTAAAGAATTTACAGATGGATTATGTGTTGTAAGAAGAAAGAAGTGTACTGCCTCCTTCAAGCGACCCTCTCCATAGAGTGCTACGAGATTTTCAATTTTAGATGGTATTCGATGGTTGCTTGGTTTGGGTTGAAGCATTTTTTGTTTACAAACACTAGATTCAGATGATGTTCATCGTCATATATCTGCATAATTTCATATCATCTTGGTCAAACAAGATAATTTTCCCAAGTGGTTGGTCGAGCACTGTCTTATGGATTAAACCTGGCATCATGTTGACTTTGACTCTCCCTGACTTGGCCTTCAGATCTTTTTTGCATCGATCTCCACCGAGAGATCCTTGTACAGTTCCTTTCATTCGTCAATTTTCAACGAGCTATATTTTGCATTAACAAGACCATCGTCGAGCTCTTACAACTGAGAGTCTCTACTGAGAGATGATTTCCGAGATGACTATCAATTTGACACCGGGTTCTTTATCAACTCGACCCTGAACTCTCACTGAGTCGAGATCAACTGGGTGCCTTTCGATGCTAGGTGATCTCTTCATATGCAATTTAGGAATTATTTTTAATTATTGCATTTCGATAATAACCGAAGGTGGGTTCCTGGGACTATCCACATATCGATGAAAGGTGAAGATCACCCAAAAATTTCCAGTGGAGAGAAAGATAGAGAAGAAGAAGGAAAGACATCATTCAAGGATATAAAAGCCTCAGTTGCTCATGCACCAGTCCTGGTATGTCTCGATTTCTCCAAGGATTTTATCATATATAGTTATACATCTGAGCATACTGTATCGGCCATCTTAATGCAAAAGAATCCTAAAAATGTTGAATCTCCAATTGTGTTCATGAGCTCTCCCCTCAAGCCTCATGAGTTGAAGATGTCTCAGTTGGAAAAGCATGCATTCGTCGTTTTCAAAGCAGTTAAGAACTTCCGGTATTACATCCTAAACTCTCATACAGTAGTGTTGGTCCCTGACATGGCAGTCAAGTCAATCTTAACCCAACAAGAGTTAGGGAGCTTGTGAGGGAATCGGATTGCAAAGGTCCAAGAGTATGATCTAGACATAAAACCGACCAAGCTAGTAAGAGGAAAGGGCCTATGCCAGCTTATGGATGAAAATAGAGATTCAGAAAACCTTGAAGAAAAGGATGATTACATTAATGGGACACAAGGCCAGCTAGAGAACGCTGATTCTCTGCCCATGGTTCTATTTGTAGCAACTAGCGATGAGTGGTATTCTGATATCACTTTCTTTCTCACTTACGGTGAGTACCCAGCTCATCTAACTTCAAAGGAGAAGCATAATATAAAGCTCAGAGCAGCCAGATATGTCATCTGGGATGATGGTTTATACAAACATGGAATTGATGGCATCTTCTTGCGATGTGTTGAAAAACCATAGTAGGTAAAGTTACTCGAGAGTTTTCATGATTCAGCCTGTGGTGGTCATTTTTCCTCTTCCGTGACAATGCACAAGATCATCCAGGTGAGGTACTATTGGCCAACACTATTTTGGGATACAGCCACCTAGGTAGCAAAATGTGAGCTTTGCCAATAGTTTGTTGGCAAAAAAAAATTGGCTGCTTTTCCCCTGAGGCCAGTCGTTATTGATGAACCATTCAGGTAGTGGGGAATTGATTTTATCAGATCACTCCATCCCCAATCGAGTGCCAAACATAGTTATGTCCTAACAGCAACAGATTACTTCACCAAATGGGTGGAGGCCATACCTGTTAAGAATGCCACTTCTGAAGTTGTTTTTAACTTCATCAAGGAAAATATCATCATGAGATTTGGCATTCCACACAAAATTGTTGCTGATAATGCTTATAACTTCTCCTCATGGGAAGTTATTGGTTGTTGCTATGGATATGGAATAACTTTGGCCCACGCCTCAGATTATTACCCCCAGGGAAATGGTCAGCCCGAATCTAGTAATAAAAACTTAGTGACCATCATATGGAAGCTAGTTGATGAGAATCAGTGGTTGTGGCACAAGTCATTGTATGACTCTTTGTGGACAGACCACATTACTCCAAAGAGGTCTCTTGGTATGTCACCTTTTCAAGTATTATATGGAATCGACGCTGAGCTCCCCATTTCTATGGAACTTCCTACTCTACGCTTGGCACAAGCAATTAAAGATGAAACTTTCCAAAATTATCTTGAAAAGAGGATCATGTATCTAGCAGAGCTTGAAGAAAAAAGAGTAAGAGTGGTCGACAAGATCACCGAACATCAAAATAAAGTCAAGAGGTTGTTCAATAAAAAGGCCAAGTAGAGGGATTTCCAAGTTGGAGATCTCGTCCTTCTATGGGACAAGTAAAGAGAGCCAAAAGGCATGCATGGAAAATTTGATTCTCTATGGAGGGGGCCTTTCAAGATCAAATGGCTCAATGGAGAGTATAGCTTTTATCTCTCATATCTAGATGGAAACGAGCTCCCACTTCCCTATACCAAGCAACATCTCAAAATATTCAGGAAGTAGAGCTTGCTCTCTTCTTTGTACAGTTTACTTTGGTTGTGTGTTTGTTTTTGTTGTGTGTTTGCTTTTTGTTTGTTGTGTTTTCCCTGTCTTCCCTTTTGGTCACCCTTGTTTTTGACTCTTTATAACCCAATAGATAGGCACATGTTGATTTGGGATTCTCTACCCTTAAGTTTCACTTAAAGATAGTCCCCAGAAAGAGCCAGCTATTATCCTATAAAATTGACAAGGGCAATTTTGCAGGTAACCATACCAAAATTTTGTTCTGGTTCTTCATTAAGGTCCCTCAATGTTCGGAAGGGCATAAAATCCCTTTCCAGAAAATCTGGTTTTTCGAACTTAGTCATTTTGATCCTTTTTGGGCTGGGTGCAGATTTTGTTCATGCAACACAAACATTATTTGTGCCCCCTTCTATTTCTTTGGCGCACCCTTTAGAGTGTTAACACAACAATTGTTGTGCCTCACTGTGATGCACCTTTCTTGCTTACGCTAAGGCTCATGCACTGATCTGTCAACAACAAAAAATTTACACCCTTAAGCAGTGTGCCAAAGCACTCAAAATCCCATGTTGACAGTCCTAAATTTACGTGAAGGTGCAGATAATTTCTTAATGACAAACACATAACCGTGCTGAAGGGCGCAAATATTTTCATGTGATTTTTGCTTGTTGCTTTGTTGTGTGTTTTGCTTGCTATTGAAGAAACCATAAACCCCTCCATCCTGTTTTGCAGTCTTTTCTCCCAAGCCAGTTTAACCCTCCTTCCAGATCTGCTGGCCTAGAGGGCTTTGTCTAAGAAATGAACCCAATAAGCCTCTTTGCTATGTTCCCCTCATAGTTGAATCATGTCGATAAGACCTAAAAAAACCACAAACCTTTCCAAGAGAAGAGAAAATGTAAAGTTGTTACATTTCCACCCATAATTTTCTTTTGGTGCAATCGCCATCCTTGTTGCATAAAACACAGTTGCGCCAAGAGGGCGCACTGTCCTTGCCTGCAACACGCATCCTTCCTACGCCGAACAAAGAATCCTTACACCGACGCAGGCGCAATCCTACTTACACCAACAAAGTTTGCTATGCAATCTCTTTCTACGTCATGCTAGAGGCCCCCTTAGTGCACATAAAGTTAGTGATACACCCTTTAATGATGCACCCCTTGGCGCACCAAAATTCCCTGCAACATGTCCCATATCTGCGCCATTGGCGCATCCTGCTCCCATGCAACACCAACCTATTTTACACCCAGTTGTGAACCTTATATAATGGCGCAGGTGCAAATTTGTCTACAACAACACTGATGTTATGTGTAAATTTCCTGCGCCCTATGCCCTTTGGCACTGTTTTCTTCCTTACAACACTCCACATTAGTTCGCCATAATTTTGACCCTACAGCCTGCCATATTCCTATGCTTTGCACCTAGAAGCTTTTAAATTGCTAACTCCTCATTTTGCAAAGCTTTGATGGACAATCTAACAACTAACATGGCTCTTCTACATTGGACTTTGCTCCTTCTTCTTGCAGATTAGCAACTAAACTTAGATTCACATATGTCTACATCAAGCAAAAGGCCAACCAAGTCAAAGGGTAAGGCCAAACTCACGGAGGAAGAGATCAAATACAAATATCAAAGGGTCAGAATGCCTGAGTGCTAGGCAGAATTTGACTAAGACATCAGAGATTCCGAACTTGACAATATAGACATGGAAGATTTTTGGACTAGAACGAGAAGGGTCACAAGAAGTCCTTGGATGGAAAAATTGGTGGGCAGTGGTGTGCATTTTGCTGGGGGAATCCCCATTAGTACAATAAATAATGAGTTCATGATGGTGGTGGCCTGCTGCTATAACGAAGACACAAGGTGTGTTGAGAACGAAAAGGGTGAGGTTATAATCAACCTCACTACCCAGCACTTTGAGATCATGCTAGGTATTCCCCACCACTGGCATTTTGTGGCTATAAGCTAAGAAGACTGCGTAAATACATGGAAGAAAATGAAGACAAATGCATGTAGTTAATAAACGAAGCGTATTTGAAAAATAAGATTGTAATAACCAAGTGGCCACAGGTTATTCACCGCAGCGACTTCTCTGAGGAACTGAGCGACACCATTACCTTCCTGAGTAGGGTGTTTGGGATTTATGATGCCCATTACTTCCACAAGTGGATGCTCAGGTACCTGGAAACAATGAACAAGAACGTGCCTGATCAGTGTTTTGAGTGGGTAGAAATCATCAGTAGCACCATCTCTGAGCAGCTCCAAAACCTCACAACAACGGGGAGGTTCTACATGAACTCCTACATAGTCTATGCTACAGCCTCAGAGAGAGACTATCCAGCACTGAGCCGATGTGGAGTATGTGGCCTCAGGTAAAAATATTCAAATACTATCCAGATTTGAAGCTGGAAAACAACATCTCACAGTTCTGTAAGATCAACAATGCCTTCTTCTACGGCATCATCTGCCTATTGAGGCCCAATATGACTCACGATCAGATGACCAAGAGCATAGTAACTGCAACGGAGAAGTGGGGGGTGTTGTTTACACAATTCCCCACTTTTACCAATCTCAGAGCAACAAACTTCTTGGGGGAACCCACCATGTTACCAAGGTATACAGGCCCTAAGTTGATCTTGTTGGAGCTATCTAGACAGATCATAACATATCACGAGAAGTTCCTGAAAAGGAAGAAGGGTGGAACTCCCTTCCCCCTCACAGTGGGCAGGTACACCTGCACTTCTCACACCAAGGCCCGGGAAATGTTTGCAGAGCTGGAACTGCTCAACCTGAAGAACAATTTCCTAGCAAGGCCAACCTTTGATCCACGCAATTACCTCCCATAGGTAAAACTCAATCCAATCCATGTTCCATAGATTGAGGACATCTACATCGACCTGTATCATGAGGTCGAACTCAGGAGTAAGGATCACTCCCACCTGGCCTTGGCAGAAATTATTCAATATGGCGTGGCCATTGTTCCAAAAGATTTCTAAATAACTGATCAAGAAGTTGATCATGTATATCTACATACGAATGGGGATCACTAGCCATTTTCCGAGATTGACAGGGCGAGGGCACCTCAGACCATTGAAGAGAGGGTTAAGGGCACATTGCAGCGCACAGAGCATTGGTGCAGAATGAACGGCCTCATCTACCTCAGGGTAGATTTCACCATGTCTCCTTTGGGCCATGCACCTGCTAGACCGAAGCATTTTATGAAGCGAAAAGGTAAAGATAAATAGGTAGAATCAAGTGCCACTCAAGAAGAAGCTCCTGAGAGCCCTCCCTCCACCGCACAAGAATAGGTCGTGACCCTGGCACCTTTAGAGAAAGAAGTGGCAAAGAGTGTTCCAATAGGCACATCTACTCAGGATGTTTCCACTGCTACAACCATTGAGGTTCCCACCATCCCTTCTCCCACTCCCCCTTCCCCTCCTCCTGTTACCCAAGCAACCATTCCTTTGGTTGTCTTCTCCCCCATCTTCTACTATTCCCCTTTCCTCTTCTTCTATCTTCTCTTCCCTCGCGGAGCTATCCCCCAGTATTTCTTCCCTCATCTCTCAGCTCCCTTCCAGCCCCACAGTTTCCTCTCCTACAATAGCTCCTACACCTGTGACCGTTGGTAGTTCGGCTTCTTTATCAATGCCACCGCCAAGTGTCTCAAACCATTTCCCTGAGTACACTGTAGTTGCTCCTTCTTCTTCCACCGTTCCTTCTTCTCCCTTAAGTCCAGCATGGATCTCCCAGCACCTGAGTTAGCATAAGAGGAAAGTCCCCATAGCACCTATGGACTTTTCCATCATCCCAATGAAAGGGGATAAGAACTAGAAGCCAATAACCCACTTATCTCAGAGCACCTCAGGTTAAAGAGTAATGGAGATCACGTATCCCGATCCCACAAAGGATAAAAAGGATTTGTCCCCTACAGATTATAAAGTGACACAAGTCACAATGGGAACGTCATCCAAGATCCTTCAAGGAGAAGCCCTATCTACTATGGATACCCTTTTCAAGAAGCTTCAAGAAGTAAAGGAAGAGAAGAGGCTACTAAAAGAGCAGAATAAACATCTTCTCCATGCCCTGCAGAAAATGGGCAGTGCAGATCCTACAACTGCCACTGAAACTCCTAAGGACCTTAGTCAGGATAAGATAAACGAATACACAAAGATTGGAGAAAAAGGCATGGCAGTATTCACCTGGAGAGACCATATCCTCAAAGACAACGATGAAGTAATCATCAAGTTCATCGAGCTATATCAGAATATTGATCGAGAAAACAAGGAACTCCAGGTGATCGTAGGACCTATCTCTGAAGAGTTGGACCATGCTAGGTTACAACATGAGACATTCCAGAAGATGCTCGACTGCTCATTTGATGATTTAGTTAAATTTGACATCTTCGATCACCCCAGAGCACCTAATAAAGTCCTTGCTGCTTTAGACTATCAGGTCGATCAGATGGAATTTTTCCTGGAGAAGATAGATAAGGTCAAAGAGGAAGCCCTGGATACAATGCATCAAATGGACCAAATTGGCCTAAGGATGTCTTCAGGCTTGCTCACTTTTTCATTCACCTTGAGGAAGGAAGATGAAACTATTTGAATCTTCAAAGAGATTGTCTCGTAAGGATTAGGGCCAGAAGTTACTTTTGACGCTGAATCCATCAACAACCTTTTGGCCTGCCGCGACTTTATGGGGTACATGATGGAGGAAAGTAATGAATACTTCAAGCTTCCCCAAAAAATGAAAGATAAATGGGAGACTTGTGAGGTCATCAATGACCACAACAAGGGTCCTGCCCAGGATCAACTCCACCTGATGATCAACAAATTCATGGAGTACCAGGCCCTATTCCATTTTGTCTCTCCTGAGTAGAAGCAGGGTACTCCTTTCCAGCCACGAGACGATGACGAATAGCCTTCCTCTTCTTGGATTTCTTTTTTTAATATTTAAAAGTATGTTGGCACCAAGGACGACATCATTCATGTTGCACCATGGGATGTTGTTATCCACCAAGTTGCCCAAAGTCAACAATTAACTTTTAGATATTTTGTAGATATTTTGTAATTAGTTGTTGGTTTATTTTTGCCTTCTCTCTTCTCCTCCTTCTATAAATACTTGAATATTTATTTTATTCAAGGAGGTGGACACTTTTTAGATAAAAAATAGAAGTGAGAAGAAAAGGCTTTGTACTTTTTGTAACAGAAGAAACATTAATACAAATATTAAGACTTTGTGCTGAATATGTGTGTTATGGGCATCTGATCTTTCTTATGTCAGATCTATGCATTTATTCGGTTGGATCTATCTCTACTTTCTTGTCATTTGTTCATCAGTATTGCTTTGTTCATTTATGCAAGTAGGTTTGGCTCCATTTATTACCGATCCCAAAACATAAACCCCCTCACCTTTCTGCTTTAGAATTCATTTCTTTTCTCCCTTCGGACCCATTCTTTCTTTGTCTTTCCTTCCATTCCTTTCTTTTCACGGTTGGAAGCACCTCTACTAGGATGAGATCCAAAACCCCTGAAGGTATAATATTGTGAGACTTGCAAAAATTCCTGCTGGTAGAATAGCAATAAACTAGTTTCACTTTGTTGTCTCAAAGAGGGGCTATGCCCTGTACACTGTTGGCTCGTCTTTCCATAGATCTACTCTCGTGATAGATTTTTGGCGACTCCACTGGGAACCGAATAGATCTATGTGAACATTGTGTCAGTTAAAGGACACCAATGGCTTATAAAGTTGCTAAAGTAACTAAGAAGATTGATAAAACTACAAGAAATCACTACCTATTTGCAAATCAAAACTTTTTGCTTAAAATCCAAATTTTTTGCAAAAGTAATCCAAACTAAAAAAATTTCTTCAGAGACCCATAGATCTAGGCTAGTTAGAGATCTTTAGTTTGCTGAGTTTTTACAAAAAACCGTATATTTCCATAGATCTAAGATTCTTACAGTTTATAGGAATTTCAAAACCCTTGCAAAAAAATAAATCTAAGATCCGAAAATCAGCTTACTAAGTTGATCATCATTTTATCCTCACTAATCTTTGTCATTAAACCGCAATCGGTTTTCAAAAGAGGGATAAAATTAAATATTTAGAAAAGGTACATGTTGGTGATTTTTGTCAGAAAAATCAGAAAATCAATAATTACAACCAAAAAGAGTTTTTAAATATGCTCCAAAATATTACAGATCTGAGAGATACACTAGCGAGTGAACCATTTACTCGTAGCAGGAGAGATCGTGGAGAATTTGATCCTACTTTTGATCTCCTTCAAAGGCGTAACTTTAGTATTACATCGACACGCTTCTCATCACTAAGTTCAGCTGACCGGTCATCCAGAAGTGTCTCACCTCTACGAAAGAATCATTTTTCATGGGGAACATCCTCATCTCTTTGCAGTGCTTTGCTGCTCAGTGGAACCATGCTTCCAACTCACGTCATTTTTCCAGATTTTCAAATGCCAGTAACATGGGGAAATGCTATGGGCCCTCTTGCTTTGCCACATCTTGTTCACACGCTCCCTCATTGGAACCGAAAGAATTTCCCCAAATTTGATGGAAGCAAAAACCAAAGTACAGATTCACATATATCCGCTTTCATCATGTCATGTAGCATCTTGGATGTGACTCACGAAGATGTGTTAGTTTGCCTCTTTCTGGAGACCTTGCAAGGACCCGCGGCAGAAAGGTTTTAGCATTTGCCAGTTGGATCTATCACTAGTTGGGCCACATTACAGACTGCATTTGAAGAAAATTATAAGCCTTCAGAGGACGCGTTCGCATTACTGTTAAAGATCACTCACCTGAAGAAGGAAGTCAATGAAACCATGCATGATTTCATCACTCGTTTCAACTCACTCATTAACCGTGTGCCGCCTGCCATGCTGCCAACACTGGAAAATTAGAAGTGTTTCTTTGTGAACGCCATGAGCTCGAAAGTAATTTTTTTACTCCTCCAAGAACAAGTCACTACTCTTATTCTCGCCCATGTTGCTACCATCTGAATTGAAGATAACTTACTCATATCTGGTGAATTAAAACGAGAACCATCCAAGCCTAAAGCTTCAACTCCTTCTCCCACCACTTCGTCAGATTTGGCATTCCAAAAGATGGTGAATGATTTGCTCGCGTTAAAGAAATAGCTAGCTCAAGCTTCCCCCAACTCTTCGTACCAGGATATCCCACAAAGAAATTTCACTTCCAACAACATCCCACAAAGGCCATGTTTACCTGCAACTGCTCCAGGGTTGGCACTTGAAGCCCCTCCGATTAATGCTCTAGCTAAAATCAAAGAAGAGGAGAAAAATTATGAAGAACCTTCATCTCAAGACTCAAGGTGAAGATGAGCAAGATGTCAATGAACTGACTAGTGACTCTACTATCGAGTATATGGAATTTGAAGAGGAGGAATCTAATGAAGAAGAGGGTACCCAAGGATATGTAAGCGGGTAGTCATATGTTTTTTTCACCCGCTCGCAAGGAAAAGAAGTAGAAGTTGCTACCAGGATACAAAAAGAGAAGGATGTGTCAAACACGCCTCCAACCATCGCTAGAAGAGGTAATCCTCTTCCTGCTCAACCTCCTATTAAGCCTTCTACGAAGAAATCTTTTCCTCCCATCTCGCCTCCAAATCAACCTCCTCTTATTCCCACAAAGACCAGTAATCCTACCCTACCATCACGAAATGAGGGACTCATTCTTTCATCAACGCAACGCTTGGCCGCATTTGACATAATCGATCATGCTATAAATACCAAGATTTAAATGTCTGAAGCCAAATATCTTCAGTCTAAACCTGAGCAGCTTGTAAGATTGACCAAATATATTCAAAGCCAAGCTGTCATAACTTCTCAGACCTCCCTGAAAGGAATTCTTTCTACTCCTCCGGCATATCACATAAATGTTGCCTTGATTTCCACGTCAAAAAAAATAGAACCTTTCTATCTCTCCCTCCTAATGAATGGTCACAAGCTAAACAACTACATAATTGATTCTGGTGCTTCCGATAATGTCATGCCAGCAAAATTCGCCCATACTTTGGGCCTCACTCTTACAAAACCTTTTGGCAGATGTTACTCCTTGGAAACCAAACAGGTTCCGTTGATTGGTCAAATCAAAGACGCGCAGTTCGCATTTACGGCATTCCCAGAAAAAAGAGTAAATATGACCATCCTCGTTGCCGATATTCTAGCAACATATGGAATTCTACTAGGAAGGAGTTTTTGCAGTGAAGTTAGTGGAGAGATTTATATGGACTGGTCTAAGGCCAAAATTCCCATCAAGGGTGTAATGCAGACATTGGAGCCTGAATCACTAAAGAAGTACGTGGTCACCAAATCCAATGACCCTCAAGCCCAAATTCTCTTCGAATCATCAGGGATAGGGAATTACTTCTTATCTACTGAGTCCAAAAAAATGGACGTTCTCGTCTAGGAAGAGGACCTTAACAAGGTTTGGACGCTTCATTTTGATGGTATTTGTGCAACTAACGGATGTGGTGCTGGAGCTGTGTTAATATCCCCTGAAGAGGAGATTTTTCCTCTCTTTTAAGTTGCATTTTTTCAACACAAATAATACTGCTAAGTATGAATCTTTTCTACTTAGCATGCAAGCTGCAAAAGAAAGGGGAATCAAAAACCTAAAAGTACAAGGTGACATTGAGCTGGTCGTAAATCAAGTAAAAAGGATATACTAAGTAAAAAATGAAAGGCTCAGGCATTACCGCAATGCAGTATGGGACAATATCAAAGAATTTAACGCCTTCTCAATAAAATCCATTCCAAGAGCTCAGAACGACATGGCCGATTCATTAGCCGTCTCGACATCCCTCATGCTCCTCCACCCAAGGTTGAAAATAGACACATATACCATTGAGGTAGTTTTTTGCCCAAGCATGCCAGAGAACTCTCAACACTGACAAGTATTCAATGATGACAATCAACTTATTGCCTTCCTGGAAAAGGTGGAAAATTTTAGTGAGCTTCATTTTGAAGGATCTACTTCTGCATGCCATGAATTTGTTACGATTCAAGACGATGAATCAAAAGGAAGTGATGGCATGTGTCAGCTCAAAGGAAATAAAATTCCAAAAGGTTTGGTCTCTCTAGAACGTTTGTTCAACATACATGATTGTTTTGTCAGGAAGAAAAGGTAGGATAATCCTAACTCCTTTCCAGAGACTGATCCAGTCAATCTGGGTTTTGTGGAGCATCCGCAGTTTGTGAACATTGGAAAATGTTGCACACCCGAAGAAAAGTTAAAGTTTGTCAAATTGCTGAAGAAATATATGGATGTATTGGCATGGGCTTATGCTGATCTAAAGTCTTTCAAGCCGAAGGACGTCTGACATGACATCCCATTGAAGGAAGAGGTCAAACCCTTTCGCCAGAAACAGAGGCACTATAATCCCAAGATCTCAGGTACCATCCAGGCTGAAATACAGAAGATGTTGGATGTAAGGATCATTTTTCCTATCCATCACAATACCTGGGTCGCGAATATCGTGCAAATAAAAGAGACTCAGAATTCACACTTCAAGCTCTATTATATAACTTTTTGTAAGACTTTATGAGATTGGTTTTTTTTTTGTAGGGGTATGAATTAGGTCTTTGATATGTGTATTGTCCTATGGGAAATTTTTTGACTTCAAATATATTAGAAATTACAACTTTAAAAAAATAAAATTCTTGATTTAAAACATTATAATTGGGGTGAGATTTGGGTTGTATTTATTTGTGCCTAAAAATTTACATCAATTTTTCATCTGATACAGAGAGTGGATAGCACTAAATTTACTCTATTTCTACTGTGATTTACATTTTATGTAACAATTTTTTTATTACTATGAGTGATTTTGATCATATTGCTGCATATTAATGTGTACAATGATTTCTTTGCAAAACCACCTTAATTTATAAAAATCTCGGTGTATATGAGTAGTGCTTACTCCTCATGATGTGAGTCTACACAAAGAGGTATTATATTATAGCTTATACCATTAATGTTTTTATGTGGTGTTAGCTCAAATGATGAAGGGGAGAAAATGTTCTAGAACTAATATGAGTCAGTAGAGTTGCATATGCTAATATAGTGTTTGATAACAATAACACATATTTAAATGAAAATGTACTACTTTCACTCAAAGCATTACTTATCATAAAATTTGAATGATTTAATCTTATTAACAAATATATATGATTTAAAATTAATCAGAATTTTTACAAGTATGTCAAACTAATATTCACATGTCACTTTTGTGTTGGAATATATGTTTTGTTCTCATTGAATGAGGTAAAGAAATTTTGATAAGCTTTAAAAGTGAAGAACAACATCATAAGAATGATGGCTTTAAATAGTTTATCAAAGTAATAAATCTGGATTGAATACAAACTGCAACGTAGATAGAAGGAAAGAAGTGAAAATGCAAGAACATAAAGGGGGAATAGAAGAGATGCAAAAACACAACAGATTTCAAATTTCATACACTAATATTTATTTAAGACCAATACTCTAGTATATAAATATTTTATACTCAATAAATTATCTTAATGGTATTTCTAGAAGGGGAAAGTCTACATCTTATAATTTCTCATGAGTTCCCTTAAAAATATAAAAAGTAATATTATTATTGTACTACTAATAAACATAGAAATAATAGTAACTACCTAGTATTTGTTGAATCAGTTTGTAACCTTAGTTGACAACTAGCCTTGTTAACCTCACATGTACAAAAGGAAATAAGAAAGAATGTCCAAAATAAAAAACCTAAGGTCAAAAACAATGAATTTCATAGAGAAAACCAATGAGGGGAAATTACGGAGTACATTTGAGTGTATATACCTACTTCCCCCACCTAAGAACAATTACTCACACAAGAGGTACAATCTATGAAAGTGACACTCACAAGCATTCAAGAGAGCAATGGGGGGAGAATAAGAAAGTATCAATATGAAGAACTATCTACCCATCCATTTGAAAAAGCTATGACACTTCAACCTTTCCCTAAAACATTCCACATGCCGAAATTTGAAAAATATAGAGGAAAGGGAGACCCACGAGCTCATGTCAAGGATTTCTTTATGGCATGTCAAGAGGTGTCCTATAGTGATAGTTATCTCATATGACTCTTTCCCAAGAGTCTAGGAGATCAGGCCTTGGAGTGGTTTACTCATTTACCTCAGGGGTTAATTTTTTCCTGGCCAGAATTGGTAGAGAGGTTTGTGTGTCACTTTTCATACAATATAGAAAGTGATATCACCATGGAAGAATTATGTTGCACAAAACAATGTCCTAATGAGACATTTGCCAACTTCTTGTAATGGTGGAGAGGCATATCCACTTTCTTCCCTTGTGCGTTCCATGAAAAATAGCTGGTAACTATCTTTGTGCCCAACCTAAATCCATACATCGCTTTCCACCTTCAAATGCATTGTGTCCACATTTTGGAGGAGGTCATTGAAATAGGTGTCCAAATAGAGAAATCCCTTGTTGCCAAAGGAACTCTTAAGTCACAATCTAAGGATAACCAAAGTGTTAAACCTACTGAGAAGCTAAAAATATTTAGCAAAAAAAAATGTGGTGAGAGACAGGATCACAGATTCTAAACATGTGCAAATGGTTCAAACTGGTCAACCTTTTAAACTGACCAAAGGACCCATTCAACCACCACCTAAATGATGAATGTTCACTCCTCTCAATGAGCCTTTGTCGGTTATATTGAAATAATTGGATGCAACTCACATGGTGACTTATCCCATGACACAACCCTTTGATGACAATGCTCTAAAACCATCATGGTACAAAGAGCATGACTACTATGAATTACATCGTGTCAAGGGACATAAAACAAACAAATCTATATGACTTCATCACTACATCCATGACCTCATTGAAAATTGGGAGATAGAAGTGGACAACCCAGAAAAAACACAGATTCCCAATGAAAAGATGAGGGTATACAAAGAATCATTCCCCAAACATGGTAAGTCAGAGGAATCAAAGCTAGATCGAGGAGAGTCATCCCAAAGTTATAAAGCAGAAAATTATCTATATACCAAGAAAGACAACAATCATTATGATTTGCTCATCAGATGTATTCAGTCTCCTAGTGACCATGTGATCACCATTCAAATCAAGGGAAAGGATTACGCCGCAGTAACAAGGCCTTCCCACCTCATGATTCCTGAACCTTCTCCATCAACCCCGTAAAATAGTAAGTACAACCTCTTCAAAAAACTTGAGAAAACGTGTGCCAATATTTCAATCTTGGATCTTCTTAAGATATCAAATGTACATAACTATATTTTATACCAAACTCTTCAGGGGTCTAGAGTGCCAATAGAAGTAGATCCTACACAACTTCAAGCCGAGGTAGAAAACATTGTATGAACTGGGCACATTGCCTTTAATCATAGGGAAATCCCTACCAAAAATCTAATGCATACTATCCCCTTGTATATTGAGGTAATCATTACCCGCTGAAAGATCAAACGAGTGCTTGTGGACAATGGATTAGGATTGAATATATGCACACTAAAGTTGGTTAAGCAACTGGGGCATACTAAAGAAGACATCAATTCAAACATCATTACCATAACCACTTACGAAAACATGGGAAGAGATTCAGTTGGAACTATCAGATTGCCCATGGAAGTCAGTCCCACTTGTCATCACACAAAGTTTCATGTCCTGGACTTAGAACTCCCATATAATATGGTTCTAGGCTGACCATGGATTCATTCTATGCAGGTCGTGCCATCAACATTCCATCAATGCATTAAACTAAAGCACGAGGGACACACTATCACAATACAAGGAGATTCAAAACCCTTTGCTCATTGCAAAGCTCTCAATAGTTTTGCACGTAAGGGTACCTATATGTGTCCCTCCACTAATATAGTTATTCCTCTTCAATAAGAAGTCATGGAGTCCCAAGTAGATTCAGAGCACTTCGTTCACTACAGAGCTCTCAATATTTTTACACGTAAGGGTACCTATATGTGTCCCTTCGCTGATATAGTTATTTCTCTTCAATCTGAAGTCATAGAGTCCTAAGTAGATTCAAATTCTCTCAATTCTTACGCCCATGGTGCCTCTACATCAACTTCTCCTTTTGATTAATGGGAGATGAAGGTTCTAGAGAATATAATGTGTAACAAGCCTATTTAGTTTCAGACCTCTCATTGTCACCTAAAACTAGAGGTCAACCCAACTATCGTTTTAGACAACCTAGAGATGAGCAAACTATTGGGTCATTTTTACCTGGAGGCTTATTGGCTGAAGAGAAATTGTTTGATCCACCTTAAACTTGGGTCCTAGAAGACACTCAACTAAATTTCTACCAAACCCTTGAATATGAGAAGTCTAGTTGAATGATATACTCCTTGGGCTACATGGGTATAGGATGCGGAAGGAATGAGCAAGGACAACGAGAACCATTGTATCTCCCACATTTTAAAATAGGAACATACGACATTGGAAATCTCCCGTATGGGGCACATCACAATGATCAAGATGCTACCTGACCTGAACGCGATGATAACTCTGACTATTTAGACAACGATATTGATTCCCACTGTAGCCAATACGAGGATCTTGCCTCCAAAAACTTGTTCATGAATACTATTGTCCTCACCATAACTCCTATGGAACCTACAATGGACCTCATTTACTGTTTCCTTGTTGAATGGGACCAACAACGTCATATGTCACTAGATCTATTTGGGAATGATGAAGCTATTGTAGAATTCATGGGAATTTTGGATACAATCCCCATTAGAGACCACAAAAAGGGCTTCTATATTGACTTAGATACCTGTACCTACTTCAGAGAGGAAGCTGAGCTTCGTGGTCAGAAAAATTTAAGAAAGAGCGAGGGGAAAAGTTCTAATGCAAAGCCTTGGCAAAAATAAAAGTCCAAGTCACATAGTGAAAACCTCTTTGAGGCACTGGCAAACAAACAGGTGCAAAAATCAAAGGAAAATAAAAGTGACCATTCTAAGGATGAAAATCTCGTTGACAGATCCTTGGACGAAGATCTCAACCCTCCTCCTGATCCTACGCATATGGAGGATTTGTCAAAATTATTAATAGAAGAGACTATTGATGTAAACATTGGCACATAAGATGACCCAAAAATAGTCAAGTTAGGAGCTTCACTCTTGGCACGGGAACATAAAATATTCACCATGATGCTATGGGAGTTCATAGATGTGTTCGCATGGTCCTATAAGGATATGTTAGGCATGGATCCAACCTTGGTCGTGCACAACTTAGTTGTACATGTAGATGTTAAGGTTATTAAGAAAAATATTAGAAAGATGCATCCGAGGGTGGTTCTCCTAGTTAAGGAAGAGTTAGAAATATTACTTGTGGCAGGATTCATCCGGCCCATTGATTACTCCAATTGGATATCAAACATTGTCTCTATCTAGAAAAAACCTGTGGGGATCATAATCTGCATGGATTTTGGAGACATAAATATTGATATGATTTTGGATTCAATAACAGGATTTGAAATGCTATCTCTTATGGATGGATTTTAAGGTTAGAATCAAATCAAGATAGCCAATGAATATCAACATAAGATGAATTTTACAACTCCTTGGGGTACCTTCTATTATTAGGTAATGCCATTTGGTCTTAAAAATGTAGGAGCTACCTATCAAAGGGCTATGACAGTAATTTTCCATGATATGATCCATGATATCATGGAAGACTATGTGGATGATATCCTCAAGAAATCTAAGACAAGGGAGGATCACCCTGCTATTTTTTGGCTTATCTTTGAATGCCTATGAGAGTACAAGGTCTGTCTAAACCCAAAGAAATGTGTGTTTAGTGTGCTACCAAGAAAATTGTTGGGTTTCATTGTATTAAGAAGGGGAATTGAGGTAAACCTTGCTAAAGTGTCTATTATTACTGAGATTCCTCCTCCTAAAAGCATTAAGCAACTACACAGTGTGCAGGAAAAAATACAGGCTATTCATCGCTTCATCTCCTAGCTTTCCGATAAATGTCATTCGTTCACTCACCTACTTAAAAATAATGTTGTCTTTATCTAGGAACTAGAGCAACAACAAGCCTTCACCTTGCTTAAGAAATACTTGGCCAATCCACATGTCCTAATGCCTCCAACTCTTGGTGAGCCGCTCCTGCTTTATATCTCTACTACTCAATTTTCTATTGGTGCGTTGCTCACCCAATATGACCTTGGTAACAAAGAAATAGTGGTATACTACCTCAGTCGCACTCTCATTGCTTATGAGCTCAACTATCCTCAAATAAAAAAATCTTGTATGGTTGTAGTTTTTACCTTTCAAAAAATTCGTCATTATTTGTTGAATACCAAAACAAACATTATATCAAAAGTTGACCCACTCAAATACTTGCTGGCTAAACCCACCCTTGCCAATAGAATGGCTAATTGGATCATTCTACTGAGTGAATTTGACATCGAGTTTGTGCATACAAATTTGGTCAAGGGACAAGTACTTGCTGATCAATTAGGAGAAACACCTTTATAAGGCACTGAACCTGTGAATCTGGATCTTATAGACGCCTCATTACTGTACATTGAAGAATCTATCATGTGGCAGGTATACTTTGATGGGTCTTTTACTTTTCATGGTTCAGGGGTAGGTGTAGTCCTCATTACTCCTTCTGGAGACCCCATACCTCAGGATTTTCACCTTGGTTTTCCTTACGCAAACAATATCGCAGAGTATGAGGCACTCATCACTTAGATGAAACTTGTCACCAAATGGGACATTCATCATGTTAAGATTGTTGGTTGCTCCCAGTTAATCATCAAGTAAGTCAATGATGAGTACAAAGTTAAGGATGAGAAACTCGTCCCTTACAAGAAGATGGTAGAAACTCTGAAAGAGTATTTTGTGCACATCACATTTGAAAAAATTCTAAGAGCACAAAATAGATATTCAGATGCTATGGAAAATGTGGGTTCTATTCTCCGCATTCCGTCAGAAAGTAATGACATGCCATACTTTTTGGAAAATCTACGCAAGCCTACGTACGACATGCCAGAATCCTATCTCACTTGTGATGTCATTGGTCCCAATTCCCCGTGGTATGATCCGATCTTCACCTACCTCGAAGACAACAAATTCCCTCTCGTCATCTCCCGTTCAGAGAAAAAAATCCTTACTCACCTTATATCCCACTACACCCTTTTAGGAGGTATGTTTTATCGTCATGGCTATGATGGGAATCTGTTACCTTGTCTCCATATGACAGAGTAGGTCCAAGCGATTAAAGAGGTGCATGAAGTGGTGTGCAGGGCCCATACTAATGGAATGTTTCTAGCCAAAAAATTGTTGATAGTGGGCTACTATTGGCCTACCATGGAAACCGACTGTTGTAACTATGTAAGGAAGTGTGTACTTTGTCAGAAGTATGGAAATTTTACTAATGCTCCATCATAGCCGTTGCAACCCATCACCACCTCATGGCCATTTTCTAAATGGGGACTTAATTTAATAGGGAAGCTTACCCCTACTTCATCTGATGGCCACACCCACATCATTACATCTATTGAATACTTTACTAAGTGGGCCAAAGCTGTCCCTTTGACCTATATAACGAGTGCTCAGATTTCAGAGTTCATCATGAATCATCTTATTTTCTGGTATGGCATTCCTATAGCCATTGTCACTGATAATGGAAAATCATTCAAGAATGAAACCGTAAAGGATCTCTATCATCGGTTTCAAATAAGGTTAAAATGGTCTACACCATATTATCCCCAAGGCAATGGATAGGCCGAGGCCACTAATAAGACTTTGGTTCAAATCAAGGAGAATATGGTAAGTAAGACAGGTCATAATTGGAATTTGTAAATACATCCAACTCTTTGGGCTTATAAGACCTCTGTTCGTACCCCTATTAGTGCAACACCATATTCCCTGGTATTTGGAACGAAATCTATCATCCCGTTAGAAATTGAGATTCCTTCCCTAATCATTTATCTTAGGGATTTTCTAGACAATAATGACGATTATCAAGTGGCTAGACTGGAAGAGTTAGAACTCTTAGATGAGAAGTGCATATGTGCCCTTAAGCATCTCATCTAAGTGGTTCTATGCTTAAACATACCTCATCTATACCTCATCTAAGTGATTCTATGCTTAAACATGGCGCAAAAATCACAAAAGCAAATCAAAATTAGGGTAAAAATAATCAAAATACAAAAAAATTAAAATAAGAGAAAAATAAAAAGACAAAATAGGTCATCCATAAGTGAAAACCATGCAATTGTGGCAATTTTGATAGGTCTTTGGGTGAAAACCAGTTTCCGGCGCCTTGGAAGGATTCTTTGATCACAAGCATCTTGCATCTGGAGGGTACTTTTACTTAGCCTAATGCTAGTTCCGCATTTTCCTCTAATATTCCCTGTGAGCCTAATCTTGTCAAGCCTTGATCTGGCTTTGACTCCTTTTAGTCGTATGTGAATGAGTGGTCTTTTTCTATTCCCCATCTCACGCTGGGGGCACTTCTGCGACTTTACCTTCTTGTTTATAAGTGCGTGGCATTTGCCCTTGTATATTCCCTATCTAACGTTGGGCGCATCAATGCTTTTTTGGTTACCTGTGCATAACTCCATAAAACTGTTAGAAAAATACAAAAAAATTCAAAATATGTTAGAAAATAAAAAAATAGATTTTTTTTTTCACAAAACTCTAAACAATAAAAAATTGTTTCACATAATTCTAAACAATACAAAATTTCTTCACAAAACAATCATACAAAAACATTCACTTTAGTTTTCTTGCATTATCTTGTTTCTTGCTTTGTTTGATTACTTGTATAGTTACTTTGTGTTTGTCCATTTGTATTGTTTGTTGCTTAGGCATACTTTGTTAGGATTCATCTTTTTCAAATCAGATTTATTCTTGCTTGTTCATATTGAAGAGTGTTTTTACATGCTGGTGAATCATGGTACATTGTTGTATTGGTTCATTATGTTCTTTGGTATTAGTTGATTGTGTTTTCCTATTTCATGTGCATCATTTTGCTATCACATCATCATATTTCCATCAATATCATCACATCTAACATCATTTATACATCATATATCAAGAAAAAGCTAAGTATACATTATACATGAATGCTAAGCTAATCATCACATGTCGTATCATCAAATGGGGGCAAGAGGGATTGCAAATGTCAAAATCTATCCCCCCACACCTATATCATCCTATCATCCCGTCCACTAAATCTAGCACATCACATGAACAAATACATTTGATATACTCTATAGATCTATCATCTACAAATCAAAGTGCATGTGATACCTCCAAAATCAGGATACATATACATGTGAAATCAAATCAGCTAACATCATAACACATCCATATATCTATGTACTCAATCAAAAATAACAAAAAATATCCATCATCTCATAACACGTGTCATGTAAAAAATGTCCATATATATATATATATATATATATATATATATATATATGTGTGTGTGTGTGTGTGTGTGTGTGTGTGTGTTTATATATATATATATACATGTGTGTGGTATATCTGTATCAAAAATGGATATACATCACTACTATACGTCAAAAATGCCTTCATCTGAGGCGTACAAAAATGATGATATACATTGAGCACAAGATGCACACAACCTTCACCAAGAGGCACATATATCAATACAATATGGATCAGGGGTGACTCAAGCCCTCAGATAGGCTGGCTGGTCTGTCCCATGGTGGAGGAATCACATGAGCATTGCTCAGTCCTACAAGCTGCCACTATGGCTGCTCCACTGAGGCCTGAGGCCTTTTTGACCTTGTCCCTCTACTTGACTATTGACTATAAGAAGGTACCCACCGCTCAGCTAGAATTTTCTAGAAATATAATGATCTGTAATAGGATGCTCTACCCTTTGCTTTAGCTAGATCTCTGTGGTTCTGGGATGTCATCACTATGCCATCTATGCGTTGGAAGGATGTTATCTCTACTGATGCTCAAGCAAGCTCAACCTGACCTACTACTCACTCTGCTCTCAGCCTATCTCACTCCAATATCACAGTCTGCATGTGATCTCGTGTCTACTTATATAGGCTCATCACCTGAGCCATCTATGTTGCCATCTTTCGTATCTGCTAAAAATGGATAGCACCATCACCTCCCTAGCCAACATGGGCCTGAGCTTGATCCTGCTCTGCTATCACTACCAAAGTTTAAGCCTGGGCCTAGTCTTTCTCTATTATGGCCTACTGCAGCTACTATTGTAAGGTGGTTATATGTGCCACTAGCAATACTACAGGGGTTTTTCCTTGTGCCTGTCCCTATGCCTACCCCTATACCGGTCTGGAGGCCTATCCTTGCTCTCGTAATCTAAGCCTAGGAACTTGTGCAAGCGCCTGTATTGGTCATTATGGCCTCGGTCCCTACACCTGTGCTGCACCCTTCTCGTAATGTGGTAGACCATCAAATGGATCATTTGGGTCACGGTTAAATCTACATCCTCCCTCTCATCACTGCTATAACAAAGCTCTCGTGGTGTCCGAGTGCCTAATTCCCATGCCTCATCTACAATAGTCAAACATCATGGTAAAACAGTGGCATACCAATCCATGTAATCAACATCGATACCTGGATCTCTGACCTGTCGAGTTGGCTCCCATGCTTGTGGTACCACCTATAAAAAGTTGGCCCTGGCTCAGGTTGCCTGTATGCGTGGCCCCATGGTTGACCTCTCAGAGTCTCGGCGGGCATACCACATATCTGGCTGCGGAACCCCCTGCACCATGCCCAGCTGTCGCTGACATTGGTCTACTCTATATAACTCAATAATGTAACTGCAACTACTGAGAAAGAAGTGCTCCAATGTACAAATAACGAGCTCTGCTACGTCCTCTGGCCACTGTATATGCCCATAAGGCCTCCATATAATATCCTTGTCTAATAGCTCGTCAAATTCTTGTCGATAACAGTACAAGCTACCTAGGTTCCCTGGTCTGTCATCACCTACAGAAACCCAAGACATGTATGACAGCTCCTCTAAGGCTTGGAAAAGTAATGCACCTGTAGGGCACCCGATAGCTATGTGGTCCCAAGACCAAATTTACAGTAAAGAGACAGGCCCCACCGTCTTCAGACGGTGGTATGTAATCAGATGTAGGTCCTAGTACATGCACTAGCCCCAACAATAACACTCGCCACTGAAAATCGCATGCATGAATGTCATCAGACCCCTAGGGAAGGATGTGCCTATCTCATAAGTGAGCAAAACCCACTGATAAGTGACATCACATATAATGGCCCCCAGTGCAGTCTAGGATCAGTTATACACTCGTGCAATGAAACTATCATGCAATCATGTGGTATCTCATCCTGGTCAAACAAGTCACTGACTGTCGCCCTGATCTGCCCAAGGTCGCTCATGTACTCGATCGGCGAGCCTACAATGGATACGCGGAGAATCCACCATACGTCCTCCAAAGTAACTGTCATCTCTCTAGTAGGGAGCCTAAAGTACTAGCTCTCATTATGCCACAGCTCAGTCAATGCAGTCAATAAACCATGATTCAATGTAATGGAAGGCATCCGGGATACGAGGCCTAGGCCCACCACCTCTAAGATTATCGCCACCGCACACTAATCTCATTTGCACTTGCTCCCCTCTAGCTCTGCTATGCGTGAATGTCACTCACACATCTGAAGCATGGGCAAATGTCTATGCAAAATCATTCCATTTGTCAGATACTAACATTTCTTCTAAATTCTACCTATCATTTTTAGGGTTAACCCAAAAATCCTAATTTTCTTCTAAATTCCATCATTTTTGGCATTTTTCTATCTCTCCTTCATCTACCTACTATGCTTGCGTGCCCTTTGGGGCATGTGTACACCCTATAGTGTGTGTATCCTCCTTTTGGCACATGCGTGTACACAAATTCGCTTATGGATGCTTGCGCTATCTTTCAGGTACCTGTATGTGAGTGCGTGCGTGTGCCCTCTATGTGTGCACTACTAAGTGGTGCATGTGTGTGCGTGTACATGTGTTGTGTGTGCATTGTCGTGTGAGCGTATATGTTTTTTTGATGCGTGTGCAGATACGCTTCATGGGTTCCTGCGCCACCATTAGGGCACCTGCGTACCCACACATGCGCTCCAATGCGACTTTAACCCTAGTTTCCTACTTCTATGAGCATTAATTACAAAATTGACAAAGAGGGTTAGGTTTCTCACGAATACATCATCGTTCACATGTCGGTCATACCCCCGAACTATGTCTACTCATCTCAAATGGTCTCGTGCTCTCACCATCGTCCTCATCACTGTTAGAGTCTTACGGTAAGAACTTGGCAACAGTTGATAACAAATGAATTAGTCGCCGTGATTTACCCCCCCAAGCTGGGGTATATCAAGACACTTTTCACCAACCATGATGCCTGGAGGCTTGTTTTGACCATTATTTTCTCTTCTGTTCACCGTCAAATAATTATTTTAATTAAAGAATTATTTTTCTTTCATTTTTTATCGTGCTAGGGAAATGTGTTGTTGTCTAGTACCAATTTCTTCTCACTAGGACAATTATTATTTCTCCTAGGCATTTTTTCTTCTTATTCACACTCTATCGAATAATTATTATTTTTAAATAATTATTTTATTTATTTTTACGTTATACAAGGACATTATTTGTCCCCTGTTTCTTCTTTCTTCCCCCTGGGGCACTTTCTTTTGCATCTCAACACTACATTCTATTTCTTCTATTTTCTTCTACTCATCCACTATCCACCACATTTTAGATAATGTCAAAACATATATATATATATATATATGTGTGTGTGTGTGTGTGTGTGTGTGTGTGTGTGTGTGTGTTATATTTATGGAGCCTATTTTTGTTGAGTGTGGTACACCTTCTATGTGTTACAATCAGGTATTTTCATGGGTGGTTTATTAACCCATGGGTAATGGGTAACCATTGTGGGCTTTTTTTGGGCCCATGGTTTTTCAGTACCCATTGTTTTGATACCCACGGTTTTTTGCCCATGGTTTTAATACCCACAGTTTTCGCCCATGGTTTTATATCAAATTGCTTAAGCAATTGTCTATTTATATGGTCTTATGCATATGATACATATACAAGCAAATGTATTGCAGATGTGTTTTGAATTCAGGTGTGAATTCTGTAGAGTTTGTTGAGCATAGCTCCAAATAGATCTGGGTATTGCATTGAGAGAGTGGAGGCTTGTAATAAAATTTGAGCAAGTGATTCTTGGTGGACGTAGTCCAAATTGGGTGAACCACGTTAAATCTTATCTCTATGTTATGTTATTTATTCTGCACTTTTATTTGAGATCTGTAATATTTTCTTTATATTAGTTTCTACTATTGAGATTCTGTAAGGGATTATTCCACATGTTTTATCTCATATTTCCTAACAATATATATATATATATATATATATATATATATATATATATCACTTCAAAATCCAAAAACAAGGCAAAATTCTCCACAAAATCCTAAAAACTAGAAAACCTGCAAAAATAGGTAACCTGCTTATTACGGCTGAAACGTGTGTCTTGCGCATGGTATTCTTTCTGTATCAGCTTATTGGTTTGTTTGACATTTTTAGTGACCAACATGAATTGCGGATCATCGGATTCACACCCATTCACAAAGCTAGTTGCTTTCTTTGTCTGTACTCTGGGTCACATCTTTTTTCCTAGTATTGTTTCATTACGGACAAAGCTTTCTTCTTGGACCCAGTGTCCATCATCATTTCCCCTTGCATGTATCCTATTTCGGGGCATCATTTTTAACCCTTGTCATCAATCACGAACATGTGGACCACTTCATCTTGATAACAAAACATTTGTACAACCATCTTAACCATTGTTGGGTTGGATATGTGCATTTGTACTTGTTTTCTCTATTAAATGAGCTTGTTTCCTTCTCATATTGCATTACATTTTGTATGTTGCATGGGGTTGGGATTTTTGGCAATGGGCAATTGTTCATAGTATGGTTTTTCATGCCATCCTACTTTTGTCGTATGCTTATATTTTTAATAAGGACCGATGACATAGATCCTTTGGCAATATGATGACAATAAAGTTGTTTCAATACACTAGATGAAATCTTGCTCTTTTTCTTCCCGTCTTTATTTCTTCTACATCACCCTCCTATCAACACTATTCTTCTTTTTCACCTAGGGCATCCTGATCCTCTCCTATCTTCTATACACTTCTCACCTTTTTCGATCATCGATCGTCTTCCTTCATTACCCCATCAACACTCAAGGGGGCATCTCTTACTTCTACTAGTTTTTCTTCTAATCCTTCAAAATTTTATCTGTCTACTATCTTTGAACTAACGTCGCTCATGCCACCCTAAAGAAGGGAAAATGTAGACACCTATAATTTAACCTGAACAATTTAAATACTTAAATTATACTAATTATCCCCTTTCCCAGAAATTGGTGACATATCGTCAATAGTTCTCATCTTCGCTTCAATCATCGTTAATTAATTACAATAAGTAATTAATTAAGTCTTATATTCAACAAATACCCTAATTAACGACCTTCTGTTAATTAATCCTTCCTTCTATCTAAACTAATTAATTATTATTAATTAGCTTCCCCTTTCACTAAACCAATAAATAATTATTTAATTGATTTAATCCCCTTCTATAGTCTAAATCATGCTAATATTCTTTTAAAAAGCTTCTATAAGCTTGCATATCTATTAATTAATCATCTTGATCAATTAATAAATCTCGTTTATGCACATGAGTCACTAAAGGACAAGCTAAACTCTCCTAAAGTTAACTCAACCCTATCTAAACCCCCCTTATCCACAACTAGCTCAACATCTCTATTATCCCACATGCAAAGGGATATATAGATCCCTTTATCCATGGGGCTATATAAAGAGCCCTCCTCCTACCTTTACACTTACACCTAATTCTTGAGAAACAAAAGAAAGCATATAGTACATACACTATAAGCCTTTTGTCATCCTTAAGCATTCCACCATTAGAGGAGCTAAGCCTCATTCTTGCATTGCATCCAATTAAGCTTTTGGGTCATATGGAAATAATCAAAGTGGCCTTGTAGCCATGCATTGGTGAGCTTCCATTCCTAATCCCTTGAAATCAAACAATCAACTTTGATTGCCATGGATCTACCTAGGTTCAATTTAGCTGTGTTGGTAGTCTAAAGAGTAGAAGTTTTGATAATTAACATGTTAGTTTGATTTTATTTCAAAGTTCATGATAATGTTGTTATTTAACTTTGCTTAGCTCTTAACTTGACGGTGTTTAGATTTTGATTTAACTTTGTTAATTAAGACTATTAGGTGTTAGTTTTAATTTCCTTAACTTAGTTAAAAAAAACCATGCACACAATAACTAATAGGTGCCTCGAGATTGATATCTCTCGACATAGTTTAGATAAATGTATTTAAGATATCTATAGTAGTTACATAAAATATAGATTCTTTTGTAACAATATATTTATCTATATTAATATAATTTATATTAAATTGTATATAAAAGAATAATAATTTCAAATAAATTAAAAAAATAAAATAAAATTTGATAATATGTATAACCCACTCACAGCTAGACATAAATGTGTCACTTTTATTGATATGGTATTTACAAATGAAATGCACCTAGATAGACATGTCAAGTAATACAATATTCTCATCAAACTATAACCCAGAGAGACGTGGCAAAAAGCTATGCAACTGAAATCAACGAAAGACCATTATATAGCAACCCCAATGGAAAACACTTTAATGTGGGAGAAGCATTCTCCATTTAAAAAATAAAATAGACACGCTAGCCCAGCTATGGTAAAATAAAACCATAATTTCCAGCTTAGATGTTTTCCTGATGGTGATTAGGAGACATTAGTTAGCAAGATATCTTGTGAATGTTGATTACGTGTCAGTGTATGATGGGCATATTGGAAAATATATTCAATACATACACAACATAAAATATAATACTGATATCTATTTGAGAGCATAAATTGTCACCAATCATTTGATCATAAAAATATTTCAATAGAACCAACTATATAATTGGATACACTAATTAAATCTGTTGAATATTGATAACCTTTGGCGTAATATTATAATTTATCTTAAATATTGACCATGATTTTACAAATTTGTAAGATAAATAATTTTCAATGAGCATAACCACTATTTTAACTTAGTATTTACAAATGTTGCTATTAGATTTAGCAATTATTTCACCTAATATTAAATATTTTTCAAGATTTGTTTTTTCATTTACAAAATGTTTGTGGTATTTTTAATGATACTAGGTGAGATGGGTCAATAGGTGAACATAGTCCAATAATTCACATGACTATTGATCACACAATACTCAATAATTGTTATAGTACTATGCAATAGTTATTTATTGTTGACATAATAATTATGTAGAGTAGTCAATCACATCATAACATGTAAGACATGTTTCCCTTGTACAAATATAAAAAAATTCAATGTTCAAGCATTTTCACCCATATTCAAGTATTAGTTTCCACGATGGTTGTAATGTAACTCAAATTTATTATTTTAAATCAATTCAAAATATAGTTTTATGTCCAATTGAACATTCCAAAGAAAAAATATAAGCTAACACAAATCGGAAATACATATTAATAAAAAAATCACAATCCCATATGATAAACAATTGATTTTGTGGACCCCTTAACTTAGGATGTACCATTACTAGCCCCTCTCCCCTATAATAACAAATTACATTTTTAATGGGTTTACCAATTTTATGAATCGCATTCCAGTAAGATTCACTATGTATTTTGCAACGGGTTTGTAATAAAAAATTACTTTATTCTATTGCTTGTAGATACCTCTAAATGTGTTTTGAAATTGTTTCTTTGAATCTAAAATCTTTGTCTAATTAAAAATAATATTGTGATAACTGATAGAGTTGATCAACATTAACGAATACTAAATGCTAATTATTTTATAAATAAAGATAATTTTATGCTTTTGTTTTGTTTGGTAATGCTCCCAGCGCTTATATTGTGGAGAATTTGGATGTTACACCAGTTGTTAAAAATGTTCTCCTTAAGGTTTCCAAATCATCCTCTGCCCTTAAAGATTTGACATTTATATGTCATTCCAATGGATTCTAGCCTGGGACAAAATAACTACATAAATGGATGCACTCGAATTGGTCATTTAATTGTGAGATTTAGTTACAATGTTACATGCAAAGGGATTTTTCATTTTCCGCATTTTCTTTTCGAAGGACTCTCAATGGGTTCTTAACAAGGGTACCTTGTTTTGGAGTAGGGTTGGGCTTTTTCTTACTCGGTTTTTTGAGTTCGATCATGCTATTATGATGGTCTCCAAGATGTCAGTTTGGGTTTGTCTCCCAAATCTTCCACTCACCTTTTGGCACCTTTCAGTATGTGCTGCTATTGACAATGTTCTTGGTAGGTTCATTAAGATGGATGATGAGTAGTCTAAGCAAGGGTTGTTCACCTATGCATGTATCTACATTTAGGTGGATCTCAGTGAAGGGCTTCCCGATTAAATGGAGTTGATTTTTGAATATTTCAAGCGGGTACAACTTTTAGACTATGAGAACACTACCTTTTGTTGTCGTCTATGTCATCAAACTAGACACCTTTAAGAGGATTGTCCTCAGCAGTGCCCCATGACATGAAACAAGAAATCTCCTTCATCCAAGTTAAAAGTTTGGTAACCTTTCATGTCTCACGAAACTAAAGAAAGTCCTCCTCTTAATGGTGCAGAGGACTTGTATGTCGGCGATTCCTCCCCTCGAGGGCTTAGAAGTGTCAAGATTTTTCATGTTTCTGAATCCTTAGATTCAGATCATGATCAAGGATGTTCTGACCTGGCGGTTTCCCACCGCATTATGGCTCTCCAGTGAGAAAATTACACAATTGTCACCAAATTTAAGGACAAGAAGTGGCACTTTGAGCCGCCCACACCTTCTCGTTGGATTTCTTCAGCTACAACACCTCCTATTAGTGTTATTTGTTATTTATCTCTTATAATTTTTGCTGCCTTCACTTTTCATGGTGCGCTCGTGACTTTTTGTGGGAACTTGAGCTTTCTGGTCGGCCCGCTCTTGTAACTTATATGTGTGTGTGTGTGTGTGTGTGTGTTTGCAGTTCCAATAGTAAAATCAAAATGGCTCTCGTACTAAAAATTGATTGGTGACATGAAATATATTTACTTACTCCTAAGAAAAGTCTTCCCTTCCTCTTAAAGGACACCATGCAAGTTTGTACAAATTAGGTTCACACCTACACAATTAAATAAACAAGCGGGCATTTTTTTTTTGTCTAGGATCATAATACTCCACAACTGCTAGTAGAGAATATGATCATTTACCAATGGGAACTCCTTTGTAATGATAATAAACTCACTATTCCTGAAAGCGAGTGTACAATGGATGAAAATTTATGAGGCGACTCTCCACATGAAACTAAAGTCGAAAGATTCCTTAGCCCTTTAAATTATTGGAAACCATCACTTCTTAACAAAAATCTCCAAAAGTTTAATAGAAAGAAATGCTTGTCCGAAAGCAAAAGAGAGTACATTAATTTATTTACACGATAGCTGGGACAAAGATATAAATTATAAATTCCACACTTTTCCACGTCCTTAATTGAATTCGACGTCGTAGATTTAATCCAACTACTTCAGACGTAAAGAAAAGCATCAAAAACATAATTTAATATGCAGAAGTAGTTCATTTCCCCCAACATTTTGGCAATACTCTTCAGTCACTGAAATTATAGCAAAGGTAAGCCTCCCACCATTTTCACATTGGACTCCATAAATGTTTGAGATATTTGGCAATGAAAATGTAACAGAATTGCAGAATAGGTTGTGAAGGGAAGAATATTAATGAGAAATAAGAGTGCATCCACCCATTCAATATGGCAGTCGGCAGTGTTGTATCTGTGGGGTGGGATTTTAACTTTTTGCAATGATTTTTCTATTAATCTTTGCTTTGCTGTGGTTGGCATGTTCTGACTACCGGAGGGAGTCTGGTAATGATTCTTCAAGTAGTGAATCCTTCGACTCTTCGAGGATGTCAACAAGGATCAGGAATTGAGATTTGCTGATGATGGTAATGATAAGGAACTTGCGGTGATTATACCTGGGGAGGAACACCCTACTTTTATTGCCAAATCAGTAGTGCCAGTATTGGAAAGTTAGTGAGCATATTCCATAGCTAACGTGTCTCACACAAGTGGCATATTCCATTGTCTTACTGAAATGATTATGATGTTGATGGAGCTTGATGTTATGAGCATCATATATCATGGGTTCTGTTTTATCTTTATATTTTTCTGGAGGACGATGAATGATTTGAAGCAAAGTTCAGGAAACTTATTTGCTCCCTTTGTTTGTTTGCTTTTTTGATGAATAAGATTTTATATTATATTAACAAGTAAAACAATACAAGATAATTGATAAAAAAAAAAGAAGGGTGGAATGGAAGCATGCCCCAAAACCATGCGTTCAGACTAGGCAAAAACAAAGCCTGAGAATACTTCCGATTAGAAAAACATCATAAATAAGAGAAAACAAGATAGGTAAGCCACCGCTGCACATTGTTGTCCTGCAGGGGGAAAATCTTGATCATGCCAACCACACCAGGCAAGTCTTTGCCACTATCTGACATGTCCCAACCAACGCTGGGTTGGTTTCCTTCTTCACTATCTTCCATAGTGGCCTGAGTGGGCGAGATGGTGAGACATAGCCTAAGAAATTTGTTGGGCAGAGGAAGGCTTTAACCGTCATGAGTGTGCGGTTTGAGGGTAGCCAACGAGCCCCAACCGAGCTAGCTGGGCGGCGAGGGGCGTCTCAATTCCAGTGGCAGGCTGAAGGTAGACAGGAGAAGTTCATCCACGGAGGCTAGTTGTGAGGAGACCGGTGGGCACGACTGAAAGTGTAGCATTGTGAGTGGCTCTGACGACTGCCGCCTCTAGGACAACAACAGGGACCACCTTGCGACAGGGAACGATAGGAGGGTGACGGAGGCTCGCGAGAAACAATGCAAGGGGCATCACATCAGTGATGAAGGATTGTTCCCTTTGTTTTGAAAACCACACAATGTTTAAAATGAGAATTTTATTTGTATAGTTCAAAAAAATGGGACAGATGTTCCTCTGTTTCCACCTCAGACAACATGATGTTCCAATTTAAATTGTAATTTTTATATTTTATTTTTGATGACAAGGATCTTATATTGTAATTTCGCTATACCACTAATTAATATTATGTCTACATATGAAAACAATGCTAGACATATTCAGCGAGTAGAATCAAACTCCGATATTTCTACTTTCAGTCATTACACCATATCATAAGAAACAACTGGCGGCGTGTTCCCAATAAATAAGTGTTATATAGAAGTATGCATAGACACCTATTTTCGGTACCCTACATTGTTTATCCAGGGCACTCACATTCACACTCAAACTATTAAACTTATATTATTATTCCTAAAACCATGTCCTCGCCACTGTAAATCTTATCTTACCCCTTAGTAAATACATATTTACTCATTTAAACCACCATAACCACCTAAAAATCACCCTCTCCCATTTTAACCATAATCATCTAACCTCCTAACATCTTCAACATCTTCCTAACCATATGTAGGCCTCTTCATACCCAAATTAACCCTTATAAAAGTTGTTGAAACCACTTCGAAGAGGTTTTCCCACTTTTTCTAGGTCGCCAACGATTCTAACTAATCACCAAAAACTATATAAACAACATAAAACCTCTATGGAAAGGATCTTTAGACATTTACAGTGAAGCTCTAGTTCTCTAACGACTTACATGACATCATTACAAACACCCCCATATCACCTGCATCTTTATCACATTCCTAGAAGATTCATATATCTTACATAAGATTCCCACTACGTTGTTTCTTAGTATTCTTCATCCAAGGTAAAATATGTTCATTTTTTTTTGTATTTAGCTTGTTAATGCATCACTATCAAGGTTGAATAACTTTAAAAATCATCTATTATGCACCTTCTTCGCATCTTATTTGGAAATCAACCTTTTCCACAGTAATTGCCAACGATTTAACTGAATCACTAGAGATTACCTCAAATCACCGAAGAACCTTGTCTTTTTATCGCTTTAATCACATTTCATGTATTTAAAATCAATATATCAATATCTTTTTATGTCTAATTTGCCTGTTTTCAATTTATTTCTCTTTGTTGATGACTGTACCAAATCAGCAACATCCAATTACAAGCATATACAACCTTCCTATTTTTTTACAACCACTAGTTTGTGAACATTTCGAAATTGAACATGAACACAGTCTATGTGCCATCTCCTTAAAACCAAATGTTGAATACATCCATTATCAACTTGAAGTCAAACGCAAAGAATATGACATTGCTGAAGAATCCTACTTCGATTACTTCTTGGATTTTGAGCTTGTTCGAGCCCTCACCTAGGTCACCTATCATGCGAAGAACAATCCCTCTATCCCTTCGGATTTTTAATCATCCTCTTGTTGTCAACTATTTTCCTATCATTATCACTTTATTGTAATGCAAGTTTATACCCTTCAAGTAATCCCTTTGGTTCCATAGATTGGTCTTTTCTAAGAAAGTCATCATATCCTTATCTAATTTGTATCTTGTCTAGCTATTTTTCTGTGTGCATTTTTTTCTCATTTTCTAGAAGTAGGAGTCTCTCGCCCCTTGTTCATTCACACATCTCGACGTTGCATTATCAGAGCATGTATCGCTAAACCTCGATGTATTTTGAGATATTGGTCTTTTGTCATATAATTAAAAAACTTAAAAAAACCATTAACATTTTTGCATGCCTGGTGGGATCAATAGTCCCTTTTCGATTAAAATTTTTATGTTATTGTTTCTTTCCTTATAAAATCATCGAACTTTTAAAATTCGAGATCTTTGTTATCACTTCTTCAAAAATGCATAAAATAAGAAAAAAAATTCAAACACATGTACGTTTATTTTCTTTCATTCTCTTTTAGCATTGCATTTTTGTTTGATTTGTCTTCATCAAAATTATTCTTTCCTTTTGGGTCTTAAAATGAACCTTAATTTTTCTTGCTCTAGTTTAATTAGGGGTTCAATGATTGTGTTCACAAAAATCCCCTCACACAGAAAATCAAACTTGCATCTCAAAAATCCCTTCCATTCCTACCCACTTCGATTCCATCACCAACAGGGTAGACGACTCAATGTTCTAGCCAAGTACAAATAACTAGTGAGAGGTATATTGACTAAGCATCTGACAACCTTATCACTACAGGACCATGAAGTGAGGGGGTAGGCCTTAATACCATGCCTTATACTAACACTAACACAAACTTGAGCCTCACATACCTTCAGGTATATCGAGGACTCTAATCTTAACTCACCTGAAACCAACCTTAACTATCCTTTTTCCTATTTCCCTTTGAGCCATATTTCATTCCACACTTTTCTTAAGTTAATCAAGATAATCCAAAACTTGCTTGTGTTTTAATAGTTCCTTTAAAATAACAACTATATTTATTTTCCTTATTGTTTGTTTGTTAAGTTCATGGTTCTAACTAGACAACAATATTTCCTTCAAAACATCGCAAACATGACAAAACTATTATCGATAAAAAGTAAATTGATAACTAATCAACCCTTTCACCTAACACAAAATGTCAAGTTGGAATTATACAAATTTAATCATGAAGAAACTTAAGGATAGATTAAGCATGAGTAGTTTAAATATAGGTTAATCATAGACAAACCTAAGATTTTAGGACAATTTCTATCTTTTAAAAAAATGAATATACTAGAAAACAATATATAAATAAACAAACACATAAGAAAAATACACAATAAAAACCATACATCATTCAACCAGATAATGGATTGAGAAAATTTCAATTATATCAAATTCTATCATCAAAGTTCATGAAATATTAAATCGCTTATTATTGGGACTGATTTCTTTATCCAAGAAATTATTATTTAATCTTTATCCAACAGAGTAAAGTCTATTAATGAGATAACCTCTTGAAAATTTGAATTAAATAAGTGATGATTTATTCATAATCTCATAGTGCAATTATTGGTCATGTAATGCAATTATCTTGGGAACAAAACCAAAACAACAACCTAAAAAGGGAATAAACATTAACACATTATTCACAAGATATGACACATTTGCACCATTTGTGAGATAAAACTGAAGATAGATTTATTAAAGAGAAACATATTTTTAATTGTGAAATGTACAATGATTCCCAAGACAACATTTAGCAAGAGTCATGATCAATTTAAAAAGCCAATCAATCTACATTTTTCTCAAGATTGGAGTAAAAAAGATTTTCATGGACTAGTCTAGATATGATTGATCGAAATCTGTAATCAATTTTAGATGAGATACAAAATAATAAAATCACATAATCAATAAAATGATTTTAAAATTGCATGTACTTGTTGTATCATAATTTAATACTCAAAGCTCAAAACAATGTCATCATAACACCTGTAGAATCACATATCTTATAAAATCATTTACATAGAAAAATATTTCTTATGGAATAGGCCACACAAAAACGCTTAAATATCTAGTCTCCCTCGAAAAATGTTTCCTCTAAATCCTTATATAAATCTCCCTTTTTGAAAAATCAGTTACAATTGATTTATCTTCATATTTTATTTAAATTTATTTTAAATATTACACTTCATATAAAATTGAAACTCTTTTATTATTTTGTAAATATCAAATAAGAAGGACTCGGGTAATTTTATTTTTAAAAATAAATGATGACTTTAAAACATTAGGGATGTGACAAGAAAGGGAAGGGGCACATTGAACATTAAATACACCAAATAAAAAATACAACATAACCATTTAGCATTTAATTCATTTAAACCATAAGAATACTCTATCATAGCCAAATAATCAGAAAAGAATAATTTGTCACATAACCAATCTGCTAAAGTCAACTAATACCCATGTATATAATCAAATGCTTGAAGTCAACATGTCAAAATATCATCAAGTGTATAAAAAATCGATGAAAACCGCCAATCACTGAAAAAGTATATGTTAAAATTCATGACTAAATTAGAAATCCAAAATGACATAACAAGGTAAAAGTACTAATCATCCAAGGTAAGGTCTAAATGTGGTGCACAGGTCTCAATAAAAGAATCCACGTACTCGTATGTTCCAATAGGAAGAGTAGTGTGCATAAGGGCTCTTGATTCCTCCTCTACCTCAATTTTTACTCTCTTCAATTCTCTAATTACCCTACGAATAACGAAAGATAACCTAGCGTGGTTAGTAAAAGGGTGAGACTCATGAGAGCGAGATGGTTGGCTCTATCCAAGCAACAAAGGCTTGTTAGCAAATGGTTGTACATTATGCAAAGGTAAATTAGGAGCAGAGTGGACGGAATGATTAGAGGAAGAAGGGTTATGTTTAGCATGTGAGCAATTAATGTTATCATGAGTTGGGGTATTATGAATGTTGTGATAAGGTTGAGTGTGAGGATATGATTCAATCACTTTTAATACCTCATGAAGAAAAGGATCATGAACATGAAAGTGGACTCAAAATTGAGTAGGACCACTCCTAATGAAAGGAATTCTACCCTGAAGTCTACTATGTCCCCTTCGGCCACTGCTAGGTGAACCTCTTTTCCATTGAGAATGTCCATGAAAATTATTATGCCCCTAGGATTTATGTGAACTTGTTCCTCTTGAATTACTCCATCCATCCCAGTCTGACATTTCTGTAATAACTTAGAAGAAATGTTAATATTACTAAGAAAGCTCAATGGAGACAATTTCCTAAGTTCATGTAATCCATAAAATCAAGGTGAACTTAATTGACCCGATTCATATTTAAATTTCAAATAAAGTGAAGTCATATGATAACCATTTGATCAAGGATATTACTCATTAAAAACAACTTACCCATTTGGGAAGTAATTTTGACCATTATTTTAGCAATCTGAGCTTAAAATTTTCAAACTATATGCAAAACTTCCCCAAGAATTATAACATAAACTTCATGAGTATCTCATACTTCTCTGTAAAGTACAATTTGTATTCCATGTTTCATAAAAAATAATATTTTACAAATTTCAAAGAACCCAATTTGGGCTAAATTATCATAAGTGTATTGTTAGGAAAAACATATTTCTCTATAGTTAATTTTTCTTAAACTATAATAATTGGGTATTTATTATTAATTGTAATATGGTTATATTTATATAACCATCTAATTGTCTTTATTCAAAACACTGCGGGAGTTGTTATATTTTTTTAACAATATTATTGTGTGTATTTGATTCTCAGTTATAATTGTGCAACCCATTTATCTATTTGTATATTGCTATACAATTCCTATAAGAATTACAACACTCCATTGTAATTTTTGACTGATTTGATATTAATAAAATTGATTAGGCTTCCACCCCTATTGCTCAGTTTACATTTGGTACCAGAGCTTGTTGAAGCTCCTGGCAAGGTTGGTGAAAGGGTGTAGAGGAAGGAAACACTTTGGAGAAGAAAATTGCTTCATCGGAGAGCTAGTGCTGCCTCCTGCAACTTCTCATAACTCCCTATAGTCTCACAACAACCGATGCATTCTCCAGGTAAATGTAAAGCAATATTTTTTCCTTGGTGCCCCCTGCACCAAGCAAAACTTGTTGCTAAAACAACATTAAAAAACAAAAAAAATTAATTTTTCCCCATGAGGGGTTTTGTCACTAAATTTGGTGACATTGTTAGTTGTAACTAACACCACTGGTCCTACCAAGTATAAAGGACTCTCTGCTAAAATTTTATTGGCTCTACAAACCAACCGAGATGTTTTCCTTGATCTGGTAAGTTATCATTTGCAATGGAATGAGTTGGGCATTGTAACCTCTGACTGAGTTGTGTTTGGGCCGAGTCTCCTCCAAATGACTAAGCCCATTCAATGTGCACCGAGCTACCTACTCTACATGCTCGATCCAACCTTGTGCAGAGGCATACAAATACAAGGCATCTTAGTCAGTATTGATCTGAGTTGTGCTTTGTTTAAAGTTGATCCAGCCTCCATTCAACATGCATTCCATGCAACCACAAACAACGACCAACAGAGGGAAAAATCCAATACAAATAGAGGGTAGAAGTAGTGTCTTAGGCATCCCATACATAGCAACCTAGAAATATATGAATCTAAAATGACCTCCACCCTTATCTATGACCTGCACATACCCCTGCATCCCTTACCATGAACCTGCACAAAATCTGAGTTCCACTCTCACCACGAACCTACAAAATCAACATAGGGGGTGGTGCAAAAAAAATACAAAGCCAAAACGAGGCATCCAAATTTGCAACCTACTAGCAAACAAAAGTGGATTAGAAAAATCAAATAAAGATAAAAAAATAAGCGGTAACATCCAAAGGAAAAACAAGAGGAAAAGGCTCAGATCTGGATTCTCAGGTGGAAAACCCTAATACACCCAGCTCGTAACCACATGGATAGTCTCCTCCAAGCATACAGGCCACGTGGGACCTTTGCCACATCATTTTTTCATGAGGTAAGTTGATTGCAATATTCATTAAAATCAATATGCTTTGTTTTTAAGCATAAGTGCTAAAGGTGCCTAAGTGGCTAGAGTGAATGCCTTAGGTGGATGAGGTTTCGGGTTTGACTCCCACCCCCAAAACAAAATTTTTGAATTTCAAAATTTAGTGGCAAAACTGGTGAAACCACCAAATGTGGAGAGTAATTTAGCGAAAAACCCTCAGCTAAAAATCTTAGTTATAACTAAACGCACCACTAAAATTTTAGTAAGAAAAACCCTATTTTAGGGCAAATTTATTTTTCTCCAATTAAGCCTATTTTTACATTCCGAGCAACATTTCCTAAAGGGGGTACACCAAAAAATTACATTTTCAGCTACTTTTTACAATTTTTGGCATAGAGGGTCATTTTGGGCTCCTGAGGCCACTAAGGCCCTTAAAACAAAAAAAAAATTGCCTACCATTCAATTTTTTCCAAATTTTTTAATGTAATTTATATACTTCAGTATATTGTACTAATTTATAGGTTGCCATAGTCAACCAAAAATATTGTAATTTCTCATAAATTGGTAGAGAGTTGTAATGAAAAATAGTAAAAATTGGTTCAAAAACACTCACGAGATCCTAGATCTCATTCGCAACATTCAGTATATACAGTTCCTCTGGGAATCACTTACAGGTAAAGTTGTCATGACTAATACTGCACTTAATGCCTAATAGAGCTGCAACAACATCATCTAGGCATTGACCCTTTAAATCGATGAGGATTAATAAGGACACGGTGCACACACTATGAACCATCACATCTGTCTGTGAACGATTACATGACATAAATCTAGACTGAGAAATTATCCAAGTGTATAGCGAAGTTACACGCGCGTATGAGGATATTTATTTGAGTCGGTGTTAATAATCACACAAACCCCTTTCAGTACTTTCTTGGTACCACGTATCAAATTCTGTCATGTACATTAAAGCCTCTTTCATGTACCGTCGGGTATATAGAAAGGGAAACATTCTTCCACATACCACTAGGTATATCAGAAGGGCGTGTATATAGAAAGGTTCGGTATATCGGACTGACGGTATAGAGATTGGGAGACCTTATACCTAGAGTGATAAGAGTCTAACTCTATCAGTGAATTTTACAAAATGGGCACCAATGCCCCCAAATGTTTTCTTCCTGATTCACAACTACTAAGAGGAAACAACTATGTTCCATGGAAGATATGTGGACTTTTGTGAATGGTACTCTAACCAGATAAACTATTGATACAACACAACAACGACAGTCTGATAAAGTAGATCAGAAGGCCAAACTCATCATCTTGTTTGGAGTGTCCAATGATGTGACAACCCCACATTCAAGATGCCAAAACAACCAAAGAAGCATGGGATAAGTTGAGGATGGTGTACAAGGCCAAAAACAAAAAATGTCATACTGAATTTGTAGAATCAGTTACACACACTGAAGTTTAAGCAAAATGAGAAAACTTGAAGATTTCTTGAGAAGAGTTGCAGAGTTGAGGGCTTCACTTATAGCCTTAGGAGAAGAGGTCACTAGGTGAGGCTCTCGTTCACATTATTCTGAGATCCCTCCCTTCTTCATACTGCATTTTTGTGATAGCACTAAACTTGTTCCAGATATGACAATTAGTTTTGATAAGATGGTAAACCTACTGCAACAAGAGAAAGCCATGTACAATAAAGATGATGAAGAGGATCAATGCACTTTCTTCTCATCAAATAATGGAAAGGAAAAGGGAAAGGAAAACCTAATTCCTATAGAAAAGCCCAAAACTCAGAATTAGAATCAACATCAAGGGGATAAGTAACAAAAGAAGAAATGTCCAATCTACAAAAGAGGACATGAATTGAAAGATTGTTGGTATAACACTTATTACAAGAATGGTTCATCAAGAAAATATGGACCTCAACACCAAAAATATCACAAGGGACATAAAAAACTACAATCAAGGGAAGAAAAAAGGGAAATGGAAAAGAAAACCCTATCAGAAAGGAAATATTGCTGAGACAAGAAGAACATTCAAATAATGAAGACTAGTTAGTACAATGCTCGATCAAGTGAACCTTCCACATCATGTAGTGATGTTTGGTATGTTGATTCGGGAGCCACTCGACACATGACCAGCCACAAAGATTGGTTTACTTCAATGAGGGACACACCTTTGAAAAACCATGTTTCATTACGTGATTATTCTTTATACACAGTACAGGGGATTGGGAACATTTCTCTACCTCTTGGTTCACACAACTGTAGATTGTCAGATGTATCTATATGTCCTTGGGTTGACTAAAAAAAAATTGTTCTCAGTCATTCAAATCCTTGACCACAACTTGAAAATTGACTTTGATAGTCATTTCGACAAGAAAACTGTGTCTAATTCGAGACAAATTGCGAGGCTCAAAAATATTTGACAAAAGCCTCCAATTTGGGACGTATGTTCCAACTTGATTTTGTTCACAGAGATTATTAGGCACTTATGGATAATAAATCTACCTCTTCATAGTTGTGGCATCAGAGACTTAGTCATGTTAGGGTTTCAAGTATCTTGAGACACTTCACCGGTGTAATATGGTAAATGGTTTACCATCTATTCAGAAAGATACAGATAACTGTCCTCACTTCCTAACAGGAAAA
Source organism: Taxus chinensis (assembly GCA_019776745.2). Lineage (NCBI taxonomy): Eukaryota > Viridiplantae > Streptophyta > Pinopsida > Cupressales > Taxaceae > Taxus > Taxus chinensis. The sequence continues at coordinate 65,584,684 of CM034154.1, forward strand.
CAACACATAGTTTCATTCCAGAAAAGTACTGTATCGAGCTCATGGTAAGCTTGATCTAGTTCATATCTGATATTTGTGGTCTGATACAACCAAGTCATTCTGGGTTCTAATACTTCATGCTTTCTGTTGATGACATTATTCAAGAAACATGTGGATTTTTTGTTCTTCACAAGAAAAGTGAAGCTTTTGAAACCTTCAAAAATTTCAATAGTGGCTGTTGAGAATGAAACTAGATTGTCACATCAGAACTTTCTGCTTAGATCAAGGGGGGAATTAACTAGTGATGAGTTCAAATACTACCTACAAGCTCACGGGATTCATTGACAAAGGCCTCCTCCACACACACCACAACATAATGGTGTTGTTGAGAGAAGAAATCGCACTATCATAGAAATGGTGTGATGCATGATCGATGAATCTTGACTAGTAAATACATTATGGGACAGAAGCAACAAAGAACATCAATATATTTGTTGAATAGAGTGCCCATAGTTTCTCCTTGACGGAAGTAACACCACAAGAAGCATGGTCAAAAAATGAAGCTATCTTGTTTCACACCTCAGAGTATTCAGGTGCAAATCAAGTATGCATATACCCAAGATAGAAAAGAAAGAAATTCGATAATGAAATCACAGAAATCTCATCTTCATTGGGTATAGTGAAGAGAATTCTTAGGTACATATTGATGGATCTGAAGACTAAGAAAGTCTACACCAGCATAGAGATGTTGAGTTCTTTGAGAAGAAGGAAGCAGAGACTCCTCCTCAAGACTCACCTGATGTATATTTTTCACCAGTTGTAAAAATTGAAGCTGATGTTCCCACTGATGATGAAAGTGATGATGGGGATGATGGTGATGATCAAATAGAACCATGATCCACATGAGAACAGTTCATTATATGTCTAAGTGGTATACTAACATGTTACGAGATGCAAGAATGGATGCTCCACTGGATACATCCACCCCTGGACCATGGACTCATAGTAAAGCAAGAGAATAATTTAACTTTACTTTGATGAGTAGAGTTATTAAATCTGATGAGCCCTCTACAGTCCAGGAAGCCCTACAGTTGAAATCTTGGAAATATGCCATAGACGTTAAGTATCAATTAGTTATTAAAAATGAAACTTGGCAGCTTGTTGATCTTCCACCAGGGAAGAAACCCATTGGATGCGGATGAATATTCAAAAAAATGTACAAAGTAGATGGGACAATACACAAGTGTAATGCGAGACTTATAGAAAAAGGGGTATGCACAAAAAAAAGGAATTGACTACGAAGAGACATTTTCTCCCATAGCTAAGATCAAAACAATCAAATTGATCTTTTCTCTATCTACACAATTTTGTTTGAAATTCCATCAGATGGACATAAAAAACTACCTTTCTTAATGAATATTTACAAGAAGAATTCTACATGACTCAACCCAAGGGATATATTGTACTTGGTCAAGAAGCAAAGGTATGCATACTTAGGAAATCTCTGTATGGCCTCAAACATGCACCCTAAGCATGGTGCATCAAAATTGATGAGCATCTCGTACAACATGGATTTGTTAGAAATGCATATGATCTCAATATTCACCTCAAAAATCAATGGGGAGATTGTGATTATCATTTTCTATGTCGACATTCTAGTCATCACTGGAAGTTTAGTGAGGATGATCGATGTAATGAAGAAAGATCTTAATCGATCATTCGACATGACAGATATCATGCTAATGCATTATTTTCTTGGATTGGAAGTATGGTAGAAAGAAAATCACATCTTTGTTTCTTAGATGAAATATACCAAGACGACGCTTGATAAATTCTAGATGATAGATTGTGGACCAATTGCTACACCTCTAGAGAACAGATTGCAACAACCTTGTTCAAATCCATCTCCTGAGGTAAATGTTGATTTATATTGATAGTTTATTGGGAGTCTCATTTATGTGACCTACACTAGACCAGATATCAACTTTACAGTGAGCTATCTATCCAGGTTCATGCAGGAACCTAAAGTTTTTTATTGGAGAGAAGTAAGGTGCATCTTGAGATATCTCAAAGGATCACTGGATCTTGGTCTAGAATACAAGAAGAACGACAACTTCTTCTTGTCATGATATTTGAATTCAAATCATTTAGGCAATATTGATGACTGAAAATCCATTTCAGGGTTTGTATCCTTTATGGCATCTGGACCAATATCATGGAGAAGCAAGAAACAATACTTTGTTTCTTGTTCTTTGACAGAAGCTGAGTATCATTATGTAGGATAAGTTTTCTGTGAAGTGATTTGGCTAAATCACATACTCAAATGACTTGGAATACCACAGGATAAACCAACCACCATGTATGTTGACAATGAAGGTGTTCTCAAACTTGTTCGCAATCTAGATTTTTATGAAAGAAAAAAACACATTAAGGTACAGGTACATTTCATACATGAGCATGTCTTAAAGAATAATATACAACTTTAGTTTTTTCCAACAGCTGAACAACGAGAAGATATATTTATGAAGTCACTTGTGCATAACAATTTTGAGTTGTTCAGAGAGCTCCTCTCCTCATCCCTTGAGGCAATGAAAAATTAAGGGGGGGAATTTTAGGAAAAATATATTTCTCTATAGTTAATTTTACTTTAACTATAATAATTGGGTATTTATTATTAATTGTAATAAGGTTGTATTTATATAACCATCTAATTGTCTTTATTAAAACACTATGGGAGTTGTTATATTGTTTTAACAATATTATTGTGTGTATTTGATTCTTAGTTATAACTATGGAACCCATTTATCTATTTGTATATTGTTGTACTCTATTGTAATTGTTGATTGATTTGATATTAATAAAATTGATTAGGATTCCGCCCCTCTGCTTAGTTTACATGAATGGCTACCACAAAATATTTTCATAATAAAATGACCTTCCATTTCCAAGAAATAACTTATATCACCATAAACCAAATAAGGTGGCTTAGTGAATAAAAAAATTCATGCATAAGACTAGATGTCAATTGATTTAGATTTATGCATCTTTTGTTCACCACTAAAAAAAATCTCACATAAAATTATGTATTTGAAAATTAACACATAAATCATCTCTGATAAGAAAACATTTTAATATCCATCATCAATTTTAAATTGGGCAACTTGATTGACTCGTTGAAACCAAACATTCAAAACTACATGAAGTCAATCAACCCACAAAAGGCATGAATGAAAAAAATTACTGTCAAACACAACTCAGGATGACCCATACGATTTTAACCAACTCATTAAAAAACTAACATAACTGAAAATGTTGAATGTTTCACTTGCATTCTCCACAACATGACTGAGATCGACAAGGGATTTGAAACTTGCATTCAAACTAACTCAACCACACAACCTTGAAAATAAAATATTTACAAAATATTATTTCATCTACTTCAACATTTGCAAAGATTTGAAGTATTTCATATGTGCCTGTAACAAACTAAAGAGATGAAAATGTGAGCACGAAAGTTCCGTTTCTAGTGAAAATACAACTTTTATATCAAACTCATAAATTTACAAGTAAAACGCAATGTGCATGCATTGAAAGACTATCAAATTCAGTTTCCTTCTCCTTTTTACATCCCAACAACCACAAACTTAGAGGAATCTACCAAGTACTTTCTTGATAAAGGGAGCCCAAAATGTAATGTTATGATCCAAGCATCTCAGCAGAGCTTCCACATCATAGTGACATGACCCACTAGCAAAATGAACAATAAAAAATTACAAACAAATAATGAATACCATAAAATCCCCGAATTTGAGTATTTAGCCGAGCTCAAAACCATAGATGTTGTGAGTTATTTCACCCATGCATGCATTTATTACATTTACTATGGGAGGTAGTTATCAGCCACAACATAAACGCAACATATATTATCACCAATATTAACCAATTTCCATAACCTTTTAAAATTGACCATATAAATGGTCTGAAACCAAGGTGGTAGGATTGAGCAACATTGTGGCCTTTCAATTATGATAACAAGTTTAACATGTGCACATCATGGTCAAGAAGAGTGCAACTGATGTAGTAAATGATATGCTCTTTCCATTTTTCATCCTCTTGACCTATCATTGCCCCAATAGATATGGGGGTAAAAGGGGTGTAGAGAATGAGTGATTGATCAGGGGAGGGAGACTGTAATTTACAAGTAGTTATAAGAGATTATTTACGGTTTTCAAAGTCATGATGATAGTTTATATTCCATTTGATCATAATGTCCTCTTTGAGGAGGTTTTTTAGTGACATGAATAAGTTATGAAAATTCATCGAAAAAATTCTAGATTTCCCCAAGCTTTCCAACAAAAGTTTGAAATGAATCTAGGTATAACACATAGGGTAAAGGCATGTCAACCAATGCATAAATAGTTATTCCATGTGTGTGTGTGTGTGTATTCATATATTACAGAGTTTGTTGATTAAGAATCATAAGATTTTACCTTGTGTGACCAAAAAATATGGATTTTCCTAGATTAAATAATGAACTTTATATTTCAAGTGGCCCCCACCTGAAATCATTATGTAGAGGTCTTGGGTATGATTCTTTGTGTGTCAATATGAAGATAAGATAGGTTGTCCACATAATTCTTTGACTACATTATGAATGAGATTATGTCAACTTATATGGCTCATATCAAGAACCACTTCAGATAAGTTCCTCCAATCAATTTCTTAAGGCATTCAAAGGGACATCTCTAACATCACAGTAATAGGTTTCACTAATCCTTAGTGGTGAATCCAGTGGTCTTATGTCAAAACATCAAAAACATGACATATCCATTACAACCATCTAATAAATAGAACATGAACCTACACATTCTCCAAATAAGGAATCCGTAACATTTTTAGCTCCTTGTCATGAAAATTCGATAATGGTGTCCAGAGTGGGAAATTATCCTTTGAAAAAGGGGGGTTTGGATTATGAAAACTGATAATCTAATTACCCCTAATGGATAATGTGAATTCTTATAAATAAGGAAAATCATCTCAGTTAGACCCAATCTCAAAAATAGTTGACAGGGAAAATGAATTTAGCATCTAGACAGCTTTACGAGTTCTTTACTAACACAAGATTTATGATCATGACTAGGAACCCGTTAATTTGTGAAAATATCTCCTTACCCAAGAAAGAGTGATACATCAGGATGTCAAGACCCCGCATCATGTTTCTCTGATTGAAAATTTTAGGATCAAACCCTAGGAATCATCAGTAGTACATGACTCAGCCCAATGATTCTTATTTTCGTGGAGGACTTCAACTATGTTGATCTATGTAAATGGGGAAAATCAATTGTCTCATACATGGATACATGATAAAGATCATCATACAATCATGGAAATTGATGGTGTTTCTCATCCTTATAGCATGGTGTTTCCTATCTCTGAAAATGATATGGCGCTTCGGGAACATATGTCACAACCACATCATTGATCAGGGTCAAAAACAGTGACAAATTTCATTAAAAAAGTGGGGTTTTATCCATGGATATGATCAATTTTGTGATCCCCATGCAACAGGAAGGATGTCCTCATTGCTAGTATTGTGACTAATTCACAAGAATGGTCTAATGTGCCTTACCAACAGGTGGGTAAGGGACCATATCTTCTCAATGTATCTCGTAACCATCACAACGGCATGTCAACATTTCTCTTATTCCTCATAATGGTGTTGAGATACATCCAATTTTTATAATCATAAGACTCTCAATACATCTAGAGTGATATCGGGAGGGGGAGGTGCTAGGATGAATCATTTCAATCCTCTTCAATAATAACCATGTTGGAAGCACATGGGATGATGTTCGATTAATGTAAAATGCAATAGGATAAATAAATAACAAGGTAAACAAGTCACTATCAAAACACAAGATCTTAACGTGGATAAATCCCCAAGGGGAATCAAACTTGCAGACAAATGCAGAATTTTCACACTTGTAGAATTCAAGAAATCAACCTTTACAGTCCAAATAAAATCTCCTTTACCTTACTTGCTCTCCAAGGCCATTCACACAAGATGGAAATACAATATGATCCAGTGACCATATTTACACATTGACCCCACGGGTGAATGAACATATTAAGTGATGGGGTATGATTACAAGAAGAAACCCTGATTTAATATAAATTAGTTATTATAGAATAACCAATTAAACATAAACATAAATTATTACAAGACAAAAACACAAATACACAGATCCATCTTCCTTGGAATGAGTGGTCGGCTCATTCCTTGGAAGAGGATTTAAATCACACTTCTAAGATCTTAATTCAAAACTTCATAATATTGGAGAGAAAAAAACATATTTTTCATTGTTTGGTAAAAGATTACATACAAGAGTGTAGAAGGTTGCATTTATAGTTCTGTAATGTCCCCATCTCCTAGAAGGTGGCCTAGGAGGCCTTTCATCTATCTTAGCCTTGGTCATGCCCAAGGGGCTAGTGACGTTGATGGTTATTGGGTATTGTTTGCACCTTCATTTCACTTATAGTTTATGTTTTGACATTGGACACATACTTTGTGGTGAATTAAGTGTAATAAGGTTGTGAGATGCTTTCCTAACGTACTTTATGTTATATTTAGTTGATGACTTTTGTAATGGGTGAATGTATGGTACTTTATGGTCTAATTCTTCATTGGGGTGACTTAAGTGCACTTTTTGGCATGTGGGGAATAAAGTGACTTAAGTTATTTTAATTAATTAAAGAAAAGACCCAAGGGGGTGATTAGGGTTCTTTTGGGCCTTTTGCTACAATGAGAAGTTATAAAAGGAAGCACTTGGGGGATAATAGGCATTCATTCATACTCACATATTTTTATATTGAAGCAACTATTGTTTGTGATTTCCTTTCCTGTGGAGGTGAAATTACACAGGAACACTAGCTTCGGTATTGAAATATATACCCATAGCTAGTATAGCACTCTTCGGTGGTGAAAGATACAGCCCTAGTTTTCTATTGTGAAGTCTATTCAGATCAGCTTGTGAGATTCAGCGTTTCACAGGCTTGTTGATCCAGTTTCAAGTCTAGAAAGAGAGGAAAACCATATTCAATAGGAGAGATCATCTATTTTATTAGTGGAAACTTGTTTTTATTGCATGGCATTTCATATTGATGCATTTCATTGCATTTTGATGCATGTTACTTCCATGTTGTTGCATGTTAGTTTAATTGCAATAAAATTGAAGATATTGGTTATTTTTTGATTTTATACCTTACTTCCATAACTATAATTTGTTGTCATATTTTTCTATATACTGCTGTCATAAAAATTAGATTGTTATATGTGAAAATTTGGTTGGAAATATTGATCATAAAATAGTCCAGAAAAGGGATATTTCAATTTCATGCATCCAACCAACTCCTTATTCCACATACCAAGAAGTGACTACCTATTCTTGGGAAGATCTATTCAAAGCAATAAATCCTAAAAAGCCTTGACTACAATAGTTCACTTATCATGGAGAATATTTCTACAACTCATCCCTTTAATCTAGATACATAAAGTGGGAGAGTACTTATTCAACATTCCTAATACTACTCCACTATTTTCTCATCCTTGAAACATGGAGAGAAAATGGAGAAGTGTTAAGTCCATAAATTTGAATTATTATTGGAATGCCACATGCATGTATGACTTTGGATTGCCACATTTTTGGATTTTTATTCTTGGTTGATGATATGGAAGCAAAGTGTGGGCTGAACAGTTTAGTGATCCTTTACATTACTTTGGAACAAACCAACAAAATTTCACTAGCTGAGTCTTTCAGTAGTTGCGTGAATAATTTCGTCAGCTGGGCATTTTAGTACTTGCGAGAAGACTTTTGGTAGCTACAATCTTTTAACTTGGAGTAGAGTTGCTTATGACATGTTTTCTACACATTATTGCATTCCAAATTTAGAAGTAATATCAGGAAATAACAACAATTAGATTACAAATAGATTTCTAAAGAGATGATAAGATAAATCCTATATTCTACATTAAATATGTTATCCATTATTAAAAAAACATCTAAATTCTCTTGAAATATTTATTTTAAGAGAGAGAATAGGAGTGTTATTTGGTGATATAATCAGACATATTTTTGTCTCATCATACTCCTCTAAATATTCCATTACCATATGTATATTTTATCTACAATAGAACCCTCATGCTTACAATAAAGCCACTCCTTCCTCTTCAAACATCTAATAGTATCATAATGATACCATAAAAACATTGCTAAGAAGAATAGATAGCCTTGAAGCTACCACTATGGGACCTAAAAACAACTATTGATATGATAATAATTTGTAACGAACCTATGACCCTATCTTTTCCTTTCAAGGCCTATCCTCCATACTGGGAACTAATGAAATTAATCAAGTTTAACAATAAGGAGGACCTGAAACAAAATATCAAGGATTCTCATCATTCGTTTTATCTTATCAGTCATGACAAGGATCTCATGTTAGGACATTCCCCATATCCATAGCTGACTCTACCCTTGATTGTTATAATAGTATCCAGTAACATTATATATTTTTATTCACACAACTCACACAATTATTCCTATAACACATATCCATCAACATCACTCGTAAAATATACATCACTTATCTCTATTCCATCGAAAAAATTAAGGACAATTTTGTTTATGAGTTCTTCGCCAGATGGTGAGGCATTATCAACCAATTGTCTTTCTTTATTCCACAAACTGATCTCATCAAGTTATTTTCTCAATCCTATGTGAGGCACATATCATCAAGCCTTCAAATTCAATCATTTCAAACATTTTATGATACCATTACCATGGTCCAAACACTAAAACTTCACGCCTTCAAGTATGATAAAATTATATTTTGATCTAAGAAAACAAAACATGAGTCTTCTTTTAAAAATTATTCCAACAATGACAAATATAAAGGTGTGAAAAATAATTTGGTTTTGAAAACTATGTCCAAAGTTCATTCGGACTCGAAACAGTCATTGTTACAACATTACTAGGTTCCAACATTCTATCCATGATGAGAAACCACAATTACAACATGGAAAATGATCAAAATCATCTCAAACCAAGAGACTATCATTTTAGCCCTTAAGGCCAAAATCGGTAGTGCAAATTTGAGCACATGTAACTTCCATTTTCTCAACTGAAGAAACGTGAAAATATTAATGCCTTCTTATATAATCTCTCAATGATTGTGGAACAATTTACTTTCAACATGGAACTTCCATTTCATTCCTAAAACTATTAAAATGCACAAAACTAGGGTATCTCTCTTTCTTCCCAAAATAGTTGGAACACCAAACCACCACTAAAATGAGCTTGGAGGAATCCTCTACAACTCACATGTATCAAATTTTCTATCCAGGTTCATTTGGATACCAAACAAGTAAAATTTCCCAATTTGCACTCTAGACGAGGGATTTTTCTTAGGTTTGAAAGCAACTTATCTTCTTATGATTGGTCATAAAATCTTGATGATCACATGAATTCATTATTTTTAAAAACAATATTAGATCAATGTAAAAATATCCCCCAAAACCTCTAAGCCCCATGCAAAGTGTGTTTAAGTGGGTGAGTATTTGAAATTTCTGATTTGAGTTGTTTTGTACTTCTTCGCAACTCAGTTTAACCAAAAAATTCATAAATTTCTTAAATATCTTCATAATAATCTTAAATTTGACCCAAATCACCATTTATACCTCCTATAACTAACCCAAGTCTCATTGATGCTCAAATATTCTTGAAACTCTCTAGAAAAAGTGACTTACATTTGCTTACTCAGCTTGTCTTCATTGTCTTGCTTCGCAAGGAACATGAAACATCACCAAATATCTGATAAATAACTTGAAACTCAACATACATGTCATATACATCATTACCATGATCCTATCATGCTTGACCCTGAATTCCTTGCTCCATTACTCATGCCAACATACCAAACTACATGCTCTAGGTCTAGGAATGGGCCTAGAATGACATGCCTCAACCATGACAACCTATGAATTGACCACATGATGACCATGTCCAGACACTTAGACACCTTAGCACACCTCTAGATCCTATATTAACCTCATAAAATGCTTCAATCAACTATGGAGAGATCATATAATGACCATACCTACTAGACCATGCTCCAAAACACCATAGCACTTCACCAAAACATGGCACTAGCAATCAACCTTCATGTTAGACCTTGATAAACACCTTATGGAGACTATCATGAAATCATGAAAACCTTTTCCATAAATTTCTTTAACATTAATGACAACACCTAGACATAATGGCTAACAATAGCGCATTATTCATTTGGTAAAAATGCTTCAACAAAATGTCATTTATAAGGATTCATTATCTTTGGATATGTAAAAATGGGATCTTTGGAATGACTCATCCTTTAAAACAAACATGGACCTTTTCTTCTCAATTTAATATGCACTAGAAATCACATACGAGAAGTACAATATGAATACAAAAATGGATATGTTGAAGGAGTGCACAATGGTTTTTGGAAGGAGAGGGAGAAAAGATGATTTTTGGGAGAGGACATACTTTTTGTTGGATACACAACATGTGTTAAAGTGGAATCCATGTAAAAATAATTAATTGTAAATGTTTAGTTGAGAAAATCACCATTGAATAAGGAAATCTATATGATTTTATCATACAAAGTAGTTATATTAATTGAACTAAGTATGTGATAGTTAATATACATCAATATATTAATTTTTGTACTATCATATATTCTTTTGTGCCTTGTACTATTCATGAATATATTGATTTTTGTACAAATGTGTAGACACCCTAAAAATAATCCTTATGCATTAAAACATCCATAAGTAATATTAAATCCATTATTCACCTATATCCCAATAATAAAATTAATTAAATATTTCTATTGCATTCAGTATACACTATACAAACATTTCACTAATTTAATTAGCTATTTTAAAAAAACAAACACATTAAATATCCTCACTATTCACTTATATTAACTTCATTTGTCACTTCACTTGAAATGACTAAGCACTACAACTTAAGTCCTCACTTTTGTGAGGTGGCTCGAGTTAAGTCTTAGAATCCTCTAAACATGTGTTGGCGAGAAAATTTGTTTGGTGGAAAAACTTACGGATATCTTGCCAATGCTCTGGGAATCTAAGTCCCTCTACTTAACCAGTGCAGCTTCGGTATATGCATGAGCATGAAAAGGTGATTTTTTATGGTGGTCTTTCGACATGGGATCTAACACGGACACTCCACTGACCCTGCAGCAAAGCTACTAATTACTTGCTAGAGAGGACTTTTCCTGAAGTGTGGGAAAGGGGAGTGAGAAAATAGGTAGGAGAACTAATGTTACAGGTAGAAAATAAGATTCCTGCACACACTAGTTAGAAGTATCATCACATGCATTTATGAGAAGAAATAACTTTGTAAACATCATTAAGACCAAATGAAATTTGATGAACACAATGTATCAAGAAATATCTTAGTCAAAGAAATCTAGAAAATCCTTCTTGTATTAATTTCTCAAACAAAAGTTGTACATAATGGAGAAATAGAAGAAATAGAGAAAAGGGGGTGAGGGAAGAATTTGGCTATCTCCTTTGTTCTCTCAAGGTAGAATGGACTCTTGAGCTTAAAAAATTAATGACCAACCCTTTACAATGGGTATGGTGTTATAATTTATAGAATGAGAGGTGACTTATCATCTTATGACCCTCCATATGCCTTAATTCTAGCTTTAGACTATTCATATTCCTAAAAAATATTTAAGTGTCTTTTATAAAATCAAGGTGACTTAATTTACATTATGTTTGTAAAGTCACTTTTAAGTGACTTAAAGGCATATCAAAAAGTGAAAACCCCAACAAGGAGAATTATGAAAATTTGAAGAGAGAATTTTGGGGGAGAGGGAAGAGAGAGAGAAGGAGAAGATGTTGTCCTGTGATGAATTTTGATGGTCCTCGTTCCTTGATACATGAAGAAAGATCCCTATTACTGCTCTAAAACTTTAGACCCTGCAAAAAGGTTATTTGAATGTCCCATTGTACCAAAACTCCAGGTCTGGTTTTTTCCTCTTGCGACACCATTGACTTTATATTTTTTGTAGGTGTTCATGGGACCACTTACTATTTATAGTAAGTGTCAAAAATGTCCGTTCTGATGAATTATCAACTATCGTGCACCTCCAATGTCTCTGTCTCCTTCACAGGTTCTTTTGTTGTTGACTTTCCCAAAATTGCAGTCCCTATTCAGAAGACCTTACTTTTTTTAGAAAGTTGGTCTTCTGGAGGTTTGATTGACTTGGAACAAAAATTTTTTATGTGGTTTTTTCCCCAATATCACCCCTCTAAAATTTCAAACCTGCCCACTTAATATTCCGGGAGATTTTAAACTTTCAAATTTCAGACCTAGCAGTGCTTCTAGACGAGGCAACTGTTAATGGACCTCAAAATTGTAGGTCATGGTTTTTTCCTCCATTTGAAATGAAATAAATTTTAGTGTGATAGGTTTTGGCTTCTAGTGCTTCACACAAAATTCTACTTCATTTTGCATAACGGTTTGACAGGAAACTAGATTTTTTCTTTGTTGAGCCAGAAGTGGAATTTCTTCATTGTAGATGCTTTGTTGCATGAGAGGAGAGTTTGAAGGTGTATTATTGATGACCTTGGGTAGAGGAATGAACAAAAAATATAATTTTTTGTTTCACGCATCCGTTTGGGAGATTTCTTCAACTTCTCATTTCATGGTCATAGAGTTTTCTCTGTTTTCTCCTTCTTTTTTTGTGCTTCTCCTTTTATGTTTGCTCCAATTTTCCTTCTAGGACCTATGTTATTTCAAGGAGTGAAGGGAAGTAAATTTTTGTCAGGTCATGGTTTTAGGTTCAGACAATGGAGGAATGGTGGTGAGAATTTGCATAGGAAGAATGGATAAAATATGTGCATGGGAGCAGGAAGCAGCTGAGGAAGCACTGAAGTGACAGTTAGATTTTTTGAATTTTTAAAACCATGAAAGGAGAAGCTTGGGAAAAAATTTCATTACTTGATGTCCCTAACCTTAGGGAAGTGAGGGAAATAAAATTACATGGTGGTTAATATGCCGACATGTGGTGGTAATCCAACAAGGAATGAAGGTGAGAAAGGTTGCTTTAAAGCAATGGGGGACTGAAAGTCTGTCACATAGATGACCAAAAGACTCCCCATAGCGGATGGGTGAATTTTATCACGTTTAATGTCCCTAACCTTATGGATGTGATGGACATCAATTTCCATGGTGTTCTTAGAGTTGACATGTGGTGCTTGATCTGACGAAAGGGAATGAATGCTCAAAAAATGCACCTAGGGGCTAAAAGTCAGTCACATGGATGACGAAAAAATTCCCCATATGGGCTAGGCACATTTTTTCATGTTTGATGTCCCTGACCTTAGGAATGTGAGGGAAATAAATTTCCATGGTGGTCCTGGAGCTGACACATGGCACTTGATCCGATGACAAGGAATGGATGCTCCAAAATGCACCCGGGGGTTGAACTGTAAAGTCTAGAGGTCACATGAGGGTCCCAAATGTCACATGGGGAATGGGTGGATTTTTCAAAGGTTGGTATACCTAACCTCAGGGACGTTGGGGACATGAAATCCCACCAGGATCCTAGTCCTGACACCCCTCCTCTTAAAAATTGACTAACTCCTTAACTGTCTTTGAGAGGGCAACTTGGGATGATGATAACGTGAGCTCCTAGTGAAATTTATCGGTGAAATTTTATATTATCCTAAATGGAAATGAAATTTTGAAGCCAATGGTGGGGTTCTCATGTCTTGACTCAACCATATAATCCTTGAAAAAGAATATTTTTGATTTGAGACTCCACTTGTGCCTAAGTAAAAATACCTGCAAATCGTATGCACCAAGGTGTTCTGAAAATAATAATTCCATCATCATGTATTTATTGGAATAATCTTTCCAAAAATGTTTTCTTTTCACTTCTGACTCCATCTGAATCTCCCATAATCTTTTTTTGAAGCCCAATAGCTATTTTGGCATGTGCACTGACTAGGCCTGTGAACCCTAATTCTGACGAAACTATCCCAACTTCTCCGAGACCTTCCAAATCTTCTGAACCATCTCCATGATGTCCCAAGACCTTTGGATCAGCTCCAAATCCACTTATTCTCTTCTTCTCTACTATTTTAGGTTTCTCCATCTCTAGGAAGGCTAGTAATAGGCCTTCCCACAACTACCTGTAGCTCTACAAATGAACACCTAAAATCACCTAGGGGGAATTAAAGGACTTTCTTAAATCACTAGGGAATGGTATAACATTATTTTTGAGGTAATTTAGACTTGCTAGAAAGAGTCGTGGGTGTCTTGGAGTGATAGAATTGAAATTTTTTGCACAGGGGTATAGTTATCATGCTAAAAAATTGTCAATTTCCATGCTACACATTTTCTTGACAGAAATCAGCTCTAGCTTGGGGACATGACATGGTCTGAGTGTAGTGAAGACATGACATGAGAACTCCTAGAATCTCAACTTACAACATATTAACCAGTGCCTTATCCATTGGGTCGTGTGGAGTCATGTACAACCTACAACAAGAGAGAGAGAGAGAGAGAGAGAGAGAGAGAGAGCAAAGAAGCAAACACACACACACACACAAAGATGGAAAGGAAACACACAACACACAAAGGGAAACACACCTAGAAATAACCTATGGTACAAGGTGGGGGGTAAACTGCTTTCACTGAAGCTTTTTTCATTTTTCAAAAGTTACCCCTGAGAGGGAAATATTGAATGATGATGTTTTGTGAAGCCATTTACTGGTTCCAGAAAGTATCCTCCTCTCCTAAGCTGCTTATGAAAGCTAGGCGCTTCCACATTTGTATGTGCACTTTGTAGAAGTGAGCCTACATGAGCTTCTTTATGTTCAATCCTTTTCTTATAAATTCCATTTCCTTCATCCTGTTTAAAATTGGTTTCATAGTGTTAGTTGTGTTCCACGTTTAACCACATAGATGATTCTTTGTCGAGCATCTCATCACTGCCCCAAAGATAATTTTTGTTCAAATTACTTGAACAATCTGGATTCTTTTCTTTCCCAGGTCTATACTTTTTGACCTCTTTCCAGGAGATACCTTAGACTTATCCTTTTCCTTGACTCCACTGTGAGGTTATTGAGTATTGATGGCAGGATTGGGAGTGACCTCATAATTGTCTTGTATGTCCATTATATGAGTAAAGAGATCAAGAATCAGCTTGGGGTCCTCCAAAACTTCTACTGCATCTAAGATTTCTTACACGGATTTATGCTTCATCATTTCCTCCAGATCCTCTTTGTACACCTTTTAAGAATCTTTATTTTTTAGCTCAAGGAAACTATCTAGAAGGATTACCTCATCATCTTTGGAATCACTACATTTTATCACTCCTTTTTCTAGAGGAGCTTTAGTTTCAAAGGCCTCAAAACTTCTTTCTTCTATTTCTTCATCATGAAGAGAATATTCTTCTTTTGTCACCATATCCACCAACCATTGGCTTGAGAGGGACATTATATTTCTCATCTATATTTATTTCAACATAGCCCATCTTCACACTAGTTGAGGTTTCCAAGTCATCTTCATGCTTGTCTTCAAGATTCATGGCTTGCATTAAAAGTTCAAGACTGATTTTAGGGTCTTCTATTTCTTTCATGGCTCTTAGCATAGTCCTTGTAAAGATAGTTCTTTCCCATTGCTCAAGGGTTCATTGCAGACTGGCTTAGTCTCTTCCTGGGTAACATGATCAAGAGATTCCTCATCTTCAAATGGGAATGAGAAAATCTCCTCATCACGGATAAACACATAAGCTGATTTTTCTGTTTGAAAATCACCAAGAATCATTTCCTCTTCTTCATGGTTTCATCATAAGGAAATTCAAGGCTACCCTCTTGTAACTTGAATCTCCTCAATGCTTATTCCAAGGTCCATATCTCTCTGGGAAGGCATGTCTTGCCCTATAAAGATGGGAATATCCTCTTCCTCCTCGATTGTCACAAAGTGATTCATCTACCTGTTACCCTAGTACAAAATGTTAGCTTATGGGCTTCCATACTTTCGTATTGTGTATCTCATCTTCGTCTCGGGAAGAAATTTCTCCATGTATCTCACTTCACTGGTATGGTTTTAGAAGACCAATTCATATAAATTTTCCCTCCCAAGTCTTGGTAGAAATTTCTACTCATCAACATTCTGAATGAGGCTAGGATGTCTACTACCAAAATCATCGCTGAAACTTTCTTGTCTAGGAAATCTAGTGAGAGCCACCTATGCATCTTTGACCTTCCCTACAAGTGAGACCTCTTTTGACTCCAAAGAGTAACAAGAGCCACTAGGTGGAGTCATGGTAAGTTTGAGAAATCCTTGGCAACCTTCAAAGGCATCACGTTGTTTGAGGCACCAAAAT
The DNA here is from genome assembly GCA_019776745.2 of Taxus chinensis. NCBI lineage: Eukaryota > Viridiplantae > Streptophyta > Pinopsida > Cupressales > Taxaceae > Taxus > Taxus chinensis. Next base: position 65,601,136 of record CM034154.1, read on the forward strand.
CTATTATGTAATTATTCAAGTACATATTCTCCAATAAGAAGGAAGACATAGAAAGGTTCAACTTTATCAATGTTTGATGCACTCAAAGAAAGCAAATTATGTGAGGGAGGTGTAGGTGAGTTTGGTAGCATGCCTTTGGAAATAGAAGTTATAACATTGGGTGTTAGAATACCACTCTTGATATATCAGATGAACCTCTCAAATTGTTCTAGGATGAGTCCACAAATATTCAGTTTTAGTAATCTGCACTTTGGCCTTGTTTTCATATTATATGAAGTCAAAGGGAGTAGATGTGGACAAGGGGGGTGAAGGGACTTCTTTTGGATTTAGGAAAAGTTTGGAAGCACGAGTAGATTTTTGGGGAATAGAGGGTATTTTGAAAGGTACACTAGGAGATTTCAAAGTACTAGATTTTACCGGAGCATATTTAGATTTAGACTTGGAAGAGACATCGAAATACTTACTTGGGATTGCAGGCCTTCTTACTTGCTATAGGACCAGGATCCAACAATGCAGAATTCATGGAAGATGGAAGTGGGGATCCTCAACTGATTATTTTATTTTGTAGAGTTACCACAGGAGGATCATCAACCTTCTTTCCTTTTGTCAGTAGTGGAGGGAGATGCTCTTTTCTCAGACTGAGAACGAGTGAATACCATGCATGAGAAACTGGGTGCATCTTCTTTGTCTTCTTCATAACCTCCAAAATACTCACAGAATATGATTTGTGTATCATTCTCAAACTCATCACTTTCTAGGTAACCACCACCTTCACTTTCTTGTTCAAGTTCCTCTTCATCTTCCTTACTCCTATAGCTTGCATTGATAGGTGGGGCCTCCAAGGCAAGCCTTCGGGGTGCTCCTGTAATCTGATTTTTGTTGATTCTTTGAGAAGAAACTTGTTCAAATATTTCCCTCCTTAACAATGCCATTTCATTCACCAATTTTTGCATTAAAGGATTGGTTCTTTCATCTCCAGGATGTTGAGCTTTAGCCCTTTGAGGGATTCTTGATCTTTTCCAGATAGGATGAGATTTTCATCAAGTTCAATGGCCATCCTTTGTGCTTCTACAATGTTCCTTGGTTGGATCTTTGTAGGAAAATCCTACCTCTAGTGATTGAGCATTGATGAAGAATCTCTTAACATTGTTTTTGAGATGGTGAATCCTCTTTAGGTATCCTATGAAAAAACTAGTTCAAAAACGAGCCATGAAGTCTCTCATGGTTTCATTTTCTCCTTTCTTCTATTTGAGCCAACTGCACAAGGAGGTCTTGACAGTCTTCAGTTGATTTAAATCTCTCTTTAAAGGAATCCTTGACGTCATTCTAACCCATGATGGACCGGGCATGCAGGAGGTAAAACCATTCTACTTATTTTTCTTGGAGGGACTCTACGAACAAGTCTCATAACAACATCTTCATGTTGGACACCAAGAATTCCACATGATGTTGTGAAAGTAGTGATGTGTTCTTCAGGATGTTGTGCATTTGTCACCTTTTAACTTTGGAAAGTTCTTATGGGAACCCATTGGTAGATTCGTGAAGAGGGGTTCAAGAGAAAGTGGGCATGTATTTCTTCCCCATGGAACAATGTGTTGAGGTCTTTCTACTTCATCTTCCATTTTTCATTTTTCTTCTCTTACTTCTACAAATTCTTTTTCTTTTGGGAATTCAATGACTCAATGGTGGTTTAAAAATGGGAGAATTTGAAAGGGGGTATCAATAGGAATCTTGATAGGATTTCCAGGTGAACTGTTTGAAGATATGGATGGAGAGGAGGCTTGAGAGAAAAAGTATGGATTATCTCTAATTCATTCTTGCTGATTTTGTCAAAGCCTTGAAATTGGAATCAACAACACCTCTCGAGCTCAACCTAGGGTATCTTCCTTTAGCCATCTTTTGGAAAATTTTGCAGTGGGAACACTAAAGGACATTGTGGAATGTGAAAATTCACATGTTTTAAATCAGCAATGTATCTTTTGGCAACAGATTTTCATGAACTTGTTTTTTGCGTTTTTTTCAATATTTGTTTTTGAATTTTTTAACCTTGCGGTCATATTTTGGGTGCAGATGCTACTAAATCTGCCCCATGGTGGGTGCCAAAAACTGTTGGTGAGAAAATTTTTGGGTGGAAAAACTTGTGGATTTCTTTCCAACGCTCGAGGAATCTAAGTTCCTCTACTTAACCAGTGCAACTTTTGTATATGTATGCATGAGAAAATGTGGATTTCTATGGTGGCCTTTCAACTGGGATCCAACACGGGACACTCCACTGACCTTGTGGAAAAGCTAGCAATCTCTTGCTAGAGAAGAATTTGTCTGAAGTGAACGGGAAAGGGGAGTGAGAACAAAGGTAGGAGAACTAATGTTCCAGGTAGGAAATCCGATATCTACACACACTAGTCAGAAAGTATCATCACATGCATTTATGAGAAGAAACAACTTTGTAAGCATCATTAAGACCAAATGAAATTTGATGAACACAAAGTATCAAGAAATATCTTAGTCAAAGAAAGCTAGAAACTCCTTCTTGTATTAATTTCTCAAACAAAAGTTGTACATAGTGGAGAAATGGAAGAAATTGAGAAAGGGGGGAAAGGAATAATTTGGCTATCTCCTTTGTTCTCTCAAGGTATAATGCACTCTTGAGCTTACAAAATTAATGACCAACCCTTTAAAATGGGAATGGCGTTACAATTTATAGAATGAGAGGTGACTTATCATCTTCCTCATGACCCTCCATATGCCTTAATTCTAACTTTAGACTATTCATATTCCTACAAAATATTTAAGTCCCTTTTATAAAATCAAGGAAACTTAATTTACATTATGTTTCCAAAGTCTTTTTTAAGTGACTTAAAGACATATCAAAAAGTGTAAACCCCAACAAATAATTAGAACATTTGAAGAGAGAGAAATTTGGGCAGAGAGGGAAGAGAGAGAGGAGGAGGAGATGTTGCTGTGATGAAGTTCGATGGTCCTCGTTCATGGAAATCTTTGATGCGACAAAGTTTTGAATGTCCCATTATGTCAAAAATACTCTTTCAGTGTGACTTTATATTTTTATCAAGTGTTTGTGGGACCACTTAATATTTTTAGTAAGTTTCCAAAATGTCTTTTCTGATGAATTATGAGCTTCCATGCACCTCCAATGTCTTTTTCTCCTTCACACGTTCTTTTATTGCTGACTTTCCTTAAATAGTAGTCCCTATGTAGAAAACCTACTATTTTAGAAAGTAGGCTTCTGGAGGTCCAATTGACGCGAAATGAAGTTTTTTGATATTTTTTTCCCCAATATTGCTCCTCTAAATTTTCATACCCACCCACTTAATAGTCCAGGAGATTTTAAACTTTCATATATTAGACCTAGCAGTGTTTCTAGACGTGACAACCATTAATGGACCTCTAAATTATAGGTCTGGTTGTTTTCCTTCGTTTGTGACAAGATAAATTTCATTTTGATATTTTTTTTCTTCTGGTACTTCACACAAAATTCTAATTCATTTCTCTCAACGGTTTGACGAGAAATTGGATTTTGTTTTCGTTGAGCCATAAGTGGGATTTATTCACCGTGGATGCTCTATTGCATGAGAAAAGAGTTTGAAGGTGTATTATTTATGGCCTTGGGTAGAGGAATGAATAGAAAAATATAAATTTTTGTTTCACAGCATCTCGTTTGGGAGATTTCTTCAACTTCTTGTTTCATGGCCATGGAGTTTTCTTTGTTTTCTCCTTCTTCTTTCTGTGCTTCTCCTTCTGTGTTTGCTCCAATTTTCCTTTTAGGACCTGTGTGATTTGATGGAATGAATGGAAGTACATTTGTTTCATGTTTGGTTTGAGGTTCAAAAATGGAGGAATGGTGGTGAGAAGTTGTAAAGGAAGAATGGAGAAAATCTGTGCACGAGAGAGGAAGTAGCTTGAAGCAGTGGAAGCACTGAAGCGACAGTTAGATTTTTTGAATTTGTGAAATCATGGAAGGAGAAGCTTGGGTGCAATTTTCATGAATTTATTTCCCTCACCTCAAGGATTTGAGGGACATAAAATTTCATGGTGGTGAAGAGGACGACACGTGGTGACGATCTAACGACATGGAATGAAGGTGAGAAAAGCTACTTTAAAGCACTGGGGGCCGAAAGTCGATCACATGGATGACCAAAAGACTCCCCACAAGGGCTGGGTGCATTTTTTTATGTTTGATTTCCCTTAGCTTAGGGACATGAGGGACATCAATTTTGGTCCTGGACTTGACACGTGGCGCTTGATCTGGCGGCAGGGAATGGATGCTCAAAAATGCACCTGGGGGCTGAAAGTCGGTCACATGGATGACCAAAATACTCCCCATAAGAGATGGACATATTTTTTCATGTTTTATTTCCCTGACCTCGAGGACATGAGGGACATCAATTTCCACGGTGGTCCTAGAGCTGACACGTGGCACTTGATCCGATGGCAGGGAATAGATGCTCCAAAAATGCACCTAGGGGATGAAATGTCAAGTTTGGAGGTCACGTGAGGGTCTTAGAGGTCACATTGGGGATGGGTGCATTTTTTACAATTTTGGCGTACCTGACCTCAAGGACGTCATGGACATGAAATCCCACCAGGATCTTGGTGCTGACACGTGTCCTCCTGAAAATTGACTAACTCCTGAACTGCCTTTGAGAGGGAAACTTGGGATGATGATAACTTGAGCTCCCAGTGGAATTTATTGGTGAAATTTTATATGATCTTGACTAGAAATAAAAATTTTAATCCAATGGTGTGGTTTTCATGTCTTTATTCAACCATCTGGTCCCTGAAAAATCAGATTTTTGATTTGAGAATCCACTTGTGACTTAGAAAAATTACCTACAAATCCTATGAGCCAAGATTTTGTGAAAAATATGATTTCACCATCATGTAGGTCTAGGAATATTCTTTCCGGTGATATTTTTTTACTTCTAACTCCATCTGGAGCTCCTGAAATCTTCTTTCAAAGCCTAGTAGTCATTTTAGGCATGTGTACTTCTTAGGCTTGTGAACCGTGTTGTTTACTCAGATTTCTCCAAGTCTTTCAAAAATTCCCCAAACCTCCCAAAATAATTTCCATGATGTTATAAGGTATTTTATTCAACTCCATGCTGAATTTGGTCATTTCGTTCTGCTCCATAGGTTGCTCTAGCTCTAGGAAGGCCAATGATAGCCTTTCCCATAGCTACATGTAGCTTTGCAAATGAAATCCTAAAATCACCTAGGGGGAATGAATGGAATTTCCTAAATCACCTAGGGGAATTGTATAACATTATTCGGGTGGTCATTTGGACTTACTGGAAAGATTCGGGGTGTCTTGGGGTGATAGACTTGAAAATTTTGGCATAGGGGTATATTTGTCGTGCTCGGAAATTATCAATTTCCCTATTGCACATTTACATGAAAACAACATGAAAGCAAATATGCACATACACTTTAGAATAATTCAAAATCCAACCAATTTTAAATAGAATTCCATTTATTTCTCATGCAAAATGCCACCTACATAATAACAAATCAACTATGCTAAATAAATCAAAAATGAAATTAATATCCGGAAACTCACTCAATTCCACTTTCCTCAATCCATGAATTCATCTTCATCTATAAATAAGAATCTCCATTCCTCTCAATTCATAATTGGAAGCTTGAGGAATTTTCATTGTTACTCTGCCAAATTTCCATTCAAAATCACTCTTGCATACTACTATGTTGTTGATTTTATCACCAAAACATATAACCAATCAATCAATTAATCTCAATTTCTCACTACTTTGTTTAGTTCCATTTGAAAAATCTTGGAGCATGCACAATGCCGCGAAATAAAATCCATTGAGGATTCAACAAGATTTGCATTTGAACCCGCTCTTTAGTTTTATCCACTATGAGGTGACAAGGAATTTTTTTGGGAAAGATTTGCATTTGATTTATTTGTTTCTTTCTTCTCTTTTTTTTTTCATTTTTACCAATTCACATTTTTTCTCACCCATTGGGACCCCCACAATTTTCTAATAATATTTCAAGAATATAATATCATTTTCATGTTCATTCTAATTTATGGAGTTCACTGACAAACTATTATGTCAATTTGTAAGATGGACTGAGAGAAGTTTTCAAAAATCAAACATTTTAATTTGTTTTTATGACATTTCATTGAAGGTATAGGTTTAATTGCATTTCCATGGACTTCTTTGTGCTAATGTAGCTTTTGATCTATGATGGCATTATTTTTTTCTGATGTTTTATAGGTTTCCGCTAGTGTTGAATTCCTTGTGCTATCGTTTTACTAATGGCATTTGTGTGGAGGTTATGTGCATTTAAAACATCTCTATTTCTATCAATCGCACTACATTTTCATTTAACTATTTGCACAAACATTCTCTGCAGGCGCATTTACGTAGTAATCTAGGTTTATTTATGTGGTTTTAAAGTGTGTTTCCATGTTTGTTCTCTTAAGCTAGAGTTTTATGTAAAAGTTAATTTTTTTGTAAATTTCTAAAAAAAAATTGTTTTCTTTCCTGTAGTTTTCAATAAAATTCAAACACTTTTCTCTAGATTATTTCATATAAAACAAATATTAAAGTTATAGTTTCTTATTTTTTATTATTATCTTTCATGATAAATAACCATACATGCTCTTCTCTTGTGCCCTTTGTGTGATATTGATGATAAATAATGGTTGAGGTCCTTCTATCATTTGTTTCAATAGTTATCTCTTTTCATTTATGCTTATCATCGTTCATTTTATACATTGGTGATAAAAAACCACATATGATCTTCTCTTTTTCCTTTAGGTGATCTTGAGAATTAGAAATGGACGATATCTTTTACATATTTTTTTTCTAATTTTTTTGTAGGAAAACTACTAATCATTTTCATGCAGTACTACTTCACTTGAAATGTTATGCTAAAAACATTTATAATAATTTAGGTATAGCAGTTTTTTTATGCTTCTCAATTATGAAATTGTTTTTCTTCAAATTTGGAAAGAACATTTCATGTTAATCATCTCATACTATATTTACACGTAGTGACATGAATTTCAACACCACTAGCTACATAGGTGACACGGATTTCATCATCACTATCTACACAGGTAAAATGGATTTCATCACAACGCAACACTCATATTGTGTTTGCATTGCACTTGATACCTAGTATCAAAAAATAATTTAGCACTTTCCTTGCCTCTATACCCCTCTTATACGTAAAATTTTCATGACAGGTTACTAAAATAATGTGCCTAATATAGTTGTAACAAATAAGTTTGTGGCATCATCCCAATAAATCTTATGGGATAAATAAGGACACCATTGATATTCCATTCCTTCATTACCCTACCACTTATTCATAAAACACATCATCGGAGTGGTGATTCACTCCTCTAAGAGGGCTACTACTGACTAGGTGAGTCTCTTTCAGTATTCCAATGATTCCCCATACTACATATTTCCACATACAAATTTGGTATATCATGTATGGTGATGGGTCGTTGTAACTTCCAATCATTTAATCAACATGTTCAAACGTTGATGTCATTATAAACTAGGGATGTGTTCAAGGATGTATGCAAAGAATTTGATATACAACTCAATTTTATGGTGGTTCTCTTTTTTGGGGGTTTTGATTAGTGATAGTTTTATTTTCTACACTACTTAACTATGGAAAAAAAGTAAAAGATCTAAACTACTGAATGTCAAAGCTTATAATGTATGAAGTTGTTGAAAATAAATGTTGGTTAAAGGAGAGGTTTACTTAAAATTATATACTTTCTTAAATCAAATGACAGTAAATGGAATATGCTGAAACAAAGAAATACAAGATTGCATTCAGATTATTATCAAACCAAGATACTGAAACTGAAACTAAACAAATATAAATTATATATTTCATGAGATACCAACCCTCTAATTTCCTCAGTAAATTGGTTCCTTTCTCTTCTTCAAGATTAAGGGTCTTCAAAAATAATGTATACTCAAAACAACATGCATTATATTGATCAAAATTAGTTCATCACATACTCTAGAGTGCAACTGAAAATAACTTCTTCTATTAACTACTATAATAATGTAAAAGACTAACTAATAGTTCAAAGGAGGTTTTTAATAGACACAGATGAATACAAAATACTCCATAAAAATAGGTAATAGATTAACCGATAATCAATCTTATAAAATTTCCATGACACCCTATAATTTTGTTGCAAACAAGGTCCCTCATTTATAGTTGATTTTGGGTCAATCCTCCAAAATGGTGTATTGGCTATGGAGTCATTCTCCTTGACTGCAACTGCTCAAAATGGCATAAAATGTGACTAATTAGGGTGGATATGTCACCAAATCACTCAATAAAGTAGTTAGTGAAAGTTCCATTGGCCATTAGTTAACATAAGATAAAATAATGGGAAATGCAACACTTTCTACATTAGATATAGGTGTTTGGAACATTCCCATGCATAGATTAACGTTTTTAGGAATAAAATTTATAGTTATATAGATGTTATGATGAGTAGATTTATGGACTCATCATATTCCCTACACTTTACCTTTTGCAAGTCCTCATGCAAAGTTTCTTTAACCCAATCGCTGCTCAAGTTGTTGTGCCATGTCATATTATTTGAAAACTGATTTGCATACTTTTTCCTTGTGCCTTTAAATCCTTGGGTTTCCAACATAACCTCACCCCATTCCTTATAGATTTTATGTGATTGGGGATCATTGTTTTTTTAAGTGTTCATTGGGCTAAGGACCAGAGGATGCCTTACCTGCATATCGACCCATTCTATACTATACTCATTGTTCCCCCTTTTTGTTAATTGACGAATAATCTCCACGAGTGCATCCGCCTTCGCATAATCCAACAAATATTCTGAGGAGAGATAAATCATCTTTGTTTCTATGGAAAATTCAAAGTGTCCTATCTCTTATGACAGGATGTCATAGCCTTGCCAAAGTTTTGTTGACAGTAAATTTCAAATTATTGGACACATTTTACCAAGATCTCATATGTGTTTCTACCAATTCAAGAATGATATTAAATACATCTAAAATATTTTTTTGTAGAAACATCATCATGGTGTTGAGTCTGAATGTAAAAACCAATAGTTCTGGATAGCTGAGTAAAAATACTATTTTGATCTTCCCACATAATATTATTGCTTACAATGATTGAAATGCTTTAAACTGAAACTCTCCTAGTGACAGATTTATAAATAAATCAAGATCATTTGAAACCAACATGTTATGGAGATAAAATTACATAATAATTTTTGAATTTCTTGAGTAAAACCTTGATAAATATTGAAGAATTTTTTTCCATCAGGAGCCTCATGAGGCTCACCAAAACAAATTCTATATAACTGCCATGAATAAAATTGTTCCTAAAGAAATAAACAATAAACCGAAGATGTTTTTCTGCAAGCTAGAAGTATACAATCCAATCGACAGATAGACTTAACAATTATTTCCAATTTTCTCTTTTCCTTAGAACTTAACTAAGCCTCTTCTTTAAGTTTTTCATTTTCTCCTACCAACTCTGTATTTTCAAGAGATAGTGTTAGAGTGGGTATTTACCTTAGCTCATGTTCACCTAGGTAATTTATTTACCTTTATTATATTTATCCTCACCCAGTTATGTTTATGGATATTTATATTATCATATTTAAATATTAGGAGATATTATCTAGTTGTTAGGTATAGTTCTTTCCTTGATCTATGGTATTGACTAGATCCTTGATGTCTAGTTCTCTCCTAAATCTATGGTCTTGACAAGTTCTTTGATGACTAGTTATTTCCTTGATTTATGGCATGATCTAAGACCTTGATTGGTTCTTAGATTGTTATTCCTTACTTATGTAAGCAAGGCCCATTCTCATTATATTTCATTGAGTTCCATAATAATATATGATATTTCCGCTCATTTGTTTGCAAAGGTTTATGTAAAGTTATTATGGCGAATTACTTTCATCTTATTGATCATGGTGTTTTATTAGCATCTGTGTTCTTGGCTTGGTATGATCTGGTTAACATTCCTTTTATGGTATCAAAGTAAGAGATTGTTGTTGACATCCATTAGTGAGTTTTATTTGGAAAATAAATTCTTTATATATACATATATTTGGGATTTGTTCATATTTTTTTACTTCGTGTGGTTTTATGAAAACTAGAGGATTTCATTGGATTCGCAAGGAAGAAAAACCATAGGATCAACTGTAAAATCAACCATTTTAGGAGGTAGGATTTTTTTTGGTTTTTTTGTTACTACAGAGGAGCGTGTAGGTTTGCCTCGAAGTTTGCATCAAGCTGAGAGAAGCCCAAAAATTAAATTTTTGGGTTTTTTGCATCTGTTCGAGATCCATACTGGGTTTTTTTGATATTTCACAGCATTCTCGATTGGCGTGAAATAGCCATTTTTACGAAAGACATTTCTTTCCTTTTAGGCAGGGGCCCACAGACTGTTCTGCATGTTTTTGCTATTTCAGGAAAATCCATATACCACTGAAATCCTTAGCCCTTGGTCATATGGTATGGTCGTATGAGGGCTTAAATTTTTTATTACTACTAGTAAATGCTTAACTACAGCCCCCTTTCATTTTGTTTGTGTGGTCAAGGCAACAACATTTTAATTTTTTTTAGTGGCAACTAAAATAAATAGTAGAGCATAATATTGAAAAGTTTGTATCTTTTGATCGGTAACTCAGTTTTGAGTGTCGTTTTTTGCAAAAGCTCTTACTTTTTCATGCTCTTTCCATTGTAAATATTTATTTTGAGTATTACACTATAATTATAAAGTTCCATATTGTCACATGCACTCATTATAAAGTGTCAAATATGGAGGAGTGTTGTAATCAATTGTGGATGCAATTTCGGCTGAGCCTGACATCCTAAAATTTTGGGAGTTGAATTCTTGTATCTATCATGGATTCTGAGATTGATATGCTTTTCTCTAAAGTGTTTTGACTTCGAGAGGATATTGTAAAATTTGTGGAAGAAAATAAATCACTCAAGAAGTAAAATTCTCTTCTATAATCACTCATTCACAATAAGGATACACTAATACACTCCCTGAAGCAAACACTTGCTAGCCTATAACATTGACATCATATAGTGGACAGCCATGTCCATGCTCATAGTCCACTTGCAGTTGCTTCTCTTGTACCCACTGACATGGATATGCCATTCTTTGATCCTATTACTACTCTTGATGCTCCTAAGCCTATGAGGCTTGTTACTGCGTGATCTTCCACACCTGTGCCTATTACAGTAACACATGTTGTGTATCCTAATTTTGCTCATATCCATGGCTCTTTTAAGAAGAATAAAAATTCATTTAGTTCTCACATGCTCTTTTCTATGGGTTTCACTAGTGGAGGTATTGGCAGACATTCACAGGGTATTATTTCCCCTATTCCACATGTTAAGTGGTATTCTCACCATGAAATTGGTTTTGAAGCAGATACTTCATTGGAATCACACATTGACAAAGATCCTATTTTTTTTTCTTAACTCTTTCTGAGGATCAAGAGCAACACATGATTTCTGTACCTTCACTTAGACTTGAGAAACCTAAGATTTCAGCTGTCAAACATGATCAACCTGACACACATTCTGATGTTCCTTTGCATGCACTCATTGTGCATTTTGCACCAAGTCATATGCAGGCATCTTCTTCATCCATCCATGTTGATTTGGGGTGGATATCTTATCACTCATGGTGAAGACATAGGCATTCATTGAGAGGACTATATAGGCATGTTGATGTAGTCATTTTTAATCCTATCATAAAAGAAAGAAACCCCATGTGCCCTGGCCTATCACCCAATGAAAGCTGAGCACTCACCTGAGGTACATGTGGGTACCAAGTCTCTCTTTTATGTGACTTTAGTGGGAAACATCATCTAAGATTAGTGTAAGAGATTTTAGAAGGGAAGTTTAAGACATACAAGAACCATAGGTCTCTGAATGGCCTCTAGATCCTTGCACTCACTTCAGACCGAGTGTTTAACAGAATCCATAACATGTATTATGATAGAAAGAAACATACAAGCATTCATACTTAGCATGAAAGGAAAGAAAACTCATAAGAGAGAAACATGCATCATAATCATTTATATTCATGTATATATTATGACAGGTAACCTCATTACTTCGATGGAACCATTACAGAGGGTTGTAGAGAAGCAAACCGTAGTCATGCATTGTACTAGATTTAATGTAGCTAAGCTACCCAAAAGAATATTTACAACCCCCAGGCCTAGTGCATTCTCTCCTGAATACAACTATTCACCGACAGAGTCCTCATAGCATTTATGTACAGCTCCGCTCACTCCCTAGGTGTCTATCTGGATACTTGTATGTATATCTCCATATGTATATCTCTCTATGCATATGTATATCTATATTTCTATCTCTACAAGTGCTTGTATTTATAGCTTTCCTGGACTACTAACCCATCCTCCAGCGCCCTCAAATCTAGTGCCAAGTGTTCAAATGTGGTCCTCCATTCGTGCATGCTTCTCTAGGCCTGAGCTCTCCACTTTATTCCATGATTTTCTTCTATAAGATTCCATCGCAAGCATGTTCCATCCTGGGCCAACCTATTACCAAGCTAGCATCTTATCCATGCACAACCGAGCCATGTTTTTCATGTGTTCTGCCTCGAATGTCCAAAATTACTAAAGTCCTGATCCTTTTGTGCACCATGCATGCTACATGCTTCCTTATACCCTTCTCTTGCATGATTTTTTCTTTCGCGCCATTCCATAACTGGGACCTTGCACAGCTATGTGCCTTCATACTTGGCCAATAATCCAGGGGTCCAACATCACCCCACACTACGCCTGTTCTCCATCTGTGGAAACAATATACTTAGCCAAGAATGTAGGCTTCCTTAAAGAACCAAGGTGTATTCTTACATTTTGTAAAAGAATAAAGGAATGAAAGAATAGAGGAAGAATGAAGAATGGGGGGTGACATCAATTCAGCAAGCTGGGAAAATCCCTCCATAAGTCTGCCTCCGTCTTGTTCCAAATGTTGACCTTGCTCTGTGCCTTCTGATAGAGGTCGCTGACCAGAATGCTCACCTCATCAAAACTCAAGCCAATTCCCTGGGTGCCCATATATTCTCCATCTCCTTACCTAGGTATTCAAGTGTTTCCATCCTCCTGGTAATCTGAAGATATAGTTCTTTTAGCCGGGCCTTGATTGAGCTCCTTAAAGCTTCAATCACCTTAGATTTGCTTTCCACTTCAGCAATAACCTTGTCCCTCTCTACCCTGTTTCCTTTGTTCTTCTCCTGGAATTCCTTCAGCTCTACTTCAAGTGTGGTGACAAAGGAGCTTGCTATCTTATCCCTGTCTCTGTAGGTATCATATACAACCTCAGTAGATTGGGCAATAAATTTAACTTCTGCGAGCACCTGGCTGTACTTCACAATGAGTTCTATCACCTTCAACCTATCCTCCTCCTTTAAGCACATGGCCACTTCTTCTGTAGAGTTCAGAGCCAAAGTTCATCTCTCCATAGTGAGGACGTGTGTTAGATATTCTATACATTCCTGAAGGGATGAGTACTTCTGTGCGGGTGGTGCTAAGTCTGGGTGCTTTAAAAGGATGGTGCCCTTGATAGATTCCATCTTCTTGTACACTTCCTACACCTTTGTCTTCTTTTCCTTTAACTCGCACCTTAGCTATGTGTTGATAAGCTCTTCCTACTTCAAGCTCTGGGTCTTCTCCGCTAGCTCCTCCTCTTTTCTTCCCTAGTTTCTCCTCCAGTACTATTATTTTGTCATTACATGTGAAGAGCCTAGCCTCTATCTTGACCACGACCCTATTGAGCATGTTACAAAATTTCTCATCTCAGAGTTCCTAGGCATTCACCGAGGGATTGGCTCCCTTAGACTCTGATACTGTGATGATTGCTCCTTGGTAGAATTTGATGTTTGGCTCATCAATGCGGGACTCAAATGCCCAAGAGAGCATCTTCTTCATTCTGGGGTACGCGCCCTCCTTCTCAAATGAGCCCATGGCTAAAAGCCTTTATGTGGGTACCATGCTTTGGAACCACACACATAGTACCTTCTTCGAGTCATTAATGTAGCCCATTACTTGTCTTTGTTCTATATTGAAGGCTCTCCTACCCAAGCGCACACCTTTGGGAAAACTCGTTGTTAGAGCAAGACCTCCTCCCATGCTGCCATGCTCCTCTCCTTCATCTAGCACTATGTCAGCGCTGCGCTCCAACTCTTAGTATAATAGGGATTTGAGCATTCTCTTTGCTTCTCTCTCCTCCACCTCAGTGATCTACTCCTTTGTGAAGCTTATAGACCCCTGTTTTTCCCCGCCAACCTCCTCATTCCTTTCCATGTCTTCGGTGCCTTCCTCATCATGTGAGCCCTTGTGTCATGTGAATATCAAATCCTACTTCTCTTCCCCACTCTCTTCTCCCGATTCGTACATGATGAACACATGTAGCTCCTGGTCCTTCTCAGGCTCTTCTTCCTTGCTATTGTCTTCTTCGCTCTCGCCTTCTCTTTTAACCATGTACTTCTTTAAGTTGTTGGTCTCCTCCGAGCCATCTTCCTCTTCCACCCTCTGATTTTTCTTGAGAGGTGTCTCCTTGATGAGGTATTTGGCCTCTTCTTCTTCCTCAAGTGAATCTTCCTTGGTGAGTGGTTTCCTAGTTGCCTCTACTTCTAGTGTCTTCTCCTTCACCGGGGACTTTTTCCTCCACATGTAAGTTCTTGGCTTGGCACTTATTGTTGGCATGCTCATTGTCTGAGCAGTTTGCACACTTGGTGCTTCATCTTCTCTTCCTCTCTTCTTGGGTGTGGCATTCTTCCTCTCCATGGGATCCTTAGGTATGGAGACCTCGTTCTCCAGGTACGTGCCCTTTTCAAACTTTGGCCTTATACGGAGGTATACGCGCACCACGGATCCTCCTCCAATGGGTAGTGTTATCGGCCTTATCATCTAGACCTCGTGTAACACATACCTTTCTACGTACATGCACTTACCATCGGGGTAGTTTAATCTTTTCACATCTCCCTATACTCCTGGTCTAGACTACCTAGTTCTAGCTTCAGCTTCTTTGATTCCTTAAATTTGTTTACTCCCACTTGGAAGTATTGAGAAATGAACGTGAAAGGAATTTTGCACCAAGGGATCTATGACTCATGTATCAGCCTAAACCTGCCCAGGTAGAAATGTTGATAAATAGTGAATTCAGCTTCCCATTTAGTGGCTGCTGGGAGTTCTTCAGGGAATCTTCACTCTACCCCGAACGTGTATACCATTTCTCTAGTCGCACCTTGTGGGGTGTCATCATTGTGTCACAAGAATGCTTCTCGAATCTCTTCGAGGGTGAAGGATCCTTGATGGGGTACTCCTATACAAACTTGTCTAGTGCATCAGGCACTTGAATTTCCAAAAATGTAATGGTCAAGAGGACATTGCCGAAGAGGTTTTTGTCCCCCTCCTTCACGCAACTGACAATCTCCTTCGCAATGTAAGCAAACAAGTTGTATATAGTGCCTTCTTTAATTTTTCTGCAAACATGCAATAAGGCTTATTAACCTAGGTCCATCTCTCCTAGCCATTCAGCTTTGTTACCAGATGCACGGCCATTTTTATCACAGGGTCCTTGATGTCTGGAATGTCATAGTATCTTGACCCCTTCTTGTAGGCATATTTGTTTATTGTCTCCTGAATTTCCTCCTTGTCACTTAGTTTGTCCTCCAAGCTGCCTCCTTCACATATAAGGCCTGTGAACTGAGAAATAAGCTGGGGAGTGACACACATCTTGTGCCCTATAAAGTGGAAGTAATCTTCATGTACCTATGACATTAACCATTGATACAGGCACTGTGGTTTTCTAAAGTAGGGTAACCCATAGAGTTGCAATAACCCTGCCTTCTCCATTTTGACCTTAACGTCATCATCGTAGATTGGAAAGCCCTCTGGTGTTCATTTACTTGTGGGGCACACTAATTCTAGTGTCATCTCCTTCTCTATCATGTTTTTTTTATGGTTATAATCACTTACAGGAACATTTCTCAGGTGGGATTCCCACTCCTTACCCATCATCACTCCATCTGGGTATTGCATCTCCGCATACCATTCTTCATTTGTGTTTACGTCGGGTTCTTTTTTTTTTGCCTTGCCCTTTCCCTTTCCTTTCTTGGGTGCCATTGTTAAGGTCTTCTTATCAATCCACTCCCTCTTTGTTACTCTATCCTAATTCTTCCAACCTCCGATCTCAAATCCGTGATATAAATCTCTTGAATGCGTGCCCTAGTTTGTTAAACCCTAATTGGGATCAAATTTCCATGAGACAACACCTCCTCACAATTCTTTTCATGCCTGTGTAACCCCTTCCTTCTAGTTTACAAACTCAAACTAGTTGCTCAC
The DNA here is from genome assembly GCA_019776745.2 of Taxus chinensis. Classification (NCBI taxonomy): domain Eukaryota; kingdom Viridiplantae; phylum Streptophyta; class Pinopsida; order Cupressales; family Taxaceae; genus Taxus; species Taxus chinensis. Next base: position 65,617,550 of record CM034154.1, read on the forward strand.
TCTTAAATCTCACAGATATTTCTTCACATGATCGAATATAAAAACCCTAGTTTATAAAACTCACTCCTCTCTCTATTTCGCAAAGTGAAAATGAGAGTGCCTCGACCCTTTACTTATAGTTTTTTCTCTTTTTGAACATTAAATGCTACTTCACCTACCACCATACTTTTTTCATTTAATGTGGATTTTTCAAACAAATCCCATCTTTAGTGCTTTCACTAATGCGCCTGACCTACGTGAAAACTCCTCCGACCTTCTGGTGTGCAACCAATCCAATATGATAGGAGACTCTTGCGCATGCATAACCCACGCCGAAGGCACTTCTTCTGTCCTGATTCTTTCTCTCACCTATCTCTTGTTGCTTAAATGTGCATTCTCTTCTTTAGTACATGGGATCTACAAGTAGCTTTATCCTGGCACCAACCATTCTTCTTCCATCTTTTCTTCTCATACACCTCTTTCAACCAGGCCATTCAACAGATATTTTCAACACAAATTTCTTGGCACTCTAATCATGCACTCCTTCACATTTCTCCACCCCACACGTAAAATAATGCACGGTGCTCTACACACTCACAAATTCTCCAAAATATTAATAAGGTTACTAATGCTCAAGGCACAAAACAAAACAACAACGCGAAAGGGAAACACAAGAAAGGGAAATGCATAAAGGAAACTTTTAAACTAACTGGAAAAACTACCTTATTTACAAACACCAAGAATACTTATTAATAGTAGGACTTCAACCTTTTCCCATTAAAATGTCCAAGAAACTTTTTCCCATCCAACGCTTGTAACTGGCATGTGCCTAAATCAAGGATGTACGAGATTTTTTAACGACCCAACCAATGGACTTTTAAATTCCCAGGATTGCGCAGAAAATTAGAAATGTGGTGATCATGCCAAGCCTTCTGCTTTGCTTTTTCTATTGTTTGGCTCCACCTAGCAAGTGATTGTCTCTCATCCAGTTTCATTAACTCATTAATCCTTTCTTGCAGCACTCATTCATCGGCTAACCCTCTTACGAGTGCTATTCACAAAGAAGGTAACAAAAATTGAACCGGAAAGACAACTTTCGTGCCAAACGCCAACTGAAAAGGTGTGTATTTGTTCAGCCTTTTATACATTGTCCTATAAGCCCACAATAATATTGATACTTTGTAATCCCAATATTGTCTTCTAACATCAGAAATTTTGGTCAGGGTATGACTCAATATTTTGTTGAATGCTTCAACATTCCATTTTCTTGTGGGTGATAGGGCGTAGTATTGTGATGAGCTACCATGAACTTTGATAACAAGATCCTCACAGTCTCATTCAAGAAATGCATACCCCTATCACTGGTCAAACTCAATGGGCATCCATACCTTGTGATAATGTTCTCCTACAAGAACCTTGTCGTTGTTGTTGTTGTGCAATCTTTAGTTGGAGCTACCTCTGCCCAACTTGTCAGGTAATATGTGCAAGTGATGACATAACGTGACCCAGTCCTACACACCATTGGTGCAATAGGTCTTAAAAAGTCTATTACCCAGTTTTCAAAAGGCTCTATGCTAGGGATAGGGCAGAAAGGCATTTCATCTCTCCTTATTGGTTTGCCAAGGCATTGAAAATGGTCACACACTTTACAATAGTCTCTATAATCCTTGTACAAGGTTTCCCACCACAAACCTACCATTAATATATTATGCACAGTGGCATCACCTGCATAATGCCCACCCGCACTTCCTCTATGTGCTTCCTCCATAATGGCTAGGCACTCATGCTCTAATACACACCTGCATAAAACTTCATCACGTCCCAACTTATATAAGTCTCCACTGATTAACATGTAGGGTGCAGTGCGTATGGCTAGTTTCTTTTTCTCTAAAGTCTTCATTCCTTCTGGTGCCACACCTTCCTTTAAAAATACTAAAATCTATTCCAATTCCAAGGGCACATACCGCAACCTCAACATTTGCATGTCTAGCATTGTTTTCTCAATACCCTGCACATCCTCCCTTGAATCAATTCTTTACAGATGATCAAACCCACAATTACTTTTTCTAGGCTTTACTACAATGGTGAATTCAAGTTCTTGAAACAAAAACACCCACCAATATATACGCCCTTGTAGGACGGGCTTGTTCACCAAATATTTTAATGTCATGTGGTCGGTGTAAAACACAAAGGGTGTTGCCAACAGATACTATCTAAACTTGAAAATCACATAGATAATTGACAATGCCTCGTGCTAAGTTTTGGTATAATTTTTCTCTACTAGTGTCATCTTCCTACTTGCAAAACATAAAGGATGATCAAAAATCCCTTCACTCGGCTGTGCAAGCACTACTCCAATGGTGGTCCCTGAGGCATCTACACGAACATGAAAGGGCTTGTCCCAAGAGGGAAAACGTAATATAAGTGCGATGACAAGCCTATCTTTTAATGTATCAAATGCCCTCTACTGTGCCTCTCCCCAATGGAAGGCACTTTTATGTCTAAGCAGCTCCTTTAAAGGTGCGGTGATCTTGGCATATCCCTTATTAAATTTCTTGTAATAACCCATATGCCCAAGGAATCCGTGCACTGCGCTCTAGCTAGTAGGCTCCTTTAACCCCATAATAACTGCAACTTTAGCGAGAACTACGAGAAAGCCCTCCTTACATATGATATGCCCTGATAAAGTCCCAAAGGGTGTATCAAACAAACATTTCTTAATGTTGAGGGATTTCCTCAACTACCTACAACTCACAAACATTAACCTTAAATTGTCACAATGGTCTTTAACCAGACCATATATTTTCCAATCATGCAAATAGACCTGAAGAAACGTATGGATGAAGTCTTGAAATTATTTCACCACTATACGTGAAAAGATAGCATGCGCATTCTTTAACCCAAAGGGCATGACCGTATATGCAAAATGTCCCCACTTGATGGTGAAGGTTGTTTTCTCTTGGTCCTCCTTTGCAATCCAGACTTGGTGGTACCCTAAAAATAAATCCATAAAGGAATAGATTTCACGTCCAACGACTCCTTCCAAAATTTATTCAGTGAAGGGGGTTAGAAAGGGATCAATGACACAAAATGCGTTCAATTCCCTATAATCCACACAGATCTTAATCTACCCATCCTTCTTGATGTTGATTACCATCAGACTTAACCACTCTGATTCTTCCATTGCCTCAATGATCCCAGAGCCTATCATTTTGTCTATCTCCTCCTTAACCTTCACGCATAAATTGGGATTCATCTGGTAAGTCATTTTCCTAACCGGGCGTGCACCATCCTTCATATTTATCTTTATCTCCCCTAAAGAATGGTGAATGCCTTTGAGCTCATGGTACCCACGTAGGAATAAATCCTCAAATCTGTGCAACATATCAATGATCTTAGATAATTCCTTCTCTGAACAGTAATCTCCAATAATATCTTCCTTAGGTTCTTCTCATGAACCGATGTTAACCTTCTTCATCTTTAAGGGCTCATGGTAGGCACAAGCACGAGTATCTATACTATCTACTACCTCACGCATCCCTACAAAATGGCTAACATCTAAGCTTTTCAATTCCTCTCCATCAATCACATACACCAACTTCCCTTTTTCGTTTTCCAAACACGCGCGCTCAAGCTGTAACTTTTTTGTTTCCTCTACTTCTTCTTTAAAGCGTGCCCCCAATCTTGGTTCGTCTAGTAATTCCAACAGCCTATCTTCCATCCTGGCACTATCCCCCATGGTAAGTCGCTTGATACCCTAGAATGCCTTATCAACCGATGGTTTAGTTCTCCGATACTAAGTTTTTTTAATAAGGTTAGCTGCGAGCTCTTGCCAATTCCTTGTCTGGCGGCATGTCTCCAAATGAATATACCATGTGTGTGCGCAACGATGCAGTGTAGAATACAACTTGTTCACCTAGAGGCATGGTGGCAAAGCTTTTGTACCTTCTCTCAAGACACGTTCACACTCCTAGATATGGAAAGAGGTGGGCTCCTTCCCATGGTACTCCTTGATGATGGTGGGTACATTGCTCCTAGAAAATCTGACAGAGAGAACAATTCTTACCTCACGCCACTCTAAAAGAATCTCTTGATGTGTAGCCCACCACCAAGGTGTTTTTCTGAGAAATACATAACTTAACATCCCCCTCCATTCCTTCTCATCCTTCCACTGAGCTTCCACATCCTGCAGAAAGATCTCAGGGAAGGCTCCTCCTGAATACTTGGGTAGTTATTTTCCTCCAAGGTGCCTAACTTTGCATGCCTTTGTTACCTTGGTCACCAACCCTCTCAAATGCCATCCCATTAATTCATAAGTCCCATGCACCCAATTGTCACATGCTAGTCTGGTGGTATCACTCACTGATTGAGCATCTTCAAACTTGATAACCCCGTTAGTAGGGTGTATCATCTCAGGGTCTCTGATTGAGTGCACATATATCCTGTCTAGAACTTCTTCCCCTAATGGTTCAATATAGGGTGCTGACTTCCCATCAGCCAGGGGTATAATGACCCATTCCTCCTTGTTCTCGAATCTAATATACCCTTTGTTAAACCAAAGGTCCACATTGTTCTTGTAATACCAAGGGCGCCCAAGTAGTGCTAGGAAATTTTCTGTCTCGACAGGTGCCAAGACTTCGAATTCCCTAGTAAACTTGGCTCCCTGGATAGTAATAGTTGTATCCTTTAAAACACCAATGGGAATTACCTTAGTCTTGTTTGCCATATACAACACATTTAAAGATGGCTATAATGTGGGTCTTCCCATCTGATGCCATGCATCCAAAGTTAGGATGTTAACCTCCACACCTGTGTCAATGAGGATATTGTTGAGGAGCCATCCATGTATAACTGCATTCAACGTAATCTCCTTGTCATAGTTGAGGTTGTGAGGGGAAATGTTTGCATGTAATACTTGTCTCTCGTGCTCTCCTCCGGCAGGTGGTACCTTCTCTCTCAACCATGATCCTAGCAAGGGAATGATATTCTCCTACCTTAGCATTTTACACACCTCATTGACCTCATCCAGGTCATCCTTTTACGCCTTGAACCTCCTTTCTTGTTCCTCCTTCCTAGATTGCTCCTTTAGACACTAGATCTCCCCTTGTAAGCTTCGAATAACATCCATGGTTTTCTGATATATCTCATTTTGATGTGTGGGGTGTAGATACTTTCCATGAACGACATCCTCCCTTGAAACCAGGTTCTTCTATCTTGGTACCTCTCTTGTGCACGTGGCTTCTACCATTGTTTTTACCAAGACAAGTGTCAAACCTGCATCCCATGTTACCCGAGGCATCCACTGTATGTCTATCTTCTTTATACTGACCATTTTAGTTCCCTTGTCCTTCCGGTGCTGCTGATTCATATGCTCAAAAAAAATTAGGCACTCCTCATACTTATGCTTCTTTACGCACCAAGAGCACTGCAATAGATCTGGGCATTCATGTTTCTAATGCTTTGTAGATCCACAGTTGAAATAGGTTCTACATGGGAACTCACTCCTTCCTCCTCCATAGTTGCCATGACCACAAAATCCTCCTTAAAAACCTCTTCCACGCGTACATCCATTTGTGCACTCCTCATAATGGCAATCATCACCCTTGGAACTACTTGCAATGCTAGTTTGGCACACCCCATGATCGATGGCCTTAAGGATTTGATCAATGATCCTACAGTCCTTAGTATCACAAGTTGTAGAAGTGAAAATCTTGTAATAACAAGATACATTCTTCCTTATTGCACACTACAGCAAGGGACGTCTACTTGCATCATGGTCCCTATGAAAAATCTCACACTCTACTGCCATAGCACATACTGTCCTCTGGGGGAAATTATCCTTAACGTGCCCCTCAATCTCACAATTTGTGTACCACAAACCACTGCGAGTCACATGGGCTGAGTTCACAGACAATTTTTCCAACTACTTGGCCATAGCAGTAATCTGGGCCTCCAAGAACTAGCTAACACTAGTATCAACACTACCAACAGCCTCAGCGCATAGGGCAGCCTCCAATGCCTCGCGTGGGTCTGTAAAATTTTTATGAGACAAGGCCCTTCTAAAAGGGGTGATCAACCCTCCAAAAAACCATTGCGCATGCTTTGAAGAGTGAATATCATATTATAATTTAGACAAGATATTTTTAAAGCATGCATCATACTCCTGCACACTCTCTGCCATTCCTTGTTGAATCTCCTGTAAAGCGCTAATGCTCTTCTACTCAAACTCAGGAATGTGGAACTCTACAAAGAATGCATTCTTCAAGGTAGTATAATCCACTACTGTCTGATGAGGGTCATGCTTTATATACTAGCTATACGCGCGCCCTTGCAACATGGTTACAAGCTAACTAGCCTTCCATTCTAGGGTTATGACACCCTTCACAGGCCATGGTAGTTCACACTTGTGAACATGTTCCATAGCATCCTCATTACCTCTATAATCAGGAAAATATAGGTACATTTCAAAGAAAACTTGTGGGGTGGTTGGGCTCTAAATCCTCCTTCATCAGATCCTTGGTTTCCATGTGTGTTTCCTCGACCACCTAATCCACCAGATCCACTAGGCCCACCAGGTCCTGAAGTGGTTATGCCAAGGGTTCTCGTAGTTCCACTGAGCTATGCACCTATGGTCTACGACAATGTCCCACTGCCAATAGTATACCCCATACCACTTCCATATGTGAGACCAAATGCTTTTGTGCCTATATCTTGCCCAAAAAGTCCTAATAATGGGCTAGTGTTTACAACCATAGAAGTACCAAACAAGAAATTATACCTCCTAGGTGTAGAACGATCACCTCCAATATAATCAACTGGATTAGCATTATTATCCCCCTAATATGGAAAACCATGTGCCAGGGTACGGTGACTAGGTGGGCTCAGATGCGTGGCAATGGTTCTTCTTTCTCTGCGCAATGAACTCTCATTAGAAGACGAAGGGTTTTCTCTCATGCGCTTGCCAAGATGGGGTCGCACAGACTGCGCAAGCTCCACATCCTTAGCGTGAACCTAAAATCCTTCCCACAATGTCTGCTACCATACATCCATCACACCTGCAACCTTGCATCATCTAGTAATCTCCCTTTCACGTGCTTCATTGTACTTAAGTCGTCTCTCCTCCCTTTCTTTCTCTGCTGCAACATCTACCGTATTCCTCCACCCTAGCTTCCTTGCCCAACGCTCAGAGTGGTTTAGTTGACCATTCGGAAAGCCTCTAAACTCATGGTAATCATCAAGATCTTCAAATCCAGAAGGACAACACATAAAAATGATCCTCTAGGCTCCCTCAGAAACTCAAACTCACCAACCTCCGGACAAGAATATGTGGAAATGGCATACTCCAGAGTGTAGCTAGACAATACTCCTTTCCACCAATGATCCATAGAATGGGTCCATGTCATATCTGCATCGTGTAGCCTTTGGTACTCTTCTTGGTTCCACACATGTGATCTACAATGCCAACTTGATCTAGATGCGTAGGTTGAGATCCATTCATACAGTTCCATAGGGAAACAACAGAAAAAAGTTTCATACAGATCATGGTAGAGATTCTCTTCTACCCATCTACGTGCATTAAAATCAGGTCTAGTGCTGAATCTTTAAGAAAATTCATCCTCCGTGCTCTTGAACCATGATTCAACATTTTCCAACATTAACCGCTATGTCATTACTCATCACATAGATCATGATGTATGTTAAATCCCACTACAACTTCAAAAAGATGTCCCGGAAAAGGAACCAAGATGTAGTTATTTTTACTCCTATCATAAAAGAAAGGAACCCCATACGTGCCAGAAAATCACCCAGCGAAATTTGAGTAGTCACCTGAGGCATGCGTGGGTACCGAGTCTCTCTTTATGTGAGTTTAGTGGGAAACATCATCTATGATTAGTGTAAGAGATTTCAGAAGGGAAGTTTAAGACATACAAGAACCATAGGGATTAGAACAGCCTCTAGATCCTTGCACTCACTTCATACTAAGTGTTTAACAAAATCCATAACATGTATTGTGACAGAAAGAAACATACAAGCATTCAAACTTAGCATGAAAGGAAAGAAAACTCATAAGAGAGAAACATGCATCAGAATCATTGATATTCATGTATATATTATGATAGGTAACCTCATTACATCCATGAAACCATTATAAAGGGTCATAGAGAAGTAGACCTTAGTCATGCATTGCACTGGACTTAATGTAGCTAAGCTACCCAAAAGAATTTTTACAACCCCTAGGCCTAGCGCATTCTCTCCTGAATACAACTATTCACCGAAAGATTCCTCACAGCATTTCTGCATAGCTCCACTCACTCCCTAGGTGTCTATCGGATACTTGTATGTATATCTCTCTATGGATATGTATATCTATATTTCTATCTTTGTAGGCGCTTGTATTTATAGCTTTCTTAGACTGCCAACCTATCCTCCAGCACCCTCAGATCCGGTGCTAAGTGTCTGGATGTGGACCTCCATGTGAGCATGCTTATCCAATCCTGAGCTCTCCACTTTATTCCATGATGTTCTTCTAGAATATTCCATCGCAAGCATGTTCCATCTTGGGCCAACTTGTTGCCAAGTTGACATCTTATCCATGCGTAACCGGGCCATGATTTTCACATGTTCTGCCCCGAACGTCCAAAATGACTAAGTCCCGATCCTTTCACGTGTTGCGCATGCTATCTGATTCCTCATACCCTTCTCTTGTGCACTTTTTCCATGCATGTCATTCCATAATTAGGACCTTGCATGCCTACACACCTTCATACTTGGCCAATATTCCAGGGGTCCAACATTCATCCTCTTGCTCCACTTTCTATACCTTCTACATTGTAATGCTTCTTATTTTGAGCATTTTTCTTTAGCAGGTGTATTGTATCTCTCTTGTTTTTTGAGAGATTTTGTATATGTATTTTTTACACTTTTGGCATGTTGACACTCTCTCTTGTTGCAGATATATTCTAGTGAATCCCAATGTTATTTTTTCAATGTTCGAGTAGTTGATTTTGAGTAACTCATACAGATTTATGGCATCACTCCACCCATTCAGCAATATGGGAGGGTGTAGTGTTGATCCTTCTTCTTCGGGTTTTGTGTCCTTGTCTTGTTACCTTGGATTTTCTTGGATCATGACACTCTGGATTTTTTTCCTTGCCTTGTTGCTTTGGTTATTATTCTTGGATCATGGCACACTTATTTTTAGAAGTTGATCGAATTATGTTTAGTGTTTTTTTTGCCTTTTTAACATCACTCTATTAACAGTCTCCTTATATGGAGCTATTTTGGTGAAGCCCAATGTCAGTTGTTTTTGAGTTTTTTGATTGAATAGTGGATTTAGACCATAGCGTACACCAAATTTCTTCAGCATTGTATGCATTTTTTGAGCCGATCTTCTTTGGATGCCTTGCAGCAGGTTTTTACTCTCTTTACTTTGTTGTTACTAGTTTTGGGTACCTTGCGGTGTCCCTTTTTCCCAGTTATTGTACACGAGTACACCAACAGGCCTAGTTTTTGGGACTCATACTATGGACATGCCACTTCTATTTTCACCCCTAGCTTCACTTGAGGGGAGTGTTAGAGTAGCTATCTACCTTATCTCATGTTCACGTAGGTACTTTATTTACCTTTATTGTATTTATCCTGACTCGCTTATGTGTGTGGATATTTATTTTATCTTATTTAGATATTAGGAGATATTATCTAGTTGTTAGGTATAGTTCTTTCCTTGATCTATGGTATTGACTAGATCCTTGATGTGTAGTTCTCTCATAAATATATGGTCTTGACTAGTTCTTTGATGACTAGTTATTTCCTTGATTTATGGCTTGATCTACGACATTGACTAGTTCTTAGATTGGTATTCCTTTCTTATATAATTAAGGCTCATTCTCATTTTATTTCATTGAGTTCCATAATAATATATGATATTACTGCTCATTTGTTTGCAAAGGTTTATGTAAATTTATTATGGCAAATTACTTTCATCTTATTGATCGTGGTGTTTGATTAGCATCTGTGTTCTTCGCTTGGTATGATCTGGTTGTCATTCCTTTTAGAAAGTTGGAAAAAATGATAGGGAAAATCATCCCATGCTTTCAAACCAATATTTTTTGTCTCTTTACACTATCAACTTCTATTCTCAAAGTAACTATTTCTTTATCTTTTTCTACACTCTTTTGCAAAAACTCAATTTGAAGAGATAAATGATTTGTTTCCATAAATTTAAGTTATTCTTTTAGAGTGGAAATTTCATCTTGGTGTCACCTCAAAACTTCATCTCCTTGTAGTTCCACTCAACCAACCTCTTGTGCCGCAATTTCTGTCTCTTTTGTCTAGATTTTCAGAACTGCAGGAATACTTTCCAGAGATTCCAAAGGAGTTTCTAGTGCCTCAGTAGCATGGCTCTATTCTTCAGGAATGGCTGAAGTAAAATAAAAATCTCATGAATGTTCTCCTAGGGAAAAGGAAGTCTCACTTCCATAAAATTATTCCAAAATTATGGCTACACCTTCATCAGATAATGTAGGCTGAGAAATTTCATCTTTCCTTATGGGACCAAACTTTTTTTCTCAATGAACTCTAAGTAATGGTTAGCAGGATAGTATTTTTATTTAAATATTGAGGCCTAGAGGGCTTCTTGGCTTCATCTCCAGAATATTTTATAAACACAGGGGCAGGATGAGGAGAAAATTGAATCTTAGGCTACGAGTTGTGGGCTGGTTCAGTAGAAATTGAAGTAGGAGCCCGCCTGACATTATTTTACTTGGATCTATCCCTTGCAGTAGCCTTTTATATTTTCCTCTTTGGTTTCCTATAGGCATTATGTGCGTAAATCAACTGAATAATCCTTGGGTTCTTAATAGCATTGTCACCACCCCCACTCTTATACTTCTATCCTACCTTTATGATAGCATCCGCGAGGTATTCGAGAAGATTCACCTTAAGCTCAGGATTTTTCCTTCTTTTCTTCAAATGGGTGAGATTCTTCAGTGTATCACCCCTAATACCAATGATTTCCTATCACAAATGAAATAATTGTTTACCCATGAAGCAATCTCCCTCCAATGCCCTGTTAATCTCTCCCTCTTAATACCCTTCTGAATTCCTTGGGGCTTAATGTTTTTATTAGGCAAAGTTTCCCCTTTCTCAGGAAAAAGGGCTATCAAATCTTTAAGGGGGGAGTTAATGACAACCTTAAGCCCAAAATTTTGAAGACTAGAGATTGTGCTAACAATTTGGCTATCTATTTTAATTCATTTCCCTCCTTTTCTAGAACATATTGCTAAGAAATTTGACAAAAATTCCTCAATTAAATCCTCCTTAAACCCCAATAAAATACAACCAACCTATATCATGAAATACCTAAGAGATAATGACATTCTGTAGCAGTGGTTTCACAGATTTTGGCTCAGACTTCTTCTTCTTCCCCATAACACAGACTGATTTACAACAGAAATGAAAACAAAGTGAGGGGTGTTTTAGAACAAGGGTAATGGTTTCGTGAGAGGGATAGAGTATTTGTATGCAATATCAATAACTTGAATTTGAAATAGTCATGAGTTTATAATGGCATCAAGTTGGCATAAAATGATGGTGAAAAAGATGGATGGGACTATTTGAGGTGGAAATCTTTTAATTTCTTTATATGGTTCCCATACTTCCGTCCTTATCACTCATGCTACATGTCATTCTTCAAAAAGAGTGAAAAATGTCCTTTACTCACCATCATTACCCCTTATCTCCCTAATTACTTTGTTGGATTTGGTTTTATAGTTTTAATAAATGCCTTCAGAAGTTTAAACATAGTTAATATCCATAGAAAAAAGTAAGTACACATCACCTTACCAACTCAACTTCTTTTTGACCATTGGTGCTTGCACCTTCTACATTTGAAAAATAATCATTGTTAATACACATTTTGACAACTTGCATTTCTAACCTTTATTTGCATGCTTAAAGGAAAATATATTTTGTGTGTTTTTTAGATATAGGGGGAAAGAGGACAATGATCAAAACTATGGTCTTCTTCCTTTATTTGTAGACTCCAAACAAACTACTCATGGATGGAAGAATTTAAATCTTCCACTAAATCAAATTCCTAGCACAACTGCATGTCCTTAGTGAAGGTTTCTTTATCCTAGTGCCATTGATAAAACCTCAGTCTATGGTCATTCACTAAATAATTTCTTCTGTCACCATCTATTGGAAACATTCTCATATATCCATTATCATATATATTCCCAATTTGGTATGGTCCTAGCCATCTAGTTCTTAGTTTCCCTTTGAATTTATGGTAGTTTGAGTCAAACATCAAATGCCAGTATCCTTCTTTGAATCTCTTGGTCTTGATATAAGAGTCATGCAAGACCTTCCTCTGATGTTGAAGGATCTTAGATTTCTATTGTGCTTGCATCTACATCTCATCTGTTAGTGTGAGTTATCCTATGTGTCCTCTCATATTGGAGGGTCATCTCACATGGGTTAGGTTTAGGGTTTCATGTGTGTCATGCACTAGGGTTAATCAACACCCTATATATACCCTTTCACTATTCATTTATGAGCATACCAAGACACTTTGTTGTCTTTCCTCTATGTGCAAGCTTTGTTTTTGTTGAACAAGTTCTTCCATTAGTGATCAATTCCTTCTTGCAAATACACTGGAGCTATCACGATTCCGTTGGAGTGAAAATACTTCATGGTGCCTCATTTATGATTCGATTCTCGCAAAATATTTTCATGGTATCAAAGCTGAGATCAGGTAAACGTGCACTTGTTATTTTTTAGTTGTGATTACTCTTTCTTAATTTCATTTTTTTACTTTGCATGTAATTTTTTCGATCATTATTTTCTGGAATTATTTTGCTAATCTCTCTAACAAGCTTTCTCGGAAAGTTATGTTAGTTTTTGGTGCCTGTTTTTTGTACCTGTGCAGGTATTCCCTGAGGTTTTAGGGTATTTACAGCCACATTTAGCTATCTATAGGTAAATCTAGATTTTTAGCCAAAATAAATATTATTTCATTTTTTTTTATAAAATTTTTAAAATAGAAGTGAATTTTTTTTAGATCTCTGTGTTTTTTGGCTTTCTATTTTCTTGGAATATTTCATAATATAGGTTTTTTTGTGGCTTGGAGTTCATTTGAAAGGTTTTTACACCTCCCCGAGCTCGTGTTCTTCCCTAGTCGTGTCCCTTAGTGGTCAGCAAGCTCATGTTATGGTCTGTGAGCTCAATTTTCCTATAGCGTGTATATGGGACAAGATTTCCCTACATACATAACAACTTCTCGTTGTGAATGAATTTTCCACTTTCAAAAGAAGGCCATTGATTTTTGATGAGCCGTGACCTCCACTGTTCCATGCTCCCGCCGTGACCACTGCTCGGCTCCTGCTAGACTGCCCCATGTCATGCTCACGTGGAATGTTCCCACTTGCCCTGGAGAATCTACCTCTCACTGGAGTATTTGTCGTGACCTGTGCCTCCTCAACATTTGCTGCAGATGGCATTTCCTTCACAACTGTGCACAGCTGGCAAGTTTTATTTGGTACGTTTTTTTCACGTTTTTTGGTAAGTTTTTTTAAAACTACTTTCCCATTTTAAAATATGATAAGTTTTTTTAAAATTCTTTTGAAAGAAAAACGTGGGAGTTACTTTGGTATGTGTTTTAAAATTCATTCCTTTTTGGTACTGTTTTTTAAAATACATTCTTTTTTAATCAACAACTAGCTTTTTAAAATTTGGCCCATGGATTTTTTGGTAAGTTCTTTTATGTTTCTATTTATTAAAAGCTTTTTAAAATCCTTTTAAACAAAAACAAGCCGTAAGTTGTTATTTTTTTGGGTAAGTTTTTTTTTACTCAAAAGCTTCAAATCTTTTTGCTTTTTAGTAAGTTTATTTTAAAATATTCTTTGATAATCTTTACACAAAAAACACTATCTTTACGTTTTAAGATTTAATAATTTTTTTAGATCTTAATTAGTTTTTGTAATTAATTATATTTAATTTGATTAAATCTATTTTTATTAATTACAAATTAATTTGCTCCTATTTACAATTTACAGTAAATTAAAAATCATTCTTTCCATAACCCTTCTTGTCGTTTATTTTAAACTCCAATAGCTCTAAAAATAGAAAAATAGGTGTTTCCAAACGGTAAAATTTAGGCGTTATTGTCATTTTTTTCTCTAATCGTTCCCTCAAGTGTGCAGCATCACTCTGAGCACCTTTTTTCCTTCCAAACTCTTTTCCGGCGTTCTGAAGATTCTCTGAACTCCTTGAGTTCCTTTAAAACCTTGTATTTCACCCTTATTATTGCTTGCGACTAGTGAGCGCGTCTGCCACAATCTACAGCAAGGGGGTTTTCTTTTATGACATGAGACATTTTTTCTCACCACCAGGGTTGGCTTTTGCCTCCTTTCTTGTTTTTTGCTTGTGCTTGTTTACGGTGTCCTATTTGCTACGCTCCATGAAACACTATTGTGGTCTCCTCTCTTGAGCGTTATTACACTGATTGCAAGACGAGTTACCAAGTGTTTCAAACCACACGCATGGACTCGATTGTAATCAATGCACTAAACTATAAAGTGCCAAAAGAAGGGGGGTTGTTATTGTCCTGGGTGGTTGTGTTTCTTTTCTACATTTCTTTCTCTCTCTCTCACTATGGATGCACTTTCAATTCTCTTGCTTACGCCGTTCAAATTTTTCGAAGGAGATCGAAAATAATAATGAAATTAAGGGGTAAAGGGTTATTCCACATCACCATGGGAACTGAGACTAAACTAGATGATGAATGTGAAAAATCTAAGTGTTTAAACCGTAGTGATGAAGCTTTAGGTGTTCTTTGCATGTCTATTTCTCCTGACTTTCTCTTCCACATTGAGGCATCCGAAACACCTAAATCTGCATGGAAAACGTTGGATGTGATGTTTGGAAAACTATATGACATGAGAGCACATGAGTTGGAAAATGAACTACTAGGGTTAAATCCTAGTGACTTTGAAAACGTACAAGATTTCTTCTCAAAATTTGTCCACATTAGATTGTTGTTAAAATGATTTCAAGTAGAGAAGAAAGATTCTCAACTGATCTTTTTGATTCTGTCTAAGCTAGGTCCCAAATATTCTGTCTTCGTGTCAAATTTCTATGCTAAAACAGTTTCTTTGGGTGATACTTGGACTATGCCCTCCTTTGACTTTTTTTCATCCCAACTCATTCGAGAACAGGAAAAACTCATTCAAATGGGGTCTCTCAAGTCCAAGTCACATGCCACTATAGCAAGTACTAGTAAGGGAAAGAAAACTGAAATGAAGAAAGAAACAAAGGATCAACCTAAGAAAGAAACCAAGACCAAACCTAAAAATGACACAAACACTTTGACTTTTGAGCCTAAGGCACCTAAAAGCAAGTATTTGTGTTCCTATTGCAAGAAGTCTAGTCACGAAGAGTAACATTGTTTTCGGAAATAGATTGATCACTTAACTCATTTACTTGAAAAGAATAAAATAAGTGTTCCTGAATCCATAAAACAAAGTGATCTGAAGCCTGAGTCTTTTGCTGCAAAAGGTGTTAAAAATGATAAGAAGAAAGGAAAAGCCCTTGTAGCTAGATTTGTTCCTTCATCAACATGGATTATAGATTCTGGTGCCTCACACCACATGGGTTCTTCGCATGTTGAGTTTTCTAACATCAAACCTTGTGGAATGTCCCAAATCACGATGGGTAATGACATGAAAATGTCGGTTCCTAGTAGTGGATCGATAGAGATGGATGGGGGAACATTTAACCAAGTGTTGAGTGTTCCTGATCTCTCTACCAATTTCCTATCGATTTACCAAATTACTCACCTTGGTGAAGGAATGTGAGTGGAATTTGGTCCTAACTCGGTGATTATTCGCGAGCTTAACAATGACACTATAGTGGCTGAGGGAAGGCAAATCACTGTTCACAATTGTACATCTTCTCCCACTTTACTTTTTATTCTATGCTCACTACCTTGCTCACTCATGAAAATGAGGTTAGTAAGCTATGGCATGAGCATTTGGGACATCTAAATTATCGCTACCTTGAACAATTGAGCCAAAATGAATGGTCAACGGGTTGCCTCATGTCAAGTTTTCTAAGGGTCTTTGTGAGGGTTGTAACCTTGGAAAGCATCCTGAAAAGAACTTTGACAAAGGAAAAGCTTGGAGAGCCACTTGTCCTTTGGATCTTGTTCATAACAATGTTTCTAGTCCATTTCTTTCTCCTTCGTTTACTAGATCTCTTTATGTGCTAACCATCATTGATCACTATTCGCGATATACTTGGGTATATTTTCTTAAGCTTAAGTCTGAAGTCTTTGAGAATTTTCAAGATTTTAAGGCTCTTGCTGAGAAATAGGTGGAACGGTCTATCAAGGTTCTTCGAACCAAAAATGGAGGTGAATATGTAAACAATAGGTTCATGGATTTCTGTACTTCTGAAGGGATCTCTTTGCAGCATATAGTTGCTTATAGCCCTTCGCATAATGGAGTCACAAAAAGAAAGAACCGTACTCTTAAGGAGATGGCCACTTGTATGATTCACTCGAAGTCTCTTCCTCCGTAGTATTGGTCCGAAGTAGTGAATTGTAAAAATTACATTTAGAACCATGTTCCACACAAGGCAGTAAGAGGGATGACACCCTTTGAATCCTGGTTTGGACGCAAGCCTAATTTTGATCACTTTCAAGTCTTTGGATCCAAGGCTATGGCTCAAATTCCTAAGAAGAAACATAAGGCCTTGAAACCACAATCCAAACCTTGTATCTTTTTAGGGTATCCTGATGGCGTGAAGGGATATCGATTGATGAATCCTACTTCTCATGAGTTGTATATTGAGAGAAGTGTTAAGTTCGATGAGTCTTCTTCGACTTCTACTTCTCCACCTATTGAGGTTCTTCAGCTCACTGATTTAGATTCTAACTCATCAAATGATGATACTGTTGAGCATGCTCCTCTTTTGGATCCTCGCAACCATCAGACCTTTGAGTTTTCTGATTCTAAAAGTAGTGATGATGAGGACAATATCCCTTCTCACTCAAGTGAAGAATCTTCTAACTCTGAGCTTTATCCTCCTGGTACCCTTTGGCCCAGGAAAAATTTGCAAAGTTCTGGAGATTTAGTGGGAGATACTTGGATATGAGATGTACTCACTCAGATTTTGTTACACCCCACTCTTTCTTCACCTCTACTTCAGATCCATAGTATTTCAAGGAGGCTTCTGGTATTTCTTAGTGGGATTCTGGCGTGGATGAGGAGTATTCCTCTCTCATGAAGAATGATACTTGGGATCTCACCACTCTTCCGAAAGTAATAAAAATCATTCGGTGTAAGTGGGTGTTCTGAACAAAGTATGGAGTAGATGGAGACGTCAAAAATTTTAAAGTGTGATTAGTAGCTAAGGGTTTCTCCCAGATAGCTAGGCTTGATTATACAAAAACCTTTGCTCTATTTGTGAAGATGACTTCTATTCGACTGACCCTAGCCATTTTTACAGCAAATAGATGGAAATTCCATGAAATGGATGTTAAGAGTGCCTTCCTTCATGGTGACATAGAGGAAGAGATCTATATGGAACAACCTCCAAGTTATGTCCAAGATCCCTCCCTCGTTTGTAAGTTAAATAAGTCTCTTTATGGCCTTAAACAAGCCCCTCAGGCTTGGTATGCCCAGATGGACTCCTTTTTACTTACATTAGGGTTTACTAAGTGTCACTCTGATCCAAATGTTTATATTCTATGGCAAGATGACTCCAGACTCATTCTTGTTCTCTATGTTGATGACTTGTTGATCACATGCATATCTTCCTCTATTATTGATTCTGTGAAGATTTCCTTGGCCAACAATTTTTCCATGATTGACTTACATCTACTTCATTACTTCCTTGGGATCCAGATTTCACAATCTGACTCAAGAATCTTGATTTCACAACCTAAGTATGCTCTTGATTTGGTAGCTCATTTTCATATGTCTGATTGTAAATCTTCCCCTACTCCTTTTCTTTCTAGGGTTAAGTTGGTTTTAGATTGCTCTACTCCCTTGGTTGATGGTACTCTTTATCGATAGCTGGTGGGGAGCTTGATTTACTTGACTCACACTCAATCAGATTTATCGTATGTTGTTGGGATCATGTCCAGATTCATGCAGGAGTCACATGAGCTGCATTGGAAAGTAGCTAAATGGATCCTTCATTATATTCGTGGCACTTATGCTGATGGCATTCACTATCATGGAGGGGTAGATATTGACTTGATTGGGTTCATAGATTATGATTGGTCGAATGACTTAGATCATCGAAAATCTACTTCTGGCTACAGTTTCTCTCTTGGTTCAGGTCCCACTAGTTGGTCTACCAAGAAGTAGAATGCAATTGCGATATCATCTACAAAGGCAGAATACAGAGGATCAATTAACACTATCACAGAAACTATTTAGCTACAGGGTATTCTGACAGAGTTTTACATCCACTTTCGGCGGCCTACCATTATCTACTGTGATAACATGAGCACAATCTCTATTTGTAGAAATCAAGTTCAACATCAGCAGATGAAGCACATTGAGATCCATATGCACTTCATACGGGAGCTTATTCATGATGGTATCATTGACATTCAGTACATTCAGACAGCTGATTAGATTATAGATTTATTCACCAAGCCCTTCACTGAGATGAATTTTCTTCACTTACAGTCTCTTCTTGGGGCGAGGTCTTCTGCATTTTCTCATCTTCTTCAGGTTATGTATTCCTTCTTTTCTTCTTCTTCTTCTAGGAAGATTATGTTTGTATATGGGCACCTTATTAGGCCTTTAGTTGTCAGGCCCCATTGACACATATTTCTTATTTGTTTAGGGGTGTCTTCCTTTTCTGTCTGACTCATCCTTGCCACTACCCCAGCTTCGATGAAGGGGGGGTGTTAGTGTGAGTTATCCTATGTGTCCTCCTCTCATATTGGAGGGTCATCTCACATGGGTTCTTATTTTCCCTTTGAATTTTGGGTAGTTTGAGTTAAACACCAAACGCCAGTATCCTTCTTTGAATCTCTTGGTCTTGATATAAGATTCATGCAAGACCTTTCTCTGATGTTGAAGGATCTCATATTTCTATTGTTCCTGCATCTACATCTCATTTAGTTCATTCATTTGTGTCACTCTATCTCATTAAGCTTCATCTAAATCAATTCCTATCTTCAATGTTATCCTCTAGGTCTGTAATTCAAATTCTCTTGGGAAAAAAACAATTTAAGCCTTTGTATGATCAAAATAACAAGCTTGATGCATGATCATTCCATTTTTAACCTCCTACATGATCTAAATTTACATTCCTTGAGTGTGGAAATAGATACAAAAACCGTTTAGATGTTTATAGGATCATTGGTCGAGCTTATCTACATTGCAGAGAATTGGTGGAATAAGGGAATAAGTTGATTTTTTCCTTTATTTACTGATTCAATTATGTAGGGAATAGAGGGAACCTTGGAAATATTCTATTTAGGCCTTAAAAAATCCAATTAACTTCCCTTCAAGCGGCCGAATTTGCTAAGAGAGGAACTGACAAAACTATGGAACAGTTCCTCTAGTGCTAAAGAATGTTTATTTTTTCGATTGCATGTCTTTTACATCCATGGTGGGTATGTAGAGAACTGAGGGAACACATGAATATTCCCAAAGTTCCTTATGGATATTATATGTCCAACTTACCTTATTCCTTTTCTTTTCATTGTAGTTAGGTTTTTAGGACACATAAAAAAGTGTGGAACTATTCAAAGAGTTCCAATGAATTTTGATTATGCTAATATAATCGTTACATGCTTAGGGGTTGGGTATGGCGAGTCTACAAAGTACCAATGAAATGTAGGAGCCATTCAGGGAGCTCTAGCCAATATTGACATAGTTGTTTCATTTACTCTTTTGCATTTATGTCAGTGAATGTAGAGTTCTAGGAAATGCATGGAACATCAAAACCATCCCATTATGTCGTATAAACTCAATTTCACAAAATTCTTAGTGTAACCCCACAAGGTCACATTTTGGTTCTAATTTTTCATTTTCACGATGTTATATTTTTTTCATAATAACAGTCTTGAAAGGTAAGTGTGATACTAATGACTGTGGACAAATGGATAGAAATAGGGAAAAAAGGAAAGGTATACTCCTAGGTAAGAATGGTTCCTTCAATAATCACATCAAACCTATGACATGAGTTAAGAAAAAATATAATGTGTTATAGATTTTTGTATTTTGAGGATATTGTCTTAGTGGTCTCCCATAATCATATGTGTGGTACCTGATGCGTGAAAAATAGTCGTTCTTGCTAGTGTGTAATAACCTTCTACATAGAGGGTATAAGTATGATACTTGGTAATATAATCCTTTAGTTGGATAAATAAAAATTTTAGGTTGTGGAGCCTATTTTCATGTGTGAAAAGTGTTAAAGACTATATACTAAGAGTACATGTGCCCAATATACCGGGAAATGTGCTTTTTCTCATATGAGTGGGATTTTTGACTCATAGGTTTATGGGATGGTTTTGGCCCATGGTTTTGATACCCATGGTTTTGTAAAATTGCTTAAAAAGTTGTCTACTTATGTAGTATTGTGCATATGGTAGGATAATGTAACATTGCAAATGTGTTTTGAATTCGGGTGTGAATTTTGTAGAGTTTGTTGAGCATAGCTCCAAACATATATGGATTTTGTAATTAGAGAGTGGTGGCTTGTAATAAAATTTGAGCAAGTGATTCTTGGTGGACATAGCCTAAATTGGGTGAACCACGTTAAATACTATCTCTTTCTATTGTGTTATTTTATTTTACGCTTCTATTTCAGATCTGTAATACTTTCTGCATATTAGTTTCTACTGTTGCAATTTTGTGAGGGATTGTTCTACATATTTTATCCCTTATTTCCTAACATGAAACTAAGTGGTGAATGGATTTCACTTCAACCCAAACATTAACCTTTTTGTAGTTTATTCCAACCATGGTTAGGATTTGAGTTCCATTCAAATGATTTCATAGGGTTTCCATAATTTTCAATACTTAGGGTTTGACAATGGAGCATATTTCCAAACTAACAAAGGGCATAAGTTGTAAAACATCTTTCCAAGAAATTAAAATACTGTAAAACAGGTCCAATAACAGATAAATGTTCCTAGTAGACTAATACAATTCCATACCAAGGTGTCTTCATATCACAATTTATAAAATAAAGCATCTATAGTTTCGGTCTTCCTATATTTTCCAATCATTACACTTGGATCTTTCTTATGTCATTACTTGCAGCTAATTACATCTTCTCTCTTGTGTTTTCAAACTTGGAGTAGATTGTAAACACTAAACTTAGCTAATTATATGTTATTTTGATTTTTCTAATTAATGTTGG
This sequence comes from Taxus chinensis, assembly GCA_019776745.2. Taxonomy (NCBI): domain Eukaryota; kingdom Viridiplantae; phylum Streptophyta; class Pinopsida; order Cupressales; family Taxaceae; genus Taxus; species Taxus chinensis. Next base: position 65,638,925 of record CM034154.1, read on the forward strand.
AAATTAATTAATTAGAATAGCCCCTAGTATTCTAAACTTACACTCCTTTTTAGTTTTTAATGCATTCCATAACAATCTAATAATACCTTAATCTTTAAAAGGATGTAAATAGCCATCTCCTAGCATACCCACACTAATGTATTATCAAGATGGTGTAGGCACCCTTAATCCTACTATTTGTCTACTACCATCCCCTTTAGAAATTTAGCATGATTCTAATATTTTTCCACCTCCTCAACTCACATCTCAAACTCATAGATCCATTTTTTATTTTCCTTCTACATAACCAATATCATTTCATCCTCATACTCCACTAGCCTAGCCTCCAACTCTCAAGACCCTCTTCACTCTTATTTATATTCATCCACCTTTTGCACCCTCTCCCAACCAATTTTATGTTCCATCAATTCTTCAACCAAATCTTAGAATAGTCTATATTTCTTGATAATCACCTCATCTAATGACCCAATGTAGAGTCCGTTACCACCTCAACATCTTGGGCTATCCATTTACATGTTTTTACAAATGTGAAATCTTTCACAGTCCCATCACCCACATCCTAATAAACCTTTATTATCTCCTTCTCTCATCTCCACCCCATCATTTCTGCCTGGTACTATAATCTCAAACCCTAGTGTATCATAATCCTCCTCCCCCCTCTTTGATGAGATATTTTCTACCTCCACCTTATCACCCTCGACCTCATTGCCTCTCTGACCTCTTTTCTCCACTCATATCCTCCAACTCTACATAGGTGGCTCACACTCCTTCAACTCCTTTATATCCTCCTCATTATCCTCATGGTTTATACACCTCTACTTAGGATCCCTTTTATTTTATCTAGGTTCCATATATATATATATATATATATATATATATCCCACCACACCTAAACATACCATGTGATCCTGAAATCATCTCCACATATGGGTTCCACCTCTGGATCTATTACATCCCTTATCTCCTCTACAACTAGTAAAGGTATCCCATCCCCACTTGGGAACATGTAGAGGAATCATTTATCTTTACTAAAAATGCCACATTACATAATCATATAGAAAGATATGTATATCATGAGTTCTCCATCATTGTACTCATCTTCTCCTTCATACCCATTGCATTTTTACCGCATCCTTCCTCTATTTTTCAAACCCTCACACTTCTTACTATGGCATTCGTATTATATCCCATGGCTCCATCCTACCAAAATCTACCTAAAATGTACTATATCACCCTCATAAGGAATTTTCCTCAAGGACTCCTGATCTTGCCTCTAGAGTAGATTAAAATAAAACTCTAAAAAAAATAACCCATGACTCTCATGTGGCATTGTTGCTAGCCTTGTCACCACTATGTGCTTCGACACCCACACTTGTAGTGACACTCCCATACAGAAGCCTATACAAAACCACCTCACATATTGGTAAATTATGAATATATCTCCAATAGAAATTATTGTCCTCGTGCATAGACTCTACCATGCTCCAACATCTCTACTAGTATCTCCCTAACCCCTGTGAGAACACATACCCTACTGAATCTCATAGCACCATGGTATATGTGATGATACTTAAATATGTCATCATGAATTATATATGTCCCTACTCATATAACTCTCGATAGAGGAACCCTCCACTACCAAACTCTATGCAATTTTTCATCTCCCCATATAACCTCCACATTATCTTATCTTTCCTATTAGGATCTAAATCCACCTACAACTACTCTCTCTCAATTGGGATCCAATATATATGCCACACGTCCTCAAGTGTGATTTATTCTCACTAATCACTAAGTGGATATTATTAGTGTCACTATCCCAGTACTCCACCAATGCAGTAAGTATAACTCTATTCATTTATAATTGCTTTATCTAGGTATTATAAAATAAACATGACATTTATAACACCTCTATCTCATACTACCACATCTCCTGACATAATCAATACATGAAAAGTGTAAACATTTTTCATAATGTGACCATCAATAACCCCTACATCTATAAATATGTATCCTTTTGATTCCTTCTTCCATCCATTATTGGATACATTCAATCATGAAAACATTAAAAAAATCACATTTTCCTAAATTGTATGGTAATTGCAATGTGATAACAAATAAGTTTCACTATGATTGCAACACAATCGTGAGCCAATCACTTTGCCTCCAAAATACATAAAAATGTGTAAAACTTAATTAAAAACACAAAAAACATCACCATGTTCTTACCTCAGAATCTACAACCCTCTTCCTTGGTGTCAATTCCTTTCATTTAGGTTTCATCTATCCCCTCCACTCCTCACTCATTTAAGATCACATGTGTAATTGAGACCCTTTATATTCCCCCACCCATACTTATAATTTTTCCCCACTAGTAAATTTCATCCCTATCATAATTGACTTTTTCCTCTCGTACCCTCTAAATCACTAATCTTCGTAGCCTACTTGTACTTCTCTGCCTTTAATATACCCCACTATAATAAGATCTTTATATATGATCAATAAACATGTTAAATAATATGCATATTAGAACACAACACAAGAGATTTTGGTGGGCCAAGATGCCAAAATATTCAATATATTATGAATAATACCTTTTAGGTAGGGCATCACCATACAATGTTCCTTAAGGAAGGAGGAACTCCATAATCTCCCAAGATGGGAATCCACTTCGAGGGTGACACCTCCAATATAAATTTACCAAGTAGAAGACTTAACACATGCATCAATGACATAACTCATAATGATACTCATTTCCTTTATATAGATATACATTACTCCTAATGTATGTGACCCCATATATTATAAACATAAAACTAAGTAATAAGAAGGTGCTCCCCATGTTAGAATCTCCATCAACCCATATACATTATAATACGATATCCCAAGGTGCATATCACACTCTCTACCTCTTGGCCATACCTCTCTACTAGCCAGTCATACCACATTTGTACCCCACCCTTTGACTCTAATTCATGTCCCTATACCAATCATTTTCTTCTCCTTTGCATTCCTACCATCCACCCCTAAGTCATGTCCCTCCACCAACTAGTCGTTATGCCTCTACGCCCCCACCATCCTCCTCAAGGTCACATCCTTCCACCAGCTAGTCACTCTACCTCTGTGTCCCTACCCTATTCCTTCATGTCATGCCCCTCCACTAGTTATTCGACCCACATATGTACCCCACATTCATCCTTTAGGTTTCTCTCCTCCATAAGCTAGTCATTCCACATTCGTTCCCATACCCTCCTCTTGCGGGTCATACCCCTCCACTAGTTAGTCATTTTTCCTCTACACCTATACCTTTGATTCATGCCCCTCCATTACATAGTCACTTCACCTCCACTCCTCCTCTCTCCATGTTTGATTTTTTCCCCTACATTTTCTAGTCACTTTTCCACCCCACTCTCCACATTTTACGCTATGTCGTTGTATTGGATACTTGCTTCACCTATATGCCCCTACTCGCCAAATCGAGTCACTCCGATTAATACCACACCACTCAAAAAATCACACCAACTTATCTCATCTTGATCCAATCACCCATCTCCAAAGCTACATCACTTTTATTCCCTAATCTCATATTGTGCCCATAGAAATCATCATTCTTCCACATGACACCATTCTATACTCAACCATCACACACAGAGGTTATGCACCATCTATATCCTATCATTATAGAAACTTGAATTAATAGATCACACCCCTATCTACACCTCTTAAATTCTTCTCTCTTTTTTATCCCTATCACCCCATAAATTACACCCATCACAACACTTTTCTCTAATTCCTACTCAACATAACCTTCCACCCAAGAACAATTGTGCCACAATCACAAATTTTGGTTAGATCACTCATACTTCCCCTCATAACTTCACCACCAGTTAAATCATATCTCCAATTTCCCTAATACCCCATAAATCCTCTACCTCCATCGAACTATATAGTTATCTAGCTCTAAGAAGTTTTAGCCTAGCTATTTTAATATTTCACTAAAGATATTTTGTTCAATCACTTTCGTTAACAAAGTTATCCATTTTCACCTTATTTATTTTGATATTTTGTTCAATAAAGTTTTGTAAATATGTCTAGATACATAAACTATCTACTATATAATACAACACTTTAACCTCTACACCGAAAGCACATTTCTCACCCAATGTCCACTATTCATCCCCATCACACAGTAACTCTAAATAATACTACCAATGTCACCCACACCATATCTCTATAGAAACATAAACCAACAACTCAATTGCATACTAAAAAAAGAAAATCATAATTACAAAAATAAATTAGGTCACTTAAACAACTCATTCCACCATCTACACTCAACTCCCTGCCCTATAAATTGCACCTCTTTGAAAAAATTATTATGCCACTAGTAAGTCACCTAGGTGACCCAACCTCGACCTCCCACAATATTATTTAAAATAATCACCACAAAAACATAAACCAAACTTATGGTTGTTCACTAAAGTGTCCCAACTCTTCAACATCCATTTCTTTACATAAAATAAAATACAAATCATAGAACCAACTTAATTCTAAATGAAAAAACCATCAGATCACCTTGGAAACCACCTTTACATCATTTTTCCTATACCTAAGTTTCTCCCTTCTCTTCTCTACATGGTCACCATGACCCAAGAGGATCACTGTAATGATATATGTGGGTCACTTTGATGACGTATCTAGGTCACCCTAATCTGGCATCCCACCTCCTTGTACCTTGACAACTCTCTACTTCATCCTAACACCCGAAAAAATATACAAATACTTTTTATTTCCACTTATCAATAGGGGAAACATCATCTAAAAATTCATGTGCTCTTTATTCCCCTTGTACTCTTCACCCCCTCCATACACTCTCTAGTCCCCTCATGATTTCTACCACATTCATCTTACTTTGTTCCCCTTGCATTCTCATGCCCTTATGATTTTTCCCCAATTCTCTTGGTTTCTTCACTCCTACCATGCACTCTTTGGCCCCCTTGTGTTGTTTACCTCCGTCACATGCTCCCTGGTCTCCTTACGCTCTGTACTCCCTCTATAAGATCTCTAGTCCCAAAATCCTTGTAATACTTTTTCCACACCCACATTCACACCATCAAATTTCTATCTATATATCATTTCCCATTGTCACTTCTTTTTTCATATTCCTTCTAGGGGAAGGGTGGTCCTACATATTGTCTATTCACTCAATAAAATTTACTTTCATTATCAATTACCATCTTTTTATCTATGTCTTTTAGAGGAAGGATAGGGAAAAAATATTTCCACTTGAGGGAAGATCATGTATAAAATCATTCTCTCATCAATATCACAACAACCACTCAATCAATAAGTCATTTAGTCTCATTGATAAAATAGTCTATTAACTTGTAAAATTATCCTACTAACCCCTTCACATAGTCCATTAAATTGGTGCATCAATCAACATTTCCAAGCCCTTTCTTATCCAATTAGCCAAAAATCCCAACCTACACAACATCCTTGTCAAAGGGTCTAACAAACCCCATAACATATTCACTTTTTATGCCACATCCTGCCTATTGCATTATTCAGCCCAAAAAGGGGGGAAATGTAGACATCAAAAAATACACATTGTGAATAAGGACATATCAATAAATATCTTAGAATCATCTAAAATAAAAATAACTATAAATTCTGACAAAACCTATAACAGTAACAAAATACATTAAAAATAAATAAAATTTTATAAAACAATAAAATAAAAATAAAAATAAATAAATTATAAAAAAACTTTAAAATATTAAACAAATATAACAAATAACTAAACCCGTAAAGCATGAAAACACCCACCTCCATCAAGAAAATATATAAAATAAGAAGATTTTTTCCATTATTACTCCTCTAATACTCTTGATCATATTTCCATGACTAGTTTCTTATAGGGTTTTCAAGTACAAAGTAAATTTCTCAAGAAGCATCTACAAGTCCGCAACATTTTAAAAATTAAAAACTCTTTGTACAAGTCAAAATCACCTTGGTGATAAGACAATGATTCCAGTGTACTTTTACTATCGTAAAAACATATCACATACATCTATTCAAAATCAATATTGCAAGACTCATTTAGTATTCAAAGGCCTCAAATCAAGTATATTATTCATTTCATGATTTACCCTTCTATATATTGTCAATTATTTTTATCATGTCAATTTTTTTATCAACCTCGAAAAGGATAAACATCTAACTGTTATCCACGTTTTTCACCACTATAAAATGGACAACTTAACAGGGCATAATGTTGGTAGTTGATGGGGAAGAAATGCTTTCTTATCTTCCTCGCAAGTTGGTGAGTCACTGAAAAGGTCCGAGTAATTTGGTTATAGGAGACAAGAAGATGTTACCGGCTGACAACAGAAATGTTGTTACTGTACGACAATAGGAATAGTTGTTACCGGTCGGTAATAGAATGTCTTTACTGGCCAGTAACACGTACGATTATTACTAGCCGGTAACAAAATTATGTTTCTGACCAGCAATAACGGGACCATAGTTTCCCGACAGCACTACAATGTGTGTACGGTCGTTACCAAACGGGAACAAGGTGGTGTTACCATCCGGTAATATAAACCAACTTGACAACAACATCTGAGCCAACCTATTTCTGACTACAAACGTGAAAAACATTACAAGCCGACAACATAAATGTTGTTACAAGCCGAGTAGAGGAATCCCAAAGATGGACCTCGTATTATTAAATTTGGCCAAAAGTCGAATTAGCAAAGAAAAATAATAGTCTTCTATTAATTCACTGCTCATACATATTAATCAATCAAATACATAAAAATATATATGATATGTATATCCTATAATTGGGGATGAATCAATCCCTACAATAACTCAACAACCAGCCTATGCACTATTAGATTATGATACATAAAAATATAATATAAACTAACTAATACAATCTTACATTCTTACCATATTAACCACAAAAAATGGTAAATAGTACTTAATGTAAACACTAATTTCCTAACATTCCCCCCTTTAGTGTTTACATGGGAAGAAGCACATCTAAAAAACTAGAAACGTGACCGTATGTCTCTGCATACTTTTAGGTCTGCATATTGTTGGCTTGGATCTTGCTATCTGAATCTTGTTGCAAATGATCAATCCACTTCACCATAGTGAACCCCATACCGAATGATCACACTTCCACCAATTCTCCTACATACGTGAACTCAATAGTTCCCAATTTCAATTCCAGTGAACACTAGATTTCACCAGTCGATTGATGTTAGAAGTATGATAGTCGAAGAATCTTTGTATTCATAGGATCACTCCAGTTCAGTTTCCCTGCTATGTAACTATTCTCAAGTTCCAAAATACACATCATCCTAGTTTTAATCATACAAGGAGATGGAAAACACACACCACTTTATTATGCACACACTACTTGAATAAAACAACATAAATAATATAAAATAGTTCCACCAAATCTGAATGCATCTCCGTCATTTTTGAGTGACGAGAGGTGATGATCTCCCTCCTTCCTCCAACCTCCAATTATCTTCTACTAGCTTATATAAATATTACTTTGAGACTCATTTGATAATGCCCCCCTCAAGTTCAACTTAGATGTCGGATTATACTGAAAATGCATCTAGTTGACATGTAGGCAATATATATATATATACACACAATGACAAACAATTGACTAGATGAGACTTAACTATACATTTACAATGTATGGTGATAACCCCATGACAACATAACATTAAATAGACTTCCACGACCTTACTATTAAAACTTATAAACACCTAGTCCTGAGAAGACTCGTTTTATACAAAGTAGGTACATTCTGGATAATATTTTGGTTGTCTGGGAAGGTATCGAGTGGGAAAGAACCTCTAAACAGCCAGCCATGTTTGTCAAAATTGACTTTGAAAAAGCCTATGACAGGATTGAATGGCATTTCATTCTTGCTGATGCTTGAAGCGTTGGGCTTCAGTTCAGTTTTTATCGCCTCTGTCAAAATGCTTTTTTCAGATGCCACGGCCTCCTCTATCTATTAATGGACATACTTCTTGAGCAATTTGGGATTTTTTCATTCTATCAGACAAGGTTGTCCTTTAGTACCTGCTCTTTATGTGCTAGCCGCTGAAGGTTTTAGATTTCCTCCTTGCCCATGCTCAGTGATCAAGGGCTTGTGAAGAGGTATTCAACTCCCTTCCATGTGAATCCCCTTTAACTTGTCAATGGGCATTTTACAGATGAATCCTTCCTCACGCCCCTAGAGGAGGAAGAAAATATCAACAATGTCATGTAATTGTTTAGATACATATTGTTTAGCTTTAGGTTCTAGTATCTAATGGAGAAAAACCCAGTGCTTCAGGAAATATTTTCTCCCTAAACCTGGTTGGCTGAATCATTTTGACTGGAAGTATATCTAGACATGGAGAAATTTTTAAATTTCTGAGTGTATCCCCTTTGATTTCGATGCTGCTCCCAGTCAACTTGGCAATATGTTATTGATAGGGTTTCCCGCAAATTGGAGTACTAGATTACTAAACCCCCTTTTGCTTACAGGCAATTTTTTTTTAGATTTGCTCCAAGATATTGGTTACCATGCATGTTTATTATTCTCTGTTTTGGGTGATGGCTAAAGCCTCTTAAAAGAAATTGGATAAAATTCTCAAAGATTTCCTTTGGGCTAGCTCGGACCTTGGTAAAGGACTTTCATAGAGTTTCCTAGGAGTATTGTTAGTCTCTCGTAGGGATTCTAGAGGTCTTGGTTCTGACTTACATTGGCCACGTCAGGGGATTGATACTTGTAGCCAAGTGGATTATTCAGGCCATACACTAGAAACAAAGCTTAGAAAGTGTTGATTCAAAACTGTATTTGTCAAGGCTCCCCATCAGGGGCGATAAAACCTGGCAAAGGCTAGATTTTCGTAGCCTACTCATTATGAAAGCCCCGGTTAAGATTGTGGGCACTTTTTTCGTCAAAAGCATATGGAAATCTTAGGTAGATTGCTCAAACCTCTTTTTAATCTAGGAAGGGGATGGATTCAGAAATGGGCTATCCATTAATGACCACAACATTTGGTGGTCTCCTCTCATCAATTTTCATGATGTGCCCCCTGCCCAAGTGCCCTGGGTTCATGCTCTTAAGCTGTATCGTTGAGGCTTGTGCACTCTCAAAGACATATTTTACAAGTAGCCCAGACTACTTCTCACTTGGCCTCAAGATAAACCCAAGTTTCAACTTTCTTCGACTGACAGAGAGTCTTATCAGGATGTTCTTGATTCCATTCCTGCTAAGATGCTTCACAAAGTTGGTGTTGTCTCTCTCAAGCCTTGGTGGAAGGATTGGAAATGGTTTCTAGATATCCCTTTCTTAAATTACTCTTTAGGAAAAGGTTATGCTCTGCTCACCCCCAGGCTGCCAATGGTGGCCTTGCTTAACTCCAGATGGTCCATCAAACTTAGATGGTCCACCTGGGAAGCTAGATTTCATATAATTTGGAAAGCCATCCTTCAGCCCAAGCTATCCTGTTTTACTTGGTGCCTGCTTTTTCAAGGCTCCCTCTTGGGCGCAGATTATCTCATCACGGGATTACACCTCAGCTTTTCCCATTGTGTGGGAATATTGAGATGCTCATACATCCGTTATGGTACTGCCCAAAAGCTCAAGCTATTTGGGCCTAGATCCATGATTTCTTTTGGCCATTTAGAATAGATCCATTTCTTTGGAAACATGCTTTGTTGGGGGATTCTATTTCCATTCCCCATGCTTTTGCACAAGTGTGGCATAATTTTAGAGTCGAGATCCTTTTTTTAATATGGAAAGAACACAATTCTGTTATTTCTACTAATTCCACAATTTCTTGCATTCTTTCACATTATGATAAGGTCATGCTTATATCGAATGTGTTCTTATAGATCCAAGACTAGGCCCACAAGGTGGAGCTAGAAGTGTAGCACCTTCAAACCTTTCTGGATCATTGGGCCAATGCTCCTTGCACTATGGCATGGGAACCCCCTACCTCCCCTTCTGGGAGTGTTCATTCGAGAGGACGGCATGGCCTAGGCCGGTTAGTTGACTGTGCTCATCATCATCATTCTCCCAGGTGGAAACCTGAGCATCGGTGGAACACTATCAACCGCGGTGGTTAAGGGTCCCTGCATCATTCCGCGTAGCATACTGGTTGGGGCTCCCACCATCACTCCCCGCCTTCTGTGTAGTGGGATGGGTGGGATTCTGGCAAAGTCCCCTGGTTGGCTCTTACCATTTCTCCTAATCAACTAGATGAAGACAAGATACGAAGAAGTTACTTTAGGTTGGACAGCCCCTTCCGGATGGCAAAGATATTCATGGTAGTAACTTGGAGGATAAGGGACCACCATCGCACCCCTTGCCCCTATATTTGCTGCAGTGCTACCTAGTTTGTTTCTTTATGTTTTTTCTGGAATTGTTGTTATGGTTTGTTGTTGCCCCCTTGGGCTTGATACTTTAGTCTCCTAGCCGTCACGACTAGTTTGTTTGTGGGGTGTGCCCTTTACCACCCATATTTTTTTGTGGATAGGCTGTAATATTTTATATTAAGTAATAACTTGACTATTTCATAAAAAAAACTTAAAAACATTCCTCTTCTAATCAGCCTAAATGACCATGTACTACTATTAGGTGTTAGCACAACTAGGTATCAACTCTCCATATGACACTTTTTGACATACACTAGCACCAATTGAAGTAGTCTAACTCAGTCTTGTATTAAAATTACGTGTCAGCATAACACTCCATTATTGACTCGATGTAATTCATACACTGTCAAAGTATATTTATCATTCATAGGTAATGTATTGACAATTGACTGTCGAATCGCTACAGTCCACATCCAACCTATTTGTGGATTATGGTCCACTCTCCTCCATATGAATAAATGCAAATCGCCTATCTACACAATACTCCAATAACATAAGGATCTATTGATATATTTATTTTTAATACACTATTTAATTTGGTAGATTCTGATATACTCACCTGGGGGCATCATCTGATTATAAATACACATTTTGATTCAAATTACCAAAGAGTTACCTATGTAGATGAGTACAAGACATACAAACAAGAATTCTTCAAATATTCGAGAGACAAAACTCTATGAATGAGGGATATGCATAAGGTGAAGAGACTAGCGTTAATCATATCTGGTCATGAAACTTACATGAGCAAGTTTTGTATACAATTGCGAAACTTAGCATCGAGAGGTTTCATAAGTTGATGGGCAAGTGAAACTAGCATGACATGGAGAAAGAAGGACTGCAAGAAGATGGAAAGAGATATTAGCTAGAAGGATAATTCAGTGGAATGGAAGGACAATAATCTTCCCACTGCAAAGTTGAGAACATTGACTGCTATTTAGAGAGAACAACGATGAGCATGTAAAGTCCTCAAAAATAATAGAGATATAATATCGATTGAAACTAGTGGAGAATCCACTGTAAGTGAAAACACACCAATAGGAGCCTAATGTTGGAGTCCAACTCTCCAGGTAAACACATATATACACTATTCACCATTCAAGCAGTTCCAACTACTAATTAAGTACTAAGCAATTAGCATGTCAGCAAAATTATAGTCACATTGATGCCTGTGCTCCTATCTAGAATGTTAAAGTAATTTGTCATTCAATAGGTGGGTATTGAATCTCGATGTCAAACATGTCCTTCTCTGATACCAAATATTAAATTTGGCTAGAGTCGAATTAGCAGAGAAAACTTTCAATCTTCTAGGTTTATGTTCATTCTACTCATACATCTTAATCAACTTTTGCTAAGGACATAGAAGATATGATGAGTGCATCTATATCTCTATTTTTGGGGAGTTGAACCAATCCATACTGAGTATTTTAATCTACCAACCTAAGACAATGGTGGATGCCTTGGGTGATGTGATCACGATATAACCTAAACTAACTTTTACAAACTTTTTGTGATTATCAAATGTTACCAAAGACAAATTTTTATCCTTAGTCTATCAACTGTAAAAGAATGAAATCTGAGGATAGACACTAGTATTAAGTTGGGGTTAGCACAAGGTTGTACATATAGATATATCAATATCTAAGCATACATGCAAGTATGGTGCCCATGTATTATTCTACCAGAAAAGTACCCTTGGGAAGTGGATTTGTATGCCTTCCCATACCTAGTTAATGAAGTAGGTTGGTTGGTGAGGAAATTCCAAGGTTCTTTGCTCTATATATTGTAAAATTCACCTCATTTTGAGAGGGAGACATCCTGGAATGTAAAGGAACTCTATTAAATGTTTTCTAGTACTTTCATGAGCTACATGCCTTGAATTTGAGCTATTTGTAAAAGAATATTTCCTTGTGCCTATACTGTAATGGATTGTGCATCATTTTAAGTAATAAAATTGGTGTTTTGTGGTTTTTCTTTCCCTAGCTTGAGTTATATTTCCTTCTTTGCCTCTTCATTACATTTACAGGTATATTTTTCATATTGTGTTCTTTTATAAGATTCAAATTTGTTGTGCTCCATGAAATTGGAGGGTTGAATGTGTTCTTTGAACTGTGGCACTTTTGTCTGTCCTCTTCTACCTCAGTTTCTTCCATTTTCACTCACTTGGAATCTCTCCACTCCCTTTTTCTTGGTGTTATTGCCTCCCTTAGTTTAAGGAATTTCATTTTTATGCATATTTCTCTTCCCTAGTCCCTTAGAATTATAGGTAAGTATAAAAATAGTTACATTTCTCATCTAGGAGTATTTTTAGCATTAGGAATAGGTAGAGGAACCAACCTTCTCTCGAGATCTATCTCAATTGCAAGGGTCCCACACTTTGAGACAATCCCACGTTAGTCAAGATTAGGGTTTTGTAATGTGAAAATCCTAGGGTACTACTTTTCCAACATAACAATAACTAAGGCAGATCACCTAACAACCTAAAAATACTCATTCATTTTCTAGTTCATTTTTTTCAAATTTAAAGTGATATCGTTTTCCTATTCAGAAGAACTTAGTAATTTGACATGTAACAGTTAAAAATGGTTCATTAAGCCCATATTTTTATGTATCCATTATATTAAATTTTATCTTACTTTCTAATCCTATAATACTTGCATGTGATTCTAATCATTGTATACACATATAAGTTCAGAAAATCCCGGTATAACAAGTGCATATTATGGATAGAAGAGATTCCTCTTATTTAATTGTTGAGATGGAGTGACATACATTTGAGATTTTGTGGGAAGGTTGTGTAGAACTTCATTGAACTATCCTAATAATCTGCGAGACTGAATTTGAGAGGATGAAATATCCTTTCTAGGGTAGAATCACGTAGACATAATTTTGTTTTATGCATGGATTTTTCATGGGAATAGTTTAGTTCATTCTCACCTATAACATTGTGATCATATATGTGTGTAGATTCACTTATTGTGTTCATAATTTTTTTCATCACACTTATACAATAGATTAGGGATTTTTATTCTTGAAAATATTACTCTCCTCTTTGAAGACTTAAAAGAGGTTAGTTTAGTTTGGTTGGTTTTCCCCCACAATGCATATATTTCAATACAACAAAGAGATATAAAACCTTTGTAGTTATCACACTAATGAATTTGTGTAGTGTGTGTATAATGTTTTTTTTTGGCAATAAATACCCCAATCACACCTCTAACACTCAAAAAATGACCTTTGGTGTATGATGTAGCTTTGTAAAATGGCATAGGGAAACCATAAAAAATGAATGTAGACCCAATGTATTTGATGTACTTGAGATATTGATTTAGAATTTGGTTGTTTTGTTGTGGTCTCCTAAGTAGTCCTTACAGATGTCATATAAGTGGAGCTTTGAACAGGTAATGTAAGTGTGTTATTATAAGTGATTTTTGCAAAAGGTTTTCTCAATTATTTAACACTATCAAGATTGTTCATCTCCTACCATGCAAACTACATCTTCACCACCTATTTTCACATGCACACTACTCATCAACGAATCCTTTTGGCATTAAATATCAGTCAATCGTACTTGTTCATATACTATTTGCACACATGCTGATGTAGAGAGAAAATTAAAATCATGTTTATTACTGATCTCAAGACAAAGAAAAAAACTCCTTCATGTCTCTCTACTTACAAGATCCTTCTACCAAGCCTCTAAGGCTAAAACTTGTCAAACTAGATCAAATCTTGTATATTAAAACTATAAGTTCCTTGAATGACCTTATAACATCCACACACTTCTCCTAATACTCACCAAACCACCACTCCCATCATGAACTAACTCATTAACCTCTGAAATCAACTGTGTACTCAGTTGCCCTCATTTGACCTTACCTTTGCCTCACTAGCTTATTACCCTATCTCCCTTATGACATCTTCAATGATTCTATAAATTTATCCTTTCTTCACACACTTTCATCATTGTTATACTCTTCATAAAATGCATTCAATCAGTCAAGAAAACTTACATTCATTCCTTCCACAAAATTGGCTCATAACCCCCTTAAGGAAAGAACTTGTTACATTCATGTAGTAAACCATCAAAGGAAACCCATTATATTATTTCAACTGACACCTTATTCCTTGACACCTTATCACCCCCAAAATTCACCCAAATTTTTATTACTGGACACCTTACCTTTCTCTTCCAAAACTAATTTCCTTATTGGAGGCTTATTTGCTCCAACTAGCCCCAAAACATTTTATTGTCACTCATAATTTCATCTTTGAGAGTTTCTAAGACAGAAAAATGATATTTCTAAGCATCCATTATTATCTTTTCCCTACCCTAGCAGTTCTAATGCTTGGCTCAAAATATAAATCTTGGTTTATTTATAAAATGTCCTCTAGAACTAGGTTTTGAACTGTATCTAGCTGTACCTTTAGCAATTGTCATGAATAACTTAATATTTCACCAATGAAAATCAAAATATTCTCTTTCAATATCTCAGGGATGCTTTTAAGGTTGTTAGTTTCAAATTTTGGACCAAAACTCACTGATTTAGTGTCCCAACTTTAAAACCCTAGCTCAATCTTCTGAAACCCTTACTATGCAGCCCGAGAAGGGAAAGTTTGTTATAACTCTCATTGTCATAAGATTTAATCTCTCAAATTAGTGGTGGAGGTTTTTTTCAAGGTGGTCCATATAGAAAAATTACTAGTAGCTCGTAAAAAAGGATATGAATGGTCCATTCAAGAGATGGTTGACTATTATAATGCGGTTAACACAGAGGTATAAACCCTTGGAAACAACTTACAAGTTTCTGAGCTATTTCAAGTGGTGGATTATTTCCTTCATAGCTTGCTATTAATACCAACCTACAAGAATTTCCCACTTTGATCACACATAGGTATATAATACAATTAGATCACATTTATATTTCTACAAAAAGTATGTAAGTGGCATGCATAACTATTTCTCACTTCATGTTATTGTTTACCATGCCCAGGGAGATAATTCATCCCTTCTAGAATTCCTTAACGTACCCATACATATTCTCAAAGGTAACATGGTTCTAAGATTCCCTGCATAGTCTAATACACTTCATATTAATTACTTCACAATGTTATATAAACACCCACACAAGTTCTACCAGCCTTCTCAACATAGAAGTCTTACATTAACAAGTATAATTGAAACTCCTTCATATAATGGCTCTCTAGTCCTATTACACACAATCTACGTACGATTATAATATTAGAGCAAAGTTCACCATTTACATAGCCATCCACATTTGATTTTAGGGAGAGAATCTCATTCAAACTTCAACTCATAAAACATACTTTAAAGACATGGATTCACACACAAATAGCACTTCCTATATTATTGTGCCTTAGTTCCATACAAGTATAATGCCTTATTCTTTTTCTCCCCTTCCTCTTAGCACGAGGAATATATTCAAAATGCACTTAAATCCTCCCTATACTCGAGCTCCAACTGCATACACCAACCCCTCTATTGTAACTCCAATTACAACTCATTAAGACCTACATCTAGGACTAACTTCTCACCAAAATTTGATAGGCCACAAGTGACTCTTCAACTTCACATTATAAGGCTTGTAGCTGCCTTCAAACATCATGAAAAATATCTTAATGATGCATACTCTCAAAAACACTACCTAGACTCATGACACTCACGCTAACATAACACATAACACACCTCATAACTCTTGATTCACCCTTATACCTCATTACACACCTTACAAGCATTACAATCATTTGAATATTCAAATATCCTTTTTGGAGCAAAACACAAAAGAAGATAAATTCAAATTTATTAGCTCCACTGAATACTTTAGATGCTCCATATGCCTTCACTTGGATCCTTTGAAGATCCCTACCACTCATATTGACTATAATTATCAAGGATTTGTCAATTGAATGTAGCTCCAAGGATGCTCTTGCATCATACTCCCAAGGTGGAGAAAAATTATGCATACATTTTGTTATCTTTCTCTTATCATCACTGTTATCCCATTTTTTGATTTTGTAAAATGAAGATAACCATAGTATTTTTTTGCCAAAAATCTCCTAAAATGCCCTTTTAGAGAGATAGTCAGGTTTTTGAGAACCCAGAAACATGAGCATGGTTCCTAAAAAGCATGCTATATGTTGCATGATTTTCTAAGGAAACCTCTCAACTCCTTTGTAATCAGGTTTTCAGGTTTCACAAGCAAGACAACATGTGTTTATCCAAAACATGCTTCATGTCACATGATTTCGACTCCCGAAACCTAATTTACTCCTTTGTTTTGGGTTTTCGGAACCATCGGTCATCTCAAACATCATGCTTCATGTCGCATGTTTCCCACAACCTGAAACCCGAATTGCTCTAAAATCCTTTGTGTCGGGTTTCTGGATACCCAAAGCATGATGACATGGCATTAATGTTGAGTTGTTGGGTAGTTGGCACGTGCATCGAACTGATGTGTAATAAATGTGGAAATTTTCTTATAAATACTCAGATTTACACGTCATTTTTACCAGTTGTACTTTTTACCTCATGGATTTTTGTGCATGCTCTTCGACCTTGAAACCTGATTTGATCTCGTACCTGATTGCATGGCTCATTTTTTATTATTTTTCAAACTGATTGAAGGTATTTTTCTTCATTCTTTGTTTGTGAGGTCTATTGTCGAATGTGTTGTGTAAGGATATTTCTAACATTCTCAAGTTTCTTTAGCAGCGTTGTTGGGGTTTTATCTTGTTCCATTTTGGGGGTTGTTTTCTAAATTAGTTTGTGTTTTAGGGTTCACCCATTTGTGTGAATTATCCTTTTCTTTATTCCTTGGAAGATGTCATTCTTAATGTTATAAGAATATATTGAGGAGAATATCAATTCCAGTTGAAATGAAGGAAAACTTGCATGTTCAACATCAACAAATACCCTATTCCTCTCTTCTCAGGTTTCGCAGGTGCTATACAATTTCAAAGTTCCGCAGTTGCATAGTTTTCAGGTATTTCAGTGTGTCAAAACCTCGCAGTATATCAGAAAAGAGTTTCCAAAGTGTCAGACATTCAAAGGACACCTTAGTGTTCCAGGGTTTGGCAAGTCTTCTGATACCTCCTAGTGTTGCACGTTTTGCAGAGTGCTCTACAAGCTCTGGCTTCCATAGTATTTTAAGTTTTCCTCGGTGCCAGTGTGTCAGGTTTTAGGTTTTTTCGACTGCTCGACATCTCATATCTTCTGACACCAGCTGATTGTCGGGACTTCCCAAGTGTCTGACACCTACTAATCTCTGATACTCTCCATAGTGCTTCGGGCCTGTGGGATTGCTAAGCAAGTGTTCAAACCTGAAGTGTCCAAACCAAAGGTGATCACTATAATCCTTCTTCAAAATTCCTCATGTCAGATCCTAGTCCATCACAAGATAAATCAGAAAATCAAGGAGGATGAAGTAAAAATTTAGGAAGGTGGAGTCCCCTTCCTACATTGACTGTAATTATGACATCTGGGATACAAAACTCAAAAATGTAGACATGGAAGACTTTTGGAATAGGGTCAATAGCTCTTCCTAAACCTCCTGGTTGAATTCAATAGCTGGCAGTGGTCTCCCTCTTACAGCAAGATTCCCCATGTCTGCTCAGTGCCCTGAGTTCATCTTGGCATGTGCTTCAAATTATGACTCTGCCTCTCGTTCAGTGAGAAATCAGGCGGGAGAAGTCATAGTCAAGTTAGACGGAGGTTACTTCGATGACCTTCTCAAGCTGCCTAACTTTGAGGAATATGTGGAGGTTGATATCTTCAATCAGCTCAAAAATCCTGGGACAATGATCAGGAAGATTGTATTAAGCATGTGAATAAGAAGTTCCTAATCAAAGCCAAGCTAGACTGTTTCTAGGTTTCCAAGACTTGTTCCTAGAAGTGATTTCATTCAAGAGATCAATGATATCATTACTCTGTTGAGTCGGGTTTTTGGATTTCCTGAGTCAAACATTTTTCAAGGATGGATGTACCATTTGATGGTCATCATTAAGAAGAATCAACAGGGAATTGATTGGGGTAGTCTTATCAGTGATGAGGTAGACTCCCAAATGAAAAAAAAAATTGACTACGTGTAAGTTCTATATGTCCTCATATTTCATCAATGCAACAGCTGGTATGATAAATTATCCAGGGTTGGATATGAAGGGGAACAAGGCATTGGAACATGTCTACAGTATTTTCCTCAACTAACAATAAAGGGGTCCGAGGACCAATTCAGGAGATTGAATGATGCTTTCTTCTACGAGAACATTTCAGGATGAACCCTAAACTAAGGAAAACAAGAGTCTCTGATGAGGCATGGAATGAAGTTTCAAAATGGGGTTGTGTCTTCTTACAATTTAAGAAGTTCACATATCTTCAAGTGGTCATTTACCCAGGTGACCCTTTTTCCACTACCCAGGGACCCAGGAGACAAGTTAATTCTAATGGAGTTGTGCAGGAAATTGTTGGATTTCCACAAGTTCCAACAAAGTAAACACAAGGCCACTGTATCCTTTCCAATTTCTATTGGAAGATACACCTGTTCAACAGTGGTAAAGGCCAAGAATGTAGTGCATGAGCTTCAAGAGAAGCTAAAGAAGCACATGAAGCATAGAGATGGGTTTGAACTTCTGAGGGTGTCCTTAAAACATATGGAACCCTGTACCTACATGTACCAAGCATAGAGGACATCTGGATTGATCTTCGTGATGAAGTCACCATCAGAAGAAAGGATCATAGTAGGTTGACACTTTGAAGAAATTCAGACGCTTGAGCTTGCTGACATCCCATAGGGCACTACAATAATGAAAGCATTCTGGATCCTTCATATGATGGATTGAATGAAGATCGATATGTCTTCCCAGCTATTGATTGGTCCATCGGTGAAAAGGCCTCTATTGCGGATAGATCAGCTCTGATTCTCACACGCACCAAAGCATGGCTCACTTCTTGGGGAATGAGTTACAAGAGAAAATTTTTCTCAAATTTGGTTGCTTTAGAAGTGGGGCCCTCCAAAAAGGAAAAGGACAAAAGCCCTTCCAAAAGACCTATAAAGGTCAAATTTGTCAAGAAGGGAGGAGAAAAAGTGACTACTTCCTCAGCTACTCAAACTGAAATGGTGAATATACCAGATTCACCAACCCCACCTAAAATAGGAGAAATTTCTTTGGAGGTAGAGGGTAGCCAACATTTGATTTCACCATTTGTTGATTGCTCATCTGAAGTGAGTTTGTCTCTTGCTTCCCAGGCCTTAGCTTCAGTATCTGCGCCCCCTCCTTCACAGCTGCTTCCACCTCCTCTTTCTCCATCCACATCAACAGTCATGGCCAACATCTTCTCTGGTCTCTCACCTCTCTCTGCTAGAACAAAAGTGACTGTAGATATGCCTCCTCCTTCTGCACATCTTTTCACCGAACCCATCACCACACTTGTGACTGTCCCTGCTCCACCAGTAAGTCTTCCCCCACCTACAAGTGTGACCCCAACTTCTGCAATAGTGGTAACTCCCTCTGGCACTCCTCAATGGTTGAATGATCAAACACCGAGAAAGAGGAAGGTGGTAGTTCCCCTACCGGCCTTTGATTTCAGTTCACTTAAATTTCCCTCTGCTAAATCTGCCAAGAAACCCAAACAGTTTCTAGGGTTTCAGTGGATGCTTTGGGGAATAAATTTGTAGAAATCACAACTCCCACAGCTGACAAGACCAGAGAGGACGTAACAGCCTCTGACTATCAGATAACCAGAGTCGATCTCGGGAAAGTGATGGCAGAGGGAGCCCAACAAGATGCATGGGATGCTATGAATGTGCTATGTCAAAAGTTAAAGGAAACAAAAGAAAGAAGGGATGAGCTTAAAGGGAAAGTGGAGCAGATGACTGAAGTGTTGCTCAAACTTTCAAAGCCCTCTGAATCAACACCGTCATCCTCCACTCCTATGCCTATACAGTTTGATTTCTCATCAGTTCCCATGATTGAAACGATCAATGAAAATGGGAGAACAGTTGATGAATGGGTGCAAAGGTTGCTGCTCCAAGGAAAGGAAGTCATTGAGGCTTCATCTGAGTTTTATAAGACCTTAAGGAATACTCAAAAGAAGGGAGAAAAAATGGATGAATATTTTTCGGAGGAGATTGGAAACCTCGAGCTAACCTTGGAAGCTCTTAATGCATTGAAACAGGTCCCATCCCATATCCTGGTCGAAGAAGGGGTTATCCCTCACGTGGATAGGCATTTCTAGCTAACCAAGGCTATAAGATTCAGAGTGAAGATTCTCAATGAGGCCTACAGCAAATTAAGGGCATCTAGAGATTAATTGGTGGATGCTGTCAGTGATGTTGAAGAAGATCTCTCTAGGATTTTTCCCAAGGTATTGGGTGCAGGCTCGAGTCTTTTATCTGTGGATGAGTTCCACCAGTAATTTCAAAAGTCTATCCAGCAGGAATCAACTGCCACCTTCAGTCTAGAAATTATTGATAAAATTGTAAAGACTGAGCACATCATAGAGTCACTAAGGAAACTTAGTAAAAGACTGAAGAAACTTCGTGGTGAAGCAAATGATATTCATGAGACCTGTGAAGTTTTGAATGACCATTCGAGTGCGCCTGAAGAAGCTTAAATGCAAGATGTGTTCAAGAAATTTCAAGAGTTCCAAAATAAACAAGCGCTGTATAGAGGAAGACAAAGATGGTGGAATAGAGAAAGCTTAATGCTACATGTCTTTTTCATTCAGGAATTGACATGTCTTTTTCATTTTCATTTCGCCATGAAGGAAGCAAATTTTTACTTGGTCTCCTGCGTGAGAGTCAAGCAAAATAGGACTTTGATAAAATGACTATTTCATAGGGTTTTATCCTATTTTATCTCTGCTCTTTTTATTATAAATATAGAGCACATATGTATTCAAAGGGGGGAGATATTTTTTTGATTAAGAAAGCTATTGTGAAAAGAAGAGAAACTTTGTGTTTTCTTTCATCCATTTGAAGAATAGAAACGAATGATATTTTTGCAGACTTTGTGTTGTGAGATTCATTTCCCTTAAGCACTTGTTATTATGTTCAATGGTCTTAAGCTGTCCTTAATTAGCATTCTTGGTTATTTAATTGTTTCCAAGCATTACATATATTTATCTAAAAATTATGTGAATACTTTGTGATCTGTGTTTTCTCAAAGAAACATACATTCTTCTCCTTCCTTTCAAAATTTTGTTTCTTCTATATCTTTCCAATCCACTCTATTCTGTAAATAGTAATGTCTTCACCTCATGTTGATATGAGCTTCGGGATTGTATCCCAACCCCCAATGGTTAGAGTAGTGTGTATATTGTAAATATTCTTTCCGTTGTGTTTTAGATTAGTAATAAATAGGCAGCCTCACCTGTCTTTGAGGAGGGATTTTATCTCATGTACTGTGGTTGAACCTCATATTTTTTCTTGACAAAATATCCAACCAACAGTTTTTGGTGACTCTACTGGGGAATACAGACTGATAAGACTGAGCTTATCCTATTGGTGTCTGGCGACTCCGTATTTGCCTTATTTTCAGAAGATCCTTTTTCTGGTTCAAGCTGGCTAGAAAGATCTTCACTCGGTCAAGCCAAGCTAGGGGTGAAACTGATCCATTCTTTGATTTGCTTCAGCAACATAATTTCAGTCTTTCCCCTCACAGTTTTATATCAAGCTGAGCCAGAAGTTCTTCACCTGTTCGAAGAACTCAGATTTCTCAAGAGCAAGAAGTATCGGTGACTTGTCATGCGTTATTCTTGTCCAACACTCAGATCCCTGTACGCACTCCATTCAGAAGAATGGTAGCACAACCTGTGCCCTGGGGTGCAACTATTGGTCCTCTTTCCTTAACTCCGCCATTGCATGAGTTACCACATGGATCACTGTAAGAACATTCCCAAGTTCAATGGCGATGGGAAGCAACATCCATGGATGAACACATTGCTTCCTTCTTTGTAGCATGCGGTGTCGTTGGAGTGGCTCACGAAGATGTTTCTGTTCGGATCTTTGTTGAAACATTGCATGGTGTAGCAGCTGAGTGGTTTTACCACCTTCCAAATGCATGCATTACAAACTAGGCTACCATGAGGACTAGATTCGAAGCACGGTTCAAACCGGCTGAGGATTCTCATGCTTTGTTAGAACTACTTATCCACATGAAGAAAGAATCCCATGAACCCATGCGAGACTTCATGGCCAAGTTCAACAAGTTGATCTGGAAAATTCCAGAACTAGTTGTTCCTACTCTAGAAAATCAGAAATGCTTCTTCATCAATGCTCAGCCCTCAGATGTGAGCTTCCTATTGAGAAGATCAGCCATCCCTAATTTGGCTACCACTCAGTCTATGGCTATTGAAATAGAAGATGATCTCATTTTGGTAGGAAGGATCAAGAGAGATTCATCTAAGCCTAAAAATCAAGGTTCTTCTCAAGGTAATACTGACCCTATGATTCAAAAGATGGCTAATGATTTGATTTCTTTGAAAAATAAAATGTCTCAACAAGTGAGCAATGTTCCATATCGGGATATCCCTAGATGGAATTTCAATAATACTAATGGTGCACCCACAAGAGATAGACCACGGTTGACTGCTACTCAACCAAGACTGGCCATCGAAGCTCCTCTAGTTAACGGAGTAGTAGAGATAGTGGAAGAAGATGAAGAACTAGAAGATCAAGAGTATCACAAAGCTCTCGAAGCTTCGAAATAGGGTGATGAGTCTTATGATGATTCAGCTGGCGACTCCAGCATTGGGTATTTGGAATATGAAGAAGATGGATGTGAACCTGATGGTGAGTCATTTACAGTCTTCACTCGATCCCAATCTTAGAATCAAAGATAACCGGTTGAAAGCTCTAGGGAGAAGAGCAAGGAATCCCCCACAGTCATAGCTAAGAGAGATTCTCCTATCTCAGCACAAATTGAAAAAGAAATGACCAAAAAGGTAACAACTTCCCCTCATTCTCCTTCTCCCAAGGCCAGTACCTCAGCTCAAGCCCATGTGACCAGACCTGAACCTACCATTACTCCCTCATACACTACTTTTGACATCATTGAACATGTAAAAAGAACCAAGATCCAAATGTCAGAAGCAGAATACCTTCAATCAAATCCTGAGCAGTTTGAAAAAATAGCCAAATTCATTAGAAGCAAGGTTGTTGTTCCTTCATCTTCAAAAGTCCTTTTGACAAGCCCTACTCAGCCTTCACCTCAAAACAATATGACCTCTGCTTCTTCTTCTTCAGGAAAGATTGAACCATTTTATTTTTCCTTTCTCATAAATGGGTTCAAACTTAGCAATTGCATCATTTACTCAGGAGCCTCCGATAATGTTATGCCCGCAAAAGTAGCCCATGCCCTTGGGCTTACTTTGACTAAATCATATGGATGGTGTTACTCCATGGAAACCAAGCAAGTTCCCTTGATTGGTCAAATCAAAGATGCACATTTTGCATTCGTTGCCTTCCCAGAGAAGAGAGTGAAAATGACCATTCTGGTTGCTGATATTCCTGTAGCTTACGGTATCCTCTTGGGTAGAGGTTTTTGTAAAGATGTTGGAGGTGAGATTAATATGGATTGGACCAAGGCCAAGATTCCAGTCAATGGAGTTTCTTGCATTCTCCATCCTGAACCTTAGGAAAAGTATTTGGTCACTATATCAGACAATCCCAAGGCTCAAATCCTGTTCGAAGATGCTAGTTTGGGAAATTACTTCATGACATCAGAGGTACCAGCTGTTGATGTCAAGAAAGAGGATGCCAATGTGATTTGGACTCTCAAGTTTGATGGTAGCTATTCAACTAGTGGATCAGGCACTGACATAGTTCTTATATCTCCAGATTCTGAGATCTTTCCCTCTGCTTTCAAGTTGTAATTTGATAACACTAATAATACAGCTGAATATGAAGCTTTGTTATTAGGATTAGAAATGGCAAGACAAAAGGGGATCCGGAACCTCAAAGCTCAAGGAGATGTGGAGCTGATTGTTAATCAGGTGAAAGGAATCTATCAGGTAAAAAATGATCACCTGAGACATTACAGGAACAAATTTTGGGATAGTATAGAATGCTTTGATGCTTTCTCTATCAAGGTAGTTTTAAGATATTATAATTACAAGGCTGATTCTTTAGCCGTGTCTACATCTCTCCTCCTCCCTCATTCATAGTTCAAACAAGACACATACACCATTGAGATTGTGTATCGTCCCAGTGTCCCAGATAATGCAGCTCATTGGCAAGTATTCAACGATGATCAACAGGTGTTGTCATTTTTAGAGAAAGTTGACAATTTTAGTGAACTATACTTTGAAGGCTCAGAATCAGCATTCCATGAATCTGTTTTGAATCCATATCAAGAATTCCATGGTGAGTTCATACAGATAAAAGGCAACAAGATTCCCAAAGAACTGGTTTCTCTAGAGGTTTTTTTTGATAAACATGACCGCTTCATTCAAAACAAAAGACAAACATAAGGAGCCTCTTCCTTGAAAGTAGATCAAGTCAATCTAGGTTCGTCTGATGAACCTTGGATGGTGAATATCAGGAAATGTTGTTCCCCTGAGGAGAAAGCAAAATTCACTTCACTACTAAAAAGATACATGGATGTCTTAGCCTAGTCCTATGCAGATTTAAAATCCTTCAACCCCAAAGATGTACAGCACAATATTCCTTTGAAGGCTGATGTAAAACCCTGCAGGCAGAAACAGAGACATTACAATCCAAAAATCTCAGGAACCATTCTTGTTGAAATCTAGATTATGTTAGATGCAAGGATTATATTTCCAATTCACCATTCCACCTAGGTCACTAATATCATTCCTGTTAGGAAGAAGAATGGAAAATCTAGATTTGTGTTGATTTCAGGAACTTAAATCAGTCTTCATTAAAAGACAACTACCCCTTGCCAATCATGGATCAGGTGTTGCAGACTGTCACTGGATCTGAGATGCTATCCATGCTCGATGGATTTTCAGGATATAATCAAGTTGAGGTGGCTGCTGAGGATCAACATAAAACGGCCTTCACAACCCCATGGGGAACCTTTGCTTACAGGAGAATGCCTTTCGGTTTGATTAATGCCGGAGCCACATTTCAGAGAGCTATGGACTTAGCATTCAGAGATCTGATGGGTAAAGTCATAGTCATATATTTGGATGACTTAACGGTCTTCTCTAAGAAATGGAGTGATCATTATGATCATCTGGAGTAGGTACTCTTAAGGTGTAGGCATCATGGGATTTCATTGAATCCCAAGAAGTCTATGTTCGGGGTAACGGAGGGAAAATTGTTGGGTCACATCATGACTAGAGAAGGAACTAAAATTGACCCAGAGCGAGTAAAGGCTATCCAAGGCCTTACCTTACCCACAAGAAAAACTGGAGTCCATTCCTTTTTTGGAAAAGTCAATTTCCTAAGGAGGTTCGTACCTGATTTTACAGACAAAACCAAGGATATCCTTGGGATGATGAAAGGTAAAAATCCATTTTGATGGAGTACTGAAGGGAAACTTACATTTGATGAAGTCAAAAGGGAAATTGTTCATGCTCCCATTCTGGTATGTCCAGATTTCAAGAAAGACTTCATCATGTATAGTTACGCTTCAGTACATACAGTGTCAGCCATCCTGATGCAGGAGAATGAAGAAGGCATTGAAGCTCCCATCGCTTTCATGAGCTGTCCATTAAAGGAACATGAATTGAAGATGTCACAGATTGAAAAACATGCTTATGTGGTGGTGTGAGTGGTAAACAAATTTAGATACTATGTGTTGAGTTCTCATACTATCGTTCTAGTTCCTGACACTGCAGTTAAATCCATCTTGACTCAGCAAGAACTGGGTAGTCAACGGGGTAACTGGATAGCCAAAGTTCAAGAATATGACTTAGATATCAGGCCTACCAAGTTGGTATGAGGAAGGGGCTTGTGCCAATTGATTACAGAAAATAATGCTGAGGTAGAATGCGAAGGAAGTAAGGATACCTCCTCAGAATTGCCTATGGTGCTTCTTTTAAGCATGACAGATGAATGGTACACAAATATTGCTTTCTTTCTAACCTATGGCGAGTGCCCCTCATATTTAAGCCAAAAATAGAAAAGGACAGTTAAGTTAAGATCCACGAGATACATTATGTGGGATGGAGGAATATATAAGAAAGGCATTGACGGTGTTTTCCTGCACTGTGTCGATAAATCTCAGCAAGTAAGGCTGCTGGAATCCTTCCACAATCTAGCCTGTGGAGGACATTTCTCTTCCTTCATGACAACTTATAAGATCCTAGGGGACAGGTACTATTGTCCTACTCTCTTTCAAGACTCAGCGGAATGGGTGTCCAAGTGTGAAGCCTATCAACATTTCGTCGGTCATCCTAAGCTGGCGGCCCTTCCCCTGAAGCCTGTGGTGATTGAAGAGCCTTTTTGCCAGTGGGGAATTGATTTCATTGGAACATTGAATCCTACCTCTAGTGCCAGACACAATTACATGCTTACTACTATAGACTATTTCACCAAGTGGGTAGAAGTTGCGCCAATCAAGCAGGTAACCTCAGAAGCTGTGTGCAAATTCCTAAAGGAAAACATAATTGTCAGATTCGGTGTGCCTCACAAGATTGTGGCTGATAACGCCTCCAATTTCTCATCACATGAGCTAACAGAATTTTGTTATGGGTTCAGAATCACACTTGCTCATTCATCTGACTACTACCCCCAAGGCAATGGTCAGGTGGAATCCAGTAACAAGAACCTGGTTACCATAATTAGAAAGTTGGTGGATGAGAACCAGAGGACATGGCACAAAGCATTGTATGATGTGTTATGGGTAGATCGGATTACTCCTAAGTGAGCTATCAGAATGTCTCCATTCCAAGTGTTGTACGGGATTGATGCTGAGATCCCTATCTCAGTAGAGTTGCCAGCCTTACAGTTGGCCAAAGCAGTAGAAGATGAGACCTTTCAAAATTCTATTGAGAAAAGGGTAATGTACTTAGCCAGACTGGAAGAGGAATGAAGCAAGGTGGTTGATCACATTGCAGATCATCAGAGCAAAGTAAAGAAGATCTTTGATAAAAAAATCAAAGCAACGTCACTTTCAAATTAGAGATCTAGTGCTTCTTTGGGATAAGAGAAGGGAATAGAAAGGCATGCATGGAAAGTTTGACTCTTTGTGGAAAGGAACCTTTCAAGATTCATCAGCTGAATGGTGAAAATAGCTTCTGGGCTATCATATTCTGATGGAGAGTTGCTCCCTTTACCTTTCAGTGGTCAACATCTGAAGTTGTTCCATCAGTAATACAAGATGCTCTCTTGCATTGTATATATTTTGCTTTCTGTCATGTGTTTGCTTTTTGTTTCTTTCTCTGTTTGTTGTTTTCAGGTTTCTTCTTTTCAGACTCCATAGCCCAATGGATAAAGCTAGAGATTCTGAGTTCCCTTCCTTTGATGTCACAAAGAAAGTCCCCAACTGGAGCCAGCTGTTATCCCATTTTTGTGATTTCACTAAAATGAAGATAACCATAGATTTTTTTTTTGAAAAATCTCCTAAAATGCCCTTTTAGAGAGATAGTTAGGTTTTTGGAACTTAGAAATATCAGAGCATGGTTCGCAAAAATCATGCTATATGTTGCATGTTTTCCAAAACCTAAAACCCAAAACCTAACTTAACTCCTTGTATCGGGTTTTCAGGTCTTCACAACATCAGAACATGCCTTAGCCAAAACATGCTTCATGTCACATGATTTCTGACTCCCAAAACCCAATTCACTCCTTTGTATCAGGTTTTTGGAACCATCGAGCATCTCAACATATCATGCTTCATGTCACATGCTTCCTGAAACCTCGAAACCTGAATTGGTATTAAATCCTTTGTGTCGAGTTTCCGGACACCCAAAGCATGATGACATGGCATTAATGCCGAGTTGTCTAGTAGTTGGCACATGCGTCAACTGATGTGTAATAAATGTGGAAATTTTTATAAATAATTGGATTTACACGTCATTTTTACTAGTTGTACTTTTTACCTCATGGTTTTTCATGCATGCTCTCCTGAACTTGAAACCCGATTTGATCTTGTGCTCGATTGCGTGGCTTGTTTTTGATTAATTTTTGAATTGGTTGAAGGTATTTCCTCTATTATTTTTTTGTGGGGTCTATTGGATGTGTTATTGGGATGATATTTCTAACATTATCCTTTCTTTTCTGTTAGGGTTAGGGTTTTTGTTCCAATTGAGTTTGTGGTTTAGGATTCACCCTTTGTGTGTTTTCCTTTTCTTTATTCCTTGGAATATGCCTTCTTAATGTTATAAGAAAAAGAGGAGAATATTAAAAAATTCCCCTATTGAAATGGAGGAGAATTTGAATGTCCTAACATCACAAAAACCTGATCCTCTATTTTCAGGTTTTGCAGGGTTCTATACAATTTAAAAATTCCACAGTTTGTCAGGGATTTTAGTGTGTCAAACATCCTCCTATTTTTGAAAAGAGTTTCCACAGTTGATCAGGTCTTGTGGCGTGTCAGACATTCAAAGTCTTTTGACACCTCCTAGTGTTACGGGTTTGGCAAGTCTTCTGATACCTCCCAATGTTGCAGGTTTTGCAGGGTGCTCTACAAGCTCTGACTTCCACAGTATTTTAAGTTTTCCTCAGTGTCAGACATTCAACATCTCTCGAAATCTCTAATTTCCCACAGTGTGTTAGGTTTTTCTGACTGCTCGACATCTCATATCTTTCGACACGTTCAACTAATTTTTTGGACTTCCCAAGTGTCCAACACCTACTAATCTCTGATACTCTCTATAGTGCTTTGGGCCTGTGGGATTGCTAAGCAGGCCTTCAAACCTAAAGTGTCTAAATGAGAGGTGATCAATACAATCCTTCTTCAAAATTCCTCATCTTGGATCCTGAACCATCACAGGATAAATCAGGTAAGTCTAGGAAAATGAAGTACAAATTCAAGAAGGTGGAGTCCCCTTCCTAAATTCATTATAATTACGACATCCTGGATACAGAACTCGAAAATTTAGACATGGAAGACTTTTGGAATAGGGTCAAGAGTGCTTCCCAAACCTCCTAGATGAATTCAATAGCTAGCAGTGGTCTCCCTCTTGCAGCAAGATTACCCATGTCTACTTAGTGCCCCGAGTTCATCTTGGCATGTGCCTCAAATTATGACTCTTCCTCTTGTTCAGTGAGAAATCAGGCGGGAGAAGTCATATTCAAGTTAGACGGAGGTTACTTCGATGACCTTCTCAAGCTTCCTAACTTTGAGGAATATGTGGACTTGAATCTTCAATCAGCTCAGAAGGCCTAGGATAATGACCAGGAAGACTATATTAAGCATGTGAATAAGAAGTTCCTGATCAAGGCCAAGCTGGTTGTCTCTAGGTTTCCAAGAGTTGTTCCTAGAAGTGATTTCATCCAAGAGATCAACGACATCATTACTTTACTTAGCTGGGTTTTTGGATTGCGTGAGTCAAACATTTTTCAAGGATGGATGTACCAATTCATGGTCATCATTAAGAAGAATCAGTAAGGAATTGATTGGGGTAGTCTTATCAGTGATGAGGTAGACTCCTAAATGAAAACAGTCTTGACTATGGGCAAGTTCTATATGTCCTCATATGTCATTTATGTAACAGCCGGTATGAGAAATTATCTAGGCTTGCATACGAATGGTAACAAGGCATCCGAACATGTCTATTGGCATTTTCCTCAACTAAAAATAAAGGGGTCCAAGGACCAATTCAAGAGATTGAATGATGCTTTCTTCTACAAGAACATCTCTAGGATGAACCCCGAACTAAGGAAAAAAAGATTCTATGATGAGGCATGGATTGAAGTTTCAAAATGGGGTTGTGTCTTCTTACAATTTAAGAAGTTCACATATCTTGGAGTGGTCATGTACCCAGGTGACCCTTTCCGACTACCCAGGTACGCAAGAGACAATTTAATTCTAATAAAGTTGTGCAGGCAACTTTTGGATTTCCACAAGTTCCAACAAAGTAAACACAAGGCCACCATATCCTTTCCAATTTCTATTGGAAGATACACCTGCTCAAAAGTGGTAAAGGCCAAGAATGTAGTGCATGATATTCAAGAGAAGCTAAAGAAGCACATGAAGCATAGAGACGGGTTTGACTTCCGGGGTGTCCTTAAAACGTATGGAACCGTATACCTACATGTGCCAAGCATAACGGACATCTGGATTGATCTTCATGATGAAGTCACCATGAGAAGAAAGGATCATAGCAGGCTGAAACTTGAAGAAATTCAGACGCTTGAGCTCGCTAACATCCTAAAGGGCACTACTCACAATAAAATCATTCTGGATCCTTCATACGATGGACTGAATGAAGATCTATACATCTTCCCAGCTATTGATTGGTACATTGGTGAGAAGGTCTCTATTGCAGATAGATCAGCTCCAATTCTCGCATGCACCAAGGCGTGGCTTGCTTCTTGGGGAATGAGTTACAAGGAGAAAAGTTTCTCAAAGTTGGTTGCTTCAAAATCGGGGCCCTCCAAAAATGAAAAGGACAAAAGCCCTTCCAAAATACCTATAAAGGTCAAATTTTTCAAGAAGGGAGGAGAACAAGTGACTACTTCCTTTGCTACTCTAACTGAAACGGTGAATATACCAGATTCACCAACCCCACCTGAAATAAGAGAAATTTATTTGGAGGTAGAGGGTAGCCAACCTTTGATTTCACCATTTGTTGATTACTCATCTGAATTGAGTTTGTCTCCTACTTCCCAGGCCTTAGCTTCAATATCTGTGTGCCCTCCTTCACAACCACTTCCACCTCCTCTTTCTCCATCCACATCAACAGTCATGGCCAACATCTTCTCTGGTCTCTCACCTCTCTCTGTTGGAACAAAAGTGACTATAGATATGCCTCCTCCTTCTACACATCTTTTCACCAAACCCATCACCACACTTGTGATTGTCCCTGCTCCACCACTAAGTCTTCCCCCACCTACAAGTGTGACCCCAACTTCTACAATAGTGGTAACTCCCTCTGGCACTCTTCAATGGTTGAATGATCAAAAATCAAGAAAGAGGAATGGTGGTAGTTCCCCTATCCGCCTTTGATTTCAGTTCACTTAAAGCTCCCTCTGCTAAATTTTCCAAGAAACCCAAAATAGTTTCTAGGGTTCCAGTGGATGCTTCGGGGAATAAATTTGTAGAAATCACAACTCCCATAGATGATAAGACCAGAGATGAAGTAACAACCTCTAACTATCAGATAACTAGATTCGATCTCAGGAAAGTGATGGCAGAGGGAGCCCAACAAGATGCATGGGATGCTATGAACGTGATATGTAAAAATTTAAAGGAAATAAAAGAAAGCAGGGATGAGCTTAAAGGGAAAGTGGAGCATATGACTGAATTGTTTCTCAAACTTTCAAAGCCCTTTGAATCAACACCATCATCCTCCACTCCTATGCCTATATAGTTTGATTTCTCATCAGTGCCCATGATTGAAAAGATCAATGAAAATGGGAGAACGGTTTATGAATGGGTGTACAGGTTGTTGCTCCAAGGAAAGGAACTCATTGAGGCTTCATATGCGTTTCATAAGACCTTAAGGAATACTCAAAAGTAGGTAGAAAAAATGGGTGAATATTTTTTGGATGAGATTGGAAACCTCGAGCTAACCTTGGAATCTCTTAATGCACTGAAACAGGTCCCATCCCATATCCTTTTCGAAGAAGGGGTTATCCCTCATGTGGATAGGTATTTCTAGCTAACCAAGGTTATAAGTTCTAGAGTGAAGATTCTCAATGAGGCCTACAGCAAATTAAGGTAATCCAGAGATCAATTGGTGGATGTTGTCAGTGATATTGAAGAAGAAGTGTCCAGGATTTTCCCAAGGTATTGGGTGTAGGCTCAAGTCTTTTATCTGCTGATGAGTTCCACCAGCAATTTCAAAACTCTATCCAGTAGGAATCAACTACCGCCTTCAGTCTGGAAATTATTGATAAACTTATAAAGACTGAGCACGTCTTATAGTCACTAAGGAAACTTAGTAAGAGACTGAAGAAACTTCCAGGAGAAGCACATGATATTCATGAGACCTGTGAAGTTTTGAATGACCATTCCAGTGCGCTTGAAGAAGCTGAAATGCAAGATGTGATCAAGTAATTTCAAGAGTTCCAAAATAAGAAAGCAATGCTGGAGGAAGACAAAGATGGTGGAACGGAGCAAGCTTAATGCTACATGTCTTTTTCATTCAGGAATTGACATGTCTTTTTCATTTTCATTTTACCGTGAAGGAAGCAAATTTTTACTTGGTCTCCTGCGTGAGAGATAAGCAAAATAGGACTTTGATAAAATGACTATTTCATAGGGTTTTATCCTATTTTCTCTCTGCTCTTTTTATTATAAATATAGATCGCATATGTTTTCAAAGGGAGATATTTTTGATTAAGAAAGCTATTGTGAAAAGAAGAGAAACTTTGTGTTTTCTTTTATCCATTTGAAGAATAGAAACAAATGATATTTTTGTAGACTTTGTGTTGTGAGATTCATTTCCTGTAAGAACTTGTTCTTATGTTCAATGGTCTTAAGCTGTTCTTCATTAGCATTCTTGGTTATTTAATTATTTCCAAGCATTAAATATATTTATCTAAAACTCGTGTGAATACTTCGTGATCTGTGTTTGCTCGAAGAAACATACGTTCTTCTCCTTCCTTTCAAAATTTTGTTTCTTCTATATCTTCCCATCCACTCTATTCTATAAACAGTAATGTCTTCACCTCATGTTGATATGAGCTTTGGGATTGTATCCGAACCCCCAATGGTTAGATTAGTGTGTATATTGTAAATATCCTTTCTGTTGTGTTTTAGATTAGTAATAAACAGGCAGCCTCACGTCTTTGAGAAGGGATTTTATCTCATGTACTGTGGTTGAACCTCATACTTTGTCTTGACAAAATATCTAACCAACATACCATTATATAAGATAATAGATATAAGGTGGCTTGTTGATATTTGAATGCTAGTAATAGTGATTAAATAATCATGTGATCATCTTATTTTCTTAATTTGTTATTGTGGCTGTTTTTTTATATAAATCTATATAGAGTTTATATATTGATATGTGTAAAAATATAGTATAAATGTCAATTTTTATTTTATTTTATAATGTTTTTTTGTCTTTTCTAGGTTATATAGAGGAATTGAAAAGGCCTCCATCATTCGGTATCATTAAATTTTAGGATCAAATGTAAAAAACTACTACCATACCAATATTAAAGAGACTAAGTGCAGGGTTTTAATTACTCAACTTCACTATTATAATATTTACATCAATAGGCATTCTTTTACTATTAGCCCATTCTTGTTATATTTCAAATCACTTGTGGAGCTATGTTTTTCCATGGGATGACCATTACACATATGAGAACCAAATATTCACACAATAAGAAAGGATGATCACTTTAAGGTTCTCATTTGGATTGGTGATAGTGTGGGGAAAGGGGACATGAATGAGTACCACTTGTTGTAAATGTTTTTGGTGTATAGAAACTATTCATAGTTCCTTAAAATAATCTATTTTTGGATTTTAAGTTGTCTTTTTCATGTATACGTTTTATAGTACCGTTAAAACCTTTGTTTTATTTGGGATTATAGTCAGATGACATTTTCAAGGACCCTATTTTTAATACTAAGTAGGATGGGTTTTTTTTGGGTGGATTTCCATGGCTATAATAACTTATTTGATGTCAAATTTTCATTCTCTAATGTGTTGGATTATTTACTCATATTCATGTCATCCATGCCAAGAAATTTTTGTTTGTCTCTTCTTGTTCAATGTTAGGTATCATAAAAATTGTTTTTATGATATTGACTATATGTGTTCATTTGTAGTGTTAAGAGTTACAATGCACATTAATTTCCTCCCAAAGGTCACTTTCACAAGTGTGTATGGCACCTT
This sequence comes from Taxus chinensis, assembly GCA_019776745.2. Taxonomy (NCBI): domain Eukaryota; kingdom Viridiplantae; phylum Streptophyta; class Pinopsida; order Cupressales; family Taxaceae; genus Taxus; species Taxus chinensis. The sequence goes on from CM034154.1 coordinate 65,673,336, forward strand.
GTAAATGTTAGGTAGAGAAATCATTCATGTAATCCATTATCATAGGAACAATGGTGATTTTGTGGGGTTCTTGTGTTGGTCCTATGAAAAGGAAAGCTTCTAAGTTTTTCTTCTACCATTTTGGTTTAGTTGGATTTGGTAAGCATAAATTCTTCTATGAAAGTTAGTGTCATTTGAATTTAGTTTGGTTTTTCAAAATATATAGATTGCATGTCTTTGATTATAAGGCATACTCATATGAGAGTGTTGTTTTCCTTTATGAAAAAAATTTAGAGTTGGGGCAATTTAGAATTGATTGTATAGATTGTGTTGGTAAGCTTAAACCCGTGCACCAAGTATATGGATTTATCTCTTAGATGTGGGTAGTCTCAAATTCACACCTCAACTAGTTATTTTACATGTTTTGTTTGTATATTTATGGTCAATTCTAGCATGATGAGCTAGAAAGAGGCATGTTGTGCTCTTATGTTGGTTTTGGTTATATTTAGATGATGTTAACTTCTAGGAATGTTAAGTGATCCCAATTGAATGTATCATTTCATCTGGTTTACATAATGTTTTACATGAAATGGGGCATTAAATTTTGTTCACTTTCATGATTTAAGGTATTTTTCCCTCTTGATATTTAGATCCTTTCTAAAAAAATGTGCACTTTAATCATAATCATATTTGATAATCCGTTGTAGGGTTATTTGCCCCATTCAACTATATGCGACAACACCTGCCAAAATATGCCTCTCTAACTGGATTCCTCGATGTTAATCCTTAATAATCTTATTTCTTAGAAAACAAGTAAACCATTAAACTTGCAAACTATGAATTACATAATCATTCTAGAAACATGGGTAGCATTGTGGTGGGATATTAACATTATAAAACATGTTGTGTGTGGGAAATAATGTATCAGAGTTTTAATGATTTCATCAACATTCCTTGCACAATGAATATACGTGTGTGTGTGTGTGTGTGTGTGTGTGTGTGTGTGTGTGTGTGTGTGTGTGTGTGTGTGTGTGTGTGTGTGTGTGTGTGTGTGTGTGTGTGTGTGTGTGTGTGTGATTTTTTATTCTAACCGCTTCTAGTTATTTGTATGATTTCATATGTAATTTACCATCAATGTTCTAATTATAATGTATAATGTGTTATTATAGTGTTGGATTTTCATCAACATTCCTTGCACAATGAATATACTTATTTATTATCATCCTTAGATGTTCACCATCTTAGGCAAGATCTTCCATTTCATGATTTCCCTCTAAGCACTTCTTTTAATGCCTATTTTTTTGGCCTCTAAATATGTGATTGCTTTATGGTTGGCTCTTCATATAACATTCCATGGATTAACATTACATGGGAAATTTCATATTATCTTAATAATGGAACTTTCAGTGGTAAAATTAGTATTTACAATAGTAAATAGAACACGAATATTTGAGATTAATAAGACAAGGAATAAAATTAAGTATAATGTCTAGCTAGATCTATTTATAATTCCATCTTTAGAAGAGGAATTTTAGATATAGTTTTTTTAAACAAATCATATCAATGAATTGAAAAAATAGAGTTAGAGGCTTGAGTTGATCCATGTCCAACTTCTCCTAATCACCATTAAAATTAGAAAGCAAATATAGAATGAATTTAAGATAAATTTGAATTTTTAATTGATTTGTTTCTCCCATTTCTACTAAAAATTTACTCATATCATATCAGATTATCAAAATTTGTGTATATTTATCTTCATCAGCACAAAATAGAACTTGTTCAACACAAAATGGGCATCTTGGCATCTTTCAAATAGGTCCCTATGATTAAGAATAGGGTTTTTAATCTAAGATATTAATAGTAGTTTATTTGTAATTAAATTCGAATCCTGTTGATTTGGTTTTTATTAAATTTCACATATATACAAGCATATAAAATTGTGTGTTCTACTAAAATATTAATCGTAGAGACAAAAATTATCTAGGTATTTTGTCTAAGATTACACCCCGTGTAATTTTCAACTCATCAAAATGGACTTAGCCATTTTTGTTTAGGAAATCCGCACAAGACTAAGTTATCCTTTCACAGAGTGAATTCATGTAGCGTTTTACAGGGTCTCCTAACAAGGGAAATAGGGGAGCACATAGAAAAATACTTGGGTGGAATTTTAGTAGAGTTAGTGTTTTAAACATTTTGTTAGACCTTTACGGAACTAAGGAAGTAAGTATTATACAGGCACCAAATCAATTTCTCACAGATCAAGGACAAGCCTGAGGACTGCGGGGCTTCATGCCCATGAAAAATTTAGAAAATTGGCCTATGACAAGATCCATGTATTGATTGAAAGAATGAAAATCTTAGTACTTCGCACCAATATGGAGAAGCAGAGTGTCCCGCGAGATTCCCGAATTGAAGTGTTCTATAGATTCTCACAAAACTGTGGAATAAAGGAACATAGTTTCACATAAAGTTCCATGCAAGAAGAAAGAAGACCTTCCCGACATAGTGGTAAAGTATGGAGTTAAATTCTATTTTTTTTTAAATCCACAATGGAATCCGTAAAACATGCAGAGAAACATAATAAGGAACAACCTCGAGACAAGGTTGGACACCATAGAACATACAAAAATAATGTCAAAACTTAGAAAATCCATGCAATGAAGGAGTAGAGTGTGGATGAATTAATGTATTTCAGGGGTTAGAAATGATTTCACGTATCATTTTGAGGGTGTGTAGGCCATGGTAAATCATGAAACATCAAAAATTTGTGGATTGAACACAGGAGACGTGCCTAGTTTCTAAAGAAATTCGCAACCACTCTACCAACCAAAATTTAATGGAGTATGGCAACCATCAACCTCTACCTATAAATTTGATGGCATATTGAAGTGAAAATGGAGTTCTATAAGAATATATCTATGGGGATTGGTCCTTGGTGGTTGAATATCTAATGTTGGTGCTTCTCTGTCATTCTCTCTTCTTCTTATCATTTTTCTATAAGTATGGAACTCATATATCGTAAAAAACATCTCTCTTTTATTATAATGGAACCATGCCAAAATGGTGGCCAACTTTCTCACGAGATCCAAACCTTTGATTTAAACTCTACAATGTATTTTCTCCTCCTCCCATGAATTCGATGGTCTATGGATACTTCAAGTAATAAAATTTCATCTTGTGCCTCTATTTTTCCCCCTACTTTCACTTTTTTGTTCTTTCTTCTTTGTTTCCCTCTTTGGCATGTTGTGCATTCAATAATTATAGGTTTCTACATCTATGTGTGTTATTAATAAGTGGAAGGGGTTAGCTTGTGCAGTTTTGGTCTGTGGAAAATTTCTTCCCTCTCCTCTTCTTTGTTTTCTTCACTTTCTCCCCCTCATGAAGAGTTATCACACCTTTTTTTGGTGTTATCATCACCTATAGACACCCTAAAAATACAAACCCATTTCTATGTTATTCTTGGATTATTCATATCCTATTTAAATCCCTTTGGAGTTAACTAAGTTAATTCTATCCCTTTAGAATTAAGTAAACTACATCTATTATAATATTTTTAAGTAATAAAACTATTTTTATTATACTTCTGGAATTAATTAATTTAATTTCCACACCCTTTAGCTAATTTAATTAAATAGTTAATTACTCTCTCACACCTCATAGATAATTAATTTTTTTATTTAAAATAGATATAAATATGTTTTCCTACTCGGCCTCCACTTCACTGTCATAGTCACCCCACTCAACTCCACTTCTAGAATCCTACAAAGGTGGGGGCAACAAAAGTGCATGTACAACCATCTCATTGAATAAAAAATAGAAATTAATTTCCCCTCAATGGATAATGAATTCAATCAAACCTCTTCTAATGATATTTTAATAATATGCATTCATGACTTCATTTACAACCTACAACCACTCCATAGCCTCTATAAAAATAGGTCATATCCTTTGCAATGATCCCTGGAAACTTTGTAACAAATATCTTCCAATTTTCAATTTTATATCTGCATATTAAAAATCCTTCCTTGTGTCTAAATTTACTTGTACCATTGTCATTTCTTCATTTAGAGAATAGTTTAGAATAGCCACAATCTAACCATTCAAATATTCTATAAGTATAATACTTGTTGGGTTTTAGAATTGAACTTGGGTTGAAACCACAGTCAGGGGACAACAAGTCCCTCCTCTTTAATGGGAGAGGTTCCCTTATTGAAAGTTGGAAAAACAAATGTACAAATCTACAACTATCAACATTTAGATCCTGGTATCCTGAAGTGTTTTCATACTCAAATAAAGAGATGGGAGAAGGAAGAAAACAACAATGTTTTTGGGAAATATAGATAGCAGAGTATCTCCCTACTCACATTGAACCAAGAAAATATATTAAAGGATAAATTACTTCACCACTGATGCAAATCTGCAGATACAAATTTCTAAAGATTACATAGACCAGAACAAAAAGTTTCTATTGAATGCAAAACAAATGATCCATTGAATTAGGTAGAGACAGAGAGAGATAATGGAGGAAAAAGCAAAAGAAAGAACTTATGTATTGAATTACTTCCAAATTTACAAAGTTCCCAGAAAACCAAAATCCCTTTTCTATGGCCAAAACCATGTTCTTATAACAATCTATGTACATACATACTTTTTCCCCAAGAAAAGAATATCCAAAAGGAATAATGTTTGTTACAGATCCACTTTTGGAAAGTGACATGAAACAAACACACTCATGAAAACTGGAGGTTCAAAAAGGAAAATATCTCATCAGTTTGAGCATGATTACTTTAGCAAGGGCATCTCATGATTTCTTCTTCATGTGGTCCTACCATTTCTACCTTTTAACCACTTTCATAGCACTCAAGTGCTTACTGGTAATTTTTCTCCCTTTTTATCGCGTATGCACAATAAACTCCATTTTCTGATGATCAAACTTTACATCCCTTTAAAATTATCGATTTGGCTCCAAAATAAACCAAAAATGCATCTCATGGAGAAACGTAAAGGATACAGAGAAAAAGTGTTAAGAATGATCCATTTTTGCAATTTACAGAGATCTGGGTCGTTAATGGCGTTAAAAACTAGATTAGTGCATTTGGCTATACTTCCCCCTTTTACCTTCATATTTGGACCCTACACGTGACAAGATCCAAACAACGACAGCCCTGGGGGAGAAATCTACAGTTCCTGACATTTGGGTGAAAAAGCGCAATTTCTCATTTTGCTCTGCCCCTCTACAGTTTTGCCAAAGGCCGGACACATGGTCCCATTTGAGTGGCTAAGGAAATGCGCTTCAAATCTTCCATTTAAACTCTTTTTAACAAAAATCTCAAATTCTCACAAACCTCCACTAACCCGCTTTGACTTTTCAATGTGAAAACGTGGCACACCACGATTGGAAAAAGGGGTCGTGGGTCAATTTGCAACATTATAATGCTTTGGTGAAAAAGGCTCAAGTTCTCAGTTTCCTCCATAGGCCCGTTGTTCCTATTTCATTCTTCAACATGTGGCATCATGTGACTGGTTATAGGAAAGCGATTCAGTTTTATATTTTATCCACTTGAAAAAGGGGGAAAAATTCCAACCTTTCCCCCAAAAGTCCATGCCTCCGCCATTGCCTTTTCAACGTAGGCCACATGTCCCTTCTAATTTTCTGCGGGCCTCAACTTAGAAATTTTCCCTTCGCATGAGCAGGGCTGCAGGCCATTTTGGAAATTTTCATCCTTTTTTGTATTGCCTTAGAGAATAAAATGGATCCATCACCCCGAAATTTGGCCAAAATTACTCCAACCAATCAAGGACCAGCGGGGACGCGGAGCAAATCTGACTTTTTTCCAAAATCACCAAAAGTGATAAGCTCAAAAATAAACCCATTCGACCACATTCAATGAGAAGCAAACGTGTATCTTCACCTTTTCAAGTAAGAATTTGATGAGGAAAATAATGTAGGAAGTTGTAGGAAACGGGAAAATGCAATTTTTGCTCCTGATGAAGAATTTCTTTCTCTACAAAAAGGTTAAAAATGAAAGATGTAAGGTCCCATGAATTCCAAATGCATAAAAGGAGAAATAAAATCATTTCCAATTAATTTAAAATAGATAAAATGTTTTAATGACAGCAGACTAAGAAAAATTTGATTAAAAACGTTGTGGAAAATGAAAAGGAGCATCTGAGGAGTTTAAAACATGAATTTCTTCTATGGTAGGGCTCCAATTTTCATGAAATTAGATTTGAAAGGGTGGGGAAAATTAAGAGGACAATAATACATCAACAATCTTATCATTGAGGTTTTCAAGAAAGACTATAAGAGAGGTGTTTTTTTGTTATTTTCTTACTTTTACTTTTGTTTCTAGTTTTTCACTACTTACATAAATCCACACTCTATTATTTTTTTAGTTTTATATTTTTCATTATCTCTTAGTGTAGATGTTAATCTGTATTGACCCTTGTGTAAATTTTGCATTATCTAGTTAACATTTGTGTTGTGGGAATTTTTTGTTGTTTTGTTGTATTTGTGCATGTTTTAGGTGTTTTGCCTCCAAAATTGACTAGCTAAAGGAAAATTTAGCAACCTTTTTATTTGGTAGATTTTGAGCCCTACCATGAGATCCTTCCCCAACTCACCTCTAAATCCATAAGCTAGACCCTACAACTTGGCTCATTGAGTCAACCACATACCAAAGACTGAGTTGGATTGTGCATTCAAATGGCTGAGAACATTTTTTGCAAATTTTAGTGACTTGCATTGAGGCAACCTCTCACTTTCGAGCCAAATGATCACCTTCGAGCTTGCACCGGATCTACCTTGCATCCAAACCTTGTTTTATCAACAAGCCCATTCCACCCCACTAAACTTGTGCGGAGCTTTCCAACACCCTATCGGTCGAGCCAAAATAACCTGCCACACATTTCAATCTCTGAACCCTGCAACTTAGAATGCAAAGAAAAGACTAATTCCAACACATCCTCTGTGAGATACCTTGTTGATCGAGTTACATCCTACCAAACCTATTCAAATATTTCTAATACACTTGCTTATTTCTCCTCAGTCGAGCTTTGTATAGTGGACAAGCCATATTCAACACACTTGGCCCACTCTCCTTGACCTTGTCATCAAGCTTGATCCTGAGTTCTCTACACGAGACTCTGATCCATTCTCATCTCAAACCCTTCAACCCATCTCATAGAGCCGAAATGATCCTAACTCACCCCAATCTGGTAGAGTTCTCCTCACTATGACCAAGCTCTGATCCTTGCAAATCATCCCTGACTCAGATCACAGATCGAAACCCAAGCTCATTCAAATCTACAATTCATCTTATAAAAATGAGCCTAGACTTCCTCCCACCTATAACTCAACTCTCTGAGATGATCCTGAGCCATTACCCCTCTCCTTTACTCATCATTAGGATTTTAGGGTTTTCCTTCCTTCCTTTGCCCCTCTGTAAAGGTGCTAAATTTGATTCAAATTTAAAATTAGGTTAATTTTATTTAATTTATTCAATTCCAGATTTTTATTTATTTTTTAATTAATTAAGGTTTACCTAGAAATTAGGCCCTAGTTTGAATTTTTGTTGATCAAATTACACTAATTAAGAAAACTGGGAAACTCTTAAGGGTTATTGGACGTTTCTTTACCATTAACTTGTTTTTGTAGGATATTGTGGATTTTATTTCATTTCGAGAGGTTGAGTTTATGAATCTAATCTTTATAATCTCACACATATGCTCTTTTTCACACTTCTATAAGTGAGCTTGAAAATAAAAAATGTGATTTTTTTTATGTTTACCTCGAGAGAAATTATAACTCATTACTTGTAAGACCATCTCTATGAAGGTTATTTTTAAAATCAAAACTACTAACTTAAAGTTTCCTTTATTCGTGATAATCAATGAAACCCTTTTATCACTATCTTCTATTGAATGTTATAAAAACTCTCTTTGATTAAATTTTTCAAAGATGGGTTTATTCCTCCTCCGACTGTACCGATAGGAAGTGCATGGCCAGGGGCTAGAAACTCATTATGAGGAGTACCACAGGAACCCCAAAGTAGTTGACACCTTGAGTGAACTAGCCAACAAAATAGGATCCCCACTTACTTGACTAATATACCTATATGAGGATTAGATCCAAAACTATCCATAGTGGCATCCCCGATTTGATCCTTGAGTGAAGTAAATTATGTCTTATCATGTCAAGAGTGGTAAAATAAATATAGAAACTAGTAATAGTATATTTCATTCACTCAAGTATCCTTTTGTGTTTGGGAGAGAACCATTTTTATAGGAATCCCCACCTTGATCAAGCCATCTTAAGCTTAGATGCCTGAACCTTAAAATAACATTACTTTTTTCCTACTTTATGTGTTACTATGTTTGTATTTCACACTCTTATTGCACACTATCTATCAATTTTTCTTTTGCATTGTAATCAAAATCTAAGTCTTGACTTCGAGACATCCATATTCACGCTTAAGCACATTCATTTTAATTTAAGTATCTTCCACCTTAGCATTCACTTTTGTAAGGGTTAAATAATCATACTTTAAATCTCTTCTATCTTAGAACTCACTTTGATAAGGGTCAAGAAATATGATCTTCATTTCCAAACACTTCCATCTTAGCATTCACTTTGCTAAGAGTTGATTAATCCATCTCTCATCTCTACCCTATACTATCTTAACATTCACTTTTCCAAGAGTAGTGTACATCAATCATTTTTCTACATTCTATTGTCTTAACATTGACTCTATTAAGGGATGAATAATTGATCTTTTTTTTTTAACCTCTTCCATATTAGCATTCACTTTGCTAAGGTTCGAGAAATCAATCACAAGTCCTCTTCCATATTAGCATTTACTTTGTTAAGGGTTGAGAAAACAATCCCAAGTCTCTTCCATCTTCACATTCAATTTGTTAAGATTTGAGAAATCAATCATACATCTCTTCCATCTTGGCATTCACTTTGTTAAGGGTTGAGTAAATCTATATTTATCTCCAAAATATTCCCATCTTAATATTCTCTTTGCTGAAGGTCACGTAATTAGATTTTTTTTCCCAATATCTTCCATCTTAGCATTAAATTTGTTAAGGGTTGAGTACCTGAATTTCATCGTTAAACTCTTCCATCTTAACATTTAGTCATTAAGGGTTGAGTAATCAATCATAATTTCCCTAAACTCCTGTATATTAGCATTCACTTTTCTAAGGATACATTAGTCGATAAACTTAATATCTTAGCCTTGTATTTTAGCATTCACTTTACCAAAATATAAGAACATCAAAACAATATTCTTGGTTCCCTCCTCTTTCAGAAAAATGGTGGGAATAAGGCATCAATATGACCTTTTCAAAATAAAGGACCAAAATCCTTCTCACATTAGTTTTAATGAAGAGGATGAAGACCACCTAGAGGATCAAAAAAATAGTGTTTCCTTATAAGAACCAACACATTTTTAAGGAATCTTATAAAAAAGTTAAAGATAAGTTCCTTCTTCATCTCCTTGAAATGGGAACTAAGTTACCTTTTGATTTTTATGACAAGTACTTGAAAAAAATGTGAAGCCAACCTAAAATAAATAAGGATATTCCACTTGAACCCAATAAGAACAATGAGGTTGAATCAAGAAAGATAAAAAATGATAACAGAGGAAATTCCAAAACTTTATCCTTTGATCCAAATGAATCTTTGATATATCAAATTAGTGCATTGACCAAACAACTAGCTTTTGCATCTTATAAAGTCACTAATAACACGAACAATGGTTAAACAAAGACAAAAATTGATAATGAATCAAAAACAAAGACTGAACTAGAAAAGGAGACACCCAATCCACATATTGAAAATATTCCCAAGATTCCTCAAATTAACCCATCATTCACCCAAGAATGGAAAACAATGAAAGATACAATCTGAGGAATGAAAAAAAAAACATTTCAACTTCGAAGATATATTCCCTTATCCATTCGATAAGGTAATATTTTGATTATGTTTTCTTAGAACCTTTGAAGTTTTGAATTTAGATAAATATAAGGGAAATCATGATCCTCAAGACATGTAAAGGAATTGTTTATGGATTGTCAAGATGTATCCTATAATGATATATTTCTCTTACAGATATTTGCTAAAATCTTGTGTGGACAAGCTTTGCATTGCTTATTCCATCTCCTAAAAGGTTTGATCGCCACTTTTACAGACCTCTTGGAGAAATTTGTTAAGAATTTATCCTTTAATATTGATTTAGATATTACCATGATGGATTTGTGTAATGCAAAACAATGAACCAATGAAAGATTCACACAATTCTTACAATGGTGGAGAGGAATTGCAAGTCAATTACCATGTTCCAATCCATAAATTCAGTTAGTTATTATCTTCCTACAAAATATTAGTAATAAATTTTCCTTTCACATGCAGATGCACTACCTCAATGGTTTTGAGGAGGTTATATACAAAGAAACTCAAATAGAAACATACCTTATTGCAAAAGGCTTAATCAAGCCTCATTCTAAGGATAACAATCACACCAACAACAAAAATAACAAATCTCGTCAAGATAAATCCAAATATGTAAATCAAAATCAAAATGTTGTTAATGATGGCATATCTTATGACCACAATGTACACACTGTGTAAAATAACCAAGGTAGAGAATCAAAATGTAAACAAGCCATTGTGGTGCCTACTAAAGAAGCTCCCCCTCCTTGTGATAATAAGAGAAGAAACTTTACACCATTAGGGCAGCTTTTCTCTAGTGTTTTTTGATAATTTATAAGTGATAACATGGTCACTTTCCATATAGAAAATTCTTGGGTCAAAGGGGAACCAAAACCATCTTGGTACAAGGAAAATTAGTATTGTGATTTTCATCACATCGACGACCATCCTATAGATCAATGCATGGGGCTCTGCCACTACAGTCAAGACCTCATTTATATTGGAGATATCACGGTCAAAATATCTTCATCTAATAATACACCTAATGATAATTTAAAGGTGTTCTCATACCCTTTTTATAAGCATGACATGAGTGGGCAAACTACTGAAAAAGGTCAGTCATCAAACAATGTTGAATTTAATTCGATCATATTATATTTTTAAGAAATGCGCAATTCCATTACTACTATTAAGTTCCAAGCTATTATAGATGTAGTCACCACAAGATAAAATAAGATTTGAATTCTTATAGTCAAACAACCATCAACCTCCTTTACACCTCAAGTGTCTACTAATTCTATAGTTCCTAGCAATCCTAAACCAACTGGTACTAAAGCTTCTACATCTAATTTTTATGACCTTTTAAGACAATTACGGATGGCGCCAGCACATATCTCTCTTATGGTGTTAATCAAGTCATCGCCCTCTCTACAGAACATATTTACTCATGCTTTGCAAGAAGAACCTGTTTTTAAGGATATTAAATATCATCAGTTCCAAGCATTACTTGCCAATATTTTGCTAAGCGAACCTATATTGTCATTTGTTCCTCAAAACTTACTAAGCCCCGATCTTAAAAATAATAGCTCTATATATATTTAAGCATATAACATGCACCATAAGGTTAAAATATTACTTGTTAATAATGGTGCTACTCTAAACAATTTTTCTATAAAGATGCTAAGATGTCTTGGTCATACAAAAGAGATTCTGGGAGCCAATGTTATAAATATCCATGGTTATGACAGCATTGAATGAAAATATATTGGAACTATCACCCTCTCTATATAAGTGGATCCATGGATGTTTGAAACCCTTCTTCATGGCATTGATGTATATACTTTATATAACATAATTCTAGGTCAGCCTTGGATACACACAATGAAATTTGTGCGCTGCACATTTCATCAATATATCAAGTTCCCAAATGATGGTAAATATTTTACCTTACTCGTAGATGTAAATCACTTTGAATATTGGAAGCTTCTGGAAGTAATTTACACTCATGAAAGTTATTGTCCTTCTGTGGACATATCTGTTGAACCTCATGTCATACCTGTTACTGATAACTGTATTGATCCTAACACACCTTTTCAATCCCAACCCTCTACATCTGTTTCACAACCATCTAAATCCAACTGACCCCTTGAATTCAAATTTTATCGAAAAGGTCTTAGTGAGTATACTCTAGAGAACATAATTCATGTTGAAAAGCTTTCATTATCTCCACATAGCTATGGGTGACCCAATGCACTCCATCTGAAAGAAGCTCCTATCTGCCTTCTTGTAAATACCTTATGGAAATGGTATGGATATTTTAAGGTTCAAAAACATGCATGGCTCTAATGTCTCTTTGTTATAAAATGATTAGATGCTTTATTGCAGTGTAGGAATTAATGTATTTCGGGGGTTCGAAATGATTTCGTGTATCATCTTGAGGGTGTGTAGGCCATGGTAAATCATGAAACATCAAAATTTTGTGGATTGAACACAAGAGATGTGCCTAGTTTCAAAAGAAATGTGCAACCATTCCACCAACCAAAATGTAATGGAGTATGGAAACCGTCAACCTCTACCTACAAATTTGATGGCATATTGAAATGAAAATGGAGTTCTATAAGAATTTATCTATGGAGATTCGTCCTTGGTGGTTGAATATCTAATGTTGGCACTTCTCTGTCATTCTCTCTTCTTCTTATCATTTATCTATAAGTATGGAACTAATATATTGTAAAAAATATCTCTTTTTTATTGTAATGGAACCATGCCAAAATGGTGGCCAACTTTCTCATGAGATCCAAACCTTTGATTTAAACTCTACAATGTATTTTTTCCTCCTCCCATGAATTTGATGGTCTATGGATACTTCAAGTAATAAAATTTCATCTTGTGCCTCTATTTTTCTCCCTACTTTCGTTTTTTTGTTCTTTCCTCTTTGTTTCCCTCTTTGGCATGTTGTGCATTCCGTAATTATAGGTTTCTACATCTATGTGTGTTATGAATGTGTGGAAGGGGTTAGCTTGTGCACTTTTGGTCTGTGGAAAATCTCTTCCCTCTCCTCTTCTTTGTTTTCTTCACTTTCTCCGCCTCATGAATAGTTATCACACATTTATTTGGTGTTATCATCACCTGTACACACCCTTAAAATACATACATATTTCTATGTTATTCTTGGATTATTCATATCCTATTTAAATCCCTTTGGAGTTACCTAAGTTAATTCCATCCCTTTAGAATTAAGTAAACTAATTCTATTATAACCTTTAAAATTAATAAAATTATTTTTATTATACTTCTGGAATTAATTAAATTAATTCCTACACCCTTTAGCTAATTTAATTAAATAGTTAATTACTCTCTCACACCTCATAGATAATTAATTTTTTTATTTAAAATAGATATAAATCTATTTTCCTACTCGGCCTCCACTTCACTATGATAGTCACCCCACTCAACTCCACTTCTAGAATCCTATAAAGGTGGGGGAAACAAAATTGCATGTACAACCACCTCATTGAATAAAAAATAGAAATTAATTTCCCCTCAATGGATAATGAATTCAATCAAACCTCTTCTAATGATATTTTAATAATATGCATTCATGACTTCATTTACAACCTACAACCACTCCATAGCCTCTATAAAAATAGGCCATATCCTTTGCAATGATCCCTGGAAACTTTGTAACAAATATCTTCCAATTTTCAATTTTATATCTGCATATTAAAAATCCTTCCTTGTGTCTAAATTTACTTGTACCATTGTCATTTCTTCATTTAGAGAATAGATTAGAATAGCCACAATCTAACCATTCAAATATTCTATAAGTATAATACTTGTTGGGTTTCGGAATTGAACTTGGGTTGAAACCACAGTCAGGGGACAACAAGTCCCTCCTCTTTAATGGGAGAGGTTCCCTTATTGAAAGTTGGAAAAACAAATGTACAAATCTACAACTATCAACATTTGGATCCTGGTATCCTGGAGTGTTTTCATACTCAAAATATTATCGATAAGAAGGAATGGAAGAATAAAGAGATGGGAGAAAGAAGAAAAAAACAATGTTTTTGGGAAATATAGATAGCAGAGTATCTCCCTACTCACATTGAACAAAGAAAATATAGTAAAGGATAAATTACTTCACCAATGATGCAAATATGTAGACACAAAGTTCTAAAGATTACACAGAGCAGAACATAAAGTTTCTATTGAATGCACAACAAATTATCCATTGAATCAGGCAGAGACTGAGAGAGATAATGGAGGAAAAAGAAAAAGAAAGAACTTCTGTATTGAATTACTTCCAAATTTACAACATTCCAAGAAAACTAGAATCCCTTTTCCATGGCCAAAACCATGTTCTTATAACAATCCATGTACATCCATACTTTGTCCCCAAGAAAATAATATCCAAAAGGAATAATATTTGTTACATATCCATTTTTTGAAAGTGGCATGAAACAAACACACTCATGAAAACCAGAGGTTCAAAAAGGTGAATATCTCATCAGTTCGAGCATGATTAGTTTAGCAGGGGGAATCTCATGATTTTATTCTTCATGTGGTCCTGTCATTTCTACCTTTTAATGACTTCCATAGCACTCAAGTGCTTACTAGAAATTTTTCTCCCTTTTTATCGCGTATGCCTGATAAACTCCATTTTCTTATGATCAAACTTTACATCCCTTTGAACTTATCGATTTGGCTCCACAATAAACCAAAAATGCATCTCATGGAGAAATGACAAGGATATAGAGAAAAATAATGAAGAATGATCCATTTTTGTGTTTTGCAGAGCTCTGGTTTGTTAATGGCATTAAAAACTAGATTAATGAATTTGGCTATCTTTCCCCCTTTTACCTTCAAATTTAGAACTTACACATGGCAAGATCCAAGAAACGATGGCCCTAGGGGAGAAATCTGCATTTCCTAAAATTTGGGAGAAAAAGTGTGATTTGTCATTTTGCTCCGCCCCTCTGTAGTTCTGCCAAAGGCTAGACACGTGGCGCCATCTTAATGGATGAGGAAATGTAGTTCAAATCTGCCATTTAAAATGTTTTTAACAAAAAACTCAAATTCTATAAAACCTCGGCCAACCCACTTTAAATTTTCAATGTGAACACATGGCACACCACAATTGGAAAAAGGGGTCGCAACTCAATTTGCAACATTTTAATGCTTTGGTGAAAAAGGCTCAAGTTCTCAATTTCCTCCGCAGGTCAGTTGTTCCGATTTCATTCTTCAACACGTGGCATCATGTGACTGGTTGTGGGAAAGCACTTTAGTTTTATACTTTATCCACTTTTGAAAAATGGGGAAAAATTCTAACCTTTCCCCTGAAAGTCCATGCCTACACCATTGACTTTTCAACGTAGGCCATGTGTCCCTTTCTAATTTGTTGCAGGCCTCAACTTAGAAATTTTCCCTTCGCATGAGTGGGGCCACCGGCCATTTTATAACTTTTCACCCATTTTTCGTAATGCCTTAGAGAATAAAATGGATCTATCACCCCAAACTTCCGCCAAAACTACTCCAGCCAATCAGGGACCGGCGGGGATACGGGGCAAATATGACATTTTTTCCAAAATCACCAAAAGTGATGAGCTCAAAAAGAAACCCGTCTGGCCGCATCAAATGAGAAGAAAAAGCATAGCTTCACCTTTTCAAGCAAGAATTTGATGGGGAAAAGAACGTAGGAAGTTGCAAGAAACGAGAAAACACCATTTTTACTCCCGAAGAAGAATTTCTTTCTCTGCAAAAAGGTTAAAAACAAAAAATGCAAGGTCCCATACATTCCAAATGCATAAAAGGAGAAATAAAATCATTTCCCATTAATTGAAAATAGGTAAAACGTTTCATTGGTAGTAGACTAAGGAGATTTTTATTAAAAACGTCATGGGAAATAAAAAAAAGCATCTGAGGAGTTTAAAACATGAATTTCATCTATGGCAGGGTTCCAATTTTCACAAAATTAGATTCAAAAGGGTGGGGAAATTGAAACGACAACAATACTTCAGCAATCTTATCATTGAGGTTCTCAAGAAAGACTATAAGAGAGGTTTTTTTTTGTTATTTTCTTACTTTCGATTTTGTTTGTAATTTTTCACAACTTACATAAATCCACACTCTATTATTTTTTTAGTTTTATATTTTTCATTATCTCTTAGTGTAGATGTTAATCTGTATTGACCCTTGTGTAAATTTTGCATTATCTAGTTAACATTTGTGTTGTGGGAATTTTTTGTTGTTTTGTTGTATTTGTGCATGTTTTAGGTGTTTTGCCTCCAAAATTGACTAGCTACAGGAAAATTTAGCAATCTTTTTATTTGGTAGATTTTGAGCCCTACCATGAGATCCTTCCCCAACTCGCCTCTAAATCCATAAGCTAGACCCTATAACTTGGCTCACTGAGTCAACCACATACCAACGACTGAGTTGGATTGTGCATTCAAATGGCTGAGAACATTTTTTGCAAATTTTAGTGACTTGCATTGAGGCAACCTCTCACTTTCGAGCCAAATGATCACATCAAGCCCACACCGGATCTACCTTACATCGAAACCTTTTCAGCTCAGCAAGCCCATTCGACCAGACTAAACTTGTGCGGAGCTTCCCAACACCCTATCGGTCGAGCCAAGATAACCTGCCACACCCTTCAACCTCTGAACCCTGCAACTTAGAATGTAGAGACAAGACTAATTCCAACTCATCCTCCATGAGATACCTTGTTGATCAAGTTGCATCCCGCCAAGACTGTTCCAATATTTCTAGAACACTTCCTTATTTCTCCTTAGTCAAGCTTTGTATAGTGGACAAGCCATATTCAGCACCCTTGGCCCACTCTCCTCGACCTTGTCGTCAAGCTTGATCCTGAGTTCTCTACACGAGACTCTGACCCATTCTCATCTCAAACCCTGTAACCCATCTCATAGAGCCGAGATGATCTTTACTCACCCCAATCTGGTAGATCTCTCCTCACTATGACCAAGCTCTTATCCCTGCAAATGATCCCTGACTCAGATCACATATCCAAACCCAAGCTCCCTCAAACCTATAATTAAGCTTACAAAGATGAGCCTAGACTTCCTCCCACATGTAACTCAACTCTCCGAGACGATCTTGATCCATAACCCCTCTCCTTTTCTCATCATTAGGATTTTAGGGTTTTCCTTCCTTCCTTTGCCCCTCTTTAAAGGTCCTAAATTTGATTCAAATTTAAAATATGGTTAATTTTATTTAATTTCTTCTACTCCAGATTTTTATTTATTTTTTAATTAATTAAGGTTTATTTAGAAATTAGGTCCTAGTTTGAATTTCTATTGATCAAATTACACTAATTAAGAAAACTGGGAAACTCTTAAGGGTTATTGGATGTTTCTTTACCATTAACTTGATTTTGTAGGATATTTTGGAAGTATTAATATTTTTTAGGGGGATTTTATTTCATTTCGAGAGGTTGAGTTTATGAATCTAATCTTTATAATCTCACGCATTTGCTCTTTTTTGCACTTCTATAAATGAGCTTGAAAATAAAAAATGTGAGTTTTTTTTTATGTTTTCTCTTGTGTTTTTACCTCAGGAGGAATCCTAACTCATTACTTGCAAGACCATCTCTATGAAGGTTATTTTTTAAATCAAAACTACTAACTTTAGGTTTCCTTTGTTCTTGATAATCAATTAAACCCTTTTATCACTATCTTTTATTGAACGTTATAAAAACTCTCTTTGATTAAATTTTTCAGAGATAGGTTTATTCCTCCTCCGATGGTAACGATAGGAAGTTCATGGCCAGGGGCTAGAAACTAATTATGAGGAGTACCACAGAAACTCCAAAGTAGTTGACACCTTGAGTGAACTGGCCAACAAAAAAGGATCCCCACCTACTTGACTAGTATACCTTTATGAGGATTAGAGCCAAAACCATCCATAGTGGCATCCCCGATTTGATCCTTAAGCGAAGTAAAATATGTCTTATCATGTCAAGAGTGGTAAAATAAATATGGAATCCAGTAATAGTATATTGCATTCACTCAAGTATCCTTTTTTATTTGGGGAGAGAACCATTTTAATAGGAATCCCCACCTTGACCAAGCCAACTTAAGCTTAGAGGGCTTCCTTATAATAACATTACTTTTTTCCTACTTTATGTGTTACTAAGTTTTTATTTCACACTCTTATTACACACTATCTATCAATTTTTCTTTTGCATTGTAATCAAAATCTAAGTCTTGACTTCGGGACACCCATATTCTCTCTTAAGCACATTCATTTTAATTTAAGTATCTTCCACCTTAGTATTCACTTTTCTAAGGGTTAAATAATCATACTTTAAATCTCTTCTATCTTAGTACTCACTTTGATAAGGGTTGAGAAATATTATCTTCATTTCCAAACACTTCCATCTTAGCATTCACTTTGCTAAGAGTCGATTAATCTATCTCTCATCTCTACACTATACTATCTTAACATTCACTTTCCAAGAGTAGTGTAAATCAATCATTTTTCTAGATTCGATTGTCTTAACATTGACTTTGTTAAGGGATGAATAATTGATATTTTTTGTTAACCTCTTCCATATTGGCATTCACTTTTCTAAGGTTTGAGAAATCAATCACAAGTCTTTTCCATGTTATCATTTAATTTGTTAAGGGTTGAGCAAACAATCCCATGTCTCTTCCATCTTAACATCCAATTTGTTAAGATTTGAGAAATCAATAATACGTCTCTTCCATCTTAGCATTCACTTTGTTAAGGGTTGAGTAAATCTATATTTATCGCCAAAATATTTCATCTTAATATTGTCTTTGCTGAGGGTCATGTAATTAGAATTTTTTTCCAATATTTTCCATCTTAGCATTTAATTTGTTAAGGGTTGAGTGCCTGAATTTCATTGTTAAACTCTTCCATCTTAACATTTAGTTGTTAAGGGTTGAGTAATCAATCATAATTTCCCTAAACTCATGTATATTAGCATTCACTTTTCTAAGGGTGCATTAGTCGATAAACTTAATTTCCTAGCCTTGTATTTTAGTATTCACTTTACCAAAATATAAGAACATCGAAAAAATATTCATGGTTCCCTCCTCTTTCTGAAAAAATGGTGGGAATAAGGCATAAAAATGACCTTTGCAAAATAAAGGACCAAAATCCTTTTTGCATTATTTATAATGAAGAGGATGAAGACCAACTAGAGGATCAAAAAAATAGTGTTTCTTTATAAGAACCACCACATTTTAAAGGAATCTTATAAAAAAATTACAGACAAATTCCTTCTTTGCCTCCTTGAAATGGGAGCTAAGTTACCTTTTGATTTTTTTGACAAGTACTTGAAAAAATTGTGAAGCCAACCTAAAATAAATAAGGATATTCCTCTTGAACCCAATAATAACAATGAGGTTGAATAAAGAAAGATTAAAAATTTTAACAGAGAAAAATCCAAAACTTTCTCCTTCATTCCAAATCAATCTTTGATAGATCAAATTAGTGCATTGACTAATCATCTAGCTTTTGTGTCTTATAAAGTCACTAATAACACGAACAATGGTTAAACAAAGACAAAAAGTGATAATGAATCAAACACAAAGAATAAACTATAGAAGGAGACACCCAATCAACATATTGATGATATTCCCAAGATTCCTCAAATCAACCCATCATTCACCCAAGAATGGAAAACAATGAAAGACAATCTCAGGAATGCAAAAAAAAAAAATCAACTTCGAAGATATATTGCCTTATCCATTCGATAGGGAAATATTTTGATTACCTTTTCTTAGAACCTTTGAAGTTTCAAATTTTGATAAATATAAGGAAAATCATGACCCTCAAGAACATGCAAAGGAATTCTCTATGGATTGTAGAGATGTATCCTATAATGATATATTTCTCTTACGGATATTTCCTAAAATCTTTTGTGGACAAGCTTTCGATTGGTTCCTCCATCTCCCAAAAGGTTTGATCACCACTTTTGCAGACCTCTTGGAGAAATTTGTTAAGAATTTATCCTTTAATATTGATTTAGAAATTACCATGATGGATTTGTGTAATGCAAAACAATGAACCAATGAAACATTCACACAATTCTTACAATGGTGGAGAGGAATTGCAAGTCGTTTACCATGTTCCAATCTAGAAATTCAGTTAGTTATTATCTTCCTACAAAATCGTAGCAATAAATTTTCCTTTCACATGCAGATGCACTACCTCAATGATTTTGAGGAGGTTATATAGAAAGAAACTCAAACAAAAAAATACCTTATTGCAAAAGGCTTAATCAAGCCTCATTCTAAGGATAACAATCACACCAATAACAAAAATAAAAACTCTCATCAAGATAAATAAAAATATGTAAATCAAAATCAAAATGTTGTTAATGATGGCATATCTGATGACCATAATGTACACAATGTGTAGAATAACCAAGCTAGAGAATCAAAATGTAAACAAGCCATTGTAGTGCCTACTAAAAAAGCTCCCCCTCCTTGTGATAATAAGAGAAGAAAATTTACACCATTAAGGAAGAGTTTTTTCAATTTCTTATGATAACTAATACTTGAAAACATGGTAACTTTGCATATAGAAAATTCTTGGGTCAAAGGGGAACCAAAACCATCTTGGTACAAGGAAAATGAGTATTGTGATTTTCATCGCATTGAGGGCCATCCTATAGATCAATGCATGGGGCTCTGCCACCACAGTCAAGACCTCATTTATATTGGAGATATCGTGGTCAAAATATCTTCATCTAATAATACACCTAATGATAATTTAAAGGTGTTCTCATACCCTTTATATAAGCATGACATGAGTGGAAAAGCTACTGAAAAAGGTCAGTCATCAAACAATGTTGAATTTAATTCAATCATATTATATTTTTAGGAAATGCCCAATTCCATTGTTACTCTTAAGTTACAAGCTCTTATAGATGTAGTCAACACAAGATAAAATAAGATTTGAATTCTTGCAGTCAAGAAACCATCAACCTCCTCTACACCTCAAGTGTCTACCAATCCTATAGTTCCTAGCAATCCTAAACCACTTCTTTTTATGCCTATTTTTTTTGCCTCTAAATATGTGATTGCTTAATCGTTGGCTCTTCATATAACATTCCATGGATTAACATTACATTGGAAATTTCATATTATAGTTTTTTTAAACAAATTATAATAATGAATTAAAAAAATAGAGTTATAGGCTTGAGTTGATCCATGTCCAACTTCTCCTAATCACCATTAAAATTAGAAAGCAAATATAGAATGAATTTAAGATAAATTTGAATTTTTAATTGATTTGTTTCTCCCATTTCTAAATAAAAATTTACTCATATCATATCAGATTATCAAAATTTGTGTATATTTATCTTAATTAGTACAAAATAGAACTTGTTAAACACAAAATGGGCATCTTGGCATCTTTCAAATAGGTCCCTATGATTAAGAATACGGTTTTTTCTCCTGCAAATAAAAATCAGGTATAAGTGCATTTCATTTGAAATGTTAATTTTTTGAGGAAATATTTTTTTAATAGTAGTTTATTTGTAATTAAATTCGAATCCTGTAGATTTGGTTTTTATTAAATTTCACATATATACAAGCATATAAAATTGTGTGTTCTACTAAAATATTAATCGTAGAGACAAAAATTATCTAGGTATTTTATCTAAGATTACATCCCGTGTAATTTTCAACTCATCAAAATGGACTTAGCCATTTTTGTTTAGGAAAGCCGCACAAGACTAAGTTATCCTTTCACAGAGTGAAGTCATGTAGCGTTTTACAGGGTCTCCTAACAAGGGAAATAGGGGAGCACATAGAAAAATACTTGGGTGGAATTTTAGTAGAGTTAGTGTTTCAAAAAATTTGTTAGACCTTTACGGAACTAAGGAAGTAAGTATTATACAGGCACCAAATCAATTTCTCACAGATCAAGGACAAGCCTGAGGACTGCGGGGCTTCATGCCCATGAAAAATTTAGAAAATCGGCCTATGACAAGATCCATGTATTGATTGAAAGAATGAAAATCTTAGTACTTCGCACCAATATGGAGAAGCAGAGTGTCCCGCGAGATTCCCGAATTGAAGTGTTCTATAGATTCTCACAAAACTGCGGAATAAAGGAACATAGTTTCACATAAAGTTCCATGCAAGAAGAAAGAAGACCTTCCCGACATAGTGGTAAAGTATGGAGTTAAATTCTATTTTTTTTTAAATCCACAATGGAATCCGTAAAACATGCAGAGAAACATAATA
This sequence comes from Taxus chinensis, assembly GCA_019776745.2. Taxonomy (NCBI): domain Eukaryota; kingdom Viridiplantae; phylum Streptophyta; class Pinopsida; order Cupressales; family Taxaceae; genus Taxus; species Taxus chinensis. The sequence continues at coordinate 65,695,500 of CM034154.1, forward strand.
AGGAACAACCTCGAGACAAGGTTGGACACCATAGAACATACAAAAATAATGTCAAAACTTAGAAAATCCATGCAATGAAGGAGTAGAGTGTGGATGAATTAATGTATTTCAGGGGTTAGAAATGATTTCGCGTATCATCTTGAGGGTGTGTAGGCCATGGTAAATCATGAAACATAAAAAATTTGTGGATTGAACACAGGAGACGTGCCTAGTTTCTAAAGAAATGCGCAACCACTCTACTAACCAAAATTTAATGGAGTATGGCAACCATCAACCTCTACCTATAAATTTGATGGCATATTGAAGTGAAAATGGAGTTCTATAAGAATATATCTATGGGGATTGGTCCTTGGTGGTTGAATATCTAATGTTGGTGCTTCTCTGTCATTCTCTCTTCTTCTTATCATTTTTCTATAAGTATGGAACTCATATATCGTAAAAAATATCTCTCTTTTATTGTAATGGAACCATGCCAAAATGGTGGCCAACTTTCTCACGAGATCCAAACCTTCGATTTAAACTCTACAATGTATTTTCTCCTCCTCCCATGAATTCGATGGTCTATGGATACTTCAAGTAATAAAATTTCATCTTGTGCCTCTATTTTTCCCCCTACTTTCTCTTTTTTGTTCTTTCTTCTTTGTTTCCCTCTTTGGCATGTTGTGCATTCAATAATTATAGGTTTCTACATCTATGTGTGTTATTAATGTGTGGAAGGGGTTAGCTTGTGCAGTTTTGGTCTGTGGAAAATTTCTTCCCTCTCCTCTTCTTTGTTTTCTTCACTTTCTCCCCCTCATGAAGAGTTATCACACCCTTTTTTGGTGTTATCATCACCTATAGACACCCTAAAAATACATACCTATTTCTATGTTATTCTTGGATTATTCATATCCTATTTAAATCCCTTTGGAGTTAACTAAGTTAATTCTATCCCTTTAGAATTAAGTAAACTACATCTATTATAATATTTTTAAGTAATAAAACTATTTTTATTATACTTCTGGAATTAATTAATTTAATTTCCACACCCTTTAGCTAATTTAATTAAATAGTTAATTACTCTCTCACACCTCATAGATAATTAATTTTTTTATTTAAAATAGATATAAATATGTTTTCCTACTCGGCCTCCACTTCACTGTCATAGTCACCCCACTCAACTCCACTTCTAGAATCCTACAAAGGTGGGGGCAACAAAAGTGCATGTACAACCATCTCATTGAATAAAAAATAGAAATTAATTTCCCCTCAATGGATAATGAATTCAATCAAACCTCTTCTAATGATATTTTAATAATATGCATTCATGACTTCATTTACAACCTACAACCACTCCATAGCCTCTATAAAAATAGGTCATATCCTTTGCAATGATCCCTGGAAACTTTGTAACAAATATCTTCCAATTTTCAATTTTATATCTGCATATTAAAAATCCTTCCTTGTGTCTAAATTTACTTGTACCATTGTCATTTCTTCATTTAGAGAATAGATTAGAATAGCCACAATCTAACCATTCAAATATTCTATAAGTATAATACTTGTTGGGTTTCAGAATTGAACTTGGGTTGAAACCACAGTCAGGGGACAACAAGTCCCTCCTCTTTAATGGGAGAGGTTCCCTTATTGAAAGTTGGAAAAACAAATGTACAAATCTACAACTATCAACATTTGGATCCTGGTATCCTGGAGTGTTTTCATACTCAAATAAAGAGATGGGAGAAGGAAGAAAACAACAATGTTTTTGGGAAATATAGATAGCAGAGTATCTCCCTACTCACATTGAACCAAGAAAATATATTAAAGGATAAATTACTTCACCACTGATGCAAATCTGCAGACACAAATTTCTAAAGATTACATAGACCAGAACACAAAGTTTCTATTGAATGCAAAACAAATGATCCATTGAATTAGGCAGAGACAGAGAGAGATAATGGAGGAAAAAGCAAAAGAAAGAACTTATGTATTGAATTACTTCCAAATTTACAAAGTTCCCAGAAAACCAAAATCCCTTTTTTATGGCCAAAACCATGTTCTTATAACAATCTATGTACATACATACTTTTTCCCCAAGAAAAGAATATCCAAAAGGAATAATGTTTGTTACAGATCCACTTTTGGAAAGTGACATGAAACAAACACACTCATGAAAACTGGAGGTTCAAAAAGGAAAATATCTCATCAGTTTGAGCATGATTACTTTAGCAGGGGCATCTCATGATTTCTTCTTCATGTGGTCCTACCATTTCTACCTTTTAACCACTTTCATAGCACTCAAATACTTACTGGTAATTTTTCTCCCTTTTTATCGCGTATGCACAATAAACTCCATTTTCTGATGATCAAACTTTACATCCCTTTAAACTTATCGATTTGGCTCCAAAATAAACCAAAAATGCATCTCATGGAGAAATGTAAAGGATACAGAGAAAAAGTGTTAAGAATGATCCATTTTTTGCATTTTACAGAGCTCTGGTTCGTTAATGGCGTTAAAAACCAGATTAGTGCATTTGGCTATCTTTCCCCCTTTTACCTTCATATTTGGACCCTACACGTGACAAGATCCAAACAACGACTTCCCTGGGGGAGAAATCTAAATTTCCTGACATTTGAGAGAAAAAGTGCAATTTCTCATTTTGCTCTGCCCCTCTACAGTTTCGCCAAAGGCCGGACACGTGGTGCCATCTGAGTGGCTAAGGAAATGCGCTTCAAATCTTCCATTTAAACTCTTTTTAACAAAAATCTCAAATTCTCACAAACCTCCACTAGCCCGCTTTGACTTTTCAATGTGAAAACGTGGCACACCACGATTGGAAAAAGGGGTCGCGGCTCAATTTGCAACATTATAATGCTTTGGTGAAAAAGGCTCAAGTTCTCAGTTTCCTCAGTAGGCCCGTTGTTCCTATTTCATTCTTCAACACGTGGTATCATGTGACTAGTTGCAGGAAAGCACTTCAGTTTTATAATTTATCCACTTTTGAAAAAGGGGGAAAAATTCCAACCTTTCACCCAAAAGTCCATGCCTCCACCATTGCCTTTTCAACGTATGCCACATGTCCCTTCTAATTTGCTACGGGCCTCAACTTAGAAATTTTCCCTTCGAATGAGCGGGGCTGCAGGCCAGTTTAGAAATTTTCATCCTTTTTTGTATTTCCTTAGAGAATAAAATGGATCCATCGCCCCGAAATTTGGCCAAAATTACTCCAACCAATCAAGGACCAGCGGGGACGCGGAGCAAATCTTACTTTTTTCCAAAATCACCAAAAGTGATATGCTCAAAAAGAAACCCATCCGACCACATTCAATGAGAAGAAAACGTGTATCTTCACCTTTTTGAGTAAGAATTTGATGAGGAAAATAATGTAGGAAGTTGTAGGAAACAGGAAAATGCAAATTTTGCTCCTGATGAAGAATTTCTTTCTCTACAAAAAGGTTAAAAATGAAAGATGTAAGGTCCATGAATTCCAAATACATAAAAGGAGAAATAAAATCATTTCCCATTAATTTAAAATAGATAAAATGTTTTAATGACAACAGACTAAGGAAATTTTGATTAAAAACGTTGTGGAAAATGAAAAGGAGCATCTGAGGAGTTTAAAACATGAATTTCTTCTATGGTAGGACTCCAATTTTCACGAAATTAGATTTGAAAAGGTGGGGAAAATTAAGAGGACAATAATACATCAACAATCTTATCATTGAGGTTTTCAAGAAAGAATATAAGAGAGGTGTTTTTTTGTTATTTTCTTACTTTTACTTTTGTTTCTAGTTTTTCACTACTTACATAAATCCACACTCTATTATTTTTTTAGTTTTATATTTTTCATTATCTCTTAGTGTAGATGTTAATCTGTATTGACCCTTGTGTAAATTTTGCATTATCTAGTTAACATTTGTGTTGTGGGAATTTTTTGTTGTTTTGTTGTATTTGTGCATGTTTTAGGTGTTTTGCCTCCAAAATTGACTAGCTACAGGAAAATTTAGCAATCTTTTTATTTGGTAGATTTTGAGCCCTACCATGAGATCCTTCCCCAACTCGCCTCTACATCCATAAGCTAGACCCTACAACTTGGCTCACTGAGTCAACCACATACCAAAGACTGAGTTGGATTGTGCATTCAAATAGCTGAGAACATTTTTTGCAAATTTTAGTGACTTGCATTGAGGCAACCTCTCACTTTCGAGCCAAATGATCACCTTCGAGCTTGCACCGGATCTACCTTGCATCCAAACCTTGTTTTATCAACAAGCCCATTCCAACCCACTAAACTTGTGCGGAGCTTTCCAACACCCTATCGGTCGAGCCAAAATAACTTGCCACACCCTTCAACCTCTGAACCCTGCAACTTAGAATGCAAAGAAAAGACTAATTCCAACACATCCTCTATGAGATACCTTATTGATCGAGTTACATCCTACCAAACCTATTCAAATATTTCTAAAACACTTGCTTATTTCTCCTCAGTCGAGCTTTGTATAGTGGACACGCCATATTCAACACACTTGGCCCACTCTCCTTGACCTTGTCATCAAGCTTGATCCTGAGTTCTCTACACGAGACTCTGATCCATTCTCATCTCAAACCCTACAACCCATCTCATAGAGCCGAAATGATCCTAACTCACCCCCGATCTGGTAGAGCTCTCCTCACTATGACCAAGCTCTGATCCTTGCAAATCATCCCTGACTCAGATCACAGATCGAAAACCCAAGCTCATTCAAATCTACAATTCAGCTTATAAAAAAGAGCCTAGACTTCCTCCCACCTATAACTCAACTCTCTGAGATGATCCTGAGCCATTACCCCTCTCCTTTACTCATCATTAGGATTTTAGGGTTTTCCTTCCTTCCTTTGCCCCTCTGTAAAGGTGCTAAATTTGATTCAAATTTAAAATTAGGTTAATTTTATTTAATTTCTTCAATTCCAGATTTTTATTTATTTTTTAATTAATTAAGTTTTACCTAGAAATTAGGCCCTAGTTTGAATTTTTGTTGATCAAATTACACTAATTAAGAAAACTGGGAAACTCTTAAGGGTTATTGGACGTTTCTTTACCATTAACTTGTTTTTGTAGGATATTGTGGATTTTATTTTATTTCGAGAGGTTGAGTTTATGAATCTAATCTTTATAATCTCACACATATGCTCTTTTTCACACTTCTATAAGTGAGCTTGAAAATAAAAAATGTGAGTTTTTTTATGTTTTCTCTTGTATGTTTACCTCGGGAGAAATTATAACTCATTACTTGTAAGACCATCTCTATAAAGGTTATTTTTAAAATCAAAACTACTAACTTCAAGTTTCCTTTATTCGTGATAATCAATGAAACCCTTTTATCACTATCTTTTATTGAACGTTATAAAAACTCTCTTTGATTAAATTTTTCAAAGATGGGTTTATTCCTCCTCCGACTGTACTGATAGGAAGTGCATGGCCAGGGGCTAGAAACTCATTATGAGGAGTACCACAGGAACCCCAAAGTAGTTGACACCTTGAGTGAACTAGCCAACAAAATAGGATCCCCACCTACTTGACTAGTAAACCTTTATGAGGATTAGATCCAAAAGCATCCATAGTGGCATCCCCGATTTGATCCTTGAGTGAAGTAAATTATGTCTTATCATGTCAAGAGTGGTAAAATAAATATAGAAACTAGTAATAGTATATTTCATTCACTCAAGTATCCTTTTGTGTTTGGGGAGAGAACCATTTTTATAGGAATCCCCACCTTGACCAAGCCATCTTAAGCTTAGATGCCTGAACCTTAAAATAACATTACTTTTTTCCTACTTTATGTGTTACTAAGTTTGTATTTCACACTCTTATTGCACACTATCTATCAATTTTTCTTTTGCATTGTAATCAAAATCTAAGTCTTGACTTCGAGACATCCATATTCACGCTTAAGCACATTCATTTTAATTTAAGTATCTTCCACCTTAGCATTCACTTTTGTAAGGGTTAAATAATCATACTTTAAATCTCTTCTATCTTAGAACTCACTTTGATAAGGGTCAAGAAATATGATCTTCATTTCCAAACACTTCCATCTTAGCATTCACTTTGCTAAGAGTTGATTAATCCATCTCTCATCTCTACACTATACTATCTTAACATTCACTTTTCCAAGAGTAGTGTACATCAATCTTTTTTCTACATTCTATTGTCTTAACATTGACTCTATTAAGGGATGAATAATTGATCTTTTTTTTTAACCTCTTCCATATTAGCATTCACTTTGCTAAGGTTCGAGAAATCAATCACAAGTCTCTTCCATATTAGCATTTACTTTGTTAAGGGTTGAGAAAACAATCCCAAGTCTCTTCCATCTTCACATTCAATTTGTTAAGATTTGAGAAATCAATCATACGTCTCTTCCATCTTGGCATTCACTTTGTTAAGGGTTGAGTAAATCTATATTTATCTCCAAAATATTCCATCTTAATATTCTCTTTGCTGAAGGTCACGTAATTAGATTTTTTTCCCAATATCTTCCATCTTAGCATTAAATTTGTTAAGGGTTGAGTACCTGAATTTCATCGTTAAACTCTTCCATCTTAACATTTAGTCATTAAGGGTTGAGTAATCAATCATAATTTCCCTAAACTCCTGTATCTTAGCATTCACTTTTCTAAGGATACATTAGTCGATAAACTTAATATCTTAGCCTTGTATTTTAGCATTCACTTTACCAAAATATAAGAACATCAAAACAATATTCATGGTTCCCTCCTCTTTCAGAAAAAATGGTGGGAATAAGGCATCAATATGACCTTTTCAAAATAAAGGACCAAAATCCTTCTCGCATTAGTTTTAATGAAGAGGATGAAGACCACCTAGAGGATCAACAAAATAGTGTTTCCTTATAAGAACCAACACATTTTTAAGGAATCTTATAAAAAAATTAAAGATAAGTTCCTTCTTCATCTCCTTGAAATGGGAACTAAGTTACCTTTTGATTTTTATGACAAGTACTTGAAAAAAATGTGAAGCCAACCTAAAATAAATAAGGATATTCCTCTTGAACCCAATAAGAACAATGAGGTTGAATCAAGAAAGATAAAAAATGATAACAGAGGAAATTCCAAAACTTTATCCTTTGATCCAAATCAATCTTTGATAGATCAAATTAGTGCATTGACCAAACAACTAGCTTTTGCATCTTATAAAGTCACTAATAACACGAACAATGGTTAAACAAAGACAAAAATTGATAATGAATCAAAAACAAAGACTGAACTAGAAAAGGAGACACCCAATCCACATATTGAAAATATTCCCAAGATTCCTCAAATTAACCCATCATTCACCCAAGAATGGAAAACAATGAAAGATACAATCTCGGGAATGCAAAAAAAAACATTTCAACTTCGAAGATATATTCCCTTATCCATTCGATAAGGTAATATTTTGATTATGTTTTCTTAGAACCTTTGAAGTTTTGAATTTAGATAAATATAAGGGAAATCATGATCCTTAAGACATGTAAAGGAATTGTTTATGGATTGTCAAGATGTATCCTATAATGATATATTTCTCTTACAGATATTTGCTAAAATCTTGTGTGGACAAGCTTTGCATTGGTTCTTCCATCTCCTAAAAGGTTTGATCGCCACTTTTACAGACCTCTTGGAGAAATTTGTTAAGAATTTATCCTTTAATATTGATTTAGAAATTACCATGATGGATTTGTGTAATGCAAAACAATGAACCAATGAAAGATTCACACAATTCTTACAATGGTGGAGAGGAATTGCAAGTCAATTACCATGTTCCAATCCATAAATTCAGTTAGTTATTATCTTCCTACAAAATCTTAGCAATAAATTTTCATTTCACATGCAGATGCACTACCTCAATGGTTTTGAGGAGGTTATATACAAAGAAACTCAAACAGAAACATACCTTATTGCAAAAGGCTTAATCAAGCCTCATTCTAAGGATAACAATCACACCAACAACAAAAATAAAAAATATCGTCAAGATAAATCCAAATATGTAAATCAAAATCAAAATGTTGTTAATGATGGCATATCTTATGACCACAATGTACACACTGTGTAAAATAACCAAGGTAGAGAATCAAAATGTAAACAAGCCATTGTGGTGCCTACTAAAGAAGCTCCCCCTCCTTGTGATAATAAGAGAAGAAACTTTACACCATTAGGGCAGCTTTTCTCTAGTGTTTTTTGATAATTTATAAGTGATAACATGGTCACTTTCCATATAGAAAATTCTTGGGTCAAAGGGGAACCAAAACCATCTTGGTACAAGGAAAATTAGTATTGTGATTTTCATCACATCGACGACCATCCTATAGATCAATGCATGGGGCTCTGCCACTACAGTCAAGACCTCATTTATATTGGAGATATCACGGTCAAAATATCTTCATCTAATAATACACCTAATGATAATTTAAAGGTGTTCTCATACCCTTTTTATAAGCATGACATGAGTGGGAAAACTACTGAAAAAGGTCAGTCATCAAACAATGTTGAATTTAATTCGATCATATTATATTTTTAAGAAATGCTCAATTCCATTACTACTATTAAGTTCCAAGCTCTTATAGATGTAGTCACCACAAGATAAAATAAGATTTGAATTCTTGTAGTCAAACAACCATCAACCTCCTCTACACCTCAAGTGTCTACTAATTCTATAGTTCCTAGCAATCCTAAACCAACTGGTACTAAAGCTTCTACATCTGATTTTTATGACCTTTTAAGACAATTGAAGATGGCGCCAGCACATATCTCTCTTATGGTGTTAATCAAGTCATCGCCCTCTCTACAGAACATATTTACTCATGCTTTGCAAGAAGAACCTGTTTTTAAGGATATTAAATATCATCAGTTCCAAGCATTACTTGCCAATATTTTGCTAAGCGAACCTATATTGTCATTTGTTCCTCAAAACTTACTAAGCCCCGATCTTAAAAATAATAGCTCTATATATATTTAAGCATATAACATGCACCATAAGGTTAAAATATTACTTGTTAATAATGGTGCTACTCTAAACAATTTTTCTATAAAGATGCTAAGATGTCTTGGTCATACAAAAGAGATTCTGGGAGCCAATGTTATAAATATCCATGGTTATGACAGCATTGAATGAAAATATATTGGAACTATCACCCTCTCCATATAAGTGGATCCATGGATGTTTGAAACCCTTCTTCATGGCATTGATGTATATACTTTATATAACATAATTCTAGGTCAGCCTTGGATACACACAATGAAATTTGTGCGCTCCACATTTCATCAATATATCAAGTTCCCAAATGATGGTAAATATTTTACCTTACTCGTAGATGTAAATCACTTTGAATATTGGAAGCTTCTGGAAGTAAATTACACTCATGAAAGTTATTGTCCTTCTGTGGACATATCTGTTGAACCTCATGTCATACCTGTTACTGATAACTGTATTGATCCTAACACACCTTTTCAATCCCAACCCTCTACATCTATTTCACAACCATCTAAATCCAACTGACCCCTTGAATTCAAATTTTATCGAAAAGGTCTTAGTGAGTATACTCTAGAGAACATAATTCATGTTGAAAAGCTTTCATTATCTCCACATAGCTATGGGTGACCCAATGCACTCCATCTGAAAGAAGCTCCTATCTTCCTTCTTGTAAATACCTTATGGAAATGGTATGGATATTTTAAGGTTCAAAAACATGCATGGCTCTAATGTCTCTTTGTTATAAAATGATTAGATGCTTTATTGCAATGTATCTTTAAACTACAACAAAGCCCAAAAGATGATTAGAATTACTAATTGGAAGGGAAAAGGACCTCATCCATGAGAAAAATCTTATCTTTAACTTCTATTATATGAATAAAATATATACTTTCATGTTTTAGGTAATGAAACCTTTCAAAAGAGGCTAGTAATATTTTACATAACGACAAGTGAATAGGACTTTGGCTCTTAAGTTGAGATCGGCTCCACATATAGTCTCTTTGAAGACCTAGTTGATACCAATATCTTCCTTAAAACCCTATCCATTCTTACCCTTTATGTTTTTTATCCATCCCTTATCCATTAGGACCAATAAAATCATATCTCTATGGACCTATTTCAGAATGATGATGCCATCAAGGATTTCCTTGAGGCTTACGACCCTATTCCCTCATCGGATCACAATACGGGTTTTGATATAGATGTGGATGCTTTAACATACTTTGGAGAGGAATTTGAGTACTCTATTCCATCAAAAATTAAGAAAAGTAAAAATTAAGAAGAAGAAACACAACATCTTGTAGTGAAAACCTCGCCAAGGCATTATTTAAGAAACAAAAAACATAAGAAAGAGAATAACTAGAAAAAGGAAAAGGATGTGTCTCCTATAAAAAATATTCTAAGCTATTAGAGAGATGAGATTCAATGCTATATCAACCAAATGACCTCAATAAACCTCAAACATCATTCCAATACAATGATATATACAAAATGTTAGTAGAAGAGACTGCTACAATCAACATTGGAACAAACTCTAGTCCTAAATTGTTATAGCTTGGTGAAAGCTTATAAAAATAAGTGATTGTGACATTTATAACACTTGTCATAGAATTTCAGGGTGTATTTACATGGTCCTATAAGGATATTCTAGGATTAGATCCATCCCTTGTTTTGTACAACATCGTGGTTTGCCCAAACGTGAAGCCTGTAAAACAAAAATTGGGAAAAATGCATCCTAAGGTTACATTTCTATCAAGAAGAAATTCAATAATTTGCTTGAATCTAGTTTTATCATATCTATATATTACTCTAAGTTGATATCTAACATGGTTCTTGTTGCGAAAAAGACACCCGGCATCCATATTTTCACTAACTTTCAGGATATCAACAAAGCCTATCCTAAGGATGAATTTCCTCTACCCAACATCAACATGATTTTCAAATCTACAACAGAGCATGAGATGTTATCCTTAATTGATGGTTTTTCAAGATATAATAATATTTAGATAGCTAGGGAGGATCAACACAAGTCATCTTATACAACACCCTAGGCTACATTTTGTTACAAGGTCATGCCTTTTAGCCTTAAGAATATAGGTGTAATATACCAATGTGCAATGATTATTTTATTTCATTATCTACTTCATGACATTATTGATGATTATGTTGATGACATCCTTACTAATTCCAAGACCAAGTATGCCATCCAACCGTTTTTGTGGCATATTTTTGAACGACTAAGAGAATATAAGGTTCACCTTAATCTATAAAAGTGTTTCTTTGGTGTTGCTAAGGAAGCTCCTAGGATTTAAAGTCTCATGGATATGAATTGAGGTTGATATTAATAATTTAAAATAAATTATGGATATTCCTCCCCTATAGAACTTTTTTCATGTACAAGGTCTTCAAGGAAAATTTCATTCTATATCAAACTTTATATCTCAACTTGTAGACAATTGCCATCATTTTAACCAACTTATTAAGAAGGATGTTCAGTTCAAATGGACACAAGAATGTCAATATTATTTCAATAAATATAAATAATATTTATCAACCCCACTAGTATTAATGCAACCTATTCCAGATAAGCCCATTCTTTTGTATACATCATGTGACGTGACTTTTTCCAAACTAATAAGTTCATATAAAAAAACATGCTTTTCCATATAAAACAACCAATAGATATTTATTGCACATGAAGTTTAATTCTTTTAACAAAAATCAAAATATACATATTAAAATTTCTTTTTTAAATATGAAAAATGTAAATTCATTACAGAAACAATAGTTGTAAAATTATTTACTTATCTATATATAGGGATAGGAAGGACTTTATGTTCCTCAATGAATTCCTGCGTGGTAACCCAGATCTAGCACCTCAAGCTATGGCCACATTATATGGAGGAATTAAATCAATTAAAATATCTTCTTGCCCTGGCCAGGAACCATATTGAGTTATACTTTATGTACCCTAGTTAGGACATCCTTCAAGAATGCCCCTCTCTAATGCCCACCACTTGCCTTCACTTAGATCACATAAAAATTATTGATCCGCTCCCCAAAAAATATCCCCCTCTCTCTATTTCTCTCCACAAAAACACTATCATGACCATTTCTAGTACAAGGTAGCCCAGTGATGAAATCCATACTCATAGATTCCCATTTCCATTTAGGAATTCTAAGAGGTTGCAACTTACCCGGTTTACTACATTGCTCTGATTTTACTTTTTGAAAAGTTAAACATTGTTGCACATAAGTTATAATATCTTGTTTCATTTTAGGCCAAAAGTAATTCTTTTTTATAGACAAATAAGTTTTCTGAAATCCAGGATGACCAACAATAGGGATATCATGAGAATCTCTAAGGATTTGATTTTTAAGTCCAGGAAGTTCTGGTATACGCATTCTATTCTTATAATAAAATAATCCATTAGACCTAATTAGATAAGAAGTAAGTCTATCATTTAAATGTACATTACTAGTTTCATTTTTCAAGCCTTCATAAATTTCTTGGAAATATACATCAGTAGATAACTTAATTTTAATAGATTGTTCAAAATTACTTCTTTTTAAAGCTAAAGCATTAACAAATATTCTTTTCCTTCTTAATGCAACCGCTACTAAATTTTCTTTTCCAGGAACATATTGAATTTCGAAATCATACTCACTAAGCAATTCAACCAATCGATGTTGTCTCATATTCAATAAAGGTTGATTAAAAATATGTTGTAAACTTCTATGATCAGTTTTTATAGTAAATTTGTTCCCTAACAAATAGTGTCTCCAAATTTTCAAAGCATGTCTAATCCATAACAATTCTAAATCATGTATAGGATAATTTTTTTTGGCAGGAAGTAATTTCCTAGATTCATAGCTTATAAATTTATTGTCTTACATTAATACACCACCAATACCGGAACCACATGCATCAGTAACTACAAAAAATGGTTTAGAAAAAAGTGGAATACATAAAACAGAAGCAGTTACTAATGATTCCTTTAATCTATTAAAATCTTGATCACATTCTCTAGTCCATTGATAAGGTTTATCCTTTTTTATTAAATCAGTTAATGGGGAAGCTATCTTAGAATAATTCTTAATGAATCTACGATAAAAACTAGACAAACCAAGAAAACTTCTTATTTCATGCACATCTTTTGGTATTACCCACGCTTGGACATCTTTTACTTTATATGGGTTTGGTGCAATTCCCTTTTCAGAAATTATATGTCCTAGATAAGAAACTTCAGTTTTAAAGAATTCACATTCACTCACCTTCCCATAAAGTTGATATTTTCATAAAGTTGCTAAAACTAACCTAACATGGTGTTCATGTTCTTTTTCATTTTTTGAGTATATCAGAATATCATCTAGAAATATAATCACAAACACATCTAAGAAATGTATAAACACATCATGCATCAAATTCATAAAAGTTGCAGGAGCATTAGTTAACCCAAAAGGAATAACTACAAATTCATAATGTCCATATCTAGTTCTAAAAGTAGTTTTTAGAATATTTGATTCTTTAATTCTAATTTGATGATACCCAATTCACAAATCAATTTTAGAAAAGTATGTAGCACCACTTAATTGATTTAATAGGTTATCAATTCTAGGTATGGGATATTTATTCTTGATGGTCAATTTATTCAGTTGTCTATAATCAATACACAATCTCATAGTTCCATATTTCTTCCTAACAAATAATACCGGTGCACCCCATGGAGAAACACTTGGTCTAATTTTTCCTTGTTTAAGCAATTCAGATAATTGTACTTTAAGTTCAGCTAACTCAGGAATCAATTGTCGATAAGGGGCTTTGGATACAGGTTCATCCCTAGGAATTAGATCTATGGCATGCTCTACAATTCTTCTCGTGGAAAACATCCATAAATTCTTGAACTATAGGTTGGATATTGATGTCTAACTTAGTTCCATCATCACCCTAAGTCACCATTACACAAAAAGAGTTACAGTTTTTCCTAAGACTCCTTTTTAATTGCATAGCAAAAATGGTTTTAAGTTTAATGGGCCTTTTTGTCCCTTGTAAAGTTTTAAAAGAATTATTTTTATCTTTTATAACAACTTGTTTATTTTCACAACTAATCAAAACATTGTTTTTCTCTAACCAAGTCATTCCTAGGATTGCATCATATTGTCCTAATTTTAGTAAATGAAAATGATCACAAGAATGAAGATCGTCTAATTGAATTTTTAGGTCTTCTATCATGGCTCCAGTATGTCTAATTATCCTTCCATCTTCCATCTCAACTGCAATAGGATCTATTTCTTTGAAAGACAAATTTAATTTAGAAACAATATTAGGAGAAATAAAACTATGACTACTACCTGAATCAACTAAGAATACCACATTTTGACCTTTAATTCTACCTTATAATTCTATCAAAGAAATTGGACGATGTATTGTACCTATATCAACTGCAGCATGAATTTTCATAGTTGAAGTTTTATCCTTCTTTTGATCAATACCATTCTGTCTATAATGTTTGTGATTTTTAATATAATTTTTATTCCACCCTTTTGATGTTTGTGGACACCCCTTTGCATAATGGTTTTTTTCCACAGTTCCAACATTTAATCTCATTAGGACTTTTCTTAGCAAACTCTTTGTTTCCATTTTTTTGTTGATTTCCAAAACTAGCATGCCTACATTGTGCAGTCTCAGAAAATTTTATTTTTCTATTATTTCCATATAATGAATTATTATTCTTTCTCTTAAAATCCTCATTTCATTTTCTCTTAATCTCATTTTGCTTTTCAAATTGTTCTGCTATTTGACAAGCCTCATCTACTGTAGTTAGTTTACCGCACCAAACACTAGCCTTATAATCCTCTCTAAGTCCATTGATGAATCTAACAACTCTATCTCTTCCTGAAATGAAAGGTACAAACCTATTTAATATTTCAAAAATTTGTTGATACTCATTTACTTTTCGTGCATGTTGTTTCAAATCAAAGAAATCATTTTGTCTTTCCTGTAGGAAATAATCTGAAAGGTATTTATTTTGAAACAAAGTATTAAATTGATCCCATTTAATTTTGTGAGGTCTTAGTTTTTATTTTATTTTATAGTGTCTTCCCACTGGTTTAAAGCAGCATTTTTCAGTTGATAGGATGATATTTGAGTCCTATTTTTACTGTCAGTATTTTGTAAATCAAAATAACGTTCTAAACTAGATAACCACCTCTCCGCTTCTTCTCCGGATCCTACATCACCTGAATATTCTGGCAGTTTGATTTTTTTTTGCAAAGTGCTTAATTTCCTTATTATTTCTACCTCCCTTATCAGAATTAGAGGACTCAGAATCAGAACTAGAAGAATGTTCATCAACAAAATTTGAATTATCAATGGGTTGGAAATTCCTCTTTTTACTCATTTTTTTATCAGACTTATCATTATCCTTAGTATTTTTCTTCATGGAATCAGCAAATTGCTTTTTCAAAATTTCAAATTGTGAAGTAATCTCTTCTACTTCCCTAGATAGTTGTTGATTTCATTGTTCAAGTTCAAGGTAATCCAAATCATGTTCAGATTCCATCTTTAAATGTATTCTGTGTTTACACACAAATTCGTGTAAGGGAATCCAGAAAAAAACTTCATCAACTCAAAAAAATAAAATAAAATAATAATAATAATAAGTGGAGCTTCAATGTAATGTAGATCTTATAATATAAATAATAAAAATGAGTATCAACCAATAAGTGAATCAACTTCTTGATGTCTCCTTGTACTATTATTAATGCTTCTCTTTCTTCTAAATATTAGTTTTACGTGGTCCCTAACTTCTAACACATTTTCCACTTTTATTTTCTCAAAATTTCTCAATCCACTGATCACAATGATGAATTATGTTCCCTAATTTCTTAAATAAACAGGGACTTTAATATCTAGTCAACTCTGAATAATTTTCCAACTATTGAATTGTAAATGATACTCATTTCAATATATGAAGGAAATCTTTGAGTTTTTCCTAAAAGTTGAGCACGATAAAATAAATATAAACAAATAAATAAAATAAATCAATAAATTCGCTAAATAATTTTTTTAAAATAAAAAATTAAATTGAACTCTATACCTTATTAATTCATTTACTTTGAATGAGGATTTTTAATCAAAAACATACATTTAAAATATATATAAACCTTAAATTCCATCAAATGTATAATAAAAATATCTTATCAATATTTACAAAAATTTATGTCACACTCGCTATACTTTATTAATATTTGAAATGGTTCCATTTTTTTATTTTTATTTTTTTGGGTGATATTTACCACAATTTCATATATCTTATGATTTCAAGACTTACCTTTTACGAATTTAATCACTTATGTTTAAGTGCTATTATTTTCCCTTCATTCTTTATAACGAAAAATTTATTAATATTTTAATAATATTTAAATTTTCTCTTATATAAAATATAATATTAATTTAAAGTGAGGTAGTACTTATTAAATAATAAGTAATTATATTATTTAAAATTTATTGATATAATTTTCACTAAAAATTGAAAACAACTAGCATGATGATATAATATTTTAAAAAGATGTTTATGTTTTTGAGTTAATATTGAGTTTAAAAGTATTATAAGATTTTGAATTCTAAGTTTCTTAGTAATGCAGCCCCCTTTATAAGAAAGGTCGAGTGGCATGGCACTTTAGGGACCTAGATTAGGTCATGGAAATACACATATAGGTGGTTATTTGCAACTGCCTTCCTCTAATATAGATTTTTAAACTATGTGGCCACATAGACTAGGTAATTTGATTTTTAATTTATAGAACTTAGTTTATATTACATTATAGTTAATTTCTGGGTTTGTATAATATATAGTTTTTAAAATAATTTGATTTAATTTATATATTTTGTGAACATCTTTTATAATATTTATCATAGTTAAGTTATAAATTATAGGGTTTAAATAAAAGAGTTTTTCACACACAAGTGTAATTTATTTTGAATAATAAAGATGTAAAAATTATTAACACAATATCGGAGAGACATGAAACTAGTGTGAGCTAAAGTTAAAATTGAATTCCTATTTTCATGGATTTGTGTCTTGTTTGCTTTTTCAATTTAACCTTAGGTAAATTAAATTTTTTACATATTTTCACGTAGTAAAACACAAATAATTAAATATAAGCCTAATTTTATGAGAGAAGTTATTAAATTAAAATATTTCACCAACCAAATTAACCCTTTGTCACAGGGCTTATAGGATTAATTGCTCT
Source organism: Taxus chinensis (assembly GCA_019776745.2). Taxonomy (NCBI): domain Eukaryota; kingdom Viridiplantae; phylum Streptophyta; class Pinopsida; order Cupressales; family Taxaceae; genus Taxus; species Taxus chinensis. Next base: position 65,712,743 of record CM034154.1, read on the forward strand.
AATACCAAAATGTGACGTGACTTTTTCCAAAATAATAAGTTCATGTAAAAGAAACATGCTTTTCCATGTAAAACAACCAATAGATATTTATTACACATGAATTTTAATTCTTTTAACAAAAATCAAAATATACATATTAAACTTTCTTTTTTAAATGTGAAAAATGTAAATTCATTAGAGAAACAATGGTTGTAAAATTATTTACTTATCTGTATATAGGGATAGGAAGGACTTTATGTTCCTCAATGAATTCCTACGTGGTAACCCAAGTCTGGCACCTCAAGCTATGGCCACATTATATGGAGGAATTAAATCAATTAAAATATCTTCTTGCCCTGACCAGGAACCATCTTGGGTTATACTTTATGTACCCCAGTTAGGACACCCTTCAAGAATGCCCCTCTCTAATGCCCACCACTTGCCTTCACTTAGACCACATAAAAATTATTGATCCACTCCCCAAAAAATCTCCCCCTCTCTCTATTTCTCTCCCCATCATGGATTTAAATAATTCCCCTCAGGTGGTTTGGTAACCAACACACCCTTTCATAACAATTTGTTTTTTTTTTCTTTTACAAATAATTGCATTTACCCCTAACGAGTCTACAATTGTAAATTTTAATCCCTCCTTTTTATAAGGAGTTCAAGAAATCATTTAAATCTTTATTCCTCCCCATTTTCTAAAGGGAATTCCATGTACATAACTCCCCAGTCTATTTTAAAGGGGTCTTATATATATATCTATATATATATATATATATATATATTTCTTCTACTTTAGAAGTCAACCTTTGAAAATAACTTTAGAGTAATTATTTTCTTTTCATTTCCTTTTGGGGAATTTTGTAACGTAACACATCATCCATGGAACATCCTATTAGAGCATTTATTGTTCAACACAATGATAAAGGACAAGAACAATGTCTTTGCTACCTTAATAAGACATTGATTGAACATGAACTCAAATACTATCAAGTTGAGAAAATATGTTTGTCAACCGCGTTCAATTTTCATAAGTTGCAACATTACCTACTAAATCATACAACAAAATTTATTTCCAAGGTTGATCCTTTGAAATATATACTTTCGAGACATGTTTTAACCAATCGGATGTCTACCTGGTTTGTACTCCTAAGCGATTTTCATATAGAATTTTTTAGCTAAAAGGCCATAAAGGGTAAATCTATGGTAGATCAACTGGATGTAGTACCACTGTTGGGATTTTAGCCATTACATTTTGAGTTTTTTTGGTGAGGAATTCCTATATATTGATTAAGTACTCTCATGGAATCTATTTTTCAATGGATCTTGCATCGTGCATAGATCAGGATTTGGCATTTTGCTATGCACACCAGATGGCAATGTTATACCCAAGTCATATTGTATTTTTTCCAATGCACTAACAACATCATGGAATATGAAGCTATAATAGCAGGTTTAGGATTTGCTATATATTTTTGGATCCAAGAGCTAATAGTTTTCAAAGATTCCCTTCTGATCATCAAGTAGGTAAATGGAGAATATTAGGTAAAGAATGATAACATTGTTCCTTATACGCAGATGGTTGAAAATCTTAAAGGTTACTTCTAGTGGATTCCATTTAAATAAGTTTCTCAAGCATAGAATAAAGTAGAAAATGCAATGGAAACTTTCACATCCCTTATTAAATTTGATACAAATAAAAAAAATTATTTTCTCATCAAATATCTTTTGTTGTCTATATAGGATCTTCTACAGTCCACTATGGTGTGTGAGATTGTTGGTCCTTGATTTAATTAAAATAGAATTAAATCTATATTTCAGATTAATTAGTGTAATAAATGATGTAAAAATTCTAAAATAAAGTAATGACACAAGAAAGAAAGTATGTAACATGTAAAACCCTAATCAATAAGAAGACATGGCAAGACTTAAATGATTTTCAAATGAATATGAAGTGACATGGGAAGGTGAAATTATTGAACAAGCTATAGATATCATTGGTATTTCAAACTGTAAATTTTGTAACTTGGGAATAGAGCTAGACAGGGGCATGTAGTGTAGGTCAAAGGTGCCTGGGAGTAAGAGACTGGATTTGACTGCTAGTGGTTGTGCAAATTCTTAGAAATTGATTTCCTTTGTGTCACAAGGGTTTCACTATTAGCTCATGTATATCTCTGGATATTCACTACTTGATCATTGAGGGTACCTCTAACCTACAAAATAGAATGTCTACATGCACATTTCCAAAAACCACATCAAATCTGATAAAAAATATGTAGAATGTTGAGTTAGATTGACCCTAATGGTTAGTTGATAAGTGAATTTACTTCTGATTGCCATACTACATATTATACCCCATGAACATCTTTTGTGTGTGTAGAAATGATGCCCTAGGATTCCCTTGTGCAAGTTACACAAATGATAGCGGGTTAGATCTAGAATGTAGCAATGTATAGTATGTGTGGATGGAATAAAATAGACTTCCCCTCCTATGCATTATGCATAGAATTATGTAGCCCTTGTCCCTTGAATGGATACTAGATGGATGTTGTTGAAGTGTTTTAGTGCCTTTGGATGCAAGATTAGGTGGTAATAGAAATTCTTAGTTCTTGTTCCCTTATTTTTGAGAAGTAACTAAGTATATATATGATTCCCTTGTTTGAATTTCACAATTGACAACTAGAAGGCCGATTGAGTGAAAAAATGCCCAAAGCAGATAAAAGAGGCCCCAAAAAGTAAGTAAAGGTAAGAAAGGCTTAAGAGCACCCATTATGGACAGAAGCACCTAGGTGATTCTATTCTAATTGGTTGCCAGTCTCTAAGGCTATAAAGGATAAATTAGTCTAGTTCCGTCATGACTATAGGGTGTGTAAGACCAAAGAGAAGACAAGAGACTAATAAAAGAGGCCAAAGATATGTCAACCACTAGTTTTCTTTCTTACGAATCATATATACATTAGTATGTTTTTAGACCTAGAACTTTACCCAAGTGCGTGATTTTTTGTCTACATTTTCCCCCACTTTATGTTGTTTAGTGAATACTTGATAACATAAAGTAGATAAGAGATGTGTACCTAATGATCTTGTAGAGAGTGTGCCCAATAGCATTCCGAGTGGAAAGATGAAGCATGGAGTGATTTCCAAGTGTAGTGTGGAGACTAGGAAAGGTAAGTGGGAACCTATGGGTGAATAATATCCATTATAGCGTGTTTTTGTAGCCTATGTGAGCTTCTTCCTGTAAGTATGAAATTGTAAAAGAGGAGAAAATAAGTAGTCAATGTTTTGTATATGATAGATTAGATAAATAGATGTATAAGTATGTAAAGAGTGTAAAAGTGTATAAAAAGGAAAGTGTGCACCTGATATGTAAGAGAGTAAAAGATAGAAAAGTGTGCACCTGATATGTAAGAGAGTAAAAGATAGAAAAGTGTCTAGTTATTTGAAGTTGTTGATTTGAATGTTTAAGGTGATGTTTTGGGTGAACTTGTGCTAAGAGAATTTTTTTTGGGCGATCTCACACCAAGTGAAAGTTTTTTTGGGCAATCTCATGCCAAAGATCAAGAATTGGTGAGAGAGGTTTAGTTTTACTATCCTTCCATGACTCTTCCTAATAAGCACCCCTACAAACAATACATCTTGATTTGTTCTAGTTCTCCTTATTAGTTCTAAATTGTTTCTATTATACCGATTGTAGGAAAGAAAATTCATTCTGTGACTGAAGGACAATTTCTATTACTATAGAACTACTTTGTAACCTACTATATATTCTGTTATGCTAAAAAAATGATTGTGTCTACCCCTAGGAAATCATGCCCATGGGAGGATAGGAGTGCTCAGATGTTAGTGTTGTTGCAAATCAGCAGCAACCCCTGGATGTTGATTAGATTTCTAGTTTGATCACCCGATGCATCCAGTGTGATTGCACAACATTGAATCCTCTTCCCAAGTGTGGGACTTACAAAATGGAAGAGGAATCTCTAGATTAGAGGTTTGTTCCTCAACTCCTCTAATCAGCTATTTCACTTGCATAATTGCAGAGGTTTAAACTCCTAAATCTACTCTAAATTCCAAGGAGATAGAGATAGAGAATGCAAGAAAGAAAGAACTAATGCTAATAGGTGATGCACCAAAGGAGTTTTAGACACCTGATGCTGTATGAAATACATAATCCACAAGGAAACATAGCACAAAACATGCACAAATGCTCAAAATGTAATGAAATATCAAGAAAGCAATGATAGATATATGAAAGGATTGAGGGATTTTAATCACAGAACATATATCAACATCTCAGATCCAATACAGTACATTACAGTAATCCAGAGGCAAGAAAAGGTGCTGCATTACATGGAAAGGTAAAATTTCTTCACAAATTCTGCCAAGGAGGAAGAAAAAGGAAGTTGCAGAGTTGAAAAAGTCTCTCCTTGCAAAATGAACTCATTCTGGCTTTTACAGTGTAAACCATAACCCCAGGAGAGAGAAACGTAAGAAAACGTGCAAGGGGTTCAACCATTGACCAAAATGCCATCAAAACAGCATGGGCACCCTGACAAACCCATTCCCTGACATTTTTAACCATGCTGGGAGAGAATGCGAGCCATTCTTCATTAAAAATGGTGGTTGAAACGTCATTTCTGTCCATGACCACGTGCCAGAGGTGTTTCTTGATTTTATCTCTCCAAAATTCATCAAAATGTAAAAATAACCCCAGAATCTTGTATATAATTTCACCATCTTTCCATTGATATAAAGAACGTGAAAAACCGAGCTCTGGATCGAAAGATATGGCGATTTGAAGTTTTAGGGCAAAATAGGGCCAAATTGGGTCGGTGGGAAAAAATTCGAATTTTTGCACCTTTTTGGTCATTTGAAATTTTTTCCAAAATTTCCCCGTGCTCCACCACTCTAGGTGCCACATGGTGGCATCTCATTGGCCACAAGCCTTTCAAGGGAAATTTTTTCCAAAAAACTCCGCCGAGCCATAACTTCAAAAATACATGGAGTTAGGAGGAAAACTTTACCTTTGTGGAAAGATGAGAAAGAGATCTATCCAATGGTGCCATTTCTAGAAGATTTTGAGTGCCTGAAAAGAAAAAATTTGTGACTGAGGCACAAGAGAGGGAAGAATGAGAGGAGTTAGCAACAAAATGAGCAGGGGGCACATTTTGGATAATAGTTAGTGTTTTTTTACATTGGTGTTTTCTCTGTGTTTTGAACCCAAGACAAATTCTCATTCAATATGTGACTATGTTCCTATGTCATTTATGTACCGTGCTAATTTTAATTGTATCTCTGAGCTATTTTAGGGGTCATTTATTCACCCAATGTATGCTCTGTCTCGTTTGGGGTGCATGTCACAATAGTAAAATAATGCAACCCAAAGGATAGGACCTGATGTTTCTTTGAAGTGGATACCTATAGGGGGTAGGGGATGTATAAGGTAGAAACCAAGGCACATGTAGATAATAGAGGCTAGTAATAATTGTTAGTATTATAAGTAGATATTATGCAAAAGAAGACAATGTAACAATCAAGTGTGTAGACAAGATAGACCGTGAAAATCAAGTTTCAAACATGGGACAACACTCATAATGTAACAGGTCAATGAGATTTGAAGCTTACAAAATCATACAATGATCACACAAGACATAGGGCGTAGCCCGTAAGCAATATCATATAGTATAAAACAATATCAAGAAAAATGTATCACATTACCATTGTTTCTTATTGTACTAAAAGGTAAATGTTGCACATGAAGCATCTAATCGCATGTTATAAAGATAAATAGTATGTAAAAACATGTATATATCAGTGAAAATAAAGTTCTAGTAAGAATAAGTAGTAAATGTTGAAACAATAGAACATGAAGTGTGTGAGAGTAGTCAAGGTAGATGCCCCTAGGAGCATCGGTGGGACTAGTAAAAGGTACAGTTTCAAGCATCATTCTAACATGTAAAAACCTATAAGAGATTTGCATTCACCTCAAAATACCAAGTGAACGTGCATGTTTATATATAGGAACATGGTGACATATAAAGAATCTTTCTTGCATGGAAAAAAAAGTGTAACATATAAATAGAATAAGATCGCAAGAATAAATGTAGCCAAGATAAGAAAATGTTGTGTGTGGGTGTGATGGTGCGGTATGAAAAATGTAAATATGATAGGAGCAGCATGCCCCATATTGGATGTGTATGAGATGAGGTTCATTTATAAATGCTCCCTCAATAATAAATAATGAACCATAGAACAAGATTGTGTCATCCGGAAATAAGTGTGTTGTGTGAGAGTAGATGCTATAAAATATGTATCATGAAGCACAAAATGTGAACTTTAGTGGATGTGACGTTCATTTTATAAATAGACCCTTCGTAGTCGAGTATGAACCATGGAACTAGAGTGTGTCATCAGTTAAAAAATAGAAATTATGTGAGTCAACGATGTATTGATGCTCATAAATATATTCATGAAGTGTGGAGCGAGAGAGAGTAGTAGATGGTATGAAAGATGTATCATGAAGAATTGATCTCAAAGTGTAGTGAGAGTAGAGGATGTGAGGTTCATGGATGAAGTATGCCCTTAAAAATATAGTGTGAACCATATCACAAGAGTGCATCATCAGGTAGTGATCATACAAAATGTGTACCAAAGACGTAATAGTTCTTAGAAAGGTAAACATGAAGCACAAAATGTGAAGTGTAGTAAAGAAGCTAAGAGTAGACAAAAGAGAGAGTAGATAGTGACGGAGTGAGGGGGGAAATGTGATGCCCCCAAGTGTGTATATCATGATCTATTAATAAATAGATGTGATCAGTGTGAGAAATAATATCCATGGTATGTATAGTGCACGAAAGGATTCATACAGCATATAGAAATTAGTATGTGTATCATGACTAGAAGGATCCATAAGTAAGAATGAGTAGAAAAATGTGTATGGAGTAGTATAGGAGCATAAATAGATGTGGCAAGGTGTGATCATGCTATAGATAAGACAAATTACCACTAAAAATATTAATTTGAATTACAAATCTAGAGCTTTTGATGAGTAGTATGGATATATAATTGTGGATTAGAATGTGTGACTGTGTTTCATGGATTCTACCACATTGTTTTAAATTTTCTATGTTCCAAAGACCCTTATACTTTCCCCACTATTTTATGAGTGTAAATCCTCCATGTCACCAGTTAGGGTATAACTTCTCAATCCATGGTTATTTCCCTTCATTCAATTGGTTTGATAAAACCCATGGGACATTATAATTTAGTTAGTTTGTGGATTTTGAACTTAGTTGATTCTTTGATTCCTCCATAGAAAAAAAACTCTATAGTACATGTTATCACCAAAAAATGCCACCCTCTAATTTTTCATAAATGGATAGATGAGCAATCAGTGGTTTTGGGAAACTTGGAATTGTCTCCAAGTTGTCAGACTTGCTACTTGAGACAAACCTCTAGACAAATTTGGTTCCTCTACCTAATCTTAATGTTAAACTACTCTTGCTTTTGGAAATTCAAATAACTAATCCTAATCTACCACTCTAAGGGACCAGGGGAAGAGGGAGATGTATGAAAAGGGAAATATTAAGATAACATAGGCGGTAGAACTAAGAAGAGGGGGAAAGACACTCTTAGATGAGTGAAAATGGGAGGAAAATGAAGGAGGAGAGGGCTGACATGAGTGTCATGGTCCAAAGACAACATTTGAACCCTCATTTCTATGGAGAAAAATAGAAATGAAACTTGCAAGATGTGAATAAATATGCACAAAAAACCAAAAATGCAATAAAGAGGTAATATAATGCAATAATCACAAGTTAGGGAAGAGAATAGCCAAAAAAAATGGATTTTATTACTTCATAGACATGCACAATACATTAAAATGAAGGAAGAAGGCATGAATCACCCTGTAAAGAACCAAATATGAGGCCTATAGTTTGAAATACATATACATAACTTTAAGGATGATGCACCAGCATTCCAAGAGGGTCTAACCTTTACAAATTGGAATCATTTTACAATATATAGAATATGGGGGAGAGAGAGGAGGGAAAATAAAGCGAAACTCGAATTTCAACCTTTAACCACAAATAACATGCATTGAACATGTGAAAATAGGAACGAGTACCATGTCAAAGCCATTCCCCCTTAATACATTTCTTGTAATGGAAGGAATGGGCACCATACATCATCAAATATGATATTTGAGTTACCTAGGATTGCATCCTTTAATGTTGGATTTTATTTCCTCCTTTTCACCAACCTAAATAATACTAATCTACCATGAAGGAGGAGAGGTCAGACATGAGTGCCACGGTCCAAAAACAACATCCAAACCCTCATTTGGATGGAGCAAAATAGAAATGAAACTTACAAGATGAGGATAAATATTTACAACACCCCACAAATGCAATAGAGAGGCAATATAATGCAATAAACACAAGTTAGGGCATAGAATAGCCAAAAACATGAATTTTACTGCTCCATCAAGATACACAGTCCATTACAATGAAGGAAGAAGTCATGAATTACCTTGTTGAGGTCCAAAATTGATGCCTACAACTCCAAATACATATACAATGCTTAAAGGATGATGCACTATCATTCCAAAAGGGTTCAACCTTTACAAATGGGAATCATTTTACAATATTTAAAAGATGGGAGGGAGAGAGAGTGAGGAGGGAAAAGAGAGGGAAACTCAAATTTCCACCTTCAACCATAAACAACATAGATTGAGTATGTGAAGATAGTCACAAGTACCCTCCCAAAGCCATTCCCCCCTAATACATTGCTTCTAGGAGAAGGAATGTGAACTATACCTCATCAAATATGGTAGTTGAGCTACCTAAGACTACATCCTTTAATGGTGGACTATATTTCCTCCTTTTTACTTGCTTTTAAAAGAGAGTATGTGAACCATAAATGTACTGATGCTCGCAAAGATAGTCATGAAGTTTGGATTGAGAGAGAGTAGTAGATGTTATGAAAGATGTATCATGAAGTATTGAGATTTAAGTGTAACGAGAGTAGAGGATGTGAGGTTCATGGATTAAGTATGCCCTCAACATTCAACTATGAACCATAGCACAAGATTGCATCATCAGGTAGTGATGGTACAATATGTGTACCAAAGAGGTAAGAGTTCTTAGAAAGGTGAACATGAAGCATGGAGCATGAATTATAGTAAATAATCTAAAAGTGGACAATAGAGAGAGCCGACAGTGATAGATAGGAGGAGAAGTGTGATGCCCCCAAGTTTGTATATCAAGAGCTGCTAGTAAAAGAATGTGATCAATGTGAGCAACAAGATCCAGAGTATGTATAGAGCACGAAAGGATGCATACCATTTATAGAAAGTAGTATGTGTACCATGAGTAGAAGGATCCATAAGTAAGTGTGAGTATAAAAACATGTATGGAGTAGTATAGAAGCATATATAGATGTAGGAAGGTGTGTTCATGTTGTAGATAAGAGAAAGTTCTGCTACAATTATTACCATGAATTACAAAGAAAGAAATGTGTTAATGAGTAGTATGGATATACAATTGTAGATTAGAATGTGCAACTATGTTAGGGGAGTTCAATGCCCCCAAGCATGCGAGTGATGGAGATATAGCTGAGGATGGAGGAAATACCATGCCATGGTGGTGGATGTAGCAATGTGTCAAGAGTATCGGTATTAGTGTTAGGGTGATTAGATTCTCCAAAGTAATTTATAGTATTTAGAAAAAATGGAATTTACACTTTGTGATGCTCAGGACGTGAAATAGTATAAACCTCATGGAGAGATGTCATGGTAATAAAAGGAATAAGTGGAGGGAGATAGCTAAGGTTGACTCTGGTGGATTGTGTGGGAATGGAAAGAGGATCTTTGACACCTTTTCCATATTTACTTAATCCGGCACCAGTTAAACCTTAAAGAACCATATACTGATACCCAAGACCATAATTTTTTAAATTAGGACGAGGAGTGGCCAAAGCAGAGGCTTTAGGTGAATGATCAATAGTGTTACAAAAGGAAAATTGAGAGGGATCTTCCAAGGCCTCATAGAGCACACCCTAATATAGGAATTCAATATGCATGTGAAGGGTTGAAGGGACCACATGCATCCCATGGATCGAAGGTCATCCGAGGATAATATTATAATTAAGATTGTTACGAATTACATGGAATAGGATAGACAAAGTGCATGGCCCAACAATAATGTGAATTGTGATTGTACCGAAGACATTTTTAGGAATATTATAAAATCCACGAATACAAATATATGAGGGCATCAAGGATGCTTTGGAAAGGCCAAGTTGCTAAAGAAACGGTAGATTAGAATTGTTAAGGGAAGAGAAATTATCAACTAATTCTTGTTTAACCCCTTTGTTATTAATTTTAACTTAAATATAAAGAGGTGGAACATTATCTAAAACAACTTGAGAAGTATTTTCAGCAAATGTAAAAGTAATATGTTCTTCTTTAAAAGAGAGTAATGTAGTAATTCTATTGTAAACATATTTAGGAGAGGTGTTAGAATGAAGATATGTATTAGACAAAAAAAGAGTGAATTTTATTTGCACATTCAAGATTGGTCTATAAGAAGGCGGGGAGCGAGAAACTCATGTTGGTAACAATGAAAAGAAAGAAGGCTCTAGTAGTGTTAGAATGCGGGTTCACCAAATGATTAAATTAAAATAGAATTAAATCTATATTTAATAGTAAATAGTGTAATAAATTATGTAAAAATGCTAAAAACTTGAAATGACAAAAGGAAGCAAGCATGTAAAATGTAAAACCCTAAGAAAAAATGAGATATGGGAATACTTAACTAATTTACAAATGAACAGGAAGTGATATTGGTAGGTGAAAGTGCTAAACAAGTTGTAGACAATGTCGTTACTGCTCACTGTAAATTTTAGAACTTAGGGTCAAAGTCGGACAGGGGTTCCCAACATAGGGAAGAGGCGCTTGGGTATTGGAAAATGGATATGGGCACTGGTGGCCATGCAAATGCTTAGAAATTGATTTCCTCTATGTTGTGATGGGTTCGTTGTTGGATCTTATCTATCACTTGATATTTTCTACTTGGTCACTAGAGGTACCTATAACCTACAAAATAGAATGTCTACCTACACATGTCCACAAACCACATCAAATCTAATAAAAATATCTAAAATGTGGAGTCAGAATGACCCCAACAGTCACCCAAAGAGTGAACTTGTTATCGAGCATAGCATTACATCTCATAACTAATGTAGTTCTTTTTTTTGTGTGTAGAAATTATGCCTTAGGACTCCCTTTTCAAATTTTCACAAATGATAGCAGGATAAGTCAAGAATGTAGCAATGTATAATCTGTCTAGATGGATTAAAATAGACTTCCTCTCCTATGTAGTGTATGCATAATTATGCAACGCTTGTCCCTTGAATGGATGTTTTATGAATGCCTTTGAATTTCTTTAGTGCATTTTGATGCATGCTTCAGTGGTAATAGTAATTATTAGTTCTTAGTATCTTATATTTGAGAAGTAACTTTGTATATATATGATTACCTTGTTTGAATTTCATATTTGAAAACTGGAAGGATAACCCATAAGTGAAAAAGATTCCCAAAGAGATAAAAGCAACCCAAAAAGAATGATTAAAGGTAAGAAAGGGTCAGGAGTGTCCAATCTAGATAGAAGCACTTGGGTGTCGGTATCCTAACTAGGTGCCAGTGTCTGAGGCCTTAAAGGATAAATCTATCCATTTCTTCAAGGTTGCAATGTGTGTAAGACCAAAGAGACGATAAAATACTAATAAAAGAGGCCAAATATTGTTTACGATCACTATTTTTCTTGCTTAGGAATCATATATACATTAGTATGCTTTTTGACCTAGAAATGTACACAAGTACATGATTTTTCATCTACATTCTTGAAAACCCATGGTATCATGACATCTATAAATTTATCCAATATTAAACTTATCTCACAAACAAGAATTCATCTCATAAAACATCCTTAGTACAATGTGCTTGGTGTTACACCATTCTCTTTGAAACCCTTTATAGAAGATGTTATGATGGGAATCTCTTAATATGTATCTAGTAGGAAGAAAGGAATCAAACACTAGTTAAAGTGCATTTAGGTGTTTGTGGTGCACATACAAGTGGAATGGTCTTGGATAAAAAAATCTTTCACATAGTCTATTATTGTCCTGCTCAGGATTTTGAAGCATGAAACTTTGTCAAAATATACCAAGAATTTTAGCGGCATGGTAATCTAATTCATACACCCTTACAACCCCTCTAACCTATCACTTTTCCTTAGCATTTTTTGAGATGGGGGCTCAACTTAGTTAGTAAGATAAAGCCTACATCCTCTGATAGCCACACATTTATCATTACTGTCATAGAATATTTCACCAAATGGGTGGAGGCCATCCTCCTCACCTACATCATTAGGTCAAATATTACCAAGTTTATCCTCAACAACATCATTTTCCACTTCGACTTCCCTAGTGTTGGAGATCAAAATTGCACCCTTTCCTGAATCAGGAGAATTCATGATTTTCATGTAATATGAGATGATATCTATAATTTTGGTTTTTCAAAAGTGAGATCAACCTCTAGATAAGGTTATCTTCCTCGTCACGCAGTTTTGGGAAAACCTATATAAAACAACCTACTTTTAACACTATAACTACTCCTACAGCTAATCCTACACTAAAAACTCCAAGGGACCATGAAGAGAAGGATGGAAGAAAAGGAAATCCTAAGCTACAGGGTGGTGATAGCACAAAAATAACCTATGGAAATTTTCCAAATCGAGATGACGCATATGCAAGAAACTTGGAGTTGGGTTCGTAAGAATGTACTTAGTTCAGATGTAAGAGGATATAAGAACATGGAGTATGTAAAAGGGAAATTATTCACACAAAACACAATTCATTTGAAGGAAATAAATGAACCACATTTTCATTATTCATTCTTCATAAGCTTACATATAGATCCCATGAAATAAAACACCATTTGTAAGTTACAGAGATCGACAACATCAATTTTTGAGATTCACAAAGAAGAGCTGAAAAATATTCTAAGTAAAAAGAGAGAAGAACCATTTTTAAATTAAATAATCTTTTTATGTATACAATTTGTAGCATGAAGAAGGAGAGGATAGATAGGGAAAATGACTGCTAAGTTAGAACTGAATGTGCATTGAATGAGTGTAGGCACCATGAGATTTTGTAAGATTTTTTTTAGTTTACTTGTAGTACAAGTATGGTCACCTCCAAATACAATCAAAAAATACATCATGAACCCCCTTTTAGTCTATCTCATGTCATCATAATTATCAAAATGGTTCCATACTCCATTAAATCCTATTGGTTGGGGTAGTTGTCTCTTTGGTTCTAGTTTGGTGCAGCCTTACTTCCTTCCACTGTGTTTCGTGGATTCTACCACAATGTTTCAAAAAAATTGTTCTGTGGACCCTCATACTTTCCCCACTATTTTTATGAGTGGTAATCCTCCATGCCACCTATGAGAGTATAAATTATCAAAACGTGGCTATTTCCCTTCGTTCTGTGGGCTTGATAAAACCCATGGGATGTTATAATTTAGTGAGTCTATGAAGTTTCAAACTAGTGCTTTGTGGATTTTGAACTTAGTTGACTCTTTGATTCCTTCATAGATAAACAACTCTACAATACCTATTATCACAAAAAATATCACCCTTTGATTTGTCATGAATGGATAGATTAGTAATTGGGATTTTTGGGAAACTTTGGATTGTCTCAAAGTTGTGGGACTTGCTACTTGAGACAAACCTATAGAGAAATTTGGTTCCTCTACCTAATATTAATGCTAAACTACTCCTACTTCTATAAATGCAACTAAATAATCTTGATCTACCATTCTAAGGGACCAAGGGAAGAGAGAGATGCATGAAAGGGGAAATCCTACGATAACAGAGGTGATATCACTAAGAAGAGGGGGAAATACACTCTCATATGATTAAAATGGGAGGAAAATAAAGGATGAGAGGGAAGACATGACTATCATGGTCCAAAAATAAAATTCAAACCCTCATTTCCATGGATTAAAATAGAAATGAAACTTTCAAGATGATAATAAATATGCACAACACACCATAAATGTAATAGAGAGGAAATATATTGCAATAAACACAAGTTATGGAAACGTATCACCAAAAAACATGAATTTAATTTCTTTATAGAGATGCACAGTCCATTACAATGAGTGAAAAAGGTGTGAATCACCATGTAGAGGTCCAAATATGAGGCTTGTAACTCAAAATACATATACATCACTTAAAATATGATGCACCAATATTCGAAGACATTTCAACCTTTACAAATAGGCATCATTTTAAATTATATAGAAGATGAGAGAAAGAGAGGAGGGGAAAGAGATGGAAACTATAATTTCTACATTCAACCACTAATAACATGCTTTGAATATGTTAAAGTAGGTATGGTACCCTTCAAAATCCATTCCCCTATAATACATTGATTATAGGAGAAGGAATGGGCACCATATCTCATAGAATATGGTAGCTGAGCTACCTAGGACTGCATCTTCTAATGATGAGAACTTTCCTAGAAGTCCAACTTTGGGAAATTTGGAGTTACATGGAGAAATTTATGGTCGTTTGAAGTTGACGAGCTCAAGAGGGTCATGAAATGTTTTTTTGTGTGTTGTTATAGTTCAATAAAAATCCTTCTTTACATAATGCGAACGAATCAATCAATCAAAGAACTAAGCTAATTTGGGAATTGTTCTATTTTTTCCCACGGTGCCCACTTTAACCTCTTTTTCCCCCAATGAAGTGTGTGGGCGGAGATTCAGGGTTGGGGTGGAGATATGGAGTAGTTCCACATGTTCTATCTAGGCCCATTACAACCACTTTTTCCACATTGTTCTCTCTCCCTTGTTCTATACCCTATTAAGTCAGCCATGTTGGCCAATCAACAAACCAAAGGAACAAAATAACTATTCAATCAGTTCCACATAGACATGATCCATCCTCAATATAATGTTCTAACCCCTCCCACTTGGCTTGATCAGTTAATTGGAGAACTATCAGCCTTGTGGAATTGTTCCTTTTGTAGACACCAATAATTTTAATCGAACAATTTAAACACTAAATATTGATAATTATACCCTTTCCCAAAAATTCACGACGCATCATCAATAAGGCACCATTTCTCCTCTATCACCGATAACTAATTACATTATGACACTTAATTATCCCTCCTATCACTCAAAACAACAATTAACAACCTTCCATTAATTTATCCCTCTTTCTAGCTAGATTAATTAATTACTTGTAATTAATTGATGATCTCTTCTATTTAATCAATAAATCATCGTTTATTTGATTAAACTCCTCTAATAGCATAAATAACACTATTTTCTCCTCAAATGCTTCTAAAATTTACATTACCCCTTTCTATCCAATTTAATTAATTATGACCGCTCATCTAAGACAATAAACCTTCATCTATTAAATCAAATTCCTCTACTACATCACTCAAAATCATGTTAAATCTCTTCTAACTAGCCTACTAGGGCTATCCCCCTATTAATTAATCACCTTTTATTAATTATAAACATTTTCTAATTCCCATGGTTGCTAAATGACAAATTAAACCTGACTAAAGTAACCTTATCCATTCCTAACTCGCGGGTTAACTCACCTAGCTTTGGTTAACTAAACTAAAGTTACTTTTAGGCATTTATCCCACATGTAATAGCATGTAAAGCCTCTTTTACCCATTGAGTTATAAAAGGAACCCTCCTCTAACATTTCTACTTACACCTTTACATGTTTGTAAACTCACTATAGGCATTTCATCTTAGAGAAATTCTCCATTAGAGTGGAGCTAAGCATCATTCATTTGCTTTCATCCATCCAATATTTTTTGTTAAGAATATGGAGTTAATCAAGAAAGGTCTTGTAGCCATGACTTGACGAACCTCCATGTATAATCCTCTTAGATCAAGCAACAAATATCAATCATTTTATAGCTAAAGGATCTACATAGGTCCATCTCATTGTTTTAGCTTTCTAAAGAGTATAGCAATGAATTTTAGCACGTTGTTTGAAGTTCTTTCAAGGTTATAATGCATAATATTGACATTTATTACTTTTTTAGCTCTTAACATGATGGTTCTTGATTATTTTAGCTTATTTTTTAGGCTACTAATGTGTTAGTTTCATTTCTATTTACTTAGCTAATAAATTCATAAGCACATTTGGCACACCCGGTGGTATATGGACCATAGTCCCATTGATCTTATTGAATTTCGCTAGTTTTCTCATGTTTTCACTAACCCATATCATGAAAATCTGAAACAAATTGATATTATTAGTTTATTTAATCATATTTATATGTTTTAGATCTCACTTATGTGATTTATTGTGATGGGTTACTATTTGATTTGAGCTAATTTGAGAAAAAAAATGAGCTTTTTGAAGTTTTTTACGTCATTCTCTATGTTTTGACATCATCTCCGGGTACAGGCATAAACAAAATTGACATGGATGCGTACACGTTGAAACCTACATATAGGTACTGAAAAGGCCGCATGCATACCCATACCCATGCATATACATTCTATCACAGATTTTACCCTATGTCAGGTTGCGTCAGCCCCATGTATGCATCTAAATGCAATCATATACACCATTCTTCCCACGTACATGATACTCTATTTTTTTTTCTTTTTTGACTTGTTTTCAGTACGTGTATGCAAATAAACCCATGCGTACACACCCATAACCATGCATACCCATCTGATAGCATTTTTTTTTGACCTTGTTGACCCTGTGTGTGTATACATCCAAAGTTAGGCATATATATATATATATATATATATATATATATATATCTTGACGCGTACACATTCTTCTTGCTGTCAGTTTCCACAGAGGCGTGTACACACACAAAGGTGTGCATACACACCCAAAATGACGTGTGGGCATCACATTTCTGGTTTAGGGTCTCCTTCAAAATTTGTAAATGTTTTATTTATGATTTTCCTAACTCCTTACAGGTTCATTTAAAGATAATATTTGTTTTGCATGGTTTTTTACATGCTTTTGTTAATTTGATTTGGTTAAAATGGTTAATGAATGTTGCATGTTTAATCATGAGAATAAAGTCACGTATGTTCTTCCCTCACACCTTTTAGGTGATATTGGGAATCAGAAATGATGTTTATATATCTTTACACTTTGAAAAACTCTTGTTGTTAGAATATCATATGTCAAAGTTGGATAAAATGAACTATCTTGAATTTTTATTTCGCAAAGTGTTTTCCATTTCTTAATGTATTTGGGTTTTCACGTTGTGTATGTTCTTCCCTTGCACCTTTTATGTGATCTAGGGAATCAGAAACAACAATTAAACCCTCTTTCGTGATATTTTGATCTTGTGGAAAATTACTAATCTTTTAGGTGTAGGACCGAATTCACTTGTCAAAGAAAGGAGGATCAAAACACAAAAACTACTAATATAGGTTCCGTACAAGTTGCCAAATGGTGTATAAGAAAACCACATTAAGCTAAAAAATATAAAAAAACACACCACAAACATCACACTATATTTGTAGGTTTCGGAAAAGGGTACGTCCTTATCCGTTGAACTAGGACATAACCCCATTGGTATAATCCTTAAGCTACAACATTGGGGGTAGTCCTAGGAACCCTAAAGTAGTCTATGTAAGAGGGAAACTTTTGGAGGAAATAGGAAGTGTTGTGTACCTACTTGTCTAGTTTTACCCTTGTGAATTAGAGTTAAAGTTATCGGTATTGCAACCCTAGTGAGAACACATGATGAACACATTTATTGCTCACTATGTTTGAAGGGGTTAAAGGAAAGCTGAGATAACCCAAGACTAGTAAGTATGACTTTCATGGTAAATCGAGCTCACATTTAGATAACTTGTGACACCTAGTTGAGCGAACCACCTAAGAAGCTATCTTGACTAAAGCCAATGTTTTGTACAATCATTGTGAGAGACAATGCAAAGGGAGAAATTTTTTGGATTAAAAACTTTGTTTATCAAACAAATGGAGAATCCATTGAATTTCAAACCACGCGTTATTCATCATGAAATTTGTGTGATGTTACTTTCGCTTAGTTTCCACTCACTGTAAGGCCAGGCGAAACTTTGTCAAAGTGAGGAAAAACACTTTTCAACATCACTTGATTTACTTCCTTTGTTTTCTTTCGAAACTTTGTTGATCAAAAGAGGAACAACTACACGCGTGTTATCAATTGATTGTATCACCAATTTTATGTCAATTTATGCTCATCCATGTTTGCGGCTTGGTTTTTAAACATCTAAAGTGTGTGGGTGCATCCTTATATCATTGATATCAATTTGATCTTGGTATGGGTACCCAAGTTAATATCGTCATTTACAGTTAGGTTCGATCTCTCACTTGGTTCTCCTTTGAGTGGTTACATTTCTTGTATTGTGTCGAGACAATTTCAACACTTGCGTCTTGTTTCTTAAAAATTGGACCTAAGTGTTAGGATTGTAACGTTACACTACACACATCCTAATAACTCCTTGGTATACTTTTAAACATTACCTTTATTTTTAAAAGTTTCATTATTACTTGGTATGCATTGTAATAATATCATTTTGATACTAATACCCTACTTCTTCACAAATTTTGGTTATCGTATCTTGGTGGTGTTTTAAGATTGTTCATACTTGTAACCCACGCTTTTTAAGATAGAGGTCGTGTTTGGAGTTAAAACTAGCATTGTGTATACTTTGTTTGGGAATCACCTAAACTATTTGTTATCAGTTATGCCTTGTTCTCTTTTGAACTTGACATAAGCGATGACACTTCATTGATCATATTACACACCAAACTATCATTTGAAAAAATAAACTTAGGAAGTACTTTAACTGATTGGCTTAGAAACAAACCTTGTGTGAGTGTGTCTTACAATCATTTATTCATTTTTTAATTATTTATTTTAGACAACCACTTGGATTCATTGGTTTGATTGGAATTCATTATTCTTTAGACATTGGACATTATTTGTACAACCTTGGAAAAAAAAATCATCCTATGTCTTCAATTGTGTTTGATTGTACTTTCAGACATTTTCAAACAAAAACACCTTAGTGAAAATTTCATTATCCATGGCTCCCACAACAAGATTGGGATATAAAAGACAAGCATGGGAAAAATAAACCAAAAAACGGTCGAATCCCTTTATTGGAAATGATTTAGGACCTATACTCTCCATGGAGAAAGGAGAAGAGGAAATGGTAAACCATAGTGGAGACGAAGTAGAATCACCACATGCGGAGTTTGAATTTGACCCTACTCACTTAGATGAGTTCCTATTTTTCAACAAAGATAGAGTACTCACACGAGTTGTGGAATTAGGTGCTCGATTACCAAAAGATCATGAAACTATTGTACCAACGCATAATGATAATGATGAAGAACGTCACCTCAATAACATGGATGATGTTTTAGGTCATGGACATGCTTCCACCTCATATGCTAAAAATGATAACACAAGTGGTGGTAAGATGCCACTTATTCGAAAGATATGTAGGCCTAGAATGGAGCATGAAAATGAAGAAGAACCTCTCCTTAATGAAAATGAGGAGGAAAATCACGCTGAGAATGAAACTCTACAAAAAAATCCAAAGACATAGACAATAGTTGACTTTATTAGCATCCCATGTACAAAAGGACATAAACAAAAGCACACATCAAAAACCTAAGGTTAATAATATGAACTTATATACAAATTATCAAGAAGGAGAAGTTTTGAAAAACAATCACGCGAATATACCAACCTCTCCCACTAAGAATCAATTTTTTACACAAGAAATACAATCTATGAAAGAAACACTTACAAGTATCTAAGAAAGTAACGTTTGACATAGAAAAAATTATCAATGCGGAGAGCTATGACCATACCCATTCAAAAAAGATATGTTGCTCCAACCCTTTCCTAAGAAATTTGATATGCCAAAATTTGACAAATAGAAAGGAAAGGGAGATCCACGATATCATATAAAATACTTTTACATGGTATGTCGAGAAGTAACATACACTAATAACTACATCATAT
This sequence comes from Taxus chinensis, assembly GCA_019776745.2. NCBI lineage: Eukaryota > Viridiplantae > Streptophyta > Pinopsida > Cupressales > Taxaceae > Taxus > Taxus chinensis. The sequence goes on from CM034154.1 coordinate 65,732,834, forward strand.
GACTATTCCCACAAATTCTAGGAGGGAAAGCACTATAGTGGTTCATTATTTTACCTAGAGGGTCAATATTTACATGGCCCAAACTAGCAGAGAGATTTGTGTGACACTTCTCCTTTAATGTTGAAAGTGACATAACTATGACCGAATTATGTAATGCAAAACAAAGACAAAACGAATCATTCGCAAGATTCCTACAGAGATAGTGAGGCTTAGTTAGCCACTTCCCTTGGTTGATTCCCGAAAATCAACTTGTTAGTATTTCCATGCCAAACCTAAACCTAGACATCACTTTTCATTTATAAATGCATTTTTTGGAACTTCGAAGCAGTCATTGAGAAGGTAACACAAATAGAAAAATCCCTAATTGCAAAAGGGACAATCAATACACATTCAAAATAAAATTAGTCTTCCAAACCCAAGGATAAGCCCGAGATATTTAACAAAAACAAAAGCATCATAGGAGATGGAATCATAGATTCAAAGCATATATAAGTTGTCCATATTGGTCCACCTTTTACACTGACCAATGGACACATCCAACCATCAGCTAAATGAAGGACATTTACTCCTTTGACAGACTCATTTTCCATGATCTTGAAAAAATTATACGTAGTCAACTTAATGGCGTATCCCACAACAACACCTTTTGATGACAATTCACCTAAACCTTTTTGGTATGAGGAGAATAAATATTGTGATTTTCATTGTGTAAAGGGACATAAAATAGACAAATGCTTAAGACTACATCACTTCATCCAAGATCTCATTGATAGTGGGGAGATAGAAGTTGACTCACTGGAAACAAACCAAATGCCTAATCAAAAGATGGGCATATTCAAAGAACCTTTCCCTAAACATGGTGAACTAGGTGAGAAAAATATGGACCAAGGAGATTCTTTCGAAATCTATAAAGCTGTGAATTATGTTTATACAAAGAAATATAACAATCAATATGACTCATTGATTGGATGTGTTTGCTCATCTTACAAGCATGTCAATAGCATTGGGATCAAAGGAAGAGATTGAGTTGTGGTAATAAGGCATGATCATCTCATGATCCTTGAACACCCTTTTCCTACCTCTTAGGATAGCTAGTAAAACATTATAGACCAACTTGAGAAGACATTTGATAATATTTCGATCTTAGAACTTCTTAAGATATCAAACACACACAAGGATATCCTCTACAAGGCTCTTCAGGGGTTAGGAGTGTTAAAACATTTATATCCTTAACATCTACACACTATGGTGGAAAATATTGCACCTAGCAAACACATTGATTTCAACCACAAATAAATCCTAAATAAAGACTACACATATAATCTTCCCCTTTATATAGAAGTCTTTTTTACTCACAGAAAAATAAAGAGGGTGCTTGTGGACAAGGGGTCAGGTTTAAAGATATGCACATTGAAACTCATTAAATGGTTGGGACATTGTGAATAAGATATTGAGTCACATATCATCACCATAACCACATAAAAAAACACAGAGAGTGAATCAACAAGTACCATAACACTTCCAATGGAGGTAGATCCCACTTACCATCAAATAAAGTTTCATGTCTTGGTCTTGGCACTTTCGTACCATATACTTTTACAATGTCCATGGATCTATGTCATGCAAACCATACCATCAACATTTCACTAGTGTATCAAACTGAATCACGAAGGACACACCATTACCATTGAAGGATATCGAAAACCCTTTTCTCATTATAGAGCTCTTAATAGATTTGCGTGTAAGGAAACATATGAATTTCCATCTGTAGATATAGTTTCCCCCCTTCAATCCAAGGATCTTGAGTTCTGAATAGATTTAGATTCCTTTATTTCTTGTGCTCACAAAGCTACTACTTCTGCATCTCCCTTTTATTTATGGGAGATGAAATTTCTTAAATATGGTTGTGGAGAATACAATATCCAACATGATCTTCTAGTCTCATATTTTTCCTTATCACCTAAAATAAGGGGTAAACCCATTTTCATTTCAAAAGACCATGACATGAAGATACAATTGGGATGTTCTTACCTGGTGGTCTACTTGCAGATAAAACATACTGGACCCACCTACAACTTGGCTCCTAGAAGACACTAGGAATGTTTGTTATGAAACACTAGAATATACAAAGTCCAGTAGAATGATGTACTCCATGGGATATAAGGACCTTAGATGTGGAAAATTTGAACAAGGCATGAGGGAACCAGTCCCACTACCACATTTTAAAACATGCAGATATGGATTCGGAAATCAACCCTATGGATCTCACCCCATAGATAGAGATACAACTAGCTTTGAATTTGATGATAGCTCTGTCGATTCAAATAGTGACAAAGGTTACCCTCATAGCCAATATGAGGATATTTCTTCCACAAAATTTTTTATGGATATCGTTGTCCTTATTATAACCCCCATAAACCCAATTGTTTGCCTTGTATACCCTAACCTTGTAGATTGGGATGAACACTACCACTTTCCTCTAAATATCTTTGAGAATGATGAGGGCATTTCTGAATTTGTGGGCGTACGGGATACCATTCCTATCAGGGATCACAAGAAAGGATTCTTCATTGACCTGGATACCTGCGCATACTTGAATTAGGAAGCATAGCTTCATCGTTAGAAAAATTTAAAGAAAAGTGAGGGAAAAATTACTTCTACAAATCCTCGGTAAAATTACAAGTCCAAGTCGTACATTGAAAACCTCTTTGAGGTGTTGGCCAACAAACAAGTACAAAAATTGAAGGACAAAGAAAGTGACCATGCTAAAGGTCAAAATGTCATTGAGATGCCTTTGTAAGAAGATATCAACCTTCTTCCTGATCCTATGTATATGGAAGACATGTCCAAGATGATAGTAGAAGAAACTGTTGATGTAAACATTGGAACAACAGAAGAACCAAAAATAGTCAAGCAGGGAGCTTCACTCTTGGCCCAAGAATAAAAAACATTCACCATGCATCTAAGGAAGTTTTTGGACATATTCACATGGTCTTATGTAGAAATGTCAGGCTTAGATCCATCATTGGTGGTTCAAAACTTAGTCATGCATCTAGACATAAATCCAACTAAGAAGAAGCTATGAAATATGCATCCACGAGTGGCCCTCCTAGTCAAGAAAGAGCTAGAAATATTGTTAGCATTGGGTTTGATTAGAATCATTGACTATTCTGAGTGGATATCAAACATAGTCCCAGTGCAATAGAAACCTATGAAAATTAGAATCTGCACAGATTTTAGAGACATCAATAAGGCATGTCCAAAAGATGATTTTCCTTTTCCAAACACCGACATGATCATCGATTCAACTGCAGGGTATGAAATGTTGTCTCTTATGGATAGTTTTTCAGGATACAATCATATTAAAATAACATAAGAGGATTGGTACAAGAATTCCTTTACAACCACACGGGGAACTATTAGAGTAGGTATTTACCTTAGCTAATTGTCACCTAGGTACTTTATTTACCTTTATTGTATTTATCATCACCCACTTATGTGTAGATCTTAAAGTTATTATGGTGAATTACTTTCATCTTATTGATCATGGATTTTTATTAGCATTTATGTTCTTGGCTTAGTATGATCTGGTTATTGTTCCTTTTAGATATTTGGGCATGAGAGGGAAACTCATCCCATGCTTTCAAACCACCCATTGAAATCCTTAGCCCCTGGTCATATGGTATGGTCACATGAGGGCTTAAATATTTTGATTCCTACTAGTGTGTGCTTAACTCCAGCCCCCTTTCATTTTATTTATGTGCTGAAAGAAAGAGCATTTTATTTAGTTTTAGTGACAACTGAAATAAATATCATAACATAATATTGAAAATATTGTATCTTTTGATCGGTAACTCGGTTTTGGGTGCCATTTTTTGCAAAAGTACTTATTTTTTGTGATCTTTCCATTGGAAATATTTATTTTGAGAATTTCACTATAATTATAAAGTACCATACTATAACACGTACTCATTGTAAAGTGTCAACTATGGAGGAGTGTTGTAATCAATTGTGGATGCAATTTCAACTGAGCCTGACATCCTAAACTTTTGGGAGTTTCATTCTTTTATCTATCACAGATTCTGAGAATTATATGCTTTTATCTAAAGTGTGTGGACTTCAAGAGGATATTGTAAAATTTGTGGAAGAAAATAGATCACTCAAGAAGTGAAATTTTATTCTACAATCACTCATTCATGATAAGGATACACTAATACACTCCCTGTGACAAAAAATTGCTAGCCTACAACATCACCATCATATTGTGGACAGTCATATCCATGCTCTTAGTCTACTTACAATTGTTTCTCTTATACCTACTAACATTGATTTTCCAGTCTTTCAGCATGTTCCTGCTCTTGATGCTCCTAAGCCTATGAGGCTTGTTACTACATGCTCTTCGACATATGTGCCTATTATAGTAACACATGTTGTGTATCCTACTTCTGATCATATGCATGTCTCTTTTGAGAAGCATACCACTACATTCAGTTCTCGCATGCTCCATTCTATGAGTTTTACTAGCGGAGGTATTGACAGATATCCATAGGGTATTGTTTCCCCTATTCCACATGTTAAGTCAAATTCTCACCATGACATTATGGGATTACAAATTGACATAGCTCTTATTTTTGTTTAATCGACTCTTTCTGAGGATCATGAGCAACACATGGGTTCTGCACCTTCATTGACGCTTGAGAAACTTGAGATTTTAGTTGTCAGACATGATCAACCTGACACACATTCTAATGTGCCTTTGCATGCACCCATTATGTATTTTACACCAAATCATATGTAGCCATCTTATTCATCTATCTGTGTTGATTTGGGGTGGATATCTGATCACTCGTGATAGAAACATAGACATTCGTTGAGAGGACTCTACAAGCATGGCTCCTCCACCATTTTTCCACTTTCTCCACTTTATATACATCTTCCATTGTAATGCTTTTTGTATTGAGCATTTTTTAGTAGGTCTAGTGTGTCTCTCTTGTTGGTTGAGAGATTATATATCTATATTTTCGACATTTTTGGCATGTTGACAGTCTCTCTTATGGGGGAGCTATTCTAGTAAAGCCCAGTGTTTTGTTGTTAGTGTTCAAGTAGTTGATTTTGGCAAACTCATATAGATCTATGGTGTCACTCTAGCAATTCAGTAGTATCAGAGGTCATGTTTTTGATATTGCTTCTTTGGGTTTCGTGTACTTGTCTTGTTACCTTGGATTTTGTTGGATCGTAGCATTCCTATTTATTTGGATCTCATGTCCTTGCCTTGTTTCCTTGGTTGTTCTCACCTCATGGCACACCAATTTGCAGCAGTGATAAAATTATGTTTGGTGTTTTTTTGCACTTTTGACATCACTCCATCGACATTCTCCTTGTATGGAGTTATTCTAGTGAAGCTCAGTGTTAGTTGTTTTTAATTTTTTTGATCGAGTAGTGGATTTAGACCACACTGCACTCCAAAGTTATTCAACATCGAACAAGTTTTTTCAGCCGAGATTCTAGGGATGCCTTGATGAGGTTCTTTTCTCTCTCTACGTTTTTGTTACTGGTTTTTGGTACCTTGCGTTGTCCATTTTTCCTAGTTATTGTACATGAGTACCTCATCATGCCTAGTTGATGGGACTCATATTATGGACATGCCACTTCTATTTTGGCCCCTAGCTTCACTTGAGGGGTGGTGTTAGAGTAGGTATTTACCTTAGCTCATGTTCACCTAGGTACTTTATTTACCTTTATTGTATTTATCCTCACCCACTTATGTCTATTTCTCTCCTAAATCTATGGTCTCGACTAGTTCTTTGATGACTAGTTATTTCCTTGATTTATGGCTTGATCTATGACCTTGACTGGTTCTTAGATTGTTATTCCTTGCCTATATAAGCAAGGCCCATTCTCATTGTATTTCATTGAGTTCCATAATAATATATGATATTGTTGCTCATTTGTTTGCAAAGGTTTTATGTAAAGTTATTCTAGCAAATTGCTTTCATCTTATTGATCATGGTTTTTTATTAGCATCTGTGTTCTTGGTTTGGTATGATCTGGTTATCATTCCTTTTAAGAGCATTCTATTACCAGGTAGTTCCCTTCGACCTTCGAAATTCTGGCGTAGCTTATCAAAGGTCCATACCCATTATATTCTATGATATGCTCAATGATATCATGGAAGACTATGTAGATGATATCCTAGTAAATTCAAAGACAAGATAAGACCATCCTAAGGGATTGAGGCATATTTTTAAACATCTCTGAGAATACCAAGTAAGATTGAATCCAAAAAAGTGTGTTTTTGGAGTGTTATCTTGGAATATATCAGGCTTCATTGTATCAAGACTGGGGATTGAAGTAGGTCCTACTAAAGTCATGAAAATTAATAAAAATCCTCCACCAAAGAACATCAAGAAGCTATGTAGCATACAAGGGAAAATATAGGCCATTCGCTACTTCATCTCACAGATTACAAACAAATGTCACTCCTTCACCCATCTGTTAATAAAGGATGTTGAATTTATCTAGGGAAAATAACAACAACAGGCCTTTTTTTTGCTTAAGAAATACTTGGCAAACCCACCAATCCTCATGCCGCTAACCCCAGGTGATCTGAAAACGTGTGTTGTATTTTTTTTCACTTTTAAAAGTTTCCAAAGATCGTGATTTTCTTAACCAATTTTAAGTATTCTAAACTCCAAAAATTGATTAAATTCTTATTATTATGCATCCATAGAAGTGCGGAAAACTTGTGTAACAAATAAATAATCAGAAAATTGAAAACATTCAAATAACAAACAAGATTGTTTACAGGGTTCAGAAATTCCTACGTCCCCGGGTTCGGATTGAACCGATCGATTAATAATATTTAAATGTAAGTAAAATAACTCTTAAAAATAAACAATAATTAATCACAACCTACAAATGAGTAGATCAATGTCCCAAGAACTCTAAAACATAGCAAAAACTGTCCCAAGAACGATCCGTGGCTCCTACAGTGTTTTCATAATGTGATCTCCCTGCAACTATGTTATAAAAACACCTAAAAATGGATATTTAAAAACATTATATGAAAACAAGTCATATATCTAAGATCATCTCTAAATTATGAACACTTTTCATGTTTACACCAAGTCACATTTCAGACCAGAAGTGCATTGAAATTCGTGTTTTACAACTAGCTATCTTGTAGATCCCTGTTAAAAACTGCATTCAAAGCTTCTAGAAACAAGTTAAAACTCAACAAAAAATATCAAATATTACATCGTTGGAATTGCCTCAAAATTTCCTTCATTTCATTTTTTTACTCCGAGTTCTCATTCTGAGTGCAGGGCCTTCAAAAATGGTATTTTCTGAAAACTGGTCCTTATGCTACTTTGCACAGACCTGTTCCCCCTTTACAATAGGTACTGAGCTCGTTTTATATTGTTTGGAGCTCCTTGGCGCAATGGTTGGGCACTTATATTTTTACCCCATCATGCATGGTTCAAATCCCCCCCTCCTTCTCCTATGCCACCTCTTTTGTTTTTAATCCCATGTTTAAATGCATTTTTAATATATTTAATAGGGATAAAATCCCATCTTGGCCGCTTAGCATTTGAAATGGGATTAACATCCCACATTGGGCGGATTTGAAGTGGGGAAATCCCACATATGGTGGGATGGAAATTGTTTAAGGCTTATTAAAGCATTTTCCCATGCATTAACATAGTGGTCAAAGGACCACGTGAGCATAACCGCCCCCTACCACCGCTTCACCACCTTCTTCCCACGTGGATTCTTCCAACGCTTATCCACTATGTGGATTTTTGCCATAATACATGGTTAATGGGGTTGGCGGTTAGGAGAATTATAAAATATTTAATACTAATGTTTGAACATTAATATGTATTTTTTGTGGCAAAATGCGTGGCAAATAATTACAAGGTAATTTGAAATTTGACCCACATGAATTTGAAATTCGACCCACATGAAATATGGCGATTAAGACCACCTGTCGACCTGCGATTGGAAAATCGAACCAACCATTTCACGATTGTCGAAGACCTATGGATAAAACCCCTTCAATTTTTGCCAAAGAATTTTGCCACATGTCACAGTGTGATTGGTCCAATATTGACCAGTTGACCAGAGTTGACTTTTTCGTTGACCAAACTTTGACCGGACATAACTAGAGCTCCTGATGTCCATTTGCCACATTCTCATAGTCATTGGAAAGCTCTTGAGATGATCTTCTACACTAATACCATTTAGGGATGTTTTGGGAACTTTCAAAAATGATCCCCTAATCACACCTCCCCACTGAGAAAGGCTTTTTGTCCCAAAAAGTTGTTTATCAACCCAAAAATAATGTTATCTCTTCCTGCATTACACAAACACATATAAGAACTTGAAATAACATTATAGGTTAATAAAAATGCAAATATTTGATTAGCTAATTACATAACCGATCAGATAATAATACCCAATTAAGCTAGTGTTCAACTGAAACGTTGTAACCCTGTCAACTCTACACACAACTGTGATCCGTCGTACCCCACTGTAATGCCATCACAATTAAATGACCAGATAATAACACCCATTCTATTACGGAAAGCTAGTGTTCAACTGTCACTTTGTGATATGGCCGACTACCAAAAATTACAATTCCATAACACAGATCAGTATACAAGACATCTAAACTGCCCACAATTAGGCTTGTGCCCACTACCCATCTGAAACGGTAACAACTGCAAGTATTCACTATCAGAATATAATAGACTATCAATGCCCAAAAATAGCTATAGTCAACAACTGAATCAACATAAATATGCCAAAACATTGTATAGCCATCACAAATAATAAGTCAGATAATAACACCCATCTATAACGGAAGCTAGTGTTCAACTAACACTTTGTGATTATGCTGATTACAACTGCAAGTTTCAAATTTAGACATGCTACTGATGCCTATCCCCGCATATTGTTTTCAACAATGGAACTACCAACCAATCTGAGAAACCAAAACATGAGTATGATGAACCTATCACTCAAATCTTCTCTTTAGTTGTTTCCATTCATTTTCAATGCTTAAATATCAACTTAGGAACAAATCCTTATCAATCAATAGGAATCCCTAAAATATAGCTCTGAAATTTTTTTTCTTGCCTACTATCAACAATTTACTGTAGTGCAAATATAAAGTTGAGGAGTGTTTTTCCCAACCAATCACTTGGGTTTTTCCGTTTTGGTTGTTTTACCTTCTCAGTACCAAAATGAGTTTTAGTTAGGTTTAGCACTGTTGGTTTTACAATATTGTTCTTTTTAAAAACTTCCTAATTTTGTTGTTTAGAAATAAACCAACAAACCTTAACATCATAACCATTCCTATTACAATGGGAACAAAATTTAACTTCCCTATTTTTAGGATTCTTACCCTTTTTACCATTCTCAGAACTCTGTCTACGAGAATGATTCCCCTATTTAGGAGAGGTAACATTCTTGCCCTTTCTCACCTTTCCTTGGTGAGATTGGTCTTTAGCACCTACCTTGTCATTCACCAAAGGCATTAACTTATTAATCAATTTTTTCCTCTTCCAACAATATGCAATAGAATGATTAGTACCTTCACAAAATGTGCAAGGGAAAGCTAATTTCTACCTACCAAAGCTATATTGTTCCAACTGAAAGAGTGTATTAGAAGTTTTAAGATTTGATTTTCCCTTAGTGTTATTTTTAGTGTAAGTGGAAGGAAGTGGAATCTGATTACCTCTTTTACCTATTTTCTTACACCTTTCATTGTTCCTCCTGATGGCAGAATCCTGTAATTCTAGTGCCATAGATCCTTGGTTGTTGGAAGCTTGTCTTCCTTCAGCTGCTTTGGAACTTTCTCCAATTTCCATTTTCCCACTAGAATAACCCAAACCTATAAACTGAGGCTGATCCTCTACCTGTATTGGGTTAGCATCACCTTGTCCATTTTTACCAAGGCCCTTTCTGTTAAATCCCATCTTAACCATTAGCTTAGACCCAATTCCCTTAGTGTGTTTTTCAAATTGACCCAAAGGAATATCTGAAACTGAATGAGATGAAGAATTAAAATGTGAACAACTTACAATGAATTCTTCTATCATAGTTCCTGCATCTGATTTGGAAGGCTTTTCCAAGAGGGCATCCTTGGTCCGTATTTCTTCCTGTAACTCTTTAACAAATCCCATCAACTTCTTGCTCTCTTCAAGCATCTTATTGATATACTCCTCTTTCTTGGTTATGGAAGATTGTGGCTCAGATTTTAACCACACTATTTCCTCTTCCAAGGAATAAAAATTATCTCTCAAGAAATAGTTTTGTTCTTGGAGTTGGGGGTTTATGGCTCCAAGCTCATCTCGTTGCTCCTATTTGGATGACTTGCCCATGATTCCCGATTCCTGCAAACATAACCTGTACTTCAAAAATTACACACTGCAAAAGAACATTAACAAGCCCAAAAATGTCTGCACACTGAAGATTGAAATCAATATTAAAACTAACCAAACTTCCAAACACAATTAGAAGTTAATCTGGCAATCTAACTGCTTTGATACCAAACTTGATCTGAAAACGTGTGTTGTATTTTTTTTCACTTTTAAAAGTTTCCAAAGATCGAGATTTTCTTAACCAATTTTAATTATTCTAAACTCCACAAATTGATTAAATTCTGATTATTATGCATCCATAGAAGTGTGGAAAACTTTTGTAACAAATAAATAATCAAAAAATTGAAAACATTCAGATAACAAACAAAATTGTATACGGGGTTCAGAAATTCCTATGTCCCCGGGTTTGGATTGAACTGATCCATTAATAATATTGAAATGTAAGTACAATAACTCTTACAAACAACCAATAATGAATCAAAACCTACAAATGAGCTGATCAATGTCGCAAGAATTTTGAAAAATAGTAGAAACTGTCCCAAGAACGAACCGTGGCTCCTACAGTGTTTTCACAATGTGATCTCCCTGCAACTGTGTTAGAAAAACACATAAAAATGGATATTTAAAAATATTCTATGAAAACAAATCATATATTTGAGATCATCCCTAAATTCTGAACACTTTTCATGTTTACACCAAGTCACATTTTGGACCAAAAGTGCATTGAAATTTGTGTTTTCCAACTAGTTGTCTTGTAGATCCCTGTTAAAAACTGCATTCAAAGCTTCTGAAAACATATTAAAACTGAACAAAAAATATCAAATCTTACATTTTTAGAATCTTCTCAGAATTTCCTTCATTTCATATTTTTACTCCGAGTTCTCATTCTAAGTGTAGGGCCTTCAAAAATGGCATTTTCTGAAAACTAGTCCTTATACTGCTTTGCACAAACCTGCCCTCCCTTTACAAAATGTACTCAGCTCGTTTTATATTGTTTGGATCTCCTTGGCGCAATGGCTGGGTGCTTATCTTTTTACCCCATCATGCATGATTCAAATCCCCCCCCCCCCTCCTTCTCCTATGCCACCTCTTTTGTTTTTAATCCCATGTTTAAATGCATTTTTAATATATTTAATAGGGATAAAATCCCATATTGGCCGCTTAGCATTTGAAATGGGATTAACATCCTACATTGGGTGGATTTGAAGTGGGGAAATCCCACATATGGTGGGATGGAAATTGTTTAAGGCTTATTAAAGCCTTTTTCCACGCATTAACATAGTGGTCAAAGGACCACATGAGCATAACTGCCCCCTACCACCGCTTCACCACATTATTCCCACATGGATTCTTCCAACGCTTATGCACTACATGGATTTTTGCCATAATACATGGTTAATGGGGTTGGTGGTTAGGAGAATTATAGCAGATTTAATACTAATGTTTGAACATTAATATGCATTTTTTGTGGCATAATGCGTGGTATGCGGAATTTGGTTGGAAAAATGCATGGCAAATAATTACAAGGTAATTTGAAATTTGACCCACATGAATTTGAACTTTGACCCACATGAAATATGGTGATTAAGACCACCTGTCAACCTGCGATTGGAAAATCGAACCAACCATTTCACGATTGTCGAAGACCGGTGGATAAAAACCCTTCAATTTTTGCCAAAGCCTTTTGCCACATGTCATAGTGCGATTGGTCCAATATTGACCAGTTGACCAGAGTTGACTTTTTCATTTACCGAACTTTGACCGGACATAACTAGAGCTCCTGATGTCTGTTTTCCACGTTCTCATAGTCGTTGGAAAGCTCTAGAGATGATCTTCTATACTGACACCATTTAGGGATGTTTTGGGAACTTTTAAAAATGATTCGCTAATCACCAAGTGAGTTGTTGCTACTATACTTATTTATAACCAAATTTTCCATTGGGTATTTACTTTCTCAATATGATCTAACTCAGAAAGAAAAATAAGTATACTATCTCATTTGTACTTTGATCACCTATGAGCTCAACTATCCACAAATTGAAAAATCTTGATTGGATGTTGTTTTTACTTTCCAAACAAATTGCCATTATCTATTGAATACTAAATCCAAGCTTATATCTAAGGTTTGTCAACTCAAATATTTGTTTTCAAAACCCACTCTTACCTGTAGGAAGGCTAATTGGATCATCCTACTTAGTGAATGTTATATGGAGTATGTGCATCAGAAGTTAGTCAAAGGACTAGTAATTTGAATTGAATAATTTAAACAATAAATTGTGCTAATTATACACTTTCCCGCAAATTGATGACACACCGTAAATAAGTCACCATTCTCCTCTATCACCACTAACTAATTACATTAGGACACTTAATTATCCCTTCTATCACTCAAAATGACAATTAACTACCTTCCATTAATTTATCCCTCTTTCTAGCTAGATTAATTAATTATTCATAATTAATTAATGATCTCTTCTATTTAATCAATAAATCATCATTTATTTGATTAAAATATTCTCATGGCATGAATTAGACTATTTCCTCCTCAAATGCTTCTAAAAGCTACATTACCCGTTTCAATCCAGGTTAATTAATTATTCTTAATTAATTATGAAAGCTCGTCTATGACAATAAAATTTCATCTAATTAATCTAATTCCTCTACTACATCACTCAAAATCATGCTAAATATATTATAACTAGCCTAATAGGCCTATCCCCTTATTAATTAATCACCTTTGATTAATTATAAACATCTTCTAATTCACATGGTTGTTAAATGGCAAATTAAACTTAACTAAAGAAACCTTATCCATTCGCAACTCACATGTTAACTCACCTAGCTTTGGTTAACTAAACTAAAGTTACTTTTGGGATTTTATCCCACATGTGATAGGATGTAAAGCCTCTTTTACCCAGTAGGTTATAAAAGGAACACTCTTTTAACATTTCTACTTACACCTTGATATGCTTGTAAACTCACTATAGGCATTTCATTTTAGAGAAATTCTCCATTAGAGTGGAGCTAAACATCATTCATTTGCATTCATCCATCCAATATTTTTTTGTTAAGAACATGGAGTTAATCCATAATCCACTTGGATAAAGAAACAACTATCAACCCTTTGATAACTAAAGGATCTACATAGGTCCATCTCAATTTTTTATCTTTCTAAAGAGTAAAGTAATGAATGCTAGCATGTTAGTTTGAAGTTATTTCAAGGTTCTAATGCATAATGTTGATATTTATTACTTTTTTAGCTCTTAGCATGATATTTTTTTATTAGTTTAGCTTATTTGTGAGGCTACTAAGGTGTTAGTTTCATTTCTATTTACTTAGCTAACCAATTCAATAGCACACCTTTGGTGCTCAAAAGACCCAATTTTCCAGCTTCCACAAACCTTCCTATGGCCAGTGCAGTAATGTGGGGAATAGGAGAAATAAAGGAACATTTCCTCTTATTCCTCCATTGCTCAATTTATTTTATTCTCTTGTTTTCCACCTTTTCACTCAAAATTTGGCTATGTATGGAAATGAGGGGCTTGGCAAGGAGGAACTGGAGTACCCCAACACTTAGTTTATCCTTTTTCATCACTTTATTGTTGGAAACACAATGGAATGAGAGGGGGTAAATCATTCCTATAATAATATTACTTTGGTTACCAACCATACATTCATCAATTAAGTTGGCCACACATCATTCATAACCATACATGTGCATATTTCAAGTGTATTAACCATTCACAACAGCACACCACAAGAGAGAGTAAACAAGAGAAAAAATATAAGTGGGAAACCATCAAGGGGAAGAAAAACCACTTAAAAAATTTCTTATATTACTCACATAAAATACTCAAGTGAATATTACACATCACAAGATATTTTTTAGTGAGGCACCAACCCCACAAGGAGCACCAACCCCTAAACCCTTGTTGATATTAATCACAAAAAGAGACTCATATGAATATGACACATCGTAATATATTTTGTAGAATTATGACCACTTAAAATATGATGATACCACAGCTGATTGTGATCCCAAAATTCATCTCCAAATTCCTTCAAACCCTTTCTCAAACCGTCATTCACCTAACTCTCTTTTTATCTTTCCTTCTTCACTTATCTTAGCCTCGATCACATGCACTCATACTTCCAAAATTTCTTAAACCTATCATACCCTATCTCATATCTCAAAACATTCTTTCATACCTATAACACACATTCACATAGGTTGCACTATTTCCCTCTTGCTCAACTAGTTCAAATTTGAACTACAACTTCACTTTTATATGCATTTAATTTCACCAACACAAAGTAGGTAGGTATTATACCTTTTACTCAATAAATTAATCATAAACACATCCCAAAAAATTCATTACAACATTCACATATGACCCATATAGGTCAGCCATGCCTAAAACCATCAAACTTGAACCAAACAAGCTCAAAACCCCATCACCTGAATGGTCTAAAACCACTAACACAAAAATAATTATTATTAAAGCTCAATAAATCATCACACATGTTTAATATGACATAATGACATCATAAATTTTCACTCATTATATTTTATCAATTAAAAATTTCATAACACAACTTAAAAGGATCATATCCTTCACCAAATAGTTGTTTCCCACACCCTGTCTTTAGCTTTGGGCATTAATACAACACAATATTAACACAAATATGGAATTTAAACAATCTATGGAATCCTTAGGACCTATAGAGAACATCCATGTATGTTACACAGCTTTAAAAATCCATATTCTCAAACCACATCGAATTTCCCCTCCACCAAATCATACTACCTCGAAAGTTGTTTTGCAAACTCAACTATTTTGTACCCTTTCCGTAACTTCCAATACATCCACATACCTTAAATAATAACAAAATTCATCTATATTCACTTTTCAACTAATATAAAGAACCAACTCATTCATCTCATGCACCTCTCACCTCAATCTTTAAGCCTAAGCAATCTAGTCCTGGAAAATCATCTTACCTTCTTCCTCAAAAAATGACCTGAATTACCATACAAATCAGCTCACCAAGAAACAAACCATACATAACTATAAATCCATATAAATCCTTGTTCAATAAAAATATTATAACTCCTTCCAAATCTAAGTGGAAATCCTTCAAACAAGACCATCTCTACAAACTGCTCCTTATGCCTTTTAGGACTGATGAACTGGCCTTTAGCTCAACTTGATCCATCACCTCAAAACTCACTTCCACACTTTCTAAATATTTTAAAACCCTTATAAATTATTTATAAGAACTCATAAACCTTCACTAAGTAATAACAACTCAAAAACAACACTTTACCTCGTGAAGCCACTTAGCACCCTACTAGAACAAACATCCTCCAAATTTTACCCTCAAATTACAGGTCATAACTTCTTCATATGATATAAAAATAAAAATTTAAAAATACCATTGGAAATATATATTAACAAATTTAACAACACAACTTGAATGGATTCCTAACTCTTCTTATAACTCCTGCAATTCTAATTTTACTACAGACTGCTCCAAACTGCCCCAATAACAAGTCTTCATAAATGGGGTACACTTTTCCCTTTTTCACTTAAATAATTACCTGAAAATATCATGTACATATATTAAAAAATTAGGGACTAAAAACAATATCAGTTTATTCTTTACCTTCTTTGGACAACCTTGTCCCAAATATAAATTCTTCATAAACTAGTATTTTCAGGTGGAGCCCACATACAATCACATGCACTAATACACATTTATGGAAATCTGGAAGATTCATCTACAACATAAAATCATCGCATTTTAAAAAGGAATAAAAAAAACTCATCATACTTCTTTTTCTCCAAGTCACTTTGAGTTAGGGTTTAGCTAGGGTTTCAAAGCAACTTATCTTCTTAAAGATCGTTCATAAAATTATGACAAACAAAATACCACATAATTTTTTCTAAACCTTAATAAATGACCTAATAAGTTATTCCAAATATTCCAAGTCCCCATATAAATAACACATCTCACAATGAGCATCAAAAGGCCCACTTTTGCCTCAAAATCACACTGTAAATTACCCAATTTTACCAAAACTAAAGTATGTTGCAATTACTTCTTCAGAATGATGTGAAACTTGTCATGAAGACTCATGAAAACATCATATAGCTCAACATACTCATCATCTATCCCAAATATCTTATAAACTCTCCATCCATTCATACTTACATGTGTCAAAAAAAAATTCTCACCTTTTTACTTCCCAAGGACCTCATAAAAGCATTGTATCACTGAATGCTGACATAAAACTCATCATACACCTATTATATCATTTTACAAAAATGTTCCCATTTTTTTATAAGACATCAGCTCTAGAATACATACCGTCATCTCATTTTTCATGCTCCAAGGATAGGAATAGGCCTGGAATGACCTGACTCAACCATAAAATATCTTGAAATGACCATGTTGACCACATATAGACTCATATACACCTCTAACACACTTCATTTCCATATTTAATGTCGTTAAAACCTTAAAATCACTTGGGAGGACTCAAACCATGATAATGCAAACCAAACCATGCTCTAAAACAATATGGGACTCCACCAAACTTGACACTACCAATCAACCTTCATGTTTGACACTTGACTAACACCTCATGGAGACTCACATGACCTCATGACACCATTTTCCATCAATTTACTTGACATAAATGACAACACTAACACACAATGGCCAATAATCTCCCCCTTTTTCATTAATGGTAACCACCTTCAGAAACATTGATGGCAAACAACATGAACAACACACCTACATGACCCCTTTCCATGTTTCTAATGCTTCTCTCACTTTTTTACATCTATAAAAATGACTACAATGATAACAAGACATGGAAAATGACAAAAAACAACATGAGTCAATGGAAACAATGCACAAACTCAACTTAACTGCTCAAAATATTCCCCCTTTGACTGTACTTTCTCTTATCTGACTTAAACAGTAATAAAAAATGATCCATGGGCCTACTCTGAGACTCAAAACAACTCCCCTGAGAAGATATCCCCTTCACTTTGTATTCATTCATTCTAAGCATCTCCATCTAGGTCTGAACCATGCAAGAAATCACAAAAATCAACCTATAATACTTGCAAAAACTCCTTTAGGACCATTTTCCGTAAACCACATCTTTAGATAAATTTAGACCAACATTTTTCAATCATGGAAACAAATACACAACATGAATCCACTCCTTATAGCTCCTCGGTCCCCCTGGAACCATATTATCATTCTCTAGCTGAAAACAAAAAATTAGGACCTTATACATTGCATATGAGTCATAGAGATGACCCCACCATATTAACTCTTCCCTAAAGCACTTTCTCGGTCATTTTAACCTCAAAAACATGCTAACTAGAACTTCTTCAGTCAAAAAAACCGTCTACCTTTGGAATGGACTTGAATATCATCAATCACATTTCCTTACATACCTTCTAGACATCTGAAACTTTCACTATAAAACAAACTTAAACTCCCCTTGTCTTGATAAGTTAATCAAACTTGTAGCATATAATATTTTGACTACCATGAACCTGCAACATCTTATCAAGAAACAATTTAATAGAATATAATAAAAGAATCAACCAAGTAGATATTGCATTATTCTTAACTCTACCTAAGAAGTTTTCATGTCACCTTGCTCATGATCTTGAGCACAAAAAATTGCTTTCCTACCTTAAAAATCACCTACAGACCTATGGGTTACCTTTTTCTCTTCTTTCTCAGTCATTGTACCCTGGTAACTAGTAATATTTGCATGAAATTATCATTAAAAGAACTACTAAGAATTCTTCTTCACATATTAAGAAAAATAGGTCTTCATATACCATTATGGTTTGATGGAAGAGTGACACCAACTCCATGATAGATAGTCCTATGTCATCATGAAATAAGCATTCCTCAAAACATAGTTCATATTGTAGTAGACCTTAGATAGATTACACATCAACTTAGAAACCCAGTTTTGTAACCTTTGACCACATGGAGAGCATCTCTAAAACCTATACTTTATATAGTCCATGTTCTATGTAATTTGTCTCATGAACACCAACCTGTGCATAAAGTCAAACCTTCATGAACTCAAATAAATAGATGGGAATCATACCTTCCTAGATCAACCTAGAAACCATTTTGAAGCATACTCAAACTAACTTGAAGCATCATGGTACTTGAAGACCTTCCTAGAGCTCAACGTAACATTATAACTCTTGACAATTCAAAAAAAACCTTGATTTTAACTCAGCTACATTTCTCCATTCCATGGAAATTTTACCTCTTTCACTCTTGTAGTCCACATTAGATCATGAATAACACATTATTCCTCCTTCATAGAATTATATATACATGATAGACACCATTTTTGACCTTTTGGTATACTTTAGATCATCTCATTGATAGTAGTGCACTCTTGGTGTTTAAACCATCTTCGAATCATTATAAATACCTTCACACGTCTTTATTTGCACATTCTACTTTAATGAAACCTTGATTTCAAGACCTATACTTTTTACAATACTTGAAACTCACATATCCTTACTTATGACATGAATACTAGACTTAAGAATTTGATTGCAAACCTAAAGACACTTTTAACAATTGCTACTAACTTCTTGTCATACTCATACTTCAACACATGAATATCATAACTTCTAGCACTTAAGAGATTCATATTCTTACTTTGACACATAAAATGGAATCACAAAGGACTAACAACACAATCACCAGATAATGACACATATTACCATGATTTCATAATGGAGACCATCACCATTTGTAGTAAAATTTTGAATCACACACAAACACTAGAAAAATCATAATGCTCTTGACAAAGCTTACAAACTTGATATATTGAGAAAAGACACGGCCTTAAACTCAGACCTCAACAATCTCAAAATTTTGACTGAAAGTACATTCCTTGAAACACTACTTGATGATAACATAGACCATCATCATGCATATTTTCACAACTCATACATCTACTAATAACACTAACTCAAAACATATAAGGATGTGTCACTTTACATAAATATAGCTCTTGAAGTATCCCATACTCCTATCATTTTCAACTTCTCATAAACTAAAGAATTGACACACACTTCAATGAGAGAAACCATTATTCCTTCACCTAACTTGGAATTGTTGACCTTGTCACCCATTTTGGAAGCTAAAACATGCTTCCTTGACCCTTCATTGGACCAATCTTCATACTAAGAACTTCTAATTTTGAATCAACCTTCATATCTTGCTTTGAATATTGTATTATCAATCTTAGGATTAGTTCTCTTGGCTTCATTTTCTATAATAACTATATTTTTAATATTAGGATCTGACATGGAAGACTTGGAATCATTTATGGGATGAATTTCCTCTTGAAACTTCTTCCGTTTGAAGCTTGAAACCTGCTAATAACTATTGGTGTTCCACTTTGGCGACAAGATCTAGCAATGTGTCTTTTTTTGTGACACTTATGATACACAACACTCTTCCTTCCTTCTAGGTTGAACATACTTAGGTTCCAACCACATTCCTTATCTCTATGACCATACTCATAACATGAATGGCATTCACCTTTGAAGAATCCTACACCATTCCTAGGAGACCTTATTTTACAATCTCTAGCTCTATGACCAAAATCATGACAAACATAGCAATAACCATTAAATGAAGAACCATACCTCATACAATTAGGTTGTCTAACAGGGTTATACCTTCTCAAATCATCCTTCTTGGTCACCTTCTCATCATATTTAGAACTTGGACCAGCTTCACCATCATTCTTCACATGTTCTCCTTTGAACCCTAGGCCTATTTTTCACTAGTCATTGTTTGGCTCTCCAATATCTCGTCAACATCCTCATAACTCTTCTCTAAATTCCCATATATCTTCAAACTATTGGAAGAATATTCTAAATCGGATTCCAAATATTTCAACCTCTCTTCATACCTAGAAAAAATATCTTCTTCCTCCTTTAGGACCTTAGACACACTTTAAACCTGTGACACCAAACCCTTGATGGATTGACTATGCTCTATCTCCATATCCTTGATATGATCATGTAAGCCATGAATCATTGGCTATGAAACTTCATTCCTCCTCCTTAATGCAGATTCAACATCTGAACACATTCCCATTGTTTATGCTTCTAGGATCTCCTTAAAGTTGCTAAACTTGCTTCTCAAGGACTCACTCTGCTATGAATTTTTGGAAGAAAAATGGACTGAGAGGTGGGGGAGAATCATTCCTATAGTAATTTTACTTCATTTATCCAACCATACATTCATCAATTAAGGTGTCCATACATCATTCATAACCATACATGTACATATTAGATGTGTATTAACCATTCACAATATCAAAACACAAGATAGAGTACACAAGACACCAAATATAAGTGGGAAAACCTCAAAAGGAAGAAAACCCACTAAAAATATTGTTGATATTACTCACAACAAAGACTCAAGTGAATATTAGACATCACAAGAGATTTCTTTAGTGAGGCACCAGCCCCTAAACTCTTGTTGATATTAATCACAATAAGAGACTCATATGAATATGACTCATCATAAGATATTTTTAAGAAGTGTGACCACTAAAATTATGTTAATACCATAGATTATAGTGATCCCGAAATTCAGCTCCAAATTCCTTCAAACCCTTGTTCAAACCCTCATTCACCTAACTCATTTTTTCTCTTTCCTTTTTCATGTATCTTAGCCTCAATCACAAGCACTCATACTTCAAAAAATTATTTAACCTATCATACACTATCTCATCTCTCAAAAAATCCCTTCATACCTATAACACACTCACATAGGTTGCATTATTTCCCTCTTTCTCAACTAGTTTGAATTTAAACTACAACATCACTTTTATATGCATTTCATTTCACCAAAACAAAGGAGGTCAGTATTATACCTTTGATTAAACCAATTCTTCATAAAAAAATCCCAAAAAAATTATTACAACATTCACGTATGACCCATATAGGCTGGTCATGCTTAAAACCATTGAACTTGCACCAAAAAAGCTCAAAACCCCATCACCTAGATGGGATAAAACAGCTAACACCAAAAATATGATTATTCAAGGTAAAACATTCATCACACATGTGTAATATGATATAAAAACATCATCCATGGTCATTAATAAGTGTGAACCAATCAAACAATTCATAACACAGCTCAAAAGGCTCATATCCTTCACCAAACAGTTGTTTTTAGCACCATGGCTTTACCTTTGTGCATCACGGCCACTCAATATTAACTTAACTATGGAATGTAAAAAATATATGGAATCCTTAGGACTTTTATATCACATCCATGTATGTTATATCTCTTGAAACATCCATATTCTCAAACCACGACAACTTTCCTCTTCACTAAATCAAGTTTCCCAGAAGGATTTTTTGAAAACTCAACTAATTTACTCCATTTTTACCACTTTCAAGACCTAAAAATTCCTTAAATAGGAAAAAAATTATCACTATTCACTCTCCATAGCTAATATCAATCATCAAGTCATTCATCTCATGCACCTCTGACCTCAATCTTTTCAACCTAAGCAAACTTGTCTTGAAAATTAGGTTACCTTCTTTCTCAAAAACTCACCTGACTGACCATACAAATAAAATCACCAAGACACAAACCATACATCAATGGAAATAACTTTGAATCCTCATTCCATAAAAATATTATAACTCATTCCAACGCCAAGTGCAAATCCTTCAACCAAGACCATATTTGCAAACTACTCCTTAAGCCTTTTAGGACTGGTGAATTGGCCTTTAGCTCAACTTTTCCCATCACCTAAAAACTCACTTCCACAATTTATAAAATCATTGAAAACCCTTATACATGATTTATAAGCACTCATAAACCTTCACTAAGAAATAACAACTCAGAAAACAAAACTTTACCTCATGAAGCCTTTTAGCACCCTGTTAGAACAAGCATCCTCTAGATTTGACCCTCAAATAACAGGTCATAACTTCTTCAAATGATATCAAAAATACAATTTTTATATACCATTTTAAATACCTCTATACTGATATAATAACACAACTTTAATGGATTCATAAATCTTCTTGTAGCTCATGTAATTCCAATTTTACTACAAACTGCTCCAATAACCAGTCTTCATAAATAGGGTACACTTTTCCCTTTTTCACTTAAATCATGACCTTAAAATATCATTTACATCTAGAAAAATTTGGGGCTAAAACAAATATCAATTTATTCTTTACCTTCTTTGGACAACCTTGTCCCAAATAGAACTTCTTCATAAACTAGCATTTTTAGGTGGGGCCCACATACACTCACATGCACTAATATGCATTTAAGGAAATATGGAAGATTCATATAAAAAATCCAATCATAAAATTTTTAAAATGACTCCAAGCATACTCAACATACCTCTTTTTCTCCAAGTCTCTTTGAGCAAGGGTTTAGCTAGGGTTTCAATGCAGCTTATCTTCTTAATGATCGTTCATAAAAATGTGACGATAAAACCACATCATTATTTTTATAAACCTTCATAATTGAATTAATAAGTTATTATAGAGAGGCCATGTCCCCATTCAGAGCACACAACTCACAACAAGCATCAAAAGGCCCACTTTTGCGTCAAAATCACACTGTAAATCCAACGATTTTACTAAAACTGAAGTATGTTGTAATTTATTCTTCAGAATGAATTGAAACTTGTCATGAAGAATCGTGATAACATACTCTAACTAATAATATTCATAATATATCCCAAATATCTCTGAAACTCTCCAACAATTAAGACTTACCTGTTTTAAATTGTATGTTCTCACCTTCTTACTTCCCAAGGACCCCGTAAAAGCATTGTACCATTAAATGTTGACCTAAAACTCATCATACACTTGTTATATCATGTTACAAAACTATTAGTATTCTTGGATAAGACCGATCAGCTCCAAAAACACATACCTCCATCTCATTCTGCTTGTTGCATGGCTAGGAATAGGTCTGGAATGACCCGACTCAACCATTACACCTCATGAAATGACCATGCTGACCATATACAGACTCATATACACTTATAACACACCCCATTACTATGTTTTACCTAATGAAAACCTTAAAATAACTTAGGAGGACTCATTTATGAATAAGTAAGCCAAATCATGCTCCATAACAGCATAGGACTCCACCAATCAACCTTCATGTTTAACACATAACTAACACCTCATGGAGAATCACATGACCTCATGACACCATTTTCCATCAATGGAATTAACATAAATGACAACAATAGCACACAATGGCCAACATTTATATTTTCTAAGTTTAACTGAAGATGTAAGTTATCAAAATATCCTTGGGGTAATTTTGAATATTAGTACCTCGTTTGACTTTACCTACCAAGGAATTACTCCTGTAGTGTTGTAAAAGGTATAAGGTGTCATGAAACACTATATTTTTCCAATTAAATTGGGGTCACTATGTTGTCCATTCCTTTGTTCATTCGTTTCCTTCACTCTGTGACAGAATGACTTAGTTTATCATGTCTTTTCCAGAGCATGAAAATGGTTAACTCCTTATGATGGGTTGTTCAAAATTACATGGGGTGCATTTATAGACAACACCTACATCTCTTGTTACATACAATGATACATCCTTTAAGAACAATAATTTCAAGGATTTATCTACAAATTCCATATCCATCTCAAATAGGAAAATCTTTAGTACTCACGGTGCAATGGTCAATCAAAAGATTCTAATAAAACAATAAATCAATATTGGAAAATACCAATTATAAGCACGGTTACAACTAGCAAAAGAAACTGTATCCCACCCTCTAGGCTTATCGAACAACATTCTACACTCCAACAAGAGTCACTCCCTTCTCACTTATATACAACTCTAAATTCCTATTACCCATAGAATTTGATCTCTCTTCCCTATGTGTGTCACTCCAACACTTGGTGTATGAAGAATATTATTTCCAAGTGTGTCTTGCAGAGTTATAATTTCTAGATGATAGGCACATTTGTGCCTTAGATAACTCAAAAATATATCAGAACTAACTCTAATGAATATACAACAATAAAATTAAGCCAATATAATTTGAGATCTTCGGCATTGTTATTAAAGAGAATACTACTTGGAAATAATGATAAAAACAAGGCAAGTTCAAACCTAACTGATTAGGACCCTACATTATAACTACCAAGTTTGGATCCAAGCATATAAAATGCCCAAAAAATATGGAAAAGAGCTTAAAGAGCCCATGAATTTGGTTCATCTAAATAATTTTCATTCCTTATCCTCTATGGGTATCCTAAGTGTTGCGGGCATCTCATCACATCCATTTAGGGTATCCCTTCACTTTTTTCCAATTCATGCTTCATCTCACATCATCTTGTGTTGTAGATTCCTCCTAGTTAGGATGTGAATCTCTTGTTATACTAGTCCTATTTTCCAACTTCCATTTGTATTCCTTCCTATGGTATTCATTAGGATTTCCCATTTGTGTCATGCTTGGTATGGTTTAAGAATACCTTTTCTTTTTCGTTGGCACCAAAAAAATAAAAAAAAACACATAAATTTAAAAATAAAGAAAAATCAAAACCTTTCAAAATACAAAAACTTTCATAAAATGTTTCACAAAACTCAAAAAATTACAACTTTCAACACAGTTAAACAATATCACCATTTTCCTATGATCTTAAGGATCATTCTAGATCATCCCACAACTATTGTGTTTCTTATCCTTGACAAGCATTTATGTTTATGGGTGTGACCATCAATTAACTATTCATGTATATCCTCGCTTAGATAAACATTGGTTTTCAATTTTTTTCTCGCATATATTCTTTCTTGGAAAGCTAATCAAATACATTTTTTAGACCAAACCTCAATGGGATCCGATAAAAGTGTCATGAGGATTGATTAATACTCTTTGGTATGATCTTATCCCCTTGCATATTATGGTTGCATGGAGGCATTTGTACCTACTTATTCTTTATTGTGGAACACTATAGAAGAATATTTGCATGTCGTTACTATAAATTGTTTTACATTTTTTCTATTAGATGTTAATGTTGTGTAAGTAGTCTTGTTAGCATCTTAGTTTGTCTAAAATATTGGTACATTTGCATTATTGTATGTATAATGGTTTGTTTTTCAATATTTTCATTGTTGTAAAATTTATTTTTTTGTATGATTTTAATCATGGTGTTAATTAACATATTCCTTAATAAAATTGAGTTAAAAAAATCAAAAATTGAAACACACACATGTGAAAATCACAACTTACAAAATCACAAAAAATCCAAATAATCACAAAAACCAAAATTCTCAAAAATAAGAATAAATCAACACATATAAACAAAATTGGATATTTCTATAGACACAAAATCATGCACTCTAGTACATTTCTAGGTCCTAAAAGAATTCTAGCATTTATATGATTTCTAAACAAGAAAACTAGTGGTTGATAACTATCTACTGCATCTTTTCTTTGTCTCTTGATTTATCTTTCGGCTTACACACCCTAGAACCCAATCAAAACCTAACTCATTTATATTTCATGGCTTTAAACACCAGCACCGAGCCAGGATAACAGCACCTAGGCCCTCATCTCCTCTTTAGGTGCCCCTGACAATTTTCTACCTCACTCGCTCTTTTCGGGTCTCTTTTATCTTTTGGGCATATTTTTCACTTATGGTTCTACCTTAGAGTTGTCAATTTAGAAATTCAAATAAGGGTATCCTTTAAATACATAGTTATGTTTTCGAAATGAGGGACCGAGAACTAAGAATTACTATTATCAACTAATCTTTCATTCCAAAGGTGTTAAAGTACTTCAGAGGCATCCATCTAGCATCCATACAAGAGACAATGGTTGCATCACATCTTCATTTACTACATAGGAGGGGGAAGCTCATTTTATTCCATCCACACATTTTACTACTTGTCATATTCTAGCTACATCTCGCTATCATTTGTCTAACTTGCACAAGGGAATCCTAGGGAAAAATATTTACACACACTCATAAGAACTATATGGATTCTGAGATGTAGTGTAGAACTCGATTGTAATTTCACTCTTCAGGTCACCGTCAGGGTCAGTTTGAATTGCCATTATACATTTCCTATATAGGTTTGATATGGTTTGTGGGCTTATACAGCTGAACTTTTAGTTTGCAGGTTATAGGTATCATCAAGGATCATAGTTTGAATATTAGGTGATCAACAAAGAACAACTATGAAACCCTAATAACATAGGAAAAACCAGATTCCAATCATTCGTGTAATTAGTTCTAGTCGCAAGTTCCTGGGCACCTCTGCCCTCATTTAGGCTCCTCTAGCCAGCTCTATTCATGGATTCTAGATTTTACAGTGAGTAGTGATGACACTTTTTGTATTTTTTTCATTACTCGCACCTTCCTAGATTACTTCCTATCCATTCAGAAATCAGATGTCCTTTTACCTCTTCATTTTGCTTAAATTTACTTACTTATTTTCTTGTGTCATTACTATACATTTAGCATTTGGATAGCATACATTACTATAGTTACTCTTGAACTAGATTTAATTAATTTACAAATTAAATTAAATCATTTCATGAACCCAATTCTCAAGCCCTATCTTCTTTCTTTTTTATACCCATCACTCGTAGTGGTCGTTTCGGTTCTTTTTCACAAATTGAGATTCCTCCATATGTTTTTAGGTCCTCTAAATAAATAGCTGAATCTTCCATTCCTTTTCTTGAATAAAATAAATTCCCACTTGAAAATATCAAAACTTCTAATAGTGAGCAATCATATGATGAGAATAGCAACATTGATCAAGAGAAATTAGATAATATTACTAATTTTTTCTCAGCCTTACATGATAACCCCAAACACATCACACATGTTCTAAATGCTTTACTTTATGCAAAACATGCTCTAGATGTTTCCTATTAACCTCTTATATGTTCATCATCGACTTCTATGGCTTCCACCAAACCCCTTAACATTCTTACTTTATATGTACCACTACCAAACCCCTCATTACTCCTAACACTTCTAACACACAACCTGGTTCCTCTTCAGGTACTCATGAATTAGCTTTTATATAGTAGGATCTAAAAATTCAAATCCATCATTTAGAACAAGATACTTTATGTGTCTCTCCATATTTTGATTCCTCCTTACTCCTACATACCCCATTTTCACTCATCATGTCTTCTTATCCCCTTCCTCCCAACTTTATTACACCTAGTTTTCCCACCTTCAATGTCCATGGTGACCCTCAGGAACATCTTCAAGCTTTCTATGTGGCATGTCTTGACTATAATAATGACCATACATTGTTAGTTAATCTATTTCTTAGGGTTTTGCAAGATTACGACATGTGTTGGTTAGATGATCTACTTATTCACTCAGTAACTTATTTTACATTATTATTTGATGTTTTCCTTGTTCTTTATCTATCAATATACACACCAAGATATCCTATGCACAACTCTCTCAAATCAAACAAGGATATAATGAGCATCTAGCTAACTAGGTTTTATGATATAAGAACAACCTAGCTAAGATGGCAAATGTAATCTTTGATTCTAAATTGCAAGATCTTTTTATTCAAGGTCTCTTATCTCCATTACAAGAGAGTTCCATCTTTGATACCTTTCAATATTTTGCAATACACTCAAAATGCATGAAGTTAAATTATTATCTATGGGAAAATTGAAATATCATGACCATGCTTCATCCTCATCATTAATTGATTCCGAGCTAAATCTACTTTCAAGTCATATCCTAAGACCACCAAAGAAAAGGAAATTTTTAGTCTCCTCTCCACCTAAAAAGCTTCAATTGTAACCTCCAAATCATAATTTTACCAGCCTACCTTATGTACCTATGTTTTTATTGCCACAACTTATTGAAAACAATCTTATCAATCTTCCACCAAGTCCACTCAATCTCGACCCCTCTTACCCCTATGTGTCCATAATTACAACAAAAAATGCATGATATGATTATCACCAATGCATGTGGGGAACTCTATTGATCGTTGTTTTCAAACTTGAGCATAGTCATTTAAGATCTCATTGATAACAATGCACTCAATCTCCTTGAGCCGTTTAATTCTAAGTCCGGTCAACGATAAGAAAAAACTAAAAAATATTTAATGACAATCTTCCCAAGTCATGACACACAAATCTTGTGACTCTTTGGCCAATCATACATATCGTGTTGTTCCTCCTCCTTCATCGGGGCCATATTTAGTTCCTTGTTTCTTCTGTTGACATGCATCATCCACTAGTAATTTCATTATCATGAATCATGATCATCATGCTACATTTATTTTTTATTCCTTGCACATCAATACTTCTATCAAGGATCATATACCCTGTCAATAATACTATGATCTATCCATCGACTCCTACATATGCGTATGCTCTGTTGCAATTCTCTTAGAAATCAATTATCCATTATCTAATGTCAAATTTCCATAGTCCCTAAATCTTTTGGCTATGTCAAAGTTTCCCATCATAGTTGGACCTCTCACTATGATTATGCCATTCGATGTTGCACATCTTCAATCAAAGGCTCGTGACATGATCTTACGTCTCCCTTGGCTCCTCGTTGCAAAATCCATCCCTTTCATGAATCATTTGTTCCTCAACTTCATTTACAATAAGCAATGCAGTCACTAGTCAAATGTGTTCCACCATGCACACCATTTCCACGAACCACTTTTGATCTTATACACCAATCATAACATACAGGCTTCCAATGACTCTCAGATATAAAGCTCCTTCTATACCTAGCTCTCCTATTCACACCGCGCACAACCTACATCAAGACCTTGTCATCCTCATTCCAGTCTCTTAGTAAACATAATTCGACCTTAGTCCCCTATTCAGGAAACCCCTTAAAAGAGGTATTCAGCTCCTCCTTCACCACATAAGTCTCCTTCACATGTACATACTTACTTTCCCACACCAACAATCATAGAAGCATTGTTACATGCCTTTATCTCCATGGATATCTGGGTGAAGGTCCCTCGCCCTTCACTATCGTCAGATAGTACCTTCCATCATTTACACACTTGGGGGGCATCATGCTTTCTCTCCCCCTTTCATCTATCACAATATTTTTTTTCTACTGATGCCTATTACCACAATTGTGCACTTCATGCCTCATCACTATTCCTTTTACACACTTGTGTACCCTTTGATATATGTGTTTTATCATCATTACCCTACTAACGCACTCTAGTTCCATGGTTCATACTCAACTATTGAGGGTATGATTCTAAAATGAACCTCACATTATTAACAATTTATGCTATGTGCTTCTTAACACATGTTTACAACATCAATTATCATACACTCATTTCCCGATGACGCACTCTTGACTGTCGAGGGTTATTTTATAAATAAACCTCAATTCATGCACATCTGTTAGGGGCATGCTGTCCCTATCACCTTCACATCTTACATACCATTCCATCACACTCATACACTTGCATATCTTTATTGCATATATTCTTACTAGCTTATTCTATGTTCATGTCACACTTTCTTTTCTATGCGAGACAGATTCTTAATATGTCATTATGTTTCAATATACACACATGCATGTTCGCTTGGTATTTTATGGTGATTACATATCTCTTATAGGTTCTTACATGTTGTAATGATGTTTAGCACTGTAACTTTTACTAGTCCCACCGAGGCTCCTGGGGGAATCCACTTTCTCTATTATCACATACTACACATGTTCTATTACTACATTTTTTACTACTTCCCACTGTAGTTACTTTACATTTCATCGATCTATACATGCTAATAACATACTATTTATCTTTGTAACATGCTAATAAGTGCTTAATGTACAACATTTACTTTGCAGGATTGCATGTCACCATGGTTATCTGATACACTTTGGCTTGCTATTGTTTTTCATTGTATGTTATTATTTTTGGTATATGTCATATGTCTTGTATGATCATTGCATTCTCTTGTCCTCTTCAAACATGAATGTATTATGAAATTGTGATAAATGCCCCATGTTTGAAACTAGATTATTATGGTCTATCTTATTTACACACTTTATTTTAAATTTCTTTCTTTTACATGCTTGCACTAACACATTTTTCTAGCCTACTTTGTTTGCATGTGCCTTGGTTGATACCATGCACATCCCCTACCCCATCCAAGAGTCACTTAGAATCTGGTCCTCTCCTTTGGGCCACATTCTCCTCCAAGCATCACATGCACCCTAAACAACAAGGGTATACATTGGGTGAAAAAATAATCCCTACAATATCTCAGAGATACACTTCAGAAAATCATAGTACAGAAACAAAATAGGTTACAATAACAAAACTAGCTCAGAATCACAAAGAAAATGCCAGCACCTAAAATTGGGCAACAACGTATAGTTTCTTGTGTCCTCCCCTAGACACTAATGTCCTGGGAGTATATATATTCAATCTATTATTACAAAAAATTTATAGAGAAGTTATATAGTTATAGGAACATATCTCCAATTACAAAATGCATTTTATCTCCTACAATCAACTTCAATTGGAACTAATTCAAGATAATCAGAACTAAATCAATACGTACCATATACATTGGTACTTATTAGGGTAGAGTCATGGAAGGAAAGTAAAACTATACCTCTCTCCCAACACTTGATCTTAGCATGAAATCGCTAAAAAAACTTGCACTTAGTGTGAGATCGCCCAAAAAACTCACACTTGGCATGAGATCACCTAAAAAATTCTCTATTGACATGAGATTTCCTTAAAAACTTACTCTTCACAATATTTTAGAACACCTTTCTATCCTTTACACTTCCTTACATGATGTGCACACTTTCCTTTACTACTACTTTTACACACTTTTGCATACTTTGCTCAAAATTTTCATATGCAGGACTTTGGCTACTCTTGTTCTCTTCTTTTGCAATTCCATCCTTACAAGAAGCAACAAGAACAACTTATATTAAAATAGCTAAATGCATATGCTTCACCCCTATGGTCCACTTTCATTTCCTAGTCTTCATGCTTCACTTTGCAATCACTCCACGCTTCACTTGTCCACTTGGCACACTATTTGCCACACTCTCTTTAGGATCATAAGGTTTGCATCTCTTATCTACTTTATATTATGAAGTATTCAATCAACAACATAAAGTGGGGGAAAATATAGACAAAAAATCTTGCACTTAGGTACATTTCTAGCTCCTAAAAGCATGTTATTATTTACATGATTCCTAGGAAATATAACTAGTGGTTGACAACTGTCTTTGGCCTCTTTTCTTTGTCTCTTTCTTTATTTTTTGTCTTACACACCCTACAGCCCAGTAAAAACTTATCTCAATTATCTTTCATGGCTTTAGACACTAGTACCTAGCCAGGACAACAATGTCTAGGCACTCTTGTCCCTTCTAGATGCCCCTGACCATTTTCTACCTCACTCATTCTTTTTGGAATCTTTTCCACTTATAGGTTGGCCTTCCATTTTTCAATTAAAAACTTTTAAAAAGGGAATCATATAAATACATATTTATTTTTTTGAAATGAGGGACCAATCACTAAGAATTACTATCATCACCTAAGCTTACATTCCAAAGGTACTAAAGTAATTCAAAGGCATTCATCTAACATCCATACAAGGTTCAAGGGTTGCATCACATCTACATACACTTCATAAGAGGGGGAAGTTCATTTTATTCCATCCACACATTTTACTACATTTCTACATTCTAGCTACAACTTACTATCATTTGTGAAACTTGCATAAGGGCATTCTAGGGTACAATCTCTACACACACTCACAAGAACTACATAGAGTCTAATATGTAGTTCTATGATCAGTTGTAAGTTCACTCTTTAAGTGACCATCAGGGTTAGTATAAATCCCCATTCTAAATTTTAATGTTTAGGTTTAATTTAGTTTATGGGATTTTGTAGGTGAACTTATCTTTTTTAGGTTCTAGATATCATCGGTGATCATAATACGAATATCAAGAAATCAACATAGAATAACTTTGAAACCCTAGTGATACAAGAAAAATTAGATTTATAACATCTGTGAATTCATCATTTCCTA
Organism: Taxus chinensis; assembly: GCA_019776745.2. Taxonomy (NCBI): domain Eukaryota; kingdom Viridiplantae; phylum Streptophyta; class Pinopsida; order Cupressales; family Taxaceae; genus Taxus; species Taxus chinensis. The sequence goes on from CM034154.1 coordinate 65,765,357, forward strand.
GTTATATTCATCAGTGCCCAGGCACCTCTGCCCTCCCATGGGTGCCCATGTCCGGCTCTGTTCATGGGTTCCAGATTTTACATTGAGTAGATATGACCCTGTTTGCATTCTATTCAACACTCGCACCTGCACAGATTACTTCCTGTCCTTTTAAAAATTAACCAAGTCCTCTAACCTCATTTTTTTTTTTAGGGTTTGATACTTTGCTTTCTTAATTTCTTATGTCATTACTATACATTTAGCATTTGGATATCATACATTATAGTAATTACTCTGAAACTAGATTTAATTAATTTATAAAACTAGACCTCTTCATCAAAAGGTGTGATTCCTAAAGACCCATGAGTGAGGAAATTCCAATTTATCATTACCACTATCCTACTTTGTGATGAGCTTTCTTTCCAAGGTGTTTCCATACAGAATGTGTAGCATAGAAAAATTCAAAAAACCAAGAATGACAACTAATGTGTATCCAAATTTGGGAAAATTTGAGCTCCTTTCATGAACCCCCTCTCCTGATTAGTTATTTCTAATACCATTACTCATGGGTGAAACTTGACATGGTACTCCCAATTTTATCCCCCCGGGGAAAAATTGATCAAACACGACCCTGCAATGAAGAAAATCTAAGGGTCGTTTTAATCCAGCGGGCTCATAATCGATCCCAAATCTGAGGGGCAGGTCAGAAATGGAGGATCAAACAACTTTTTAGGAAAGGAGTCCATATGCTCGATGGGAGACGATTGAAGAATAGGGCTCCAAAGTTTTTAGACTTTTTTAGAGTATGAGTGACTCAAGGAAGCAAGGGAACTCACAAAAGGTGAGCATGTGTCAACTCAGGTGTAATTCCAAAAGGCATACATCAAAAAGGTACTCTCAAATTAGTGTCAGACCCTCCACGAGGTCAAATCTCAATTGGAAATTCAGCAATTGGCCATACGAAAAGTCTAATAGGACCAACATGGACCGATGGAAGCCACATGTCATCATCGGCACACCATAAAGGTGTGATTCAAAGTGGAGAAGTCTCAAATGTGTGGAAACTCTCCCAGGTAGTCAGGGTCCGACAAAAGTCAAAGGGGCAAAGCCAGTCATTGAAAACATTGGCTAAGTATAAAAAATAGCAGAAGTTCTTTACGTGTCTCATGGGAGTTACATCATATATAAGGGTTGAATCAAAACTACCTGGATCTCCAGATAAGCGTCAAGCCTCCACATGTCCCAGATCCAACCCTGCAAAGTCTTAGGGTCTTAATAGATAGAGCTGACAGTTGAAAAGTCACCTCCAGGCTAGTGGAGTGATCCGTGTGTCCATCATGCATCTTCAAAGGTCAATGGCAGCCCAAAGAAAGACCCTGAACTAGCGCTACCCCTCCACGTGTTTAAGGTTTGAAAAGGGGACACCAGATGTTGAAAATCCAAGCTCGAGACAGGCCTTCTCAGAAAGCCTCCACACATCATCTTCGGTGTCAACTTCAAAGGTTAAAATCTAGAGGTAGGTCCCAAATGTGCACTAGGGGACCTCCACGTGTCCCATACTCTGGTCAAACATATGGCCCTAGCTAACTCCAAAAGGGACTTAGGGAAATATACACAAAAGAAATAGATAAAGGCCATGGAAGGAGCCACATGTCTCTTCGGTGCTCTTTCAAGAAAAGAATCCAAAAGCGGTCCCCAAACATGTGCTAACCCTCCATGTGTCTTAGGTTAGGTAGAGTATCTCCACCAATAGGAGGGACTTAGGTAGAACACAAAGGATCCCATGGAAGATATGTTTCATGTCAGCTCCAATGTAACTTCAAGAGTGAGAAGAGGGGCAACTGAACGTGGAAAAACCTTAAGTCACTTATAATTAAGGGTGGATGTCATTCGTATATTACAAGCCCACATTAAACGCCTGACCCTCGACCTTCAAGAAGCCATTCCTTTTGACTCGGGAGTTCAAGTTTTGAGCGGGAAAGGACATTTTGGAAATCTCCCGGTGCCTACTACTCACCTGCCACCATTAACGATCTAGCCTAATATGCCATTTTCAAGGTTTTCAAGTCTCCCAGCTTCTACCATGATGAAGAATGGGCCTCCTTTCATTTTCCAACTAAGGAATATGCACATGGGGGCATGAAGCACATCATTGTTATAGTAAATCCAATCATCTGTTAGTAGGTGATTGGCCTGGTTAGAGTAGGTGGACTTAACAAGGGTGGTTGAAGAAGGATTGGAAACATTTCCCTCTCATCCTTCTCTTATTCTTCTATATATTGTAAAGGAGGGGCATATTTTCAAAAGGATTGGTAATTGTTTCTCTTCTAGCCCCCTCTCTCAAATTCTTCCCTCAAGAGGTTAAATGTGGAGCTTAAGCCTCCTCCCATTGGCTCTGATAATGGCATTTTCTTGCCTCTTGCCTTGGTAATGATGTACTGTGTGAACTCATGGAGCAATAAAATCACTGATTTTGTGATGTATCTTGTCCATCCTTCCTTATTTTACTATCTCTTCTTTCCTCTCATCATTGCAGGGTATACTGTGCATACTTCTGTGTTTGTTATAGGTTTTGGGAGCTGTGTTTAATGGGTTTGAAGTGGTGTTTCATGTGAATTTTATCTATGGTATCTGTGGTGCATCTTGAGCCACCCTCTCCTTTTCTCACCTCTCTCCATTTCATCAAAGTTGAGATTGTGACCAACCACCCCCTTTTCTTGGTGTTAGCACCTGATGTAGTGTAGGATTTCTTTATTTCATGCTCTCTCTCTCTGTCTCCTTGGTCCATTGGTGGGTTAGATTAGGATTAGATAATTACATTTCCTTTCTTAGAAGTAGTTCAGCATTAGGATTAGGAAGAAGAATCCAAATTTCTATAGAGGTCCATCTAAATTCCGCAAGTCCTATAACTTGAGAGATGGTCTCATGTTATGCAATCACACCGGATGCCCCAATCAAATCTGAGGCCATTTGGGGGTGTTGTGATTTTGCATAAAAAGTTTTGGCATGCCTAGTGGGAAATTTAGGTTATATTTTTCTCATCTTTCCAAGGTGTCTATTATCAAATAGAAAGTCTTAAGCCACCATGTGACCACATCAATAGTTTTAGGTGGGTCAGATTGAAGCACCTTACAACTTCACTTCATCAAGTTCGATGTGCTCTTGGTGAATCATTTCAGCCTTTAGAGGCACTTTCAAGAACATATGGTGAATCCATCTGATTGAAAACCCATTCTATGAGTTACAGGCCTAGTTCCCATCAAGGTTTTCATCCATTCATCTTTCCACATCTTCCATGTTCTGTTCATCAGTTTGATGTGCTGTGCATCATGACTTAATTCCCATCATACGAATTCACACTTAGCAAGGACATCTTGACAAAAGAGTTTGATTTCTTACCCAGACTTGGAGGAAATTTTTGAATGAGGAGGGCCCCATAGAAATTCAATCCCTTTTCATCTGCCCCATCATTCATCCTTCAACCACAAGAACTTACCACCGAAGAGGAGAAACTGGAAGAGATCAAATGAGAGTTGAAGTCACTTGATGAAGAAATCATTATTGAAGACTTTTTACTTTCATTTGATAGGATTGATTTGATTGATGATTCCATCGAGGAGTTTCATACTACCAAGGAGGAATGAAAAGAGTATGAAGATCCCATATCTCCCACACCATCCACCCAAGAAGGTCCATAAGAAGACTCCATCCTTGCAGTCGAAATTTAAAACCATGGGCACATTCTAAGGGACCAAACCATGCCCAATCAGGTACTTGGCTTCATTGGAGCCAAGATAGTTTCTACCAGTCATGCATCATTTTAGAGCATGAGGTTGAGCTACAAAGAACCAAAGGTTAGCATCACCCACCTCCCAAATCCAAGCGCAGAACAACTCCAGGAGGTGTACATTTTCTTTTTCTGACACTTTGAGGAGGGATCTTGAAACACCATATGTGAGGTGGTTTTTTACTCTCATTTCCGACCATGTTAAGTGCCAAATTAACTACATGGTTGTAATTTGTGAGGAAGGGGAGCTACTTCTTCCTGCCAGTTGCAGGATTTGTTTGAGTTCCCTTTACTTTTGGTTAGCATAGAGTAGGTAGGTTTTCTTTCAGTATAAGCAATTCTTTCACACACTCTGCATATCCCACTTGGGGTGTGTATGATTTTAATTTTTGTACATAGCAGTGTTGTAGTGTTTTTTTGCTCTAAGGTTGTATCATTGTACAATTCGATGCACCTCCAAGGTTAGTGTTGCAGCGGTGACTTAGGAATAGGTGAAACCCAAGATCAAGATATTTTTCTACTCTCATAACCTCATTTCAATGATTTTCTTTTGAAAATTAAGAGTACAAATAGTAGGGTGAGCTCAGGTTCATTAAGTGTAAGCAATCAGGCTCAAGGTTTTAGGGACAAGATCATTACCAAGATCCCATTCATGAATCCATGTCCAATGGATACTTACAAAGATATTGGTCTCTTCATCTAGTAGGCATATGTCCCCCTGAGTCCCCAAATTGTTATCCCAATTTTCCCCCCCAGAAAAATTGATCAAACACGACCCCTACACAGAAGAAAATAAGGGTCATTTTAGTCCAGCGGGCTCACAATCGATCCCAAATTTGAGGGTCAGGGCAGGCTTGACAATGGAGGATCAAACAACATCAAAGGAGTCCAGAGCTCGATAGGAGAAAATCAGAGAAAGGGTTTAAAGTTTTCAGACTTCACCCCATATGAATCGACTTGGGGCTGAAAGTAACGGAGTTTCGTGGAATGCACATGTCAGCTCTATGTAATTCAAAAAGGTGCATAAAAATGGAAGGTCTCCCAAATGAGTGCACATCCCTCCACGTGGTCTAGAGTCTCAAAAATTTGTGGCCATAACAAAAGCCAGGACTTACAGAATCATGTGTCTAAGCGCAATTCCAAAAAGGGCAGTGAAGAACTCCCAACCACAAGTCTCATCTCAATGTGCACAAGTCTCAAAAATTTTCAAGGTGTAGACCAAAGTCAAAGGACTCACAGTCTCCACATTTCATCAGTGCACAGAATCTCCATGTGGTACCATAGCGCGGGTCATGTGGAGACAAAAGCAATGGCCATTGAAGACCGGATCAGCTAAGTATAAAGGGGCCAGTAGGAAGCCTCCACATGTCTCATCAATGCACCTCTCAAAGGTCAGCCCAAAATGTAGTCCTAAACGAGTACAATCAGCCACCTCCACGTGACCCAGGGTCTGAGGAAATGAGAGCATGGCAGTAGAAAAGTAAATCTAGGCCAGTGGAAAGCAGCCACATGTCTCATCGGTGCATAATTTCAAAGGTAATGGCCTAAAGAAAGACCTTGAACTAGCGCCAGCCCTCCATGTGTCCCAGGTCCGAAAAGGGGACACCAGCCATTAAAAATTCCAATCTCGGGACAGGCCAACGAAAGCCTCCACGTTTCATCTTGGCGTACATCTTCAAAGGTTAAAATCTGAAGGTGGTTCCCAAATGTGCGTTGAGCTCTCCACGTGGTCCATAGAAGTTAGACATATGGCCCCACCAAACAAAAGGGACTTATTGAAAATTGGCTAAGCAAAATAAATAGAGTGAAGGCCATGCGGAAGGAGCCACGTTGTCTCTTCGGAACTCTTTCAAGAGGTGAATCCAAAATATGCAGTCCCCAAACATGCCCCAGCTCTCCACGTGTCTGAGGTCGGGCATAGTGTCTCCACTAATAGGAGGGGCTTAGGTAGAACAAAGAGGAAATATAGAAGCCACCACGATGACACCAGTGGTCTCAGCAGTGCAAATTCAAGAGTGTAGAAGAGGGGACGTGAATCTTCAACAAGCACAATGGGGCCGCCACGTGGACCCTGTATGGTAGACTCATTCAGCAGATTGCGAGCCCACATTAAACACCTGACCCTCGACCAGGAAACCATAACTTTTGACCAGGAGCTCAGTTTTAAGCTGCAGAAAGGAATGTTTTCAGAGAGATCCTGAGTGCCTACTACTCACCTGCCACCATTAATGATTCAGTCTGTCATTTTCAAGGCTTTCAAGTCTCCCACCTACCACCATGATGAAGAATGGGCCTCCTTTCTTTCCCAGCAAGGAACAACACATGGGGGCATGGGTTTTATAGTAAAGCCCATCATTGTTACAAGAAGATTTTAATGCTTTATGGAGTGGTTGGAGAAGGTGGATTCAATGCATTGCAAGGGTGGTTGAAGAAGGATTCAAAGTTTCCCTCTCTCCTCTTATTCTTCTATATATTATAAACTAGATACATATTTCAAAAGGTTGTTTATTGTTTCTCTTCTACCCCCTCTCTCTTTCTCCCCATGGGTTGAATATGGAGCTTAAGCCTCCTCTCTTGGCTTTGTAAAGGAATTTTCTTTCCTCTTTTCCCACTGATGATGTACTATGTGAACTCATGGAGCAATAAAATTTGTTTTGTGATGCATTTTGTCCATCCTTCCTTATTTTATTGTCTCTTCTTGCCTCTCATCATTGCAGGGTATACTGTGCATACTTCTGATGTCTATTGATGGTTTTGGGAGTTGTGTTTAATGGGTTGAAGTGGTGTTCCGTGTGAATTTTATCTCTGGTCTATGGTGCATCTTGTCCACCCTCTCCTTTTCTCACCTCTCTCCATTTCAAGTAGCTGAGATTGTGACAAAGCACCCCCTTTTCTTGGTGCTATCACCTCATGTAGTGTAGGATTCCTTTATTTTATGCACTCTCTCTCTCCCTGTCTCCTTGGCATTGTTAGGCTAGGTGTAGTTAGATCGTCATTTTCTTACATTAGGAGTAGTTTAACATTAGGATCAGGAAGAGTAGAATTCATCTTTCTCCAAAGGGCCATCTCAAGTCCGCAAGTCCCACAACTTGAGATATGGTCCCATGTTATGTAGTCACACCAGATGCCCCACTTAGATTTGAGGCTATTCGGGGGGTGCTGTGATTTGCACTAACATGACCCTTTTAAATCTTAGAATACACTTCAACAGGATCTGATAAGAGTTTCATGAGGAGTAGTTACTCTTCTCATTTTTCCAATCCAATCCCTCTGTATATATCATTACTTAGGGGCATTCACATCTTCTCACTCATCATTGTAGAAGGGTAAAATTTACTTGTCTTTATTTCAAATTTATGTTGTGTTTTTGTTATTTCTTGACCAATTTCATGTATTTTGTTTTTGTCTTGGATCCTTTATAGCCGTGAAGCCTACTTTTATGGTATATATTGGGTTTTTTTCTCTTGTTTTACTTTGGAACAATTACAAGTATTATGTTAATGTCTTGGTTCATTTGTAACCATGATGCCTACATCCACTGCATTTTTTTTTCATTTTTTTATGTGTGTGTGTTTTTTTTATGCACATAGTAGGTTAAACATCATGTGTCTTTCATAATCATGATCACAACTCTATCATGCGATAACAAAATAATGTTTCTCTAACTTTTACTCTTTAAATAAAATCTCATTCGAGTGAAATTCACTTCCTTTTCATTAGCCTTTCCCTTTTTCCTATTAAGTGGTTGTCCACCACTTTTTTGCATTACCCATTTGCTTGAGGTGACATACCCTTATCATTCACACTCATTAGGGCATCTCAATGTTCCATCGCATCCACACTCACTGAGGCATCTCAATGTTCCACCAGCTTCCCCGTCTTCTACTCATTGATCTACATACATCTATTAGCTTTAAAATGTTATTACTTTGTAATAACACTTTTATGAGGGGAAAATATAGACACCCTAGAAATATATACCTAATTCTAGCCTATTCTTGGATTATTCATATATAATTTACATCACTTCAAAGTTAATTAAGTTAATTCCATCCCTTTAAAATTAACTAAATTAAATCTATCATACCCTTTATAATTAATTTTATTAATTCTATATACTTATAGAATTAATTAAATTAATCCCTACACCCTTTAGCTAATTTAATTAAACATTTATTTAATTAAATAGTTAATTACTCTCTGACACCTCATAGATAATTAAATTAGTTATTAAAATAGAAATAAACCAATTTTCCTACTCATCCTCCACTTGGACTCCACTTCATTATCCTAGTCACTCCACTCAACTCCAATTCTAGAATCCTACAAAGGTGAGGGAAAAAAATGTTCACGTACAACCACCTCATTGAATAAAAAAATATAAATGCCTTTCCCCTCAATGGATAACGAGTTCATTCAAAATTTCTTCAATGCTATTATAATAATATGTTGATGTAGGGGCATCACCACTAGGCCTAATGTAGAATGTGTGTCATCAAATTTTGCTTTTTGGGTCCCTTAGGTTGTCTTAAGAGTCATTAAATGGTCTATGTACGCTATAGAGGTATAGATTCTAAATAAGGAGTTTTCCCTCCATTTTTCTTAGTTTAAAATTTTGATTTTTTGTAAAGCCACTTGTTGGCTTGCTAGCATGTGCAAGTGATTTATAAGGCTCGATAGGGTCTCTAGAAGATATATAATATTAATTATTGTTGGAGGACTCCATTATGGTCTATGGAAGGAACATTTTAACTCTCCCTTCTTTTATAACTCCCATTTTGCATCTAACTAGCTCACAAGATGTCATCATGAACAATAATGAGGGAATTTACTTAAGAATTCGAGTTGGGGAGCATTTATGAATGTTGTGTAACTGTTGTAGAGAATTTATCAATCAAGAATTGAATTTAGAGCTCCAATAATTTTGATTAGTACAATTTCTTTCCTTCTAAATGTAGGATTGTATTTTATAGTTTCAAGTAATGCATGTATGTGAATGTAAATTAATGTGTTGTTTCAAACCATTCGAGATAAATTTTTCATATTAAACACAAATCACTTGAAATGTTTACCCTAAAATTATTAGGACCTTTTTCAGATGGTTTTTCAACCATTTTTCTTGAAGATTAATAAATACTTAGTTATGACACATTTTCTAAATTGGACCGAGGATGCACACAATGTGTTTGACAAAATGTCTGTCATGGTACAATTTCCATAAATTCATTGTTTTGAAGATTTAATTTATAAAAATTTATAAATTAGGAAGATAAAAACATTTTACAAATGGGTTTGTAATGGTTTTGTGATTTACAATCCGTAAGAAAATTTGTTTATGACAAAAATTTCAGGGTAGGTTGTTGGTTCTCTAGAGTGCAAAAAAATGAAATTTTTGATAAAGGCAATGAAAGGTAGTGTCTTGAATGTTTGAGTCCATGTATTTATTGGATATAAGTGTGGAAATAGGGTAGGTGATCCAAATAACTTATGAGGATCCTAAGTCTTTCTCATAAGGACTATAAGCTAGTTACAAATGGCAAGGCACAATTAAGTGCTTGCTAGGAAAGGTAAGTGCTTGTGGAACCTTATGAATATACATGTCTTAGAGCATGAATAGGACATGGTATTATCATTATAGAACAATATTTGAAGGTGAAAAATCCCACTCAAGTTAATAAATGTCATTTTTACAAGTTTAGGCCTTTATAGGCTTGAGAAGGATCCTCAGTATAAAGCTTGGGGTGGGGTTTTTTGTTGGAATCATATTGAGATTGGCATATGAACTAAGTTAGTTATTTTTCTCTACATAATTTTGGTATCAAAGCATGGGATATTATTTAAGTTTCTTTGATGATTGAAATTTTAATAGTTATGTGGCTAACGGGTAAATTGTGAAGTATGTGTGTGAAGATTGATAGGTTAGAATAAATGGAAGTGTGAAAGAGTGAAAAGAGAGAAGCAAGAAAATAAATTTCTTGAGAAGAGAGATAAAAGTTAGTGAGAAGAAGAAGAAAAATACAAATGGATAGAGAAGACTTGATGAAAAAATTGGTTAATTTGATTAGCCACGGATGAAGAGAATAAGAAGAGAGAGAGAGAGAGAGAGAGAGAGAGAGAGAGAGAGAGAGAGAGAGAGATGGAAGAGGAAAGAGGAAAAGATGAAGAAAAGTGAGATGTGGTTTCAATAGGAGATCACAAATTTGAAACAAGGTGTAGAGCATCTGATAATTCTCATTGAAAGAGAGAGAGAAGATAAAAGACAAGAGAAATGGATATAATTTTTTATGAGAAATAAAGCCAAGTGACCAATTAGAGAGCTTGTAAGGAATATATAAAGAATGTAGCTAAGGAAAATGATAAAGCAAGAGGAAAGAAGACAAAATAAGATGTAAAGGAAAATGGATAAGCAAGAAAGAGAGGTAGTCAAGGAATTGGTGTTGATAGAGGACAAGAATGATGATGAAGATATTATAGAATAATTTTTGGATTTCCTTGAGATGGGAGATGATGATAGTAGAGTTTAAAAAGTGAAGAAGGAAGAAGAGTTTAGAAGAATACAAGTTTAAGTGATGACAAGGGAGGAAGGAGAATTTACAGGGGAAACCAAGCCTTAAATTTTGATTATAAAATTATTTGCAAGTGTATGAATGTAGATATGAAGAGTAAACAAGCATGTGACCAATTAGAGGTATTGAGCCTTGAGATGAATAATGGAAGTAAGAAGACAATGAAGAAAGAACACCAAGTGAAAATTGAAGAAAAGGTGACACAAGAAAGTGTGTTTGTTTATGAAATATTTGAACAATTAGAAATGGATATGGAAGCCTTGGAGCATGCTATGTATGAAGGAAAATCATGTGAAAATCATATGGAAATCTACAAAAGAAAAGAAGAAGAAGAGTACCATAGTGTAATGGAGAATGAGAGCAGGAAAGAAAAAGTACAAAAAAACGAAGACTATGACAAGAAAAATAATGGGAACATTATGTCTATAGACTACACAGAGATGGAGAAATTGATAAAGTATGGAGAGGGTTATCCATTTTCTGTTAAGATATTTGTGTATGTAAGTATAATGAATGGAATATTGAGAATGATGAAGACAAAGGTGGAGATCCAAAAGTAAGCAAACAATGTCAAGGAAAATTCAAGACAAAGGAACACCATATGGGACCCTAGAGGTCTTAAGGAAATAAAGGATAGTGAATGTGCATAATAAATACTTAAGGAAAGATAAAACAATGAAGACTGAACTAGAGACTCAGCCTGTAAACAAAAAGACTACAAAAAACCTTCTTTCCCCCCCTTGGTAGTATGATGCAGTGGAATAACCACTAATCCTGATGTAAAATGTGCATCAAAAAATTTTGGTTTTTAGGTCTCTTAGGTTGTCTTAAGATTCATTAAATGGTATATGTATTCTAAAGAGGTCTAAATTTTGAATAAGGAGGTTTCCCTCCATTTTTCTTAGTTAAAAAAAATGAATTTTAGTAAAACCACTTGTTGGCTTGCTAACAGGTGCAAGTGATTTAGGAGGTTAGATAGGGTCTTTAGGAGTTATAGAATATTATTTATTGTTGGAGGAATTTTTTATGAGTTGTGGAAAGAATCTAATAACTCTCCCTCCTTTTGTAACTCCCATTTTGCATGTAACTATCTCACAAGATGTCATCATGAACCGTAATGAGGGAAGTTACTCAAGAATTAGAGTTGGGGAGCATATATGGATGTTTTGTAACTATTGTAGATCTTTGATCAATCAAGAAGTGAATTTGGAGCTCCAAATTTTTTGTGTAATACAGTTTCTATCCTTCTAGTTTTAGGATTGTATTTTACAGTTTCAAGTAATGCATGTATGTGATTGTAAATTAATGTACTATTTCACACTAGTCAAGGTAAATTTTCCATTTTAAACCCAAATAACTTTAAATTAAACCATAATAGTATTATAAAATTTTGCAGATGGGTTTTCAACCATGTTACTTGAGGATTAATAAATATTGAGTTATGACAAGTTTTCTTAACTAGACTTAGAATGCACACAATGTGTTTGACAAAATGTCTATCATGGTATAGTTTGCATAACTTCATATTTTGAAGATTTAAGTTTTAAAATTTTTACGGTAGTAATATAACATTTTTTTAGAAATGGGTTCATAAGGGTTATGTGATTTTAACTCCGTAAGAAAAAAAAATTACAACAAAAAATTCCGGGAAGGTTGTTGGTTCTATAGAGTGCAAAAAAATGACATTTTTGATCAAGGAAATGAAAGATAGTGTATTGCATGTTTGATTCCATTTATTTAGTGGATATAAAATTGTTTTTAAGTGTAAAAATATGGGATTTGAGCCAAATAACTTAGGAGGATCCCAATTATTTCTCATAAGGACTATAAGCTAGTTACGAATGTCAAGGCACAATTTTGTGTTTGTTATGAAAGGTAAGTGCTTATGGAACCTTATGAATGAAGATGTATTTGAGCATAAATAGTGAATGGTATGAGCATGATATAAAAATATTTGAAATTTATTATGCCACTCAAGTAAATAAATGTTAGTTTTGCAAGTTTAGGCCTTTATATGCTTAAAAAGGATCCTCAGTGCAAAGATTGGGGTGAGGTTTGTTGTTAGAATCATATTGAACTTTGAATATGAACTAAGTTATTTATTTTGATCTACATCAAATGAATTAATGAATTTATTTACAACCTTCAACCACTTCATATCCTCTATAAAAAAATAGGCCATATCCTTTGTAATGATCCCTGGAAGCTTTGCAACAAAAATTTGCCAATTTTTTATTTGATATATGCATATTAAAAAGACTTCCTTGTATCTAAATTTTCTTATATCAAATCCATTTCTTAATTTATATAATAATTTAGATAACCCAAAATCCAAATTTTCAAATATGATACAAGTATAATAATTTAGTAATCTTATCATTGAGGTCTGTAAGAAAGACTGTAAAAGAGGTTTATTTTTTGTTATTTTCTTACTTTTGATTCTACTTGTGGTTTTCCACTACTTACACCACCCCCTTTAGCTTAATATTATCTATCAACATCTCTCTCCCTAGTCCCTTGGAATTTTTATGTAGGTTATCTTAGAAGTAGTGTTAGTTTTAGTTTAGAAAGGTAGAGGAGTTGGCCTTCTGTAGAGGTTTGTCTCAAGCTGCAAGTCCCACACTTGGAGATAGTCCCATGTTGGCCCAAAATTATTAATCTTTCATGATCAAATATATGGTTATATTTTGATCCCCAAGGTTTTAGAATGCCTAGTGGGACAAGATTTAAGTTATTTATAACTCCATATCATCAAGTTTGATGTGTTATTGGTGATATATATCCTTTAGAGTCATTTCTCAACACATCTAGTGACTCCACTTGTTCACGAAACCAATTATCTAACTCGAAAAACCATCCACTTCTCCTTTTCCACTCATTTTCATGTTTCCATTTATCTCATGGATCTCTAAAGAGATATCTCATTCTATCATTTCATTTCAATCCTCCTTCATTCATAGCAATGGGATGATATCCTCAAAACATCCCTAGAAACCCTACCTATTTTACATGGGAATGGAGATCAAACTCCTATTGATCACATCCAAGATATTGCCAACCATTGTTCCCTTCATAATAGTAAAGAAGAGAACATTTGCCTCATCCTTCGTATTGCATCATTCATAGTTAAAGAAAGATATTTCTACAGTAGTTTGGCTCCACAATCCATTTCTGCATGGGATCAGCTGGGAGAAAAACTACATAGTTGGTTCAAGGAGAATGTAGATGTTATCTCTCTCATGGAACACCTCAAAAAAATATAGCGAGATTCAATGGAGTTCATCTCATATTTCAACATCATATTCTAAAGGACATGGCTCAAATCCCTCGAGAATTCATACCCTCACAAGGTATGGATTTTTTGTATTATTCGAGGTACTTGGATGTTGATTTAGGTGTATTGATCCAAACCTTAGGAGGTAGTTCTCTTCCTCAATATTTTTCATTGCATTATAAGCTGAGAATATTCCCCTTCATGGTATCCAAAGGAAACTCATCCCCATTGCTTCCATTCTTAACTCACCATCTCAATTTCTCTATACCCCCTACGTAGATTAAGAAAAATATAGCATTTTATTCCAAAACTAGAAAGATGATTTGCTTCCTAATTCCATTATTAGTGCCCTATAATTTTATCATGCTCAAAATATCCCCCGTGGTTTGAAAAAAATATCCCCATCTCCACCTAAGGCATTATGCGACTCTCTAAAACCTTTTCACGATGTTTTGAGAATTCACGATGTTCTAAATTTTTCCCCAATGCTCTATTCAACCCATACTGAAATAAGTTATCATACAAGGTGGGTGTTATTCAAAATTCAACCCCTAGGGTGAGTTCAATAACTTGCACAACTTCTTCAGGCTTAAGCGAGTAGAAATGGTTTGAGGCCCAAAAATTAGATATTGGGTACCCCTTTTCTTTCCTCTAACTTCTTTTTCCAAAGAAAATTATAAGGAGTTAAGTGAAAAAATTGAGGAGAAGTCTGTAGAAAAATCCACGAAAGATGCAAAAAAACCACAGAAAAAAGCCATAGAAAAGTCCGTGGAAGTTGTAGAAAAAGTTCATAGAAAATTCCACAGAAAAGTACACGGAAGTAGCAGAAAAAGTTGCGAAAAGTCCATGAAAGCCATAGAAAAAGTTCACAGAAAAGTCTACAAAATCCGTAGAAGAAGTCCGCAGAATCCACAAAAAAATCAGTGAAAGGCACAGAAAAAGACGCGTAAAAGTCTGCGGAAGCCACAGAAAAAGCCACAGAAAAGTCTGTGGAAGCCATAGAAAAATCTATGGAAGCCATAGTCAAAGGGAAATCAGAAAAATTAGATAAATTTTTCTTGCGTGGTCCATGAGACATTGGGACATGAGTTCTCTGAAAAGCCAAAATAGCTGACTACAAATGAGATGTAGGGGAAGAAGCGGTCAACGGCCCTCATGGCCCAGTAAATGTTGGGAAAAGCAGGACGTTATGACCCAATTTTTCTAAAAGTACTGATAGGAAGGAGTTTTTTGGGTGGATTGGAAATTATTGTCTAGGACAGCTGAGACACAAGGACCCAAAATGGCAGATATGCCCGCATGCAAAGGAAAATTCAATGCACGACAGACCCGAAATAGCTGCCCACACTCAGAAGGCCATAATGTTTTAATTTCTTAACAAAAATGGACAAAATTGGTACCATTGGAATCATGTTTCTAAGCTCGATGCACAGAAATCTAGAAATCTAGAATTTGATGAAGAATCAATGGATATTTTGTAGAAAACATGCATAGGTTCAGAATAGTGTTTTATTTGGTAGTTAGGATGCATTCAATGGAGCATGGGTTGACATTTCTTACTACTACAATTTATGGGGCATTATGGGGAGCCTTTTACAAGCAACAGAACATCATTTCACCCATTTATGACAACTTGCAAGTGGTTAAAAATAAAGATTGGGATTACAATTCTCTCTCTCCTTCTCAATTGTATAAATTATAATCTTGGGCTCATTTGTAAAGGAGTTGGTTATTTTTTCTCTGCTGGCCCCTCTCTCTTTCTTCATTAGGGTTGAATGTGGAGCTTAAGCCTCCTCTCTTTGCTTTGTAATGGCATTTTCCTACCCCTTTCCCACTAATGATGTACTATCTAAAATCATGGAGTAATAAAATATGTTTCGTGATGCATTTTGTCCATCCTTTGCTTATTTTATTATCCCTTCTTGCCTCTCACCATTGCAAGGTAGACTGTGCATATCTCTGATGTCTATACTAGGTTTTGGGATCTGTGTTTAATGGGTTTGAAGTGGTTTTCTATGTGAATTTTATCTCTAGTCTGTGGTGCATCTATTCGATTGCTCACCCCTCTCCACTTCAGGCAGCTGAGATTGTGATCAACAACCCCCTTTTCTTGGTGCTATCACCTCTGTAGTGTAGGATTTCTTTATTTTCATGCTCTCTCTCTTTATGTTCCCTTGGAAAGTTTATCTTAGGAGTAGATAGTCGCATTTCCTTCCTTAGAAGTAGTTTAGTGCTAGAATTAGGTAGAGGAACCAGCCTTCTCTGGAGGTCTATCTCAAGTAGCAAGTCCCACAACTTGGAGATAATACCCATGTTACCCAGTCACACCATGAGCTCAAGCATGCAAACTTGTGAAAATCAGAGGGTGTTGTGATTCGGTGATACTAATTCTGGCACGCCCAGTGGGAGAGGTTTGAAGAACCTTACCACTTCATTTCATCAAATTGATGTGTTCTTGGTGAGATTCAGCCTTAAGAGGCACATGCAAAGCACATCTGGAAAATCCATCTGGTCAACAACCCATTCTCTGAGTTACAAACTTTCCTTCCATCCATTTCCACCCATTCTTATTTCCATATCTTTCATCTTCTACCATTCATGAAGTTGTATAGTCATGGCTTCATTCCCATCTTGGAAATCACACTTACAATAGCAATGGTGCAGTCCACCTCTAATGTATTTCTCAACTCCTCCATATCAGCATTATGATTAGATTTAGAACCATTATGCTTACCCATATGAGCAGTGTCAAAATAGTTTGGCTATGAAACATATCAGGAACAAGGGTTTGCATATAATGACAATAGTCAAATGGAGAATGTTGATTTGCTAGAGAAGATTCATAGAATGGAGGATGGCATGGTTCAATCTAGGGCTACAGCACAGATGAAAGATTTCAGAATTGGTTGCAGGGAACCTTATCATTGAGATGGCCCTTTTCCAAGACATTACAGCCCACGGGAGAAGCTTGAATTCATCATTAAAATGCTAAGTCAACTTGCGCAGTGGCCTGAGAAAATAGAGGCCTACGAGCTTGGTGTCAAACAACCTTTTCAATAGGTAAGTCCACCACCTCATATCTTTTATTTTCCTCTTTCTCAATTAGTATCATTGTAGCAGTGTCATGAGTCTACTTTCTCACTTGCTTCCCCTAGTGTCGAATTCCCTTCTCCATCTTCTAGTATCCCATCCCATCTTAATTGCTCTATCCTTTTCCCTTTAAAATCCAAGTGCCCTCTAGAAGAGCTAAAAGCAATACCTTCCCCACCCACCACTCCTCCTACCTTCCCAAGTCCATGTTGGGAAGAAAATCGAGAATCTAGTCAAGGGGAGTAATGAGAAGAAGAGCAAAGAAAAGAAGAAATGATTACAAGATTGGTGATCTTGCTTCTTAGATTTGGAATTGAAAAGATTCCCTTTTTGGTTAATCCTATGGAGGAGTGCAAAGTTGAAGAGTTGGTGGTGGCTAAGGAAAAATTTGTAGCAGCAGTGGAACAAGAAGATTTTCCATCCATATGCTCTGAATGTAGTGTCCATGATGGAATTTTATTTGAGTATGATGATCTAATTCAAGCTACACAATCAGTCCAAGCAAGGGATGAAGCAACTACTCCAAATCCAAAAGAGGAGGAGTACATTCCAGCTATGGAGGAGAACCATACAATTTCAAAGGCTTTGAGCACAAAGAATATTGTAGAAGAACCTTCAGTTATTCCTCCCACTTCATCCCCTTCGAGCTCTAATGTTGAAGAAGAGTTTGAGATTTCAAACTTCATGTTCAAGGATGAGGGGAACATGGTGAGAAAGTTGCATATCAGAAATACACTATGGAGGACATAGAGCACACGCAATAGGGTAATGAGGAGGTAGATTATTTGTCTAACCTAGAGGATTGATTCAATAGGGAGGATCCTGTAGAGATCACATAATTTTCTCCTCCATCATCTTCCTTCCAAGAACATGAGTCCATTGCCATGGAAGAGAGCATTCAAGGATAGTAGCCTACATTTAAAATTAGCCCTCTGAAACCAAGGTTAGAGGATCTAAATCTTCCATGTTCTTCTCAGGAGGAGGGAGGGAACAATGATGAAACACATTGTGTATCAGTCATCAAGGAAGAATGTCAGTTTTCTATAGGTAAGTAACAAACAAAAAATCAACCCACAGACAACCACTTTGTTATCTCATTTTTGAGTTTACGCCAAAAATGAGATAACCCTAAGAAATTTTTGAGCTGGTTTTCTAAGAATCACCTTTTAGAGAGATAATCAGGTTTTCGGGTTTCACAAGCAAGACAACATGTGTTTTGGATGCTTCATGTCGTGTGTTCCCCAAAACCTGAAACCCACATCAAGTAAGGCGAGTCGGGTTTGCAGACCTTCCAAGCATCGGAACATGCCTTAGTCAAAACATGCTTCATGTCACATGTCTTCCGATCCTCGAAGCCCGATTTACTCCTTTGTTTTGGGTTTCCGGGGGTCATCAAGCATGATGCTTCATGTCGCTTGTTTCCCGCAACCTGAAACCTGAATTGCTCTAAAACCCTTTGTGTTGGGTTTCCGAATATCCCAAGCATGCTGACATGGCATTAATGCTGAGTTGTCAGAGTAGTTGGCACGTGTCAACTGAAGTGTATTAAATGTGAATTTTCTTATATGTATTCGGATTTCCACGTCATTTTTACCATACATACTTTTTACCTCATGGATTTTCATGCATGCATCTTCGACCCAGAAACCTGACTCGCCTCTGTGCCTGATTACATTGCTCATTTTTTTTATCGTTTCTTGTTATGGTTAAAGGTATTTTTCTTCATTCTTTGTTTGTGGTTTTTGTGGAATAATTGTGTAAAGAATTCTTCCAGGTTTCTATCTTTTCTTATCAGGGTTGTTGGGGTTTTACCTTTTCCATTTTGGGGGTTGTTTTCTAAATCAGGTTTGTGTTTTAGGGTTACCCCTTTGGAATTATCACTTTGTTTTATTCCTTAAGATGTCATTTTAATTAAAAATATATTGGGGATATCAACAGTGAAGAAAAAATTGCATGTTTCAACTCAACAATTACCCCATTCCCTCTTCTCGGGTTTCGCAGGGTGCTTTGCAGTGTTCAAAACCCACAGTATATCAAAAAGTTTAAAGTATTGGACATTCCGAACTCTCCAGCATCCTCCCAAAGTGTGTCAGGTTATTCCAAACTCTCCGGCATCTCCAGTGTGTCGGGTTTTCTGAACTCTCTGGCATCCTCCCAGTGTGTCAGGTTTTTTGAACTCTCCGGCATCCTCCCAGTATGTTGGGTTATTTCAACTCTCCGGCATCTCCAGTGTGTCAGGTTTTCCGAAGTGTTCAACACCTTCTGATCTCCGACACTCTCCTCCTTTGAAATTCCTCATGTCAGACCCTGGTCCATCACAAGATAAGACTGAAAAATCAGGGAGGATGAAGTACAAATTCAGGAAGGTGGAGTCTCCCTCCTACATTGACTGTAATTACGACATCCGGGATACAGAGCTCGGAAACATAGATATGGAGGATTTTTGGAATAGGGTCAAGAGCTCTTCTCAGACTCCATGGATGAAATCAATAGTTGACAATGGTCTACCTCTTGCAGCAGGTTTCCCTATGTCCGCTCAGTGCCCCGAGTTCATCTTAGCCTGTGCTTCGAATTATGACTCTGCTTCTCGTTCTGTGAAAAACCAAGTGGGAGAAGTTGTAATCAAGTTGGATGGAGGTTACTTCGATGACCTTCTCAAGCTACCTAATTTTGAGGAATATGGAGATGTGGATCTCAAGTCAGCCCAAAAATCTTGGGACAATGATCAGGAGGATTGCATCAAGCACGTGAATAAGAAGTTCCTTAATCAAAGCCAAACCGGTTGTTTCCAGGTTCCCAAGACTTGTTCCCATAAGTGATTTCATTCAGGAAATCAATGATATCATTACTCTGTTGAGTCAGGTTTTTGGTTTCCCTGAATCAAATTTTTTCCAAGGATGGATGTACCAGCTCATGATCATTATTAAGAAGAATCAACAGGGAATTGATTGGGGTACTCTTATCAGTAACGAGGTAGATTCTCAAATGACAACAGTCCTATCTATGGGAAATTTTTATATGTCCTCGTATGTCACCTATGCAGCGGCCAGACATGAGAAACTATCCTGGGTTGGACACAGAGGGGAACAAGATAGTGGAGCATGTTTATCAGTATTTTCCTTAGCTGATAAGAAAGGGTCTGAAGACCAATTCAGAAGGGTAAACGATGCCTTCTTTTACGAGAACATTTGTAGGTTAAACCCTGAACTAAGGAAAATGAGAGTCTCTGATGAGGCATGGGCTGAAGTTTCAAAATGGGGTTGTGTCTTCTTGCAATTTAAGAAGTTCACATATCTTTGAGTAGTCATGTACCCAGGGGATCCTTTCCATTTTCCCAGATATCCAGGGGAAAAACTAATCTTGATGGAGTTGGTCAGGCAATTGTTGGATTTTCACAAGTTCCAACAGAGTAAACACAAGGCCGTTGTATCTTTCCCAATTTCTATTGGAAGGTATACTTGTTCAACAGTGGTGAAAGCCAAGAACGTTGTCCATGAGCTTCAAGATAAGTTGAAGAAGCACATGAAGCCTCGAGACGGGTTTGATTTTTGAGGAGTCCTTAAGGCATATGGAACTCTGCACCGCACGTGCCAAGCATAGAAGACATCTAGATTGATTTACGTGATGAGGTTGTCAAAAGAAAAGATCATAGCAGATTGAAACTTACTAAGATTCAAACACTTGAGTTGGCTAACATACCAGAAGGTACTAGCGATAATGAAAGTGTTCTGGATCCTTCCTATGATGGATTGAATGAAGATCAATATGTTTTCCCACCTATTGATTGGTCTATCAGTGAAAAAGCCTCCGTTACAGATAGATCAGCCCTGATTCTTACACACACCAAAGCATGGCTTGCCTCTTGAGGAATGAGTTTTAAAGATGATAATTTTTCAAAGTGGGTTGCTATAGAGGCGGGGCCCTCCAAAAAGGGAAAAGACAAAAGATCTTCTAAGGGACCTATAAAGGTCAAGTTTGTCAAGAAGAGAAGAGAACGAGAAATCTCTTCAATTGTTTCTCCAGTTGAAACGGTGAATGTGCCAGAATCACCAACACCACCAGAAATAGGAGAAATTTCTTTGGAAGGAGAAGTAAGCTAGCCTCTAGTTTCACTATTTGTTGACTGCCCAACTGAAGTGACCTTATCTCTTACATCCCAGGCTTTGGAGTCAGGATCTGCGCTTCCTCCTTCACAACCACTTCTACCTCCTCTTTCCCCATCTACTTCTTCGGTCATGGCCAACATTTTCTCTGGACTCTCACCCCTCTCTGCTGGGACCAAAGTAATCACCAACACACCCCCTCCTATGCCTCTTTTTACTGAATTTTCTACCACATTGGTAACTGTCCCCACTCCGCCAGTAAATCCCTCTCCCCCTGAAAATATGATGCCAACTTCTACAATAATGGCAACTCCCTCTGACACGCCTCAATGGCTACTTGAGAAAACTCTGAGGAAGAGGAAGGTGATTGTACCCATACCAGCCTTTGATTTTAGTTCACTCAAGGCTTCTACTGCTAAATCAGCCAAGAAACCCAAAATAGTTTCAAGGGTTTTGGTGGACGCTTCGGGGCATAAGTTTACAGAGATCACCACTCCCGTGACTGAAAAAACCAAAGAGGACATAACGGCCTCTGACTATCAGATAACCAGGGTGGCTCTAGGAGAAGTGACAACAGAAGGAGCACAACAGGATGCACGGGATGCTATAAACGTGTTATGCCAGAAATTGAAGGAAACAAAGGACAGTAGAGATGAGCTTAAAGGAAAGGTGGAGCAGTTAACTGAGGTATTGCTTAAGCTCTCAAAACCCCTTGAATCCATATCATCTTCCTCTGTCCCTATCAGGTTTGATTTCTCATCAGTGCCTATAATCGAGAAGATTAATGAAAAAGGAAGGGTGGTTGATGAATGGACCCAAAGGCTGCTCCAACAGGGGAAAGAAGTGATTCAAGACACTGTAGAAGTCTATCAATCTTTGGGGAATATTCAGAGTGATGGGGAAAAGATGGATGATGATTTCTCCCAAGAAATTGGACACCTTGATTTGAATTTCGAAAGCTCTCCAGGTATTGAAGAAAATTCCATCATGCATCTTGGTAGAAGAAGGTGTCATCCCACATGTGGATAAGTATTTCTAGCTGACCAAAGCCATTAGGTTCAGGGTAAAGATTCTCAATGAAGCTTGTGGTAAATTGAGAGAATCAAGAGATGAATTGATTGATGGAAAAAGCGACCTAGAAGAAGAACTGCTGAAAATTTGTGCAAAAGTGCCAGTTGGAAACTCGGGCATCCTATCAGCTGATGATCTTTTCAAACAAATCCAAGAATCTATTCAGCATGAACCAACTCATGGATTTGGTATTGAAATCATCGACAGGTTTGTGAAGATTGAACATTCTTTGGAGGCCTTGAGAAAACTCAACAAAAGATTGAGAAAGCTTCCTGGTAGTGCCAGTGACACTCATGAAACATGTGAAGTCTTGAGTGATCATTCCACTGTGCCTGATGAAAATGAGATGCAAGGTATAATCCGGAAGTTCCAAGAATTTCGGAACAAACAGGCTCAGTTGGAGGAAGAGAAAGATGAAGAAGCAAAAAGATGATGATTCAGACTAAGTCTTGATGCGACGTGTCATTTCAATCTTGAAATTGACATGTCTTTTTCATTTCTGTTTCGTCACATTTTGAATCATATTGTGACTTGGTCTCCTACGTGAGAGCCAAGCAAAATAGGACTCTTTTTAAAAGACTGTTTTATAGGGTTTGTCCTATTTTCTCTCAACTATTTTTATTATAAATAAGGGATGTGTGTACATTCCAAAGGGTTGAGATTTTTGAAATATTGGGAGCTATTGTGAAGAAGAAAAACTTTGTGTTTTCTTTTAATCATTTGAGGAATAGAAGTTGATGCTATTTTGCAAACTTTGTGTTGTGAGATGTATCTTTCTTAAGATATTGTTCTTATGTTCATAATCTTAAGCTATTCTTTGTTTAGCATCTTGATGATTCTAATCATTTCAAACATTACATTTGTTATCTAAATCTCGTATGATTATTTCTTGCTATATGTTTACTCGAAAGAAAATGCATTCCTCTCCTTTCCTTTCCATTGTGTTTCTTCCATTGTAATAATTTCCAACCCAGTCCATTTATAAAAACGACATCTTCACATAGTGCGGATATGGATTTCGGGATTCTATCCCAACCCCAATGGTTAGATTAGTGTGAATACTGTATATATTATTTCTGTTGTGTTTTAGATTAGTAATAAACAGGCAGCCTCACCTGTCTTTGAGGAGGGATTTAATCCCATGTACTGTGGTTGAACCTCATATTTTGGCTTGACAAAATATCCAACCAACAGTTTTTGGCAACTCCACTAGGGAATACTGATTTATAGTGTAAAGCTTATCCTCTTGGTGTCTGGCGACTCCGTATTTGCCTTATTTTCAACAAGATCTCTTTCCCAGTTCAAGCTGGCCAGAAATATCTTCACTCGGTCCCACCGAGCCTGGGGTGAAATTGATCCACTCTTTGAGTTACTACAACAGCACAATTTCAGTCTTTCCCCCAACAACGTTATTTCTAACCAAACCAGAAGTTCTTCACCTGTTCGGAGAAACCAGATCCCTGTAGAACGAGACGTGTCTGCAACTTGTCACGCATTATTCTTGTCCGACACTCGGATCCCCATACGCACTCTTGTCAGAAGGATGGCAGCACAACCTGTGCCCTGGGGCGCAGCTATTGGTCCTCTTTCTTTAACTCCACCATTGCACGAGTTACCACATGGATCACGTAAAAACATTCCCAAGTTCAATGGGGATGGGAAGCAACATCCTGATGAACACATTGCATCTTTCTTCGTAGCATGTGGTGTCCTCGGAGTAGCTCACGAAGATGTCTCTGTTTGACTCTTCATTGAAACATTGCACGGTGCAGTAGCTGAATGGTTTTATCACCTTCCGAATGCATGCATCACAAACTGGGCTACCATGTGGACCAGATTTGAAGCACGTTTCAAACCAGCCAAAGACTCTCATGCTTTGTTAGCACAACTTACCCATATGAAGAAGGAATCACATGAACCCATGTGGGACTTCATGGAAAAGTTTAACAAGCTGATCCGAAAGATTCCAGAAATAGTTGTACCTACTCCAGAAAATCAGAAATGCTTCTTCATTAATGCTCAGCCTCCCGATGTGAGCTTTCTATTAAGAAGGTCAGCCATCCTAGATTTGGCTATCACTCAGTCAACAACTATTGAAATAGAGGATGATCTCATTTTGGCCGGAAGAATCAGGAAAGATGTACCCAAACCTAAAAATCAAGGTTCTTCTCAAGGTAATACTGACCCTATGATCCAAAAAATGGCTAATGATTTGATTGCTTTAAAAAAGCAAATGTCCCAGCAGGTGAGTAATGTTCCGTATCAGGATATCCCTAGATGGAATTTCAATAACACCAATGGTGTGCCTGCAAGAGATAGGCCATGGTTAACCCCTGCTCAACCGAGGCTGGCAATCGAAGCTCCTCCCGTCAATGCAGTAGTAGAAATAGTCAAAGAAGAGGAGGAACCCAAAGAACAAGATTCCCCCGAGGCTTTTGAAGCTTCAGGATATGCTGATGAGTCTTATGACGATTCGGCTGGCGACTCCAGCATTGGGTATTTGGAATATGAAGAGGATGAATGTGCACCGGATGGTCAGTCATTTGTTGTCTTCACTCGATCCCAATCTTAGAATCCAAGAAAACCTCTTGAAAGCCCCAAGGAGAAGAACAAGGAACCTCCCATAGCCATAGTTAAGAGAGGTGCTCCTATTTCAGCACAAACTGAAAGAGAAGTCACCAAAAAGGTAACAACTTCTCCTCATTCTCTTTCTCCTAAGGTCAGTGCCCTAGCTCAAGCTCACATGATTAGAACTGAGCCTACCATCACCCTTTCTTATACTACTTTTGACATTATCGATCATGTAAAAAGAACCAAGATCCAAATGTCAGAAGTGGAATACCTTCAGTCAAATCCTGAACAGTTCAAAAACCTTGCCAAATTCATTAGAAGTAAAGCCACCATTCTCTCACCTCCAAAAGGTATTTTTCCGAATCCTACTCAATCCCCACCTCAAAACAATCTGACCTCTGCTTCTTCTTCAGGAAAGATTGAACCATTTTATTTGTCTTTGCTTATAAATGGGTTTAAACTCAGCAATTGCATCATCGACTCAGGGGCCTCCGACAATGTTATGCCCGCAAAAGTAGCCCATGCCCTTGGGCTTACTTTGACTAAGTCATATGGATGATGTTACTCCATGGAAACCAAGAAAGTTCCCTTGATTGGTCAAATCAAAGATGCACAGTTTGCATTCGTTGCCTTCCCAGAGAAGAGAGTGAAAATGACTATTCTAGTTGCCGACATTCCTGCGGCCTACGGTATCCTCTTGGGTAGAGGTTTTTGTAAAGATGTCGGAGGAGAGATTAATATGGATTGGACTAAGGAAAGGATTCCAGTCAATGGGGTTTATCATGTTCTCCATCCCGAACCTCAGGCGAGGTATTTGGTAACTAAATCAGATGACCCTAAAGGCTCAAGTTCTTTTCGAAGATGCTAGCTTCGGAAATTATTTCATGACATCAGAGATACCGGCGGTAGATGTTAAGAAAGAAGATTCTAATGCTATTTGGACCCTCGAATTTGATGGTAGCTGTTCAAACACCGGATCAAGCGCTAGTGTAGTTCTTATATCTCCTAATCCTGAGATCTTCCCCTCTACTTTCAAATTGTAGTTTGATAATACTAATAACACGGTTGAATATGAAGCTCTGTTACTAGGATTAGAAATGGCCAGACAGAAGGGAATTCAAAATCTCAAGGTTCAAGGGGATGCGGAGCTGATTGTCAACCAGGTCAAGGGAATCTATCAAGTAAAAAATGATTGCTTGAGACATTACAGGAATAAAGTTTGGGATAATATAGAATGCTTTGATGCATTCTCCATTAAGGCGGTTTTGAGAGATTATAACGACAAGGTTGATTCTTTGGCCATGTCTATGTCCCTCCTTCTCCCTCATCCCCAGTTCAAACAAGATACATACACCATTGAGATCGTGTATCGTCCCATTATCCCAGATAATGCGGCTCATTGGCAAGTGTTCAATGATGATCAACAAGTTTTGACTTTTCTAGAAAAAGATGATAATTTTAGTGAGTTATACTTTGAAGGTTCGGAATCAGCTTTCCGTGAATCTATTTCAGATCCATATCAAGAGGTTGACGGTGAGTTTATTCAGCTTAAAGGCAACAAGATTCCCAAAGGTTTGGTTTCTCTGGAGGGTTTGTTTGACAAGCATGATCGTTTTATTCAAAACAAAAGACAAGTTGAAGGAGCTTCTTCCTCGGAAGTAGATCAAGTCAATCTAGGTTCGTCTGATCAACCTCGGATGGTGAATATTGGGAAATGTTGTTCCCCTGAGGAGAAAGTGAAATTCACTTCACTCTTGAAGAAATACATGGATGTCTTAGCCTGGTCTTATGCAGATTTAAAATCCTTCAAGCCCAAAGACGTACAGCACAGTATCCCTTTGAAGCCTGATGTAAAACCATACAGGCAGAAGCAAAGACATTACAATCCCAAGATCTCAGGGACTATCCTTGTAGAAATTTAGAAAATGTTAGATGCCAGAATTATTTTTCCAATCCATCACTCCACTTGGATTGCTAACATCGTCCCTGTCAGGAAGAAGAATGGCAAAATCTAGATTTGTGTTGATTTCTGGAACCTAAATCAGTCTTCGTTAAAAGACAATTATCCCTTACCTATCATGGATCAGGTGTTACAGACCATTACTGGATCAGAAATGCTATCCATGCTCGACGTATTTTTAGGATATAATCAAGTTGAGGTGGCAACGGAGGATCAACACAAGATGGCCTTCACAACCCCATGGGGGACCTTTGCTTACAGGAGGATGCCTTTCGGCTTGATCAACGCCGGAGCCACCTTTCAGAGAGCTATGGACTTTGCATTTAGAGACCTGATGGGAAAATTCATAGTGGTATATTTGGATGACTTGACCGTTTTCTCTAAAAAAATGGAGTGATCATTATGATCATTTAGAGCAAGTAATTTTGAGATGCAGGTGTCACGGGATTTCATTAAATCCCAAGAAGTCCATGTTTGGAGTGACCGAAGGAAATCTGCTGGGTCATATCATGACTAGAGAAGGAACCAAAATCGACCCAGAGAGGGTAAAGGCCATTCAGAGCCTTACCCTACCCACAAGTAAAACTGGAGTTCATTCCTTCTTCGGAAAGGTCAATTTCCTAAGAAGGTTCGTACCTGATTTTGCTGATAAAACCAAGGATATCCTTGGGATGATGAAAGGAAAAATTCCATTTCGATGGAGTACTGAAGGGAATCTTGCATTTGATGAAGTCAAAAGGGTAGTTTCTTGCGCTCCTATCCTAGTATGTCCTGATTTCAAAAAAGATTTCATCATGTACACCTATGCCTCTGCTCACACAGTGTCGGCCATCCTGATGCAGGAGAACAGGGAGGGAATTGAAGCTCCCATTGCTTTTATGAGTTTTCAATTAAAGTAACATGAGCTAAAAATGTCACAAATTGAAAAGCATGCTTATGTAGTGGTGCGAGCGGTGAAACATTTCATGTACTATGTGTTGAATTCCCATACCCTATTCTTGTTCCCAACACCACCGTTAAATCCATTTTGACTCAACAAGAACTGGGGAGTCAATGAGGTACCTGGATAGCTAAAGTTCAGGAGTATGACTTGGACATTATACCTACCAAGTTGGTACAAGGAAGGGGCCTATGCCAATTGATCGTGGAAAACCATACTGAAGCAGAATGTGAAAAGACTGAAGATACTTCTTCAAAGTTACCCATGGTGCTTTTCGTGAGTACAACTGATGAATGGTACACAGACATTGCTTTCTTTCTAACTTATGGTGAATTCCCCCCACATTTAAGCCAAAAGGAGAAGAGGACAATCAAGTTAAGATCTACAAGATACCTCTTGTGGGATAACGGAATATATAAGAAAGGTATTGATGGTGTTTTCCTGCACTGTGTTGATAAATCACAATAGTTAAAGTTGTTAGAATCCTTCCATAGCCTAGCATGCAGAGGAAATTTCTCATCCTCTATAACATATTATAAGATCCTATGGGCTAGGTACTATTGGCCTACTCTCTTTCGGGATTCAGCAGAGTGGGTGTCCAAGTGTGAAGCTTGTCAACATTTCGTTGGTCATCCCAAGCTAGCAGATCTTCCCCTGAAGCTCGTAGTGATTAAAGAACCTTTTCGCCAATGGGAAATTGACTTCATTGGAACGTTGAATCCTGCCTCCAGTGCCAGACACAATTACGTGCTAACTGCTACAGACTATTTTACCAAGTGGGTGGAAGCCGCGCCAATCAAGCAAGCAACCTCAGAAGCTGTGTGCAAGTTCCTTAAAGAAAATATAATTGTCAAATTTGGTGTGCCTCACAAGATTGTGGCTGACAATGCCTCCAATTTCTCATCGCATGAGTTGATAGAATTTTGTTATGGATTCAGCATCACCCTGGCTCACTCATCTGATTATTATCCCCAAAGAAATGGGCAAGCTGAGTCCAGCAACAAGAACCTGGTTACCATAATTAGAAAGCTAGTAGATGAAAACCAAAGGACATGGCACAAAGCATTGTACGATGCATTGTGGGCTGATCGGATTACCCCAAAGTGAGCTATAGGAATGTCTCCTTTCCACGTATTGTACGGGATTGATGCTGAGATACCTATCTCAGTAGAGTTGCCAGCCTTACAGTTGGCCAAAGTAGTCGAAGATGTGACTTTTCAAAATTCTATTGAGAAAAGGGTTATGTACCTAGCTAGGCTAGAAGAGGAACGATGCAAGGTGGTTGGTCACATTGCAGACCATCAAAGAAAAGTAAAGAAAATTTTTGACAAGAAATCAAGGCAACATCATTTCCAAATTGGAGACCTGGTGTTGCTTTGGGATAAGAGAAGAGAGTAGAAAGGAATGCACGGAAAGTTTGACTCTTTGTGGAAAGGACCTTTTAAGATTCATCAGCTGAGTGCTGAAAATAGTTTCCATCTATCATATCTTAATGGAGAGTTACTCCCTTTTCCTTTCAATGATCAACATATGAAGTTGTTCCATCATTAATGTAAGATACTCTTTTGCATTGTACATACTTTATTTTCTGTCATGTGTTTGCTTTTAGTCTTCTTTCTTTCCTAGCTTTGTTTTTTCAGTTTTCTTCTTTTCTAACTCCGTAGCCCAATGGATAAAGCCAGAGATTCTGAGTTCTCTTCCTTTGATATCACAAAGAAAGTCCCCAACTAGAGCCAGTTGTTATCTCATTTTTGAGTTTACGCCAAAAAATGAGATAACCCTTAGAAATTTTTGAGCTAGTTTTCTAAGAATCACCTTTCAGAGAGATAATCGGGTTTTCGGGTTTCACAAGCAAGACAACATGTGTTTTGGATGCTTCATGTCGTGTGTTCCCCGAAACCCGAAACCCACATCAAGTAAGGTGATTCGGGTTTGCGGACCTTCCAAGCATCAGAACATGCCTTTGCCAAAACATGCTTCATGTTGCATGTCTTCCGATCCCCGAAGCCCGATTTACTCCTTTGTTTTGGGTTTCCGGGGACATCAAGCATGATGCTTCATGTCACTTGTTTCCCACAACCTGAAACCCAAGTTGATCTAAAACCCTTTGTGTCAGGTTTCTGGATATCCCAAGCATGTTGACATGGCATTAATGCCGAGTTGTCGGGTAGTTGGCATGTGTCAACTGAAGTGTATTACATGTGAATTTTCTTATATATATTATGATTTCCACGTCATTTTTACCAGACGTACTTTTTACCTCGTGGATTTTCACGCATGCATCTTCAACCCAGAAACCTGACTCACCTCTGTGCCCGATTGCATTGCTCATTTTTGATCATTTCTTGTCCTGGTTGGAGGTATTTTTCTTCATTCTTTGTTTGTGGTTTTTGTGGAACAATTGTGTAAAGAATCCTTCTAGGTTTCTGTCTTTTCTTATCAGGGTTGTTGGGGTTTTTATCTTTTCCATTTTGGGTGTTGCTTTCTAAATCAGGTTTGTGTTTTAGGGTTCCCCCTTTGGAATAATCACTTTGTTTTATTCCCTAATATGTTATTGTAATTAAAAATATATTGGGGATATCAACAGTGAAGAAAACCTTCCATGTTTCAACTCAACAACTACCCCATTCCCTCTTCTCGGGTTTTGCAGGGTGCTTTGCAGTGTTCAAAACCCGTAGTATAATGGAAATTTTAAAGTATCAGACATTCTGAACTCTCCGGAATCTCCAGTGTTTCAGGTTTTCTGAATTCTCCGGCATCCTCCTAGTGTGTCAGGTTTTCTGAAATCTTCGGCATCCTCCCAGTGTGTTGGGTTATTTCAACTCTCCGGCATCTCCAGTGTGTCAGGTTTTCCGAAGTGTTCAACACCTTCTGATCTCTGACACTCTCCTCCTTTGAAATTCCTCATGTCAGACCCTGGTCCATCACAAGATAAGACTGAAAAATCAGGGAGGATGAAGTACAAATTCAGGAAGGTGGAGTCTCCCTCCTACATTGACTGTAATTATGACATCCAGGATACAGAGCTCAGAAACATAGATATGGAGGATTTTTGGAATAGGGCCAAGAGCTCTTCTCAGACTCCATGGATGAAATCAATAGTTGACAGTGGTCTACCTCTTGCAGCAGGTTTCCCTATGTCTGCTCAGTGCCCCGAGTTCATTTTAGCCTGTGCTTTGAATTATGACTCTACTTCTTGTTCTGTGAAAAACCAGGCGGGAGAAGTTGTAATCAAGTTGGACAGAGGTTACTTCGATGACCTTCTCAAGCTACCTAATTTTGAGGAATATGGAGATGTGGATCTCAAGTCAACTCAAAAAGCTTGGGACAATGATCAGGAGGATTGCATCAAGCACGTGAATAAGAAGTTCCTAATCAAAGCCAAACCAGCTATTTCCAGGGTCCCAAGACTTGTTCCCAGAAGTGATTTCATTTAGGAAATCAATGATATCATTACTCTGTTGAGTTAGGTTTTTGGTTTCCCCGAATCAAATGTTTTCCAAGGATGGATGTACCAGTTCATGATCATTATTAACAAGAATCAACAGGGAATTGATTGGGGTACTCTTATCAGTAACGAGATAGATTCTCAAATGACAACAGTCCTATCTACGGGAAAGTTTTATATGTCCTCGTATGTCACCTATGCAGCGGCCGACATGAGAAACTATCCCGGGTTGGACACCAAGGGGAACAAGACAATGGAGCATGTTTATCAGTATTTTAATCAGCTGATAAGAAAAGGGTCTGAAGACCAATTCAGAAGGGTAAACGATGCCTTATTTTATGAGAACATTTACAGGTTAAACCCTGAACTAAGGAAAATGAGAGTCTCTGATGAGGCATGGGTTGAAGTTTCAAAATAGGGTTGTGTCTTCTTGGAATTTAAGAAGTTCACATATCTTCAAGTAGTCATGTACCCAAGGGATCCTTTCCGTTTGCCAAGATATCAAGGGGACAAACTAATCTTGATGGAGTTGGTCAGGAAATTGTTGGATTTTCACAAGTTCCAATAGAGTAAACACAAGGCCGTTGTATCTTTCCCAATTTCTATTGGAAGGTATACTTGTTCAACAGTGGTGAAAGCCAAGAACGTTGTCCATGAGCTTTAAGATAAGTTGAAGAAGCACATGAAGCCCCAAGACAGGTTTGATTTTTGAGGATTCCTTAAGGCATATGGAACTCTGCACCCGCATGTGGCAAGCATAGAAGACATCTGGATTGATTTACATGATGAGGTTTTTGTTTGAAGAAAAGATCATAGCAGATTGACACTTGTTGAGATTCAAACACTTGAGCTCGCTAACATACTAGAATGTACTAGCAATAATAAAAGTGTTCTGGATCCATCCTATGATGGATTGAATGAAGATCAATATGTTTTCCCACCTATTGATTGGTCTATCAGTGAAAAAGCCTCCATTACAGATAGATCAGCCCTGATTCTTGCACGGACCAAAGCATGGCTCACCTCTTGGGGAATGATTTTTAAAGATGATAATTTTTCAAAGTTGGTTATTGCCGAGGCGGGGCCCTCAAAAAAGGGAAAATACAAAAAATCCTCTAAGGGACCTATAAAGGTCAAGTTTGTCAAGAAGAGAAGAGAACGAGAAATATCTTCAATTGTTTCTCTAGTTGAAATGGTGAATGTGCCAGAATCACCAACACCACCAAAAATAGGAGAAATTTATTTGGAAGGAGAAGTAAGCCAGCCTCTAGTTTCACCATTTGTTGACTACCCAGCTGAAATGACCTTATCTCTTGCATCCCAAGATTTGGATTCAAGATCTGTGCTTCCTCCTTCACTACCTCCTCTTTCCCCATCTACTTCTTCAGTAATGGCCAGCATTTTCTCTGGACTCTCACCCCTCTCTACTAGGACCAAAGTAATCACCAACCTGCCTCCTCCTGTGCCTCTGTTTACTGAATCTGCTACCACATTGTTAAATGTCCCCACTCCGCCAGTGGATCCCTCTCCCCCTAAAAGTATGATGCCAACTTCTACAATAATGGCAACTCCCTCTGACATGCCTCAATGGCTACTTTAGAAAACTCTGAGGAAGAGGAAGGTGATTGTACCCATACCAGCCTTTGATTTTAGTTCACTCAAGGCTTCTACTGCTAAATCAGCCAAGAAACCCAAAATAGTTTCAAGGGTTTTGGTGGATGCTTCGAGGCATAAGTTTGCAGAGATCGCCACTCCTGCGACTGAAAAAACCAAAGAGGACATAACGACCTCTGACTATCAGATAACCAGGGTGGCTCTAGGAGAAGTGACAACAGAAGGAGAACAACAAGATGTATGGGATGCTATAAACGTGCTATGCCAGAAATTGAAGAAAACAAAGGACAACAGAGATGAGCTTAAAGGAAAGGTGGAGCAGTTAACTAAGGTATTGCTTAAGCTCTCAAAACCCCTTGAATCCATATCATCTTCCTCTGTCCATGTCAGGTTTGATTTCTCATCGATGCCTATAATCAAGAAGATTAATAAAAAAGGAAGGGTAGTCGATGAGTGGACCCAAAGGATGCTCCAACAGGGGAAAGAAGTGATTCAAGATGCCGTAGAATTCTATCAATCTTTGGGGAATATTCAGAGTGATGGGGAAAAGATGGATGATGATTTCTCCCAAGAAATTGGACACCTTGATTTGACTTTTGAAGCTCTCCAGGTGTTGAAGAAAATTCCATCACGCATCTTGGTAGAAGAAGGTGTCATCCCACACATGGATAAGCATTTCTAGCTGACCAAAGCCATCAGGTTCAGGGTAAAGATTCTCAATGAAGCTTGCGGAAAACTGAGAGAATCAAGAGATCAATTGATTGATGGAAAAAGTGACCTGGAAGAAGAACTGCTAAAAATTTGTGCAAAAGTGTCATTTGGAAACTTGGGCATCCTACCAGCTGATGATATTTTCAAACAAATCCAAGAATCTATTCAACATGAACCAACTCATGGATTTGGTATGGAAATCATCGACAGGTTTGTGAGGATTGAACATTATTTGGAGGCCTTGAGAAAACTCAAGAAAAGATTGAGAAAGCTTCCCGGTAGTGCCAATGACACTCATGAAACATGTGAAGTCTTGAGTGATCATTCCACTGCACCTAATGAAAATGAGATGCAAGGTATAATCCGGAAGTTCCAAGAATTTCAAAACAAACAGGCTCAATTAGAGGAAGAGAAAGATGAAGAAGCAAAAGATGACGATTCAGAATAAGTCTTGATGTGACGTGTCATTTGAATCTTGAAATTGACATGTCTTTTTCATTTTGGTTTTATCACATTTTGAATCATATGGTGACTTGGTCTCCTGCGTGAGAGCCAAGCAAAATAGGACTCTTTTTAAAAGACTGTTTTATAGGGTTTGTCCTATTTTCTCTCAACTATTTTACTTATAAATAATGGATGTGTGTACATTCCAAAGGGTTGAGATTTTTGAAATATTGGGAGCTATTGTGAAGATGAAAAACTTTGTGTTTTCTTTTAATCATTTGAGGAATAGAAGTTGATGCTATTTTTCAAACTTTGTGTTATGAGATGTATCTTTCTTAAGATATTGTTCTTATGTTCATAATCTTAAGCTATTCTTTGTTTAGCATCTTGATGATTCTAATCATTTTAAACATTACAGTTGTTATCTAAAGCTCGTATGATTATTTCGTGCTCTGTGTTTACTCGAAAGAAAATACGTTCCTCTCCTTTCCTTTCCATTGTGTTTCTTCCATTGTAATAATTTCCGACCTAGTCCATTTATAAAAATGACATCTTCCCAAAGTGTGGATATGGATTTTGGGATTCTATCCCAATCCCAATAATTATATTAGTGTGAATATTATATACATTGTTTATGTTGTGTTTTAGATTAGTAATAAATAGGCAAACTCGCCTATCTTTGAGGAGGGATTTAATCCCATGTACCGTGGTTGAACCTCATATTTTGGATTGACAAAATATCCAAGCAACACACTTCTTCCAGGAAGGTCCACAAGAAGACTCCATTTTTGGAGTTGAATTTCAGAGAAATGGGAAAAATTCATGGATCAGGACATGTCTAATTAAATACTTGGCTTCATTGGAGAAAAAAGAGGAGTTTCCACTAGTCATGCTCGTTCCTGAGCATGAGGATGAGTTTCAGAGTACCAAGGATCAGCTGCAATGCCTCTTCAATATAAATACAGAGTGACTAAAAGAGGTATTTTACTTATTTCTAGTTGATACCTTGATTATTTTGGTGGAGGATCGGCATCTTATCAGTTTTTCACTCATAATAACATCCATGTTCTACTCTAAATCATATACATGGCTGCCTATTTTGAGAAAGGGAAGCTAATTTTCCCTACCAGTTGCAAGATTTGTTTGAGTTACATTTGCTTCTAGTTAGCGTAGAGTAGGTAGATTTGCTTTCAGTAAAATAAGTGCTTGTGCACACTATGCATGTTCCACTTGGGGCACATATGATATTTCCCTTTTTACATAGTGTGTTATGGTGTTTTGTTTATTGTGCACAGTCCATTGGATGTAGCATTTGGTGAGATCATCTCAAGTTCCAGTAATGTTTCAAGTGGCTTAAGGACCAGATTTTAGAGATTCAGATTAGAATTGTGTTTATCATGCTTGACTTCATGCCCAATGGATACTTCAATGCCACTGATCATTTCACCTATCAGGCAGGTGACCCCGCTGAGTCACCAAACTATTATCTAAAATTCACCCCCAGGGTAATTTCGATAACTTGCACATATTCTTCAGGCTTGAGAAAGCATAAATGGTTTGAGGCCCAAAAATTTGATTTTGGGTACCCCTTTTCTTTCTTGTAACTTCTTTTTCCAAAGAAAATTCTAAGGAGTTAGTGAAAAATTTGAGGAGAAGTCCGCAGAAAAATCCGCGGAAGTCACAGAAAAAGTCGTGGAAAAGTGCGTAGAAGCCGCAAAAAAAGTTCATAGAAAAGTCCGTAGAAGTCACAAAAAAATCCGTAGAAGCCACAAAAAACTCCACGGAAAATTCCGCGGAATCCATAGAAAAAATTCACAAAAAAGTCCGTGGAAGCCGTAAAAAAAAGTTCACAGAAAATTCCGTGGAAGCCATAAAAGAACTGCAAAATCCACAAAAAAAGCCACGGAAGCCATAGAAAAGCCATAGAAAAAGCTATGGAAAAATCCTCAGAACAAGTGTCACAAAAATATGTTGAAGCCACAGTCAAAGGGAAATCAGCAAAATCATATAAATTTGTCTTGCGTGGTCCATAGGACGTTGGGACATGAGTTCTCCGAAAAGCTGAAATAGTCGACTACAAAGGAGATGCAGGTGTAGCATCGGTCAATGACCCTCATGGCCTAGTCAACGTTGGGACAAGTGGGATGCCAGGACTAGATTTTATTGAAGGTGCCAAAAGGAGGAAGACTTGCGGGTGGATCAAATTTTTTTGTCTGGGACATCCGGGACACAAGGACCCGAAATGGCTGATATGCCCGCATGCAAAGGAAAATTCAATGCATGACAGACCCAAAATAGC
This sequence comes from Taxus chinensis, assembly GCA_019776745.2. Taxonomy (NCBI): domain Eukaryota; kingdom Viridiplantae; phylum Streptophyta; class Pinopsida; order Cupressales; family Taxaceae; genus Taxus; species Taxus chinensis. The sequence continues at coordinate 65,801,214 of CM034154.1, forward strand.
TACTTGCACTCAAAGGGACATAACGTTTTCATTTCTTAACAAAAATGCACAAAATTGGTACCGTTGGAATCATGTTTCTAAGCTCAATGCACAAAAATCAAGAAATCTAGAATTTGATGAAGAATCAATGGATATTTTGTAGAAAGCATGCCTAGGTTTAGAATAGTGTTTTATTTGGTAGTTAGGATGCATTCAATGGAGCATGGGTTGACATTTCTCACCGCTACAAGTTATAGGGCATTATGGGAAGCCTTTTTCAAGCAACAGAACATCATTTCATCCATTTATGACAACTTGCAAGTGGTTAAAAATAAAAATCTAGGATTGTAATTCTCTCTCTCCTTCTCAATTCTATAAATTAGAATCTTGGGCTAATTTGTAAAGGAATTGGTCATTTTTTCTCTCCTTCCCCCTCTCTCTTTCTTCCTTAGGGTTGAATGTGGATCTTAAGCCTCATCTATTTGCTTTCTAATGGAATTTTCTTTCCCTTTTGCCACTAATGATGTACTATGTGAACTCATGGAGCAATTAAATCTTTTTTGTAATGTATTTTGTCCATCCTTTGCTTATTTTATTGTCTCTTCTTTCCTCTCACCATTATAGGGTATATTGTGAATATCTCTGATGTCTATTGTAGGTTTTAGGAGATGTGTTTAATGGGTTTGAAGTGGTGTTCTGTGTGAACTTTATCTCTGGTTTGTGGCGCATCTTTTCCACCCTATCCATTGCTCACCCCTCTCCACTTCAGGCCACTGAGATTGTGATCAATAACCCCCTTTTCTTGGTACTATCACCTAGGTAGTGTAGGATTTATTTATTTTCATGCTTTCTCTCTCTCTCTAGTCCCTTGGAAAGGTTAGCTTAGGAGTAGATAGTCACATTTCCTTCCTTAGAAGTAGTTTAGTGCTAGGATTAGGTAGAGGAACTAGCCTTATGTGGCAGTTTTCCTCAAGTAGTAAGTCCCACAACTTGGAGATAGTACCCATGTTACCCAGTCACACCATGAGCTCAAGCATGCACACTTGTGTAAATTAGAGGGTGTTGTGATTTAGTGATAACAGTGGATATATCATGATATTTTCTATTTCCATAGAGAGGAGGAACCATAAAGATCTGAATATTTTTTTGAGGATCATTTGGTTTCCCGAATTTTTCAAATAAGAAGTCAAGAGCCCAAATAGTCTCTAATTGTAGGTGAATTTAAGGAATAGCCTCTTACCATTATCTTGTCACCAATGGATTCCACCAAGGATTAAAACTACACATTTATTGAATATTGGTTTGAATCTGAATGGGAAGATGAGAATTATGAAAATCCGTAAAGGAAGGCAACTATTTTTAAAACATAACAGGCAGCTTCGAAGGTGTAAAATCAAAATGGACCATGGATTGAGGAGAAAGTGTTTTTCAACACTTGTGACATCTGTGAATGCGACGAAGAATATTTTCCTAGTGAGGAAGAAGAAACTACTAAGTTAATTTCTTTGTTGTATGGACAAACACGGTTTTCAGTGGGCTTCCCAAATTGAAGTATTTTATAGGTTCTCACGGAGCTTCATAATGAAGGAACATAGTTGCACATAAATTTCCACACAGGAAGAAAGAAGACCTCTGCAAAATGGTGTTAAAGTACAAAAGCAAAGTACATTTTTTTTCAAATCTACAGTGAAATCTACAAAACATTTAGAGCTACACAATAAGGAATACATGCGAGACGAGGTCAGAGGCCATGAAATGTAAAAATAGTGTAAACACTTAGAAACTCCACACAATAAAGAAGCATAGTGTAGGAATGTATTATAGAAAAACAATCATGCACATATTAATATTTTACTACACCTACAAGTATGTTGTTATATGCATGGATCTTAAGTAGGAACAGTATTCATTGGTGACACACTCTCTATTCCATCCACTTGCTTTGTCTATTTTTATTGTATTTATCTCACACATATGTCACTTCTGCACCCAATTCTGGTTAGGTCATATGGATCCTTATCTGTCATATTTTTCCAAGACACCAGTGCCCATTCTAGTCACTAGTGTCCAGGTGCTCCTGTTCATTCTGGGTGCTTCTTTCCTCTTTGTTATTGTTCACATTTTTTACATTTGTGGTGTGAATGTTTAGTATTCTTATCCTTATCCTATGGTCATATTAGGCATGTCGTGTCACTAGTATCAAAATTCAAACAAGAGATCCATATATATGCAAAAAATACATATTATTATATGGGAAGGCAATTCTAAAGGGGAATCTCGTCTACATACTATCACTACCATCAAAGGGACTGCATTTTTGGGTTGCATAATCTACATGCATGGCATAAGAAGGGGAAGTGTTGAATTTCATCTCACACATTTGCATTTTATCTATCCATAGTCTGTTATCTTGGCCTCATTAGCACGAGGGAAACCTAAGGACACTATATCACATAAAAGAACATAGAACTACATGGATTATGGAATTTATTGCAGCACTCAGACATAAGTTCACCCTCTGCATGACCACCGGGGTCATTCCAACTTCACTTATTTCATATTTCATTCTAATTTGATGTGTTTGTGTGCTTGTGCAGGTAGCTAGGTTTTGTTTTGTAGATTATAGGAACCCTCTATGATCAAAGTATGAATAGTAGGTGATCAACAATGAGTAATTATTAAACCCTAGTGACACCAAAAAAATCTTATTCCAACCATTTTCACAGTCACCAGTGCCCATGTGACCTTACCCTAGCCCAAGCACACATGTCCAATTTTGTTTGCAAGTTCCATAATCAATACTAAGCATTTCTGATACTCTTCTCATCATGTTCGTCAGTCGTTCCGTTTCATATATGTTCTAGGATAAGTGTAAATCAAATAAGTCTCTTATCTCTCCTATTTTCCTATAGGGTTACATATTTAGAGTGCTTAGCATTTGTATTCTACTGTACTTTAGCATATTGATGACTTTGAAATTTGATTTAATACTATTTTTATTAAATCATTTGGTGAACCCTCTTTTCTTCAAAATTCTTACCCTCAGATCCCAAAAAACCCTCATGGTTAAGAAGAGGTCCTCATATCCTAAGCAGTATATGGCCAAAACATGCTTGAACCCTATCTTTGATGATATTGCTATCCAATCTGAATTTAATGACCTCTATCGACACCTTGAAGTTGATGCATCTATCTTTTAACAATTTCTTTCTTTAAAAAATGCCACTCCCCCTAACTTTAATAACTTTATCATTTGCGTCATCTCGCTAAACCAAAACTTAACTTCATGTTTTCCTTGTTCTTCCATAGTCACCCATGCTATTCCACCTTCTTCTACACCTATTATAGCACTATTTTTGATTCTTTGTTTAGTATTTCTTATGACAATGTAGATATAAATAATGTTACATATAATGTTGGAAATGTACATATGCATGATTTTATTTCTACTAGTAGTCAAGATGAATGAAATGTTGTATATCTTAATCTTATTACTTCTGAAATTACTTCTACTAAATGTAATAATAAATATGATATTAGTACTCTTACCACTTCTTTATATGTTGAGGATAGTCTGGATGAAATACTTTCATGTGAAAATATGTTTTCGAGTGATGTTGGTTATGTTTCTGATCACGAACATGTTAGCAATGATGTTACTCATATTCCATCTGCTAAATATGAATTTAGTACTCCTCTTTCGTCTCTTTCCGAAGTTTTTACACATGATGATTCTACTCCTACTATTAGTAAACCTCTTATCATATCTTCTTATTGTAATTCTAGCATTTTCATCGATAATCCATGTTCCTCTCTTCCTCTCCCACCTCTTTCTTCTTCCAAATGTTATTCATGTTGATTTTATTATTCATACTAGTACGCCTCTTATCATTTCTTCTGATTCTACTTCTAGCATTTACATCGATATCCCATGTTATTCTCCTCCTCTTCCACCTATTTTTCTTATCCTACAGATGTTATTCATGATGATTCTATTATTCCTATTAGTACAGCTCTCATTATTTATTCTACATCTACATCTAGCATTCCTATAAATCCTTCATGTTCTTCTCCTCCTTCCAAATATGCTTCTTCCTCTCACATTCCAATGATCACCCACAATGGAAAAATTCAACCTCTCAATGTGTCTCTCCCTTCTTCTACCATCCCCTCACATGTTATTCTATCTCTTATGCATGTTGTCAGTGATTTGCAAGCTCAAATTAATACTATCACTCTTGAAAGAAAATCCCACCATTCTTCCATTGATAATAATTATTTGCATGGAAATCCAATACCTACAAAAATTCACAACTCTACTTTCCCTGTGGATTTCATCATGCCTACATTCACATGTTTTGATGGCACTGACAACCCCTATTTGCATCTCAAGAATTATCATTCAACAATGGATTCTTATTCTAATGACTACTTTCTCCTCAAATCTTTTCGTCATAGTCTCGTTGATCATTCTCTTCAATGGTACACTCATTTTCCTTATGGATATATCAACACATATTGTGATATGGAGGATGCTTTTCTTAGGTGATTTATGGTTAACAATCGTCCTATAGTTACATATGATTGTTTACCCACTTTTTATATAGGAAACAGAGAACCCATTATAGATTAAATTTTACTCTTTAATTCTTGTATGCATCAGCTATTATTTTAGCCTATTTATTTATAGAAGTAATTTTATTTTTTTTCACGGTTTAATTCCTACATTGAAAGAAGAATTGTTATAAGATACATGTGAATCTTTTACACTTTTTTTCTATAAATTTATAGATCTAGAACAAGATTTAATTGCTGCACAAATTATTCCATCACCTTCTACTTCTTATACTAGTCCATTTCCTACAACTTCATGTCCTCTTCCATCCATTGAGCATCCTCCATGGTCACCATCTTGAACTCCACATAAACATATTCCTTCACCTCCACCACATCGACATACACCTAAGTATTCTCCACCACCTCCTCGTGAACCATTGCAATTTTCATATGTTGTTAAGCCTCATGATATCTTATGTAATTTTTTGTATAATAACATAATACACTTGCCTTATAATCAACATCATCCTCCTCATCACTTGCAATGCTAGCACAATTTCCCTTATTGTAATTTTTACTACATAAATGGCCACCATGACGATTACTATTTTTCTCTCCATGATAAATTACAAAAATTAGAAGATAAACGTATCATTTCCTTCATATATTGCTCTCATGAGTGGTATATTTCTCCAATTATGCATAAGTGTGCCACCACAGCACTCCACTTGTCTCCTCTACCCACTTCTAAGGTTGTCATTCATCCACCTCCTAAGATTATTATCCATCAACATCCTCCATCTAGCTCATCCATTTCCACATCATCTCATCAAACTCACATTGTTATTACATTTCATTGGCTTCTCGATCCATCAGCATTTGTGCTTCCCACCACTACACCTCTCATGATTGACACCATTTTATCTAACATTTAGTTTGGCTCTTACAATCATGTTTTTATTGCTTCACATACTATCATAATAACTCACAGGATTATCCATCTTTGAAACTCCATACATGCATCATCACAACCATTACAACCAATCACAACACCATGGCTGTTATCTAAATGGGGATTGTAACTAATAGTGAAGCTTACCCCTACCTCATGATGGTCATTAGCACATCAGAACGGCCAAATAATACTTCACCAAGTGGGTGGAGGTTTTTCCATTAACGTATGTTACAAGTTCCCAAATATCTAAGTTCAACATGAATTACCTCATTTGCCGCTATGGTATTCTAGACGCTATTATTACTGAAAATGGAAAATATTTCAAGGACAAGACAATAAAAGCTCCATGTCAGCACTTTCTGATATTATTAAAGTGGTCCATACCATATTACCCTCAAGGTAATGGTAAAGTAGAAGCCAATAATAAAAAACTTGTTCAAATCATGCAGAATATGGTGAGTAAAAAAAGTCGCAATTGGCATTTGTAAATTGACCCTGCCCTCTAGGCTTATAAGACCTCCATTCACACCCCTAATGGTGTGACACCTTATTCCCTAGTATTTGGAGCTAATTCCATCATCACCTTAGAAATAGATCTTCCCTCCTTGATAATGTATCTTAGGAACTATCTAGATAAATATGAGGATTACAGAGTGGCTAGACTGGAAAAATTTGAACTCCTATATGAAAGGTTCATCCGCGCACTCAACCATATTCAATTATATTAGCAACGAGTTTCATGTAGCTGCAATAAGATAATTATACCTCGTCAAATCAAGGTTGGAGATTTGGTGATGAAGGAAAATCAATTCAACACAAGGGAAGGAAAGAGAAAAGAAAGGGAAGTTTGAACCTCACTGATTAGGACCCTATGCCATTGTGGCCAAATTCAGGTAAGGAGCATATAACTTTCCCATCCTGATGGATATGAGATGCAAGAGCCCATGAATTCCATGCACCTCAAGTAGTTCTATGCTTGAATATGGCACAAAAATCAGAAAAAACTAACCAAAACAAGGTAAAAAACTGAGAAATTTTTAAAAAAACAAAAAAGAGAAAATACGTCATCCAAATGTAAAAACCATGCAATTGTGGAACTTTGGATTGGTCCCTTGGTGAAAACCAGTTTCTGGCACCTTGGGAGGTTTCATTGTTCATAAACATATTATTTCTAGGGGTACTTTTACCTAGCTTTGAGAAAGTTTTGTGCCTACATCTGAAATTCTTTGTGAGCCTATCCTATCAGGGCCTTGATCCGACTAGTTATCCTCTTCTTTTCCTATAAAGGGATTTCCTTTTTATTATTCCCATCTCACATTGGGGGCATCTTCGCAACTTCATCTTATTGTGTATAAAAAATGGCATTTGCCTTTGTATATTACCATCTCACATTGGGGGCATCCATGTTTCTTGGTTACATGTGCATAGCTTTGGAAAAAAATTGGAAAATCAAAAACATTCAAATATGTTGGAAAACACAAAAACATTATAATAGGATTGAAAAACACAATACATTAGAAAACCTAGAAAATGCAAAAAACAATAGAATATTTTTTCACAAAACTCGCAACAACAAATGCAAAATAAATTGAAAAAAGTCTTACAAAAACAAAATAATAATTTGCTTGCTTTGTTTCCTTGTGTGTTTCTTTCTTCATTGTTTGTATAGTTTTGCTTGCTTTTACATTTGTATAGTGTATTTCTTAAACACATGTTTTAGATTGATCTTTTCTTATATTAGATTCATTCTTGTTTGTACATATTGAGGGTATTTGGCATGCTTGTGAATAATTTAAATTTGGTTGTGTTGTTAAGTTGATTAGAATGTTTATTTGGTGGATTTGTTTACATTTGTTTGTGTTTGTTTTTTCGTTACTTGTACATTGTTTTGTTATCACATCTATCATCACATATAAACATCATCTATACATCATATATTGATAAAATATAAGTCTACATCATAATATATGCAAATCTATTCATCACAATTGTATCATCAATGGGGGCAAGAGGGGTCGCAAATATCAAAATCTACCCCCCCACACCAATATCATCTCGTCCACTAGTCTAAAACATCATATGTACAAAAAAAACGATATCATCTATGGATCTATCATCAAATCAAAAACATGTCATACATCATCAACAACCATCATGATATATACATACAAAGTAATTCAAAAATCATCATAACCATAATCATCATCATGAATCATATAAATACATGGCAAGCATAACATCGAATGTCCATATATAGGTATATAATGATATCATTTATGGATCTATCTCAAAAGAATATCTACATCATCAGTACAAAATCTTCCATTTAGGGCATGAATCAAAATAAGCCTTCATCACAAGGCATAAATCAAAGTGATATATCAATACATCATCAATCAAAATTGAGCCTTCATAACAGGCATACATCAGCTATAAGAACATATGTGTCTAATTAAAATAGATTCATGACTGACTCAATCCCTCATGAGGACTCGAAGGCCTGTGATTTTAGGGAGGATGCATCACCTGTGTACTCTACTCTCCTATCTGTCTCCCTATCTAGGGATCTCATGGTTACTCCAAAGATTTGGTTGATGCCTCAAGTCTATGTGATCTCTAGGACCTTCCCATTGAATGCTTGCTAAAGTTGGGTACTCTCTGACCCTTTGGAATGACATCATAGAACATGGCCTTGTAGTAGGAGGATGTGCCATTTGTTGTAGCCAAGTTCATATATATCTGCGGTGTCATGGTATCTCCATCATTTTTCTAGAAATACACAACCTCTACCTATAAGCATGTAATCTTAGCTTGACCTACTATCCTCTCAGCTACCAATCGGTCCCTCTTAGTGGTAATGGCCTGCACCTGTGCCTGGGACTTCTTTAATAGGGTCATGATCTACGCACTCTGCACAACCAACTTATATATATGCCTAAACGAGGTGGCACCATCTCCGCCACCTCCCTGATTAGCATGCACTCTATCCTGGTCTCACTCTATAATAAGGACCTGTATCTGAGCTCTAGTTTGGTACCTCTTGGATGCAACCTAAAGCTAGATGGTTATGGCCTGTTGTAACTATTATTGTAGCATGGAAATTTTTCCTCTGTTTCCTCTATCTCCCCCATCGCCACTGTCATATCCTCTCCATCCACCTCTTAGTGGGCTAGACATCGGATCCTACTATAAACCTAGTTGTGGAGGTGGACCTTATGATTCTTCTCCATGTATAGGCACCTGCTGTAATGGAAAATTAACACTATCTAGTATGCATACTTGGGGCATATGTATCTTTCTAACGAGAGGGACCTGCCTTTGTATCTTCCACTATAGGGGTGTAGGACGCCATCCACCACCACCATCATGACCCATACCATCAAAACCATCATCATCATGACCATCCTTGTCATAGTCATCATTACTGTCCTCCTCAGAAGGTGGTTAGACTTCGGCATCCCATAAAGTCTACGGAATAGAGAGGCGACATGGTAAAAATATCAAATACAAAGGTCTATACTCAGCAGTGACACCGAGATCTCTAATTTGTCTCATAAGTGCCCATACTAGTGGCGTCATCCCGTCAAAACTACCTCAGACCCTATCTAGATGAATGGGTGGTCCAATGTCAAACCTCTCAGTAGCCCTGCATGCGTACCACATATCCAGATGGGTTATATCCTATACTAGGCAAAACTGTCTCTAAAATATTTCTACCCTATAAAACTCCATGATATAACCCCTACTTCTGATCAAAAACTTCTCAACCATAGCTATGTTGAGCTCAAGTGCATCCTCTACCCATTGGTAGTGGAGATAGGGCCGCCACACTACATCATGCTGTTGAATCTCATTGAAAACTTTGTGATAATAGTAAGTATCACCCTAATGCCCATGGGTTTCATCACCGATGGAGATCCATCCCATGACTGACAGATCCTTTAGGTACCAATCTCAAAGATTACCTAAGGGGAAACCAATAGCTATGTCGTCCCACACCCAAATATGTAGTAGTGTAGAGGGACCCACAATCTTCTAACCATGGTAGGTAATGAGGTGTAGATCCCAGTCCAAATATGCCAATATACACTGGCCCCAATAGTATTTCTCACCACATAATATACCCTGTATCACGCTAATCAAGCCAAGAGGAAATTTGGAACCTATCTTGTCAGTGTGAAAAACACCACTGATAAGAGCCATCAAATAAACTGTCATACGATGAAAACTCAAATCTTCTATATAATGGTGCAGGTACACTATCATCCATCTATGCAGTATATCAACACAACCGAAAACCTCGATCAAGTATTCTATAATGTCCTCCTCCATGTTAATGTACTCAATCAGCTATCCGTGAATAGGTATATGAAGAATGCACTAAACATCCTCAAGCATCATTGCAATCCCCCCTGTCGGGAGCCAGAACCACCGACTCTTGCTATGCCACCGCTCCACCAAGGTTGTCAAGAGACCATGGTCTAAGGTAATCAGAGGAATCCTCACCACGTGAGCTAACTCGGTCACCTCTGAGAGGATTTCCATCATCCTCCTGTGTTGTGTATGGAAGGTTGCCTCTATGGCCACAAGATGGCTATGACACTCCCTCTTCTATAATACTAACAATCATCCTTGCAAAATAACATAGCACATGTTAGAACTAACATTTCTTCTATCTTCTTCTATTCTTCTATCACTCAAAACATTGATTTCATTTACACTATCATTTTCGTCTATTCATATTTCTTCTAAAAAACTCCTACGCTTTTCTTCTAAAAGTGTGAAATTTTCTCTCTTCAGTGCCTACGTGCCCTTTTGGGCATGTATGTGTTCATCCTCATGTATACATGCCCAAGATGCATAAGCACTCTTTTATATGCATACACACTCATATAAGTATGTACGCACATTTTTCTATTCATTTGGCTAACTGACATGTACACAACCTTTATGTTGCATATGTGTGTGTCGGTGTGTATACACTAAGGTGTATGCATGCTTTAATATATGGTGTGTATGCTAGAGTTTTAATTCCTACACATGTGTGTACGCATACTCTATTATGTATGTGTGCATGTGCAAATAATTTTAGTGTGTATGCACCTCCATGAGTTTTCTACACACCCCTAGTGTGCACGTAAACATTTTTTAGCACCTAATCTAACCCTAATAAATGTTCATTAATGCTAATAAATGTGAAATTTGAATATAAGGGTATAGGAATTCACAAATAGTGTGTCTCCCCCCTCCCAACCCTACTCCCACACCTTGTCAGCTCACCTCCATCATCTCTAGACCCGCACCATCTCACTCACCACTCACTCTCAAATCACTCGCAATAAAAACTCGACAGCACTCCGGTAACAAATGAGCTCGTCGCAATGATTTAACACTCCCAATGAGGGTATATTAAGTCATTTTAACTCTTCATGATGCCCCTAGGGCACGTTCTAACTTCCATGGTCACTCTGACATTTCTTCTACGCGCCGTGATAATTATGTTTATTACATAATTATTTTTAATTAATTTTCTGTTGTACTAGGGCATTATTCGCCACCTAGTGCTCATTTCTACTCCCTGGGGCATTTTTATTGATTCCTAACAATATTTCTCATTCTCTTTTCTTCTACTAATGGTCATAATAATAATTTTTTATTAAATAATTATTTTTTACTAGTTTTCATTGCGTAAGGGCATATTTTTGTCACCTGACACCCGTTTCTTCTCATTGGGGCATTTTTATTCCTCTCAAGAAAGCCTCCATCTCATTTCTTCTAATAAAGTCAAAAAAATGCAAAAATTTAAACATTCCAAAAAGCACAAAAAAATAGAAATTTAATCACAAAATCCTAAAAATTGTAAAAAAAATTCAAAAATTACAAAAAAGATAAAAATCTTGTACACCACTGAAATATGTGTCACATGTATGGTATTTATCCCATATTTTGCTGACATTTTCATTTGTTTTTCAGACCAAAAAATTACGGATCACCTAAATCTACAACCATTTACATAACTAGCTTGTTTGCTTCGTCTGTACTCTACGGCACATCAATTTGTCTCGAACTGTTTCATAGTGAACAAAGATTTCTCTTTGGACCTTGTTTCCTTCATCAACTCCCCTCACATGTATCCTTGTTTGGGGCATCATTTTTAACCCTTTTCATTAATTACGAACATTTGGGATCTTCATCTTGATAAAAAACAATTGGGTAACAATTCTGACTTTTGTTGGTTTGAGTATGTGTGTGTGTGTACTTGTTTCCCTATTAGATGAGCTTGTTAACTTCTTTTATTACATTTCATTGAGTTAGGGGTTTCAACACTGGATAATTGATTCGTATTATGGCTTTTCATGTCATTCTATGCTTTTTTCATGTGATTATATTTTTAATAAGGTCTGATGACGTATATATTTGGCTATATGATGACACTAAAGTTGTTTCTATACACTGGATGAAAGCTTTCTCTTTTCATTCTGTCTTCATTCCTCTTCTATATCATTCTCCTATCAATGTTATTCTTCTAATTCCATTTAGGCATACTGCCTCTCCTCCTTTGTCTATTTGTTTCCTTCATCTTTTCGATCGTCAATCGACATCTTTCATCACCCCATCAACACTCGAGGGGGCATCCTCCACTCCACTAATTTTTCTTCTATCTCTTCAAAATTCACATATTTCTATTTGTCTACTATCTTTGAAGTGGTGTCACTTACACCACCCCAAAGATGGGTAAATGTAGACACCTATAATATAGATCAAACAATTTAAATAATTAAATTACTCTAATTGTACCCTTTCCCACAAATTGATGACATATCATCAATAACGCATCATTACTCCTCTATCACCGTTAATTAATTACATCACGACAGTTAATTAACCATTTTATTACTCAAAATACCATTAATGACCTTCAGTTAATTAATACCCCTTTCTATCTAGATTAATTATTTTTTCTTAATTAATTAATTCTCTCTTCTATTTTATCGATAAATCACCATTTATTTGATTAAAATTCTCTTATAGCATAAATCATACTAACTTTCTTCTCAAATCCTTCTAAAATCTACATCTACCTATTAGTTGATCACTTTTGATTAATTAATACACCCCCCTCAATTCCCATGGATCACTAATGAAATAATAATCTCCTCTAAAGTAAACTTAAAGTTTGCTTATCCTAACTAACCTATATTTACTATTATCCCACATGTAATAGGATGCAAAGTTTCTTCAAACCATTGGGTTATAAAAGGAACCCTCCTCCTACCTTTCTACTTACACCTTTGCATGCTTATACCATAAACTATAGGAATTTTCATCTTTGAGCATCTTCCATTAGTGTTGAGCTAGGTATCTTCATCTCACATTCATCCATCTAAGTCTTTTGAGTCATATGGAGAAGATCAAGGAGGTCTTGTAGCCAAGTCTTGATTGAGATCCATTCTCAAACCCTTGGGATCAAACAAACTATCACATTTTGATAGATAAGGATCTACATAGGTATAACTCTTGTTTATATTTCAAATAGTAGAGGATAAATGTTTAGCATGTTAGTTTCAGTTTCCTTCAAAGTTATAATGCATAGTGTTGATATTTACTCTCTCTAAGATCTTAGCATGATGATCTAGGTATAGTTTAGTTTTTTTTGGAACTATTAGATGTTAGTTTCAATTCTCTTTACTTAGCTAAATAATACATGGATGCATATAGGTGATCTCCATATGATCACCTCATTAACTGATGAAGCACTCATGTTCTTAAGGTTCTTACATGACTGTTAAGGGATCGTTTACAAAAATGAATCTCATTCAACAACTGGGGAGCATCACTCTTTTTCTACCCTATTTTTCATCATTCATCAGATGTTATTATAAAAATGGTCGTATATCTCCTCATCATACACATATCAACATCTCCTTATACTAATCTTATATACTATCTACATCACATTCCTATTTTTACTACTTTATCACATTACATCATATCACTATACTACTCATTCACATAAAAATCATCTTCAATTCACTACTTACCTATTATTTTCAGATCGTCATATGTTTCAAATATTCAAAAATCAAAAAAATCATACAAGGACAAAGAATAATATTATGTCTCTGTTATGTTAAAATTATAGCACCCCTCGATTTTTTGCCACATGTGTGGGGAAATCATTGTAATATTACTAACATGGGTCCACCTATCAAATTGTGGGACTTGCACCTTGAGATGGACCTCTTGAGAAGGTCAGCTACTCTACCTAATCTTAATGCTAAAAATAGTCGTGGAAGGTAAAATGCAACTAAATAATCCTAATCTAACCATGCCAAAGGACCAGGGAGAGAGAGAGATGGTTAGAAATATACATGAAAATGAAATCTTACACTAATGGGGTGGTGATAGCACTAAGAAAAGGGGGCGAGATAATTTTTTGAGGGGGAAAGAGAGGAAAAGGAGATTTGAGAGAGGTCAGACCAATGTGACATAAGCTCAAGCTCCATTCAGCATCAAATCTCCATGAAACACAACATCCTGCACCTACAAATGAGAAATACATGCACAAAAAAATAGAGAGGCAAAGAGGCGCAGTAAGACAATGAAAGGGTTGAAAGAACACCCCAAACATAGATTTTATTTCTCCATAATATGCACAGACCATTACAATGTTGAAATAAAGGCATAACTATGCTTGTCAGGTGCAAGAGAAGGCTTATAGCTCAATGGATTTGAGGAATTTTTTTGGAAGATTTTTCCTGACTCCCAGAATGTCTCTCTACAAAAATAAGGGGGTCGATTACATTATATATCCAATTGTCCCACCTACCCTACAGTAAATCCCTAATAGGTATTTGAATTACCTCAACTACCACCATTAATGTGGTTTGTTGAGTTGTCTTTTCACGCATGCCCTCACCTAATCTGTGACCCATCTAACTCATGAGTCATACCATTTTGACCTTGAGCTTCTATGTTCTGTGAACTGTGATCCATCTAACCAGGTTGGGTTGGATGGCCATCTAACTGCATTGGTCCATACAATATTTTTTGAACCATGAAATGTCTGACCTGTAACCAATCCAACCATGTATGGTTAGACGACCGACCAACCTTTCTATAACACCATGTTGGGTTGCCCCTTTTTTGCGAACCATGAGTCATCCAACCTTGTAGTCATATGTCTGTGAACCAACCACCCAACCTAATGATCACTGACCTTACACTATGGGCCACCTATCCTATAAGGTAGATAGTTGTCTATCTTCCATTCATACAATTATTTTACTAAACGACCCATCTAACCGAGAGACATATCTAGCTGAGCACCCCATCCAACTGAGCTTTCATCCATCGTGACTTACGAGTTGACCCATGGCAAGCTGCATAACTTGTGTGTCATCATCCGTCCAACCTAGGTTAGATGATCGTCTATCCCTTGAAACTATAAAAAATTTGGTGGGTCATCCATCTTGTGTCATCTAATCTATGGATTTGGACGATTTTATAACTAGATGGGGATGGATGGTCATCTAACCTCTGTCTATCCCTATGGTCATCTAACCTATGTCCAACCCTATGTCTAACATTGAGTTCTCCACTGACACAGCCCTTGATCAATTCTCCTAGCTCAATGATCCAACTCATCAATCCCTTCACCTATATCACCCCACCATCTAATCACTGAGTTACTGCATGTCAACTCGCCAAGATGACTAGTTTTCACCTTACCGCTTTCATATGAACCTACCTCAAACTTGGCCAACTCAACGATGCATATAGCCATAACCCGTCAGTCATCCATCCAAACTTAGGTCATCCAACCAGGTGGGTTGGAAAATTGTTGATCCTCCATTTTTTGAGTTGCTCACCCTGTTTCCACAATGAACTCACCCACCTCACTCTGCAACTCAAACATCATCCAACTCAGTTTGAACTCACTAGATAACCTGACAAGTTCAGTTTACCATGATGAGCTAGCTCAGCTTAGCCATCCTAAGTTATCTTCCCATTTTGATATTTGAGGATAAATTTTATGGTTGTCTAAATGTCCCAAA